>OY720133.1:1277500-2012958 GCA_963082685.1 Cyclophora albipunctata
CTATGAACATCGCCGGTAGCACTACAAATAGTATGAATGAAAACTTTAGGATGAAAAATTTTAGGAAGAGTGATCATTCGGATTACAAATCGTTAGGAAGAACAATTTCGGGTAAAGAACTTTAGTTGAGCCAATATGGACCCGCTGGTAACACTTCATAAACTTGTCATATCTATCAATTCTCTTTTAATTAACGGCTACACGTGTGGCGTTTCTTTACACTGAAACTGTGATGTATCGGTAATGTTTGAAACAATTATTTTTTCACAGAATGAGAGCAAGTTTAGGTCTTTTACGATTATTATGTGAATCCACGAAATAGATAAGTGTAACAGTAAGTGCTTCGCTCTTCCTTGTATGAATCTATTAACTTAGTTTTTATCTTAATTATTTTATGTTATAGTCATCTGCCTTTTTTCATATTTTAAAATTCAGTTTTCTCGGCATATATCAGCCTCAACGACAGCCGTATTTTGTTCATAAATGCGTCGTGAAATTATGCAATTAATCCATGCCGCCTTTCATGAAAAGCATTTGTGGGCTCAATAAATGTAAATGATCTCGTTGTCTCTGATTCGTTGGTGGGCTGTTATCACATACCCGTAATGTTATCAATACATTATTGTTCATTACATTACAACCAATATCATAGTTCAGGTATCGTGTGAAATATTCCGCCGTAAACACTTGACTCTGCACAACTATTATTACTTAGTGATGATAACATCAAAATAAAGGATTATTGAATGCCTTTTTAAAATAGAATCATAACCCGAACTTTGAAGAAAATTTATTACTGTTCTGCGTGCACACTTTGTGCCTAGAAACAAAACTTATAATTAAATATTTTGTTTACAATCAGAACTAAGAAAAATCTGCCTCCGCTTACTATTATCATCTTACCTATTAACTCCCTAATGTACACAGACCCCATGTACCAGCCACTGCTCTTAGAATATGTAAAACTCATTTTCACTTATTTTTTAAATAACTGGATTAATGTTTTGTGTTCCGACTTCGTCATCGGACTAGGACACAATAAGTTAAGTGACCAAATCACAACACCATTATGAAGATTGATTATCGAAAAATTGGGGGCTAATGTGTTTATTGAAAAACTACACCAATCATTTAAATGAGGCGTTGAAGTATAGTGACGCACTTATCCTAAGAAATAAAACGTATTTTTGGTTTCCAGTACAATTGGTTTTAATGCTTTAATGGCTGGCAAGCGTTGCCCAGAATAAAATAATTTGGGTAACTGATACATTTTGCTGTTACTTTTAACAAGTTTTCCGTACTTTCAAAATCATATTTTATTTTAGTTTCCTATATGAATGAACAGTGTTTGTGTACATCAGACTGTCGCGTCATCGCCAACACGCTACTGCTATAGAAGTGCATGTTGGATCGCATAATTCACCTATGTAGTTAGCTACAATAATTACAATTTATCACATAAATGTATAAATTTTAACCGGTGTACAAACAGGCCACCCCCACGGCTCCGCCGCGTCGCTGCACTGTAAACAACAGGACAATCTGTCACATTCATTGTAAATAATTAATCAAGCCATTCACCCCCGTCCCCACCCTCGTAATCATTTTATATACTGTTGAATACGATTTAATTGTATCGTAATGAAATTTTATTTAATATCTCGATGACTTATCGCCCAATAAAACACGGGTGTGTCCATTGACGTATTTTATTGACACACAATACATACCCCTGTCGCACCGTGCCTCTCACAAAACTAACAAGAACTATGTCAACCGATCACTGAAATTGTTACCGTAACATGACACTGTTAAAGTTCGTTTTCAAAGTTTCTATCAATGTTTTACTACACAAAAATATAAGATTGAAAAGTATAGGTTTGTGGAAAAATAAGTTTTTTATAAACATAGTGTGGACATAGAAGTTGTTTTGATTGCGTTCTTTCATAAATATTGTTGGTTTTCGTGACAAGACTTTGTAAAGTTCAAGACGCCACATATGTGGTGTCATCCGAAACAGATTTTTGTAGACTTTCAAAACAATGGTACCTACTTTTTTATTTTATTTTCCTTATCACATAATTTTTTTTTAAATCTTTAGTTACCTACTTGTAATAAAGTCCATTTTCTCGTAAAAAAAACTACACAGATACATTCATTGCTATGCTTATACCTACAAGTTGTACCTAGCATAATCATAACTATTTATATCATACATTACATTTTACCTACCTAGCTCCACAACAACATGCTACAGTAATTATCAAAACATGATAATTTAATTAACTGTAATGTTTTGGCAAATTATGTAATTACATGCTTTATTTAGCTTCAATTTAAATACGGACGAGATTGATGATAATGTTACAATATTGCTGTTACCGTAGACCTATCTACGAGTATATCTATGAATTAAGTTTAATATAATTTTATAATTTCCTGTCTTCTTAAAAGTATGTAGACTTCAATTTGGTTCTATTCCAGGATGTATATGAAACGTTTGCGATGATAAGTATGAAATGTATGTGTTGTTGTTTATGCTGCGTAAACTGTTGCTCATTGACAACTTTGTTTCTAGTAAATTTGTAAGATCACTAATTACCTGACCTCAGATTGGGTAATGTTTACATTCTCTAGAGAAGTTTCTTTCAAATTTGAAAGATTTTCGGATCAGATGATTCTATACTAATATTATAAAGAGGTTAACTTTAATATAATCTAGGGAATTACCGTCCGATTCGAACAATTATTTTTGTATTGGGTAGCTAAACTCACGAGGACGGTTATAGGCTATTTTTTATCTCAAAATTCCCACGGGCACGGGCAAAACGCAGGTAAAACCAGGAAGCGCGGCTAGTGTTTAATATTCCATAACTGCACCAAAAAAACAAATATTCCTTACATACACGCAGTACTTGTAGCAGTATGTACTTTACTGTCAATTACCTATTACATCCGCAAATCTCAGTGGCCGATATTTCGACAGATTGGCATACAGAAGAGATATAAAATATTCTGAGAATGTAACTAAATATGATGGAATAATTTTGACACTGTTTGACGTAGAATCCACGTGTTTGAGGCTTGTTTGAGGTAAATAACATAATATAAAGAAATATAAACATAAAAGTAAACATGCGAGTTACATACAAACACACGTCATATCACAAGCTTAGAGGAATTTGATTAATAGACGAAGCTGATATGAAATTATTTCAACACTGTAATGTATTGCAATGTGAACAACGCGCCTCGATGCAATCATAAAGTTATCGAAAGCAGGAAAGTTTATTTAAGCTGGAAACTGTTAACTATTTGTTAGTTTTCACAGTAGGTCACAAATTGTTGTTTTGTTTAAACATGCATCATATAACCTACAGTTTTCAGGATTTCTTATGAGTTTGTATATTTTTAATTCGAGCTATATCAACGACTTTGCAAATACAAAAAGCTTATATAACTTACATGTTACTTCGAAATTACGCGGGACCATTCCTAAAACAATTTTCAAAAGTTTTTTACTAATATTGAATAGGCACGAACGAAATGTTTTTATAGGCCTTCTCTTTTATATGAAATTAAAAAAATTAAATGTTCAATCATATATCTTACCCATTTGTCCAAAATCCTTATGTTTCGAGTAAAATAAGGTCACAGGAGCATTGTAAATTTTAATAAATATTTTAATAGCGAATTTCGTATCCTTTAAGCGGCAAAAAGTATTGGGCGGTTAGTGAGGCGTGGAGATACAGGGCGGGCGGGAAGCGGACTGCCGGACGACTTGCAAGATTATGGACATTCAGATGTATTGAAAACATATTACATATGTAATAATATCGTAATAACAACAAACCACTTTTATAAATATTTATGTGTTATAGACCTTGCTGGTTTTTAGGTAGGGAGGTACTTAAATAAAAACAATGGCTGAGATTTTATTTGAAACTTTTATATTCATTGTTAGATGTTGTCTTGTTATTAAAGCTACACCATTATTGTATGAAATGGTTCATAGCATTGACGTTATACTTTATTTTGTATTTTTCCCAATTAGTATTCATACGCATTCAATAATAAATAATTTATTAGTGACTCCACTGTACAAACTAGAATATGTCAAAAAAAGTCACGTAACTAATCTATCGGGTCTTGTTTCCTGTGTTTAACCTAATTGATAGCATATCCTCACGCATACTCGTATATAAATACACAACGAACCATTGTCATTAGACACATCGCGAAGAAAACACGAGTCATGTTTCAGACGCTGATTATTTTACTGTTCGTGTATAGTGCCTCGGGGTACCCTGTCACACTGATACAAGTAAATAACATTGCACCCACAAGGAACATAGATTACATGAAGAATATCTTAATTGACCGTTTCATCAACAGCAATGATGATTGGAAACTGTTCTACAATATGTATTCACAAGAAAGAAACACTCTTAATGAAGAATATCCAGACTCTACTGAACTGAAGAAATTAGAAAAAGAAATACTTGAGGAAGACTATAATGACTTAAGTCTAGATTCGGAACCTTCTCAAGAGCATAGATTGACGAAGAGACAGCTCGGTGACAACACTATGGTAGTAGGAACTTTCCAAGCTATGATGAGACCTATGTCGGCATCCGGCCTTCTTCCTAATTCCGGACAGAAAAATAATCAGCAAGATATCACAGAAAATGCAGAGGAACCTTCGAATTAAGTATAATGTAAACATTTTAAAATATGTAAAGTGCCAACTCTGCCAAAGCACTATTACATACCTATTAATATTGAAAACCGCGTAAACAACGGAAATGCAGAATTGCCCGAAATCTAGAACAAGTCTTCCACGTGTAAGAACACCGACGCTGCACACGAGGCATCGTCGGACTACGCAACTGGACGAGGCTCAATCTTGATCCAACCTCGATCATTATTACATCTTTTAGTCAGTAATTAATTATAATTTAATTGTAACTTTAATTTTTAATAAATTAATTTTAAAGTAATTGGTTTTTTTGAGCGCCTTCGCGTGTGAGATCTTATTTTATAACTAAACAAACATCATCATTTGTCCACGTAAATAAATAAAAACTCGAACATTTTCTCATCAAATATTAACTTTTCCGAAGAGTAAAAACCACTGGATAAGCGCATTATCGATGTTTATATGACAAGAATAGCTCATGATTTCATATTTATGCCGGCAAATATTTTGTGTTGCTTAGTGTGATTTAGGAACGCCGTAAATATTCATTGCAGTGGATTGGGTTTCGATAATTTATTTGTTCTAAGTACACGAATTGTAAAATTAGTATTATAACATTGCCATGAAAATATTTATCGTAATAAAGAGCAGGTTTTTTATTGCAAACCTTTTGGTAGTGGTTAATCCTTTAGCTGTTGATCTTTGTTATCGATCATTATCTATTAAAGAATATTAACAACTTACACGTAAAACTACTTTGGGAGAGGTGTTTACCACGGACCGATATTTAGTGCGTGATTTCAAATACATCGAAAACATTGTAATAAAATACTGCTAAAAATAGATATAAAGAACAATACATTTATAGTTTTACTTAGATAATTGTTTCTAGTACTAAAAATTAAATAGATATTTGATTGATTGATTCCTTGTCCACTGCAAACATTTATGATATAAAGATTGAACCACGCCTCGCTTCAGTCTACCTGTGACGCTTATGATGGCTAGAAGAAATTTAAAAAACCTAAATATGTTCAGCATGTCAATTGTTCCTAAAACTGTAAAGGTATATTCTAGAGCCCTGTCCCTAGTGTTATCCGTTTCGCGTATTTGCGGGATTGCCCCGCTGCAGTTTGTGAAAGTGCGTGACGGGTACCAAATAAACTTGTCAACGGGAATGAATAAGTACGGGTACGTACTTATCACTGTTATGAGTAAGTATTTATTGATTTGAGTAATCACTTAATCATTCTCACTATCATGCTGAGAGGTTATGAAAATTCATACGTGTTGATAGAAAATATATGAATAAAAGAATTTTATAATAAACTTCATCAAAAGGCTTAGTTAACTTCTTCTATAATTTTAATTAACTAAAATGTTCTTTTGGGCGTTCATCCCTTTTTCCAAGATTAAACGAAAATTTGCCTTAGCCATTAGTAGATATTTACTTTCTTTTCACATATCCCTGCTTCTTAATCAAGCAGGCTACATAATATGTAGATCGGTATTGTTAATTCGAGATACATCTTAAACCGGAGCCTCCGTTCCAGATTTAATAACAATAGGGTCTGTGATCGCGGACTTCCTGCTGGACCCGCGGCACTCGGTGCGGGGCATGACGACGGCGCGCCGCGTCGTGTGGATCCTCGACGTGGGCATCATGACGATCATAGCATTCACCAGCGCCTTCGGGGCCCCGAAGAGAATGAAGTCCATCATAAACATCTTGAAACAATTACAAAATGTACGTAGATAGGGATAGGGTAGACTATGATGTAAAAGGCAAATAAAACAATCAGATTTTAGTGTTCCTTGTGTGAATACCGCTCTTAATTAGCTCGTACTGAGTATGATAAGTAGACAAGCAAGGTGATTACGCCTAATCCTCCGTTCTGTACTGGTATCTTCATTGAGATGTAAGACCTTTGCTCTGCAGTGAGGCATGAAAGACAAAGGAGAGGACCCATCCCTTCTCAGTTATACCTAACTGGAAGCCATGAAATCTAAAACGAACCTAGTCAATAATTCACTTTATCAATTTTGGTAAAAGCCAGTAAGTAAATGAATATTTCTCATTTATTTAGAAATATTCATTTACTTACTCCTATGTATATAAGTAATATTATGAATGAAATTGGAATCGATAACATTGCAGATAGATAAGGAGCTGATGACATACAAATGGACCGAGCCTAGCGAGAAGAACAAGTATCTCCTCTTTGTGGTGTGGAGCTTGGTGACGGTCAGCATCATGCTGCTCGACCACTTCAAGCTGTTACAGGCCACTAATTTAGAATACACGCAACGTGAGTAGTTCGAAATACTTACTTTAGTATACTATCTATTTGGAATGTCATGGAAACCTGAACACTGTTGTGAGAAAGTGCTGAAAACATTATTGAATCTTACCTAATATGATTACTGATTAAGTTTTATTGCTCGGTATAACAACTGTACTAAACACAACGCTTTTGGTTGACTTCAGATGTTTATTATTAGATGTCCTTTAATTTGTATGTCTAGCTAGTTACTAAGTACAGCTGTTTCTGGTTCCAGTGATAATCGTCAACATGTACCTGTGCTACTTCTACTGCTACTGGATCAACCACCTGATCCAGATGCAGTTCATGATGCTGGCGACGCTCGTCAAGTCTAGCTTTGGAGCACTTAACGAACAATTGAAGAGAATTATTAATGGTAATAACAGCATTACAACAATCATAACCAAGTTATGTCGGTGACATGTCGGTCTTTCTCAGAGTAAAAATGAAATAAAGTGAGTTAGGTAAGATGAGAGTGAGGTAGATCGTTTCTATACCTCTAATTCTGTTCAAACATAGTTTTATAGCCATAATTTATTCTATTTATGAATTTTCTCTTCAGTAAGTACAATGCAGAGTCAGCAGATCTACCTTCCCATACATAGTATTTGTAAGAACTACGCGGCTATCTGCGAGGTGATGAGACTCTTGGACAGGAGTTTCGGATTCATAATCCTGCTGTTGCTGCTCTCCTATCTTTTGCATCTGATCATTTCACCGTATTACCTGTTTTGTAATTTGAGTAAGTAGCTTAACTAAATGTAAGTCTTACTTAGTTGACCAACTAACATAGTTGGTCTAGTGAACGTGTAAAAGTTATGTGCTGTTCTGGACGAGATCCATCAAGTCGCACTATATCCTTGGCATTGCTAGTATTAAACTTTGTACATCATGGTTAATTACAATCACTGGTTTGAGATTTTAGTTTTCTGTGTGTCTTAAGATTTAACCAAAATATAAATTGTAATTTTCTAGTTGAATCCCCTGCAAACACAATGAGTTATTTCACGACGGCCCTTCAGTTCATGTGGTGTATCTTTCACGTCCTGTCGCTGATTATGTTGATAGAACCCTCACATTCGACTAGTGTAGAGGTAGTGTATTATCAAACCTTATTTAATTATATCTAATCTTACAAAAATATAAAAATAAGGGTGTATATTAATGTAAAAAAATTAATTCTAAAGGCCCCTATTCCATTTCATCTATATTAGATACGATACGCAACGTAATGCTGTATCAGACTGCTGCCGCGGCAATCTGGTCGGCAATCGGTTAGATGGTACACACTTTACGAACACTTTACTTAACATCCTTCACATTTTCTAGATGGATAAAACAAAAGAGCTGGTAAGTCAACTGATGATATCTCCGGACTTGATTAACCCGCTGTCGCTGGAGATAGAGATATTCTTCAGGCAGCTCCTGTTGAACCAGGTCACCTATTCGCCTATGAAGGTGACCACACTAACTAGGACGCTTGTGGCTACGGTGAGAACACTGTCGATTATTTTCTACGGTTTATAACATTCGAAATGCATAGAGATACAAATTGTAAGCCTATAGAGAATCAGCTAAAACGATGTAAAGATGTTAGAAGACGTTTATCACACCGACACACCATAGACATAAACTGATATAATTATGTTCTAACTAAAACCATTTTCAGCCACTTCCATTCTTCAAAATTATATTACTTTGATGTGAAGAAGAAGGTATTCATTTTAATGAAAGAAACTCATTCCTTTCTTTATTTTCAGATACTTGGAAGTATAACAACATACCTTGTGGTGATTATGCAACTATAGACAGCGATATAACATAATGTAGACGCTTACAACCACCAAACAATGTATTTCATTATTTTCATAAAACTATCATTAAGAAAACTAATAATACAACAATTATTTTAATAATTCAATAATGTTTATTTATCTTTTTGTTTCTTATTATTATCTTCAATAGCTTGTTCTACCTTCAAAGCGTATTTTTCTACTTCTTCAGGGTCCAAGGAAAATGTACTCCAATCAATAGACCTTACAATGCGATCATCAAATGCATTACCTTTAGTTTTCTTCTTCTCCTCTATTGCTTTTGATATTTTATTAAAGAATCTAGGTTTAGATTTGCTGCTTTTTTTAACGGTTGCTATGTTATTCATCATAGTGTCTTTTGCTACCTGCCTTTTGGCAAATCTTTCGTTATCTTTTTCTCCAATTACAACTCGATTGCCATATTCTTGTACTTCAGTTGTATAATCACTAACGTCTTTTTTATACCTTAGTAAAACATTGTGGTGATCAAATTCTTCTTCATCATAATTTTGGTTAAAATTAGCTTCCCTTTTTCTTTCATATTGTTCGGAGTATCGTATTGCTGGGTATTGGAATGGCGTCAGTTTGTTCATTTCCAAAACTTGCGGCCTCTGTGTGAGCACATCTAGAAGATATTCAAACAATGCAGGGATACCGCGGAATATTTCTATGTAATCTTCAACTGGATGTGGCTCTTTGCGGGTCTCTAGTTAAACATCATTAGCCTTATATTCTACGATATCAAACTTCGGAGCTCAGTAAGTTAATAGAAGTATAACATTCAGAAAGTGATTTTGAAAAATGCTATTAGTTAGGTCCAAAATTACAGGGATTTTTAAAAAGCCTTCAAATATGGGACCTAATCTAACTTTACTTACAAAGTACCCGTGTTTAAACCCATTTTCGTACTTACCTTCACACAAAACAACAGCAATATGTATAATCAGTGATGTTAATACTGTTCCGTAATATTTGTGTGCCATTTCACGCGCTAGTGTCCTCGAGTGTGTTTTTTGGCGTCAGAATATGTAATGCCACAATGGTAACACTTTTTGTGCAAGCAGATAACGTTTCGGTGAAATATGTATGCAGTTATGTTACATGTTATGTGAATAGATATGTTTTATATGCCAGTGTTCTGTATGTTTAAAATGAATTTTTAAGTAAATTTTGCAAGAACATATAATAGCTTTTTCTAAGTACGATTGTATATTCAACATAACTTACAAGATACTATAAAGTACATTGCAGCCTCCGTGGTCTTGTGGTTTGAGCGCTCGGCTCACGATCCGGAGGTCCGGGTTCGATTCCCGGTGGGGACAATATCTCACAAAAATCTCTTTGTGAGACTGTCCTCAGTTTGGTTAGGGCATTGCAGGCTGAGTCACCTGATTGCCCGAAAAGTAAGATGATTCCGTGCTTCGGAGGGCACGTTAAGCCGTCGGTCCCGGTTACTTTCTACGGATAGTAGTCGTTACATGCATGAGCCATGTCAGAGGCCTTTGGCGGCTCTATAACTCTGACACCAGGATTGGTCAGGTTGACCATCCACTCGATGAAGAGAAGAAGAAGACTATAAAGTACAGAGAAAAAAACTAAATATTACTGGTATCATACGAATTTCAGTCACGGTTTAACTTTCTTGATACGTAACTCTAGGAATTGAAAAATGTTTCTACAATACAAGTACAATAAGATAATTGCGTTTAAATGTCATGTTTCTAAACTGACTTGTAATTTATGATGTTAGCGCCTATTTCCAATCGCTAACAGGAATTAATTAGATAGGAAAATATTTTTATAAAATATCGAAAATAAGAGCAAGGATAAAGGGATCTTTTTGTTGCAATTATGTTAAAAAGAAAGGAAGTAATTAGTAAACAAAGGTAAGTTAGTAAGTACTACACGCACGAGCCCGCACGGGGCTATCTAGTTTGCGTGTTTCATATCAAACGGCACCTTGTACAAAACTCCATTTGAATCCTCTCCCCTATAATTACAATAATTTCACTCCTAGCATATTCCTTTAACACCATATAAATAGGAATGGCAAAGTGTGAACAGTATGCATTTCAAGATGATCGCAACAAAGGTGTCTCTCATCTTCCTCGCTCTGTTTGGTAAGTATTCAAGAAATATTCAGTTGTAATAAGTACTTTGGTTTCAAATAAAGATTCGAGGTGAACCAGGCCGCAGTCTGGCTCGACTCGGATACCCTTAAACATTTGTACTCCCAAATATGTACTGTCAAAACTTAATGAGTTAAATGTAAAAAAATGTAATGTCTAAATTTTTTCTACCGAAGATTTAAAGACTCTAACAGTCCAGTTACTTCCTTTTTTCTGTATTCCCATTTCTGCCTCCACAGCAGGCATTCACCTGGTGGTTCCTCGCCGCGTGGCCCGGTCTCCCGACACGATGGAGGTGGACGTCCCCAACCAGGCCGTGGACCGCGAGAGCGGCGAGTACCAGGAGGGCATGAACCAGGAGGCAAGCTACTGGCAGGGTCAGCTCCAGGACAAGGAGCAACAGGGACACAACCAGCTGGATGAGGATAGGTGAGAGTTGACACATGGGTATCATCATCTGTAGTTTCTAGTAATCGCCGATCGTACGTGGCGAGCTAGAAACTCCAAAATTAGCCATTCCAATTTAAGAACAGATTTTTGCAGCAAGAAGCCATAAAAGATCTTGTTTGTTATTTGAAAAACGTACCTATATAAACGTATAAAACACATTTTAACAACATTACAGAGAAAAGAACAAAGAAGACTACGAACACGAGAAAGAGCATTACCACGACCAACAGCACGGGTACCACTCAGAAATGAATGACACGTACCAGGGGGACAGGGACAAGGCGGAGGCGCACCACCACGCCAACCAGGAGCACTACGACCATCATCACGACGGACACGAGCTGCAGGGAGCGAACCACACCGCGCCCACACTGCACAGCGACGCCGGGGACCGCTACGGGGACAAAGGATCCCAGTACTTCAACGAAAGGGAGGACCAGCTACAGAACTATGATGCACAGGAGAATGCTCCAACTATTAGTTACAATCGAGGTTAAACATGGGCAAATGTACAAGGAGCAAAGTTGATTTATTGTATCAATGTTGAATGGCAAATAAACTTATTTTATTCTGAGCAATATGATATGTTTGTTTTATGACTTCCCACTATTTTATGTAGTTTTAATGATGCAAAGTGCTATTAACAAACCCTGGTGACCGTTCAGATTAACTGCCCTATTACGCTTAACAACATAAGTATGAATGTAAATATTTCCGGGTGTATTGAATCAGTAATAGATAATTGTCAAAGTACGTGAATCTAATCAGCTAATAGCGGTGTTTTGTGTGAGTTAATGTACACAGGTGTTTTCAACATTTTGCGGACTGAAACTTTCAATTATACATAGGATACTATTATTGTTTTCTCTAAATATACTTTGAAATAAATAATTCTAGTTGGTGTATTGTTTTCAAAAACTTACCATAAACACTAAATCATTTCAATTGAACAAATGAACTAAAATAAACTGTTTAGCACACCTGTTTCATTATTAAATTAATTTTCGCATCTCCTATTTAATGCCATCCAATCCAGTAAAAACATCTAACATTTGCGACACAGCATCAAAATGTTACGATTCGTTCTATTCTGTTTAACATTAACTGCAACATGCTTCTGTGGCAAATCGAACGAAGATGTCAACAATAAGATGGAGGCAGTGTCTATAACACCCACACCAGAAGCGTCTCCAAAGCCTGAGGATAAAAGTATGAAGGACGCGAATATGGACGTAGACCTGATGGGGGCTATGATGGAGTGCAATGACACTTTCAGGACTGAGATGGGTGAGTAAAATTACAGAAAATATACCTTGGTAATGTTTGACAACACATTAATTAAGGGGCGTAGTAGTTAAGAAGAGGAATGAGACCCCTGTTAATATTAAGGAAACCCCTGTTAATATATTAATGGTTATTTTTCTGTTCACAGCGTTTATAGAATCACTGAACACTACGGGCAGTTTTCCTGATGAAACAGACAGGACGCCTAAGGTAAGCTCCAAAAGTTTTGTACCTAAGCTCTATTAAGGATGGCTGAATCTCACGAATACCTTGAAATTGGGTGCTATCCTAGTTAGATCTACATATATTAACATTATTGATGTAAAGCCTATCTAATACGCTAAACCGATTCAGATAAACTTTACAGAAAAGACCCGAGGTTAAACATTGACTACGAGTACTCGTTCTTATTATCCGACTACGGTGAAGCCAAAAGTAGGAAGGTATATGAATTTTTTATTAGTTTTCTTACGGACCCATCACAGGCTAAATGGTACGAGGCAGCTAGTTATATACTGTTCTTTCACTCAGTGCTACCTCCGCTGTGTGCTCGAGAAGATCGCCGTGCTGTCTCCGGAAGGCATGTTTGACACAGAGCGAGTGGCGGCCATCTTCGCGGGAAAGAGGAACGGAAGACCCATGGAGGGCATCAAGGAAATGGCTGACGGTTGTGCCGCTGACCGACGTGAGAGCATTTATTTAATGAATATTTAGTTTTTAGTTCATTTTTTAAGTTTTTAGTTAACAGCCTCCGTGGTCTTGTGGTTTGAGCGTCAGGCTCACGATCCGGAGGTTCCGGGTTCGATTCCCGGTGGGAACAACAATATCTCACAAAAATCTCTTTGTGAGACTGTCCTCAGTTTGGTTAGGGCATTGAAGGCTGAATCACCTGATTGCCCGAAAAGTAAGATGATTCCGTGCTTCGGAGGGCACGTTAAGCCGTCGGTCCCGGTTACTTTCTACGGATAGTAGTCGTTACATGAGCCATGTCAGAGGCCTTTGGCGGCTCAATAACTCTGGCACCAGGATTGGTCAGGTTGACCATCCACTCGATGAAGAAGAAGAAGTTCATTTTTTGTTTAAATTTTCTTATAATACATTGCAATTTCACTGACGATTGAGTGATTTTAAGTGAGACGCTTTACCCTGTATGGAGACATTACAGGCTTTGTTTTGCCATATTAAAACCAAAAATGGGCGTCAAACAGTTCAATCGATGGGTGTGAATTTAATAAGTACTGGTGAAATTAAATTAACATTTATATTCGATAGTTATACTGAGCGAACGGTATTTTAGATATCTACATTGTGTAATAATTAAAATTCAATGTACGCCTTAAATTAAGTCTCAACTTAAACTTGCTATCTCACAAATGTTTATGCAGAATATGATGGAAACTCCTGCAAGAATCTTAATAAATAATTGCGTTTTTTTTTCAGAGGAGACTTGCAAATGTGCCAAATCATATAACTTCCTGAAATGTTTATTTACCACTGAAATTGAAACTTACGAAAAACCGTAGAGGTCGACACGGCACCAAATAACACTAACGACAAACGACACCCAACGAGTGACGACCGATCATTTGTTTGTATTACAAATATTAGATAGATGAAATATTAAATCAGCTGATCAAACTACAGAGAGTTTTTTAAGTACTATCTTATTATAATAAATCAGAACAGTTTGATGTTTGTTTGTTTGAACATGCTTAACTCTGGAGTGTAGCTCCATTGTTCCAATTGGATCCAAACAATTATTTTTGTGCTGGATGGCCAGATTCAAGAGGAAGGAACTACTTTTTATTTCGAAATCCCAACGAAAACGGGTAAAATCCACGGGCATTGCTAGTATTTTGTACTTAAGATATATGACTAGTTTTAATTTAAATAAATACATACGTGCTAACTACTTACATGTACTGTAAACTACATTCTATACTTAGGCCTATTCTAAATACTTAGGCAAACTATAGGTAGATCTCAAACAAAATGTACGCACACTTAAAACATTTTATTGGTAGAAGATACAAAACAAGACTAGCGGCAGTACAAATATTACATCTAGACAGATCATGTGTATGAGCCATACATTTCGTAATATCCGTTTGTCACCGCGTTGAATTCGACTTCTCTGCCGTATGGACCCTTGAAGATACTGCCGAACCAGCCCGATTGGGGTTCCCTGAGGAAAACCATGAAATTACAAACATTAATAAGCTCATTATGAGAAAATAAATGAAAAGTTTCAAGCAGCACAAGATATAAAAAACTTGTAGAAATATATGTGTGTGTACATAGTTATTGCAGCAAGTTATTTTAGACCCGGGTAAGATTTTATAAAGCATTATTATGGATGTTTATCAAAAGTAGTTGTTAAAATATGAGTGGATTCTAAGACTCATCAGAGGATATGGAACGTCACAAAATTACGAAGTCTAGAAAATTTCAATAGGAAGTCATACAGCGGTAGAGTCGTGACATTGGCAGTTTGTTGAGAGAATTTTATAGTTTCGACATTAGGGACTTTCATCACTTCTTAAAGCTACAAGAGCGAAATAGACAGATAGCGTACGTACTCATGTACTCACTCTTTCTTACAGTCGTACATGTTGTTCACTTTTCTGACGTCCCCGCGACTCAGGCCTTCTCGTTGACCCAACTTGATTCCTCCCACCTGTAATGGAAACATAGGTTATAGGTTAATGTTATCCCAAAGTTATCCTGGTCATTGCAAAATAATTAAAGGAAAAAACCATGAATCTAAAGTGGAAGACCAATAATTATTTCATGTTTACATTTGTTTGGATCAGAATTTGACCAGATCTATTGCACTCACTATGTCAAATTCTTATTGGTACCTACTCAGTATAATCTATTCTAAAACATATTATAAAGCTGAAAAATGTGTTTTTTGTTTGTTTGAACGCCACATCCACGGGAACGGGCACAATGCTGCTAAAACCGTGGAGCTTTGCTAGTGTTTTATATTATATTTGTGGTATGAATTAGTTTGGGTCAGTGAACAATTTGTCAGGTTTCCGCCAAGTTTCCGTACCTTAGATTCGATAGTCTTCTGATTATTCCTGGAGAAGGCATACTCTGAGTAGTGCATCACGCTGTTGTAGTCGTACGGGACGCCGTACCCGTCGACGTTCCGGGAGTCAGCCTTCTTGAAGTTGTTCTCAGCTCCTGAAGAGTTCAAAAAGCAATTGTTAAGTTATCTGGTTGGTAGAATAGTTAGTAGAATATTTAATGGAATCCAGCTTTGTAAATGTCTGACTACAGACTGACTGACTACAAACGCTTTTCTTAAATTGCAGACCTGACGTATTGGGTCTTGTATAACTGACTAGTTGTAAAACCACGTAACGCCTCTATCCTCCTAGTCCTAGACTAATGACAAGTTTCGATCACGTTTTATACCATCAAAATACCTGGAAAAAAAATCAGAATTTAAATTCCCTAACATTCTAATCCAACGACTAGCATAGTAAGCGTATCGACTTCCCTAAGATGATCTATCGTGTCCTCGAAATAGAGAAGTGTAACGCACTACTTCGCTGTTCCGTGATGGTGTCTATTGTCCATCTGTTTGTTTCTGGTCACTCACCATACTTGATGTTCTGGTAGCGCACGTGCACGAAGTCGTCGCGCTCGGGGCGGCTCTGCTCGTGCATGAACCCGACCGCGTGCAGCAGCTCGTGCAGCACCGTGCCCTTCTTGGACACGCACCCGGGGATCTGAAGGTTGACCTCTTGACGACCGCCTGCAATGCGATTGGAGCTTGTCTTATCGTATCACTTTTATAAGAACATGGACTTGGCCCACCTGTTGTCTTGCCCTCTGTGCCCTACCACCTGCACCAAGGAAGACTTAATGAAAGTCTCAGGTGCTGCCCTTCTGTTAGCTAAATACTGGACCGGAAAAGTTTAAAGGCCATTGACACGATAAGAAGAGATTAGGTTACGTCTCCGTGGAGATTGGGGATAATCATTGCTTTTTTGGAACAAAGTTCCTTATCGCGCGTTGCGAAAGGGGGCTAGACGGAAAAAATGGTAACGACATTTTTTAGGCCAGAGAGGGACAGACAGCGAAACTTGCGAACGCCAGAGAGAGACAGACAGAGAAACATGCGCGAGAGAGACAGACAGAGAAACTTGCGCACGCCAGAGAGAGACAGACAGACTGTCTCTCTTCTTATAGAAAGCAAGCTAGATATTTTCGTTTCGTCTTTCTATTTCTCATTGAACAGTGTGGTGTCGCGACGGTTATTTTTGTTGATAATAAATAAACTTCGTTCCATCCGGGTGTCCCTTGACACCTCTCAAGTTTTTTTTATATTATTGGTACGTAAAAAGTGCCGAGAATAGCTAGTATGAAATATTTTTCAGACAGTAATAGTAGATATCACATCGTAAAAAGAATTCGAGTGTAGATGACATATGACAGTTTTGAAGTATGAAACCCTAATAAAGTCGTGACAGTGAAGGGTTACCAATCCGGCCGACACTGGACCAGCAGCCCGTGTTCTTGCTCTCGATGGAGATGTAGTCCTGCTCGCCGCTGTAGGGCACGAAGCGCAGGCACGTCAGCCGGTGGTAGTCCGCGATCGCCTTCCGTATCGTGTCGGTTTGGGCCTGGTCTGGAAACAAAGTTGAAGAGTTAATGAAATATTTCTTAGCTAAAACACATGTAGTTTATTATCGATTGAAGTGCCGTCTCCGAGTAGTTAGAGACGTCAATTACATTGACAGTCAGCTAATTGATGTAATTTTAAATCTATTTTAAGTTAATTAAACTCTTTCATCTATAATTCATCTAACTTAGGGATTCAACTCTTTCTGCAGTTAGGTAGTTAAATTTACTTTAAAGTTTATAAAAAAAAAATCAGGCAGAGGGAACTCGATGAGAACCTAGCATTTTGGTTATGGAGAGGTTAGGTTCCAAAAGTTTAAAACATGTTTTCAGTTAGGATTGTATTCTAAAAAACACTCAACTTACTGAAGTCTCCGGCGATGCGGTACGGTACTATTCCGTTAGTCCACTTTAAAGCCTGCTCCCGGATGCCGTTCCTGAAGCTCGGGCGGTCCGGGATCAGGATATCTCCCTGGACATACTCGCCCATCTCCTCGGGATTCACCAGGGAAGTCTCGTTCCATGTTGAAACGCTAACTCCTGGAATTATGTAAGAAATAGCATATATGACTTGGGGTGACTATATTTTGTACCAATTTCAATAAAAGTAGGTCTTTTTTTATTAATCGTCTACAAAAATCGAAAAAGCGTTTTATGTTACTTTTGCATAGTCTCTTTCAATCTCATAAAACTACTCAAATTTCCTGTCCTAGGTATTTATTTCGCATCCAACATAACTACTTTAAAGGCCTATAAAGTAAAAGTAGTAAATTGATAATAGTGCAGGTAATATAAAACCACGATTAGAACTCCATAAAGCCCCGGAAGCGAGGTCATCAGCGGCAGGATCTCGGCGTCAATTCGTTCTTTATCACCAATAGTGACAGGTTTCATGTCGCCGCCGCAGAACATGACAACATTGACAACATAATAAAGAACGGAGATAATACGACCCCAATTGAGTGGTTAACAAGAAGTCAGCACATTAGCTAACACCATTTTACAATTACTTACGTGAACGGGTACTTTCGCACCTGTTTTATAGTAAAGCGCATTTATTTATTAGGTACCTTATTCTCAATTTATGAAATATAACTTTATTGTACTTATTTATACACTAGCCACCTTATTCATAAACACTATTTAACTAAAATAGCGTTATGAAGTGTTTTGTCTTTGTAAAATAGCCTATTTCGGAAAGGGACAAGCCATTTGATAGCTAAAACTAGCAGCGCCCCGCGGTTTTACCCGCGTTGTGCCCGTTCCCGTGGGAATTTCGGGATTTTTTTTACATACAAACCTTCCTCTTGAATTACTCTACCTATTACAAAAAATCGCATCAAAATCCGTTGCGTAATTTTAAAGATTTAAGCATACAGACAGACAAACAGACGCGACTTTGTTTTATACTATGTAATGAAATGCTGTTAATAAGCGTTTATGAATAAGGCCCTAGAAGTTCTATTTCGCGAGCGAATTTGAGACACTTGTGTATGTAAATGTACTACATGGACATTGTCGTAGCCTGCATCTTGGTTCACGTCAAAATTTTCTATCTATGAAGTGTCGTCAGTATGAAAGTACGAATAAACGGAGATAACTTATTCGTAGTGAGTTAATGATCTTACCACAACGGTACCTACCGATAGTTCTTCACATAAAATCACTTGTCGAATTACAACTGTACGGTTTTCCGTAACAGATTGTTTTATAAACTGATATTTAAATGAGAGTCACTGATAACTGATAATAAACAGATATATTGAACTATTAACTATTGGTCTAATGCAAGTTTATAAATAAGCATTTTTGAGTAAATAAAGAAAGCGTGTTTGTTTCCTATCCCAAATGGAAAGAAAAAAATGTTGGGATGGGAAATAAACCCCAAGATCAGTGAATTTATGCTGCCCAGATTATGTCACTCAGCAAGCAATGGTTTTATAAGCTCCATCGGCCGGAGCTTTATCCACTTATATTATAACATCAATGGTTGCAATACAATTAAAGGAAGGAAAATTAAAAAAAACTGTTTTCAAACAGTATCATCTTATCAGTCCACGTGTGTCCCAAACGAAGCTTATAGAAATAGAAGTTCAGCTTTTAATGAAACATTATTTCAATACCATGAAATAACAAAATAACTCACCACTTTCATCGGTGGGCGCGCCGAAAGCTTCAGGTCCCAGACTTGTCAAATCGATGACCTCTGGATCCACGCTGTTCTCGTCTATTCCATTGGCCACGATCTCTACGGCATCGTCTTCAATAGGCAACGCTTTACAAAGAACGAAAAAGGACAAAACAAAAAGTAATTGATTTAATTTAACTTTTAAATTCATTGTAACGTAATAGTTATTCAAATTCGTTTAAGTTCACAACAAATATTTTTAAGAATATTATGGTAGCTAGAGAACTAGGCTGCTAGAAACCACAAGTAGTAGTAACGCGTTTGGGCGGGCGCCGAGTATATATAACGAAGAGCCAGCGAGGACCAGTCATAGGGTAAACACCACGCTACTTCCTGTTATAGGATGCTCGCCAAAAATGCAATCGATAACAAAAACCTTGGACATTTTTGTTTTTATATATGTAATACCAGTATGTGAAAAACAATCCTTGACTTTGGTATTTGACTGCTGCAGATAAGCGTCAAAAATTTTGCAGTCGAGGATTAGCCGACTCAGCTGACTGAAAGTATTATCAGTATTTTTATATATTTAACTAAATTACTTTTCAATTATGGTCGGTTTTGAGATCTCCAACCCGGCCCGGCAGTCTCAGATAGCACTTATGTAATTTTAACATTGGTTCTGTGTAAGTAGATATGTTTTATGGGATAAACATTAAGGTTATTTAGACGTGAATCACAGTTCGCCCCCGCACAGTTTCATAACTTTCCGAGTCCTCGTGAGTTAATTATTGACCATCAAATTACTTTTTTGGTAGATAATCATTCAGTGTTCAATGCCTTTTCCTTAACATAATCTTCAAATCTGCAAATTACTGAATGACATCACTAAAACTACTATTATTATGACTGTCCTATGAATAATAAGTATAGGTAATCCGTTTCAAATGAAAATAGGATTGGAAATCTGACATTTGCCCCGCATTTTCAACATTCAACAACTTCTAATATTTTTTTAACCGAATTCAAAGGAATTGAATTGAATTGAATACTCTTAATTTTGTTATTGTTTTTCGTGCCTAACTCTGTATTTGATTTTTTTTATCTGGGCGTTCGTACTTAATAATACATAATTTCGACCAACTCTAACGGGCAAAGCGAGTACAGGTAACTATATACATATACTAAATAGATAAATAAAAGTATCGTCGGCATACCAACAACATGAGTTGTTATTAACATTACTACGAGTATTTGTTGCTAACGTTACTTTTTTCCTATTCTCATTTGAAACGCATTATAATGTTGCAATCGCATAGTCGTGTGACATTAAGGCCATAAGGTGACGGAAGGATTTGCAAAGTAAATGTATCCGTAACGGAATTCACCTGAAAAGAATTTACATGAAACATGAAGGAAACGTCTCGTACACCAAACGATATGTTTCCGCACCTGCCACTTGTTTATTATAAAAGATTTTTCGCAAAAACAATTACATTTTGTCGTTATCTGCCCTTGAGTGTTGCCTCATTATTATATTTCCTTTTTCACGCAAAATATTTGACTTTTCCATGATAAGATACTCGGGTCGTTGCACTGTCGTTGAGTGATCATAAAATAGTTTAAGTTATGATCTAGCGGGCGACTGTTAGCTAATAGATTAGTTCAAGAATAGGGGTCCCGTATTACAATGTTGTAATCAAGAACTTAACAAGACAATTAACTGCAATGAAATGTGACTAGAAGTGTCAAATATTTTATAGTGAAGCCCGATAATGGCTCTGTAGTAGTAGTTAAGTTATTTATTTTACGGTTAGCCTTATTTCTTCAATATCCTCCATTGTTACAATACAGTTAACTTTAATTCTTGTATGTAAGTGTATTACATTATAGGAAGATTTTTATTAAGAAATACTTGGTTGGTCTTTGAAGTTCAGATTTTGGTAAGTGAAGGAGTGACAACAAAAACACATAAATATTTTTCATGTTGTATTTCTCACGTTATTATAATTTTATACACTAGGCATTATATATTTATTTACATGAGCATTTTCAGCTTCATAATATTTATTATCATTAAAATATTTTTCTCTCTTCTTTTATATTTATATTATTTTTACACTTTTTTATTATCTCACATACTTTTGGCAAAGTGACAAAATTTATATATTTATTTGTTAAATAAATACTGTGGTATATATTTCAGTTGCGGGACCTGGCCTAACCTCGTTCAGACAACGTTATATCAAAGTAATGGTGACTTGATTTTTGCCTCTAAATACGAGATGGTTCTAACTTCCGCCTCCCACATTACGTAGTAGGAAATACACGGAAATCCGCTACTGCGGAGTTGAAATCACTCAAGAAATTTGAACCGAGTTACATCTCGTGTCAAACATGTTTACCGCTCCTCACTTCGGAGGTCGGTCAACATATCTGGCGCGAGCTATAGCGACTCGCAGAGGCCTCTAACGGATAACAACTGCTGGAACACATTCCTGGATACACTACACTGTACAATGTACTCACAAACAGGTCTCAGCAGAGCAGTCGACATGGAGACTCGACCGGTCAATATTTAACAATTTATAATTGAGTCAGTAGGTCAGCTAGCTCGTCTCGCGCACACATGATCCGATGAATGAAGGAAAACATTAAAACGTCACAGCCAATCGTTATATAAACCATATCTCTATGTAATTTGTAATACAAATAAAATTGTACAAAAATATCAACTTATATATTTTGTTTTATACATTATTCGTTATCTTTATAGCCAATATAAATAATTATTTTATTAATATTACAGTACTTTTAATTGAGGTCGTTTTAATAATAAATAAGTTTTACATAATAGCAATTTTGAGACTTAAATAAATTGTTCAGAGATGACAAAATGCACTTTACTTTGTGATTATAAAAGTAGTCGACATTTATAAATGATTATGAACACTTGTAAAAAGTGTAACAAAACCTACAATTAATAGTCAACATCATAACATTAACTAATATGATAAACTTGAAGCGCGTCTGCGCGTCCCACTTGACAGACACAACAAACACTTTGTATGGAACGTAAGATAGTATATTTACATCAACAATAATTCAACAATATTATAAATTGTACACAAACGAAGGCGCAGGTTAAAGCTAGTGAACAATTAATGTTTAATGTGATAAAATGCTTGTAAAAAGTTTTTATTTATAATATGTCATATGCATAGGCTTCCTGTTAAAGCTATCGATAGTGTACAATTATCATATCCACACATATTGGACCTATATATACAGCCGGCCAGTAACGCGTTCGTTACCAACAACCCACAGAGATTACTAAATGAGGAATGAAATTTTGATATCAAGTGAAGTATTTATACGTACGAATGTACACTTTAATGACAAGTCCTTAAGACACTTTTTTCACAATTGAACACTTCCCAAAAATGAGGTACCAGCGTCATAGAGAATAGCTAAGGATATGAATACTGAGTGAAATCGGTTGAAATGAAGGATCATACGCTGGTGTGGTCTCATGAACAAGTTATCGGTCGGCTGGCACGTTATTGCTTCGAATATTTCAAACTGTCTCTATAATAACACTATTTTAAGTAATTGTATAAAAATATTAACAACTTTGTTGTAAAGCCATAATTGTTTCAATGAAATCCTTTAGAATAATTTGTTAGTTTTGTGTGACATTTATAAATATAATTTTATTATCGTATCAAAGAACTGAACCGACAAATACCGCTCTAAAAATGCTAAATTATTATGATATAGTCGTTAAAATGGTTTAGATCGTCGACCACCCACACAAGAAGTGAGCGCCGAGTCTTGAAAGGCCAATACTGGCCTGAATCATTCAGATCCCACTTCGCGTCAGGTACGACCGCACTAAACCGTTAAAATCCTCCATAAAATATGTATATGACGTAATAAGGCAGTATTTCACCGAGAAACAATAAAGTTTGTGAATTTGACAAATGAAATCACATTAACACGTAATCGATAAGGCTATCCCTGTTAAATTATATAGGCGTAACCTACTCAGATACCAGGTACACATAGCTCGTAGGATGTTACTCGTGTCTGACACTATTTACAGTTCAAGGGGCGGGGCTGGTATCCAACGAAATATCAGCACTGCCGATTCCAGTGAAGCATACTTTCATCACATGCTTTATGTATACAATATGCACACATTTACAACATTACACCTCATTATCAGTATAACTTAATTGCAGCATGGTACTTCAATTCATCTTTGCGCAGGGCTTTAGGTATATAACACCTTACTTCATACAAAAAATAGCGATTAGAGCATCTGCCGTCATTGCCAAACACATTATAGTTGCTTAAACACAAACGTACTCATGCATAGCGCCGCGTAAAGATGAGTCGAGCACCACACCATGTTTCATCGGATTGTAAGTGACACTAACACGAGGTGTACACATGTACCCGACGCTTCACTGGTGTACACCGGTCAGTGGCGCGCTTCCCGTGGGTGCGAGTAGGGAGTAACACGAGGTGTGGAGGCGAGTCCAGTCGCACTAGTATGTATGATTGCAGGTCGGGGCGCGGCCGCGGCCCGAGCGCCGCGGGCCGCGCTCACGACGCGCGCGGCACCACCGCGCCGCCCCCGCCCGACTCCACCACCTGGACAAACAGCTCATCATCACGACCACTTCCATACACGAGGGACAGGAGGAAGCGCTCGTGGCGGAAACAGCCGGGGTATGTGGGACTCAACCCCGGCCCAATCACCCTAGTACGGGGAGCATGTACCTACCCTATCCGTGTTCAGTGACCAACCCTGGTGTCGGAGTTGTTAGACCGGTTAACGTCAACATAATTGTAGTGAACGCGTGAGTATGATAGAACCAAGTACTTGGATAATAACTACAAAACTGATTATCTCACCTTATGCGTAGTAAGTGTATGCGTTTGTAACAAATGCGTCGCAGATTGCGTCACCATTATTGGAGTTAAACCGCTCACCACCACGCTACCGTCTGAAACACAATACGTACATATTTGTTAGAAAGTATATAGATTTAATACTTAATGGAGACAAGGGGATTAAAGGAAGTGCTTGTGTCGTGTTTGGGTACAACTGCGGGTGAGACAAAGGTATGTACACCATACTAGCAGCCCAAGGTTCACCCGGCTACGGCCCAAGGCCTGTACCCATTCCCGTGGGAATTTTGGGATCAAAGTCAGCTTATTATTTTAATTTAACCATCTTTTTTGACGTGGCCATTATACGCGGGGATGGATTGAGAATGCAATTAAATCACTAAACTTTCTCTGTCTTCAGAAGGAAGGAAGAATTGTCGTTGGAAAATCAGACATCAAAAATAAATTATTGTATAATATTCAGCGTACTGACCTGTGGTGGTGACCGATGAGGAGGCCACGATGCCGTTTTCGGGTTTAGTTATCCTACTGTTATCAATACTAGTCACACCTGCAAATAACAAGTCATGTGTTATACATCTGCAATACAAAATACGTAGGAAAAAAATACTAACAGGCCAAATGTCAAATAATTTGGTAAGGAAGCGTACATAATGAAATTTGAAAACTCTCATCGACATGCCAATTCAATTCTATTTATTTATTTATTTATTATCGAATGAAGCTACATGATATATTTACGACCTGCTGATAAAGTCCTTGATTACCTATCTCAAATGTATCTACCAGTTAAATAAAAGTTTTCTGTTTCACATTTCTCGATTAGTGCTAAGTTGCTGATAAAGTAGTTTATAATTTAGCAGAAACCCAAGCCGCATTCAACCGACGAACTTCATGATTTTATCCAAAATTAAAGAAGCTGAATAAATCTTGATAAATTGTACCTATAGGGATGTTTGCTGGTAAACCAAAAAAAAATATATCAGCTTTACAGGTATGTCCGTTAATTGCGAACCTTGGGTTTAAGCTCGTTCGTGATCTCGGATGTGGCTTGCAAAGCCAAATTTTGTTTTGAATGTCCTCTTGCAGAGCATCAGCATTAAAAGTAATGTGAGATAACGTTAACTGTCAGATATTATGTGAGGCTTTAGCAGTAGAATGTGTGGGTACAGTGAGCATGTAGCCGCGTACCGTTGGCGCGGCGCGCGGGCTGCAGCACGCGCACGCCCGACAGCAGCTGCAGCGCGCCGCCCACCACCAGCCCGCCGCCGCCCACCACCTGCACATACAACAAACATACATTTTAAAAACCCCCTATTCAAAAAAAACAGCTGGACCAATTTTTACTAAACATAACTAGGAACCACCGCAAGGAAACTCGCTTACAAATAAAGGAAACCGAATCGAAATCGGTAGATTCGTTTTAGAACTACGGTGCCTCAGTAGATACACAGACATCGACGTGGAACTTAAAACACCCCTCTTTGGCGTCGGGGGTTAAACACATATTACACTCAGTATTGATGCGGTAATGTTATCCTAGCTCGTCCTGCTCGGATACAATAGATAGGCAATCAAACAAATGAGCGGGGAAAATTCGGTAAAAACGAGTATTTACGGGGTACCTTAGATAGGTATGTTATATAGATTTTTATCTACACTAATTTTGTAACATTCTACTTATGATTCCAATACTTGACTTATAATTACTACTGATATAGCACAGACAACTAAAACACTCAATTTAAGCAATTGCACATGATGTTATAATATCATTATAATATAACATTATAACATCATTATAACGCGACCAATTAACCTGGCGAGCCTTATGTCAAAATCCTCATACTAGTTGCATAAAATTTTAATATTAGGCTGGCTTTTGAAAACAGTTGGGTTATACGTGAAAACTTCGTCGAAACTACATACACAAAACTCTTTGGTAAGATCTCGCTCGCTCCTGATTGGCCCTACGCGCAGCTGCGCTCTCATTGGTTAGATTTTAATGGCGGCAAGTTCACTGTGACAATACACGTACCTACGCGTGAATTTAATGTTTCGCAATGTGTTATGTTTTTAAAATTTTGTTTGATTAATTGCATTAAATAGTGAAGATAAAGTAGTGTATGCAACTGCATATAACACGGGTATTAAAACACTCGTTACTATTATGAAACTCGCTGCGCTCGTTTCATAAACTCACACTCGTGTTTTAATACCCTTCTTTATATGACGTTGCATAAACTACTATTTTCACCGTAGGTAGCCGTTTCTGAGTTCAGTTACACACAAATATACAAAACGTTGCTCGTTTAAAGTATACGCTAGTATTAAATACTGTTCACTTTTCAAAATTATGACTTCTATACAACTTTGTTCCTAAACTAAAACCTTTAATTTGTACTGTTAAGTTGCCGTACCTGTGATATAGGTAGGTGTATCTGTGCGGGATGCACTAGTGTTGTGCTGATTGCATTACTGACACCGTTTTCAACCGGGTGCCCGTTCTGGAACAAGGAATATTGGTACATTAGTGATTAGGTTTAGGGAGTCATTCTACTAAGAAAGCAACACATAATGTATGAAACATCATATAAAATGTTCATACTTTTATTCACACACAATATAAGTTTTAATGAAAAATTTTAGTTTGTAATGTCTCACTGCAGGCAAAAGAAATCTCCACTGAATGCAGATAATTCAGTCATAATCACCCCGCTTGCTTACAAAGGAATGATGAAATAGATTTTTTAAATATCTTTTCTCCAGCTGTGAGACCGTAAAACTTGTAATATTTGTTAACATAAGTATCAAAGTCAAGGTCAAATATTTTTATTAAATAACTTATTACCAAAGAAAATAATACAAAATGTATTTACATGATAGGTTACCTGGTGCGTGCCATCAGCCGGCGCGAGCGTGGTCAGCGTGAGCGTGTTGTGGCGCGCGCCGTACGCCGTGCGGACCACTTGCTGGAATCAGAGGTAGACGATAAACATACGGTGATTACGGGATAGGTATTGTGGCCTATCCTGTGGGAATTTCGGGATGAAAAATAGCCAATAACCTTCTCGTTGAATGTGGCCATACATTATTTAAGGAATAATTCAAATCGGATTGGTAGTAGCGCGTTCAAACAAACAAAAAATATAAAAACAAACTTTCACCTTCGTGGGCTATGTGCTATGGCTTATGTGCTAGTGTGAATATGAAGTTTAAGGTATATAAGTGTCTCTGTCTGAATGCTACCGCGATTTAGAATGTATTTTAATTTGTTGGTGTGTTTGTTTCAATCTTTAAGACGATGGAATCTTTTTTAGCCTATTTCAAAATGCTCTCAAAATGCTCTCAAATGCTAAGCTGGTAGAAGGAGTAATGAACTAGAAATTCATTACTCTGTGTTGTGAAAACGACTTCAAATCTGTGAAGTAGTTTTTATGTTTATCGCAAACAAACATGCTAGAGATAAGCCTTGAAAACAAGACGTCAAATCAAACAACACTATCGCCATCTACATTGTTTTGATCAAAGCGTTGTACTATGTTTCCATAGACGTTCGCTAGATGTCGCCAGTATACAAGGAAAAGTTTAAATCCTAATCGTGGATTAGTTGTGTGTAAATTGTATCAATGTACCAGGCGAGCATACCTGCGAGGTGGTGGGCGCGATCTGAATGGGCAGCGCGCGCAGCTTCGAGCCGAGGCTCAGCGCGCTCGGCGAGCCCGGCGGCGATATCTACACACACATACACACTCACTATACGATACGGTCATATACTGACAATATTATACCTAATAATAATTTATATCTTTATATTGCGCACTAATTTTACGACTTATATTGAAAATGAGCGATAAGTATTTTGTTCGTACTGTATAGTACGAACAAATAAAGTAAGAAATTGAATTAAACAAAGATAAATTTAGCATATTATTATTATATTTATATTTGATACTTACACTTAATCCTAAAACTTGTCCATTTACATGTTCTTCCCTATCCTTATCTTCTGAAATTGGTTCTGAAAACAAAGGACAAATCTCAAAAATAACATCTACATCGATTAGTTCGATGTTTACAAACAAATAAAACAGTCTTGAAACAGTTGAAAGTTGACCGTGAACCGAGTTTACCTGCGGCGGAATATCAACAGGTGGCGCTACATACACGATGCGAGCCTCGTACCGAACAACTTTCCGACAATTCCACTAATATCGGCCCACGTCGGCGATATTTGCATGGAGCCGGTTAATTGTTAATTTAATAATTATTTAATATTGAAATATGTACGCAACAGTGCCAAATATTAAATAATGTCGGTGTGCGGTACCAGGCTGGCATGTCTGGCGGGAGGTCGTACGTACCGGCGCGGCGCACGGCGGCGGTGGCGCGCACCGACACCTCTCTCTTGAGCGCGGCGAGTCGTTGTTGCGCCGCGATCTTCTCGCGCGCCAGACGCTCCATTTCATGCTCGCACTCGCGCTCCTTACGTCGAAGCACCTGCACACCAAGTACCAGGACGTAAGCATCGTAACAGAGTTTCAAAACTCGTCTCGACCCTTTTTCAACAATTGGCAAAACTTTTCAGAATACTGCTTTTCAAATAGAAAAGAAGTTTTCACAATTGACACAATACTTTTAATTTTCTTTTAAAAGCACATTGTGTCTGAGAGCTCTATTTGGCCTCCGTTTGAATAGAAAGTTTACAACGCTTTGTGCGTTGAAGAAGAAGCCATATTGTTTAATGTAATTACGAAATATCTTTACGAAACATTTGACATTGCCAGACCATTGACGCGATTTCGTTACACTGCGGATCGATAACACGAGTGTTTCGATGACAAGAACTTATTATAACGTCGGTTATAATACTTATAGTTTGTCGACCGAAACACTAAATTATTCTAGAATTCTAGGTCATCTGAACAATAAACAAAGCCAGCAGTTCACACCTTCAAATATTACTTAATATTCCAACCACTTTTTGCTGTTAGTCATAAAATGTTATGTACCTATTGATGATTTTATATTTACAGACAAAACTATTTCAAGTTCTTCTTTCTTTTGCAAATTACAATAAAAATAAAATTCATTCTAATTATTTTAATTAGGTATATAAATGCGAAGTTAGTGTAGATGATTATTATGTATGAATGTTGCTCTTTCACACAAAAATTAAACAGATGATATCAAACAAATAAGTTATCCAGTTCCACCCAAAAAAAAAATATAAGTTCCTCAAATTCCCAAAGGTCTGGGTACAATCAGGTAAAACGTCGAGGGTTGTGCCAGTACATAAATCATAACATTCAAATGAGTGATATTCCAGATACATATCAAGAGTCGTCCTTGTGTGCTGTCGTCACGCGCCTATTTACATGGCGGAATATAGGTACATGAGCGGGGTGCGTGAGCGACGCGCGTGTGCACTGCACCGACACACATACATACGCATACATTTAGCATCGATACATTTGTAGACATTACAATGATGAATAAATAATCGGCCTCGTAGATGTATTGTTATTATTGTTATAATACTTATCGATTTCTAGACATTTTATAGACACGCACAATTATAAATTTTCTTATACCATAAATCATACGTTACTACAACTTCATTGTTTTCGTGAAAGATTAACAAACAGACATACATCCATCCTCACAATCTTACGCATTTATAATATTAGTAGGATTAAAATATACTTACTACATGAAGTAACGCGTATCATAATGTTAGCATCTGAGTATAAATGGATGATAAACTCTGACACTAAAATCTAAGTTGAGTTCGGATGAAGTTTGGTTTCACACATGCTCAAGTTCTCAGTTATTTTTGTAAGGGAACTATTTAACCTTGGACGTATTTAGTCAGAATGCGATATTATGTATTTTTATATACAAGAAAACCAATACCAGTATAATAAAGCTATCGCTCAAGTAATGGTCATCTATCGCTATCAATACCGTATTTATGCGAAGCGTCATAAAAACTTAGCTATTAATTATGCCACAGATTAACACTAAGTACCTACTACAACACGTCTTAAATTACTAAGTAACTGATCGACGGAGGCACGCAAAAAGTTATTTATTACCTCCTCTCATAAAACCTATAAAATAAACAATTTTATAGGTTTTATGCACTCTCAGAGTTCAACAAACTTCAACCAGGATTTAAACTACGCTCTTTCAATCGAATTTTCAGATAAATATTTTTAAAATTTAAAATAGTTTCGAATAAGTCACCATAGTTACCAAAGGCCAAAGACTTTCAATACAATCGGTTACATTATAATATTGAATGATAAAGTATTTTATTCTATGTTCCAAGATTGTGAGGTTTCGTCTCAAATTAATGTTATGAAGAAGAAGTATTTACATTTTATTAAGATATTCCAGTTCTAGGTATCGGAGCTGCGACGAAACTGTTTGAAATACAAATGATATGCTAACTACACGTCTTCACTTAACCTTAACTCTTTGGAAAATAGCTTATTTTACAATAAATATTTCTCAAAATAATTGTTGTCAAAGTTTTGTGTAATTTAAATTAACTTTTTCGGTATAATTTACTTTAAAAAGACTGTTGTATAATGTAGTATGTAATGTCGAAACTATAGTCGAATTTTAGTATTTACAGACATCTTGAACGGAGATTATTTATTCGTCATGTAGGTATGCTGTGAGAAGATTTTTTTTCGATATTAAACTATTTCTTAACTTTGTAACCAGCTATATAAATTCCATCCACTCCTAAAACTTAACTAATCAACCGCTGTCACATGACATGCGATGAGTTTACACCCTTCTTTTGCACTGGGCAGTTAATAGTTTATCAGAGAACTAACTGCTAAATTTTGTTTCTTTCTTAACTGAGTACAAGGACGTACCAGAATATACATGTATGTATGAAAAAAAAGAAAATTAAAAGGGACAGGTAACGATATCTTCAGTGACATGAGAGGCCTTTAACTAGCAGTGGGACATTGCAGACACTACCCTGTAAAGGTTACGATAGTAACGGATCTGACTTTTGAACTTGAGCTGAGCTTGCTCCAGTTCTGAGGTCAATTTGAGTTGATTCTGTTGGACAGGTAACGTCAAGGACAGGTAAAGCTGTGGACGTACCTGAATATATCTATTAGCGGAGCCGAGTATGGAGAGGTTGGAGGTCTTCTTGTCGTCGGGCGTGGCGGGCAGCTGTCTCTTGAGCAGCTCGAAGCACTCCTTGAGGTGCGCGCGGCGGTTCTTCTCCAGCTTGTTGTGCACCTCGCGCGTGCCGGCGCGCGGCGCGCTGCCGCTGCCGCTCCCGCTGCCGCTGCCGCTGCCGTTGCTGCCCACGGACGGCGGGGACGGCACTTGGCTTGATCTGTGTCACGATGTATATGGTAAGTGGAAATGTCACAAATAAACTGTGTGGTAAGTTAGTGTTATATGTTTTGAGCAGTTTGTCACATGCTTAAGATAAAATGTCGCTAATAAATTTTGTGTGGCAAACAATGGAAATGTCAATAAAATACTTGATATTTTGTCATGAGTTTTTAATTGGTGTTAGGGAGTAAATTTCATCTAGTCTCAACTCCTAGATAATATAAGATACACACATATTTGTAATGATTTCAGACTTTATTTAGATATTGATTAGTTTTCAATTCACATAGAAATAATGGTCAAGTTTCAGACATAAGACAGACTCGATAACTTAAAACAAGACGCATTCAAATATCTAGTACAGCCCTTACCAACATGGCAACTAAACCATATTATTGTAATTCTTAAAACATAACAAATATGTTATCAACTTCCTATTGGTTATGTAATAATTTCAAACAAGTATTAACAATTTATATAATTGCATAACCATTTCTGTATGCGACGGCATTTTAGTGCATTACCTTTCGAATTACCACTAGACACTGATTTGAATAACAAGTGTTATTAACTTTATTGTTATTTGACACCATCAGTTGTATCAATTTGATTGATCAAGATTATCATTACGATTTCATCAAAAATGTATACATATCAAGTTGAAAACAAAAGTTTATTTTTATTATAAGAAGTCTTCAATACAAATCTGTTAGGTCCAAGTTGTATTTGACAGAAACTAATTAAAATTCATAATGATTTAACCTTCTTATAAAATCATTTCATGATTTATTTATGACTACTATTCTTATTTTGGAGGCGTTTTTAGGGTTCCGTAGCCAAATGGCAAAAACGGAACCCTTATAGATTCGTCATGTCTGTCTGTCCGTCTGTCCGTATGTCACAGCCTTTTTTCTCCGAAACTATAAGAGCTATGTTGTTGAAACTTAGTGTGTAGATGTATTCTGTGAACCGCATTAATATTTTCACACTAAAATAGAAAAAAAATAAAATTTTAGGGGGGTCTCCCATACTTAGAAATGAAAAAAAAATTTTTTTTTTTCATCAAACCCATACGTGTGGGGTATCTATGGATAGGTCTTCAAAAATGGTATTGAGGTTTCTAATATCATTTTTTTCTAAACTGAATAGTTTGCGCGAGAGACTCTTCCAAAGTGGTAAAATGTGTGTCCCCCCTGTAACTTCTAAAATAAGAGAATGATAAAACTAAAAAAAATATATGATGTACATAACAATGTAATCTAACACCGAAAATTGGTTTGAACGAGGTCTAGTTAGTAGCTTTTTTTATTTTTTTATTTTTTTGGTTTGTGAGGTCGTTAATCGATCACAACCCACACGCTAAGTAAGTAAGTAGTAGTAAGTACAACGAACTTCAAGAACTTCTTTATTATGTTACTCGCTGCTACGGAACCCTTCATGGGCGAGTCCGACTCGCACTTGGCCGCTTTTTGTTTGTTTAGTTTTGCCAAACAGACAAAATGTATAATACATTTTGCTTGATGATACTACAATGATGTGATGCATCCGATAGCCAGTAGTGTATGCAGTAGGCTCTAAGATTTAGGTCACCGCATATTGTATGCGGCTTGAATAAATAATAAGAGGACTATGCTATGTACCCATCTGACACTTGCATGTCAATCAATTTTGAATAAACCGTGCATACATATGTTTATTCCAAGATTACTAATGCAATCTTGGAATAATCATATTTTAAGTGAGTCTGAAATTATAATAGGGATTTCTGCAAGACTGGTCTCGTATATAGTATAGATTGTAGATATTTATCAAGAATTACAGCTTATTTTTCAATAGCGTATATTCGTCGAGTAACTCTTAAATTATATTTCTGCTGTCAAAACAATGTTTATCTCATATTAGTTATCTCTAGATAAAAATTACCTAACGATGGAAAAGTCTAGGGTTAGTAATTTTCATAATATTAGTCTTTATAATAAATATTATGTATTAAAAAAAATATTATGGACCTGTATTTTGTTCATTAATTTGAAGAGTTATATTACAATTTTGGAAATTTATCTTTAAATAACTATTTTTTAAACCATAAAATCAGAGTATAAAATCCTGATTTTGGTTTTTGAAGTTACCAGTACAATGAGAAGTGGAGCTCTAAGAAACATAATAGTTCATACTAACAAACTCAACCAGATAGCAATAACAATTTCAAAGCTAGTGTGATGCGCTTACGCATGAAAGATGCATACGCACAAGGACCCTATAGATTATTCAATCAATGCACGTTTGTTATCCAAACCTTGACAGAAATGTATATAAACCACTAGTACGCATACAGAGATGATGACGACGTATAATAGGTTTAGGCCCATCTCGCAGCCAGATTTGGTAGCTAGCTTCCAAATGGGAGAAATAATCCCGATTCGAAGCTGGCTACGAAATAGGAATTCGAAAGTCCAAGATTTAGGATTTCAACTAGTAAAAAAAAAATAACCCTAACCTACCGAATAGATCGTTCCCATTTAGTAGCTAGCTACAAGATGGGAAAACACTTTTCTCATTTCGTAGCTAGCTACCAAATCTGGCTACGAGATGGGCCTAAACTGTATAATCGATCATAAAAATACAATTTTTCATTGCCGACCACTTTACATGATATAACTTTTTTATAAAGAATGTTCTAGTTACAGTTAATCAATTCAGTTGACATGTGCCTCTGATGTCATCTCCACTAACACACATTTTTACATATCTTTTGTTAGGAAAATGCTACTAGTGGTTGAAATATAATGTAAGTTGTATTGATATCTTATGTTTCTAATATATTTTGAATAGTACTCGGTAACTAATTTGAGGCAATTATGTGTGACATATAGAGTCGGTTGTTTACAATAACGATAGGAAGATAATTTACATTAGCCTAAGGTTACAGTGTGACTAGTTTATAAGGAAAACAGATTCTATTTATGAATCGTATTATTAGCCGTACTTCTAGAGACAATGCTTGGGTAATTGTACTGCTGGAGACTATGTAAAAAATACATATAAGTAGATATTCAAAGTTTAATATTTATTTAAAATATATGTTGGAAATAGCTAGTGTCTAGTGTACCGGGAAATATCGCTATGAATTTGTTTTCCAAGTGAAGACCAAGTTTCATAGACTTCATAAATAAACACAAAGGAGATAAGAAAACAATAATACCAACTTACAGGAAAATGCGTCAAAACATTTTTTCTGTGAATCAATTTATTTTCATAGCAACATTATTCTTTCATTGATTGGATACTCATAAACACTTGTCTTTTATCTAGTCTCTACCATGCATCTTTAAATATCACTAGAAGTACGTTCAATGTCGAGTGCAGAGTGTTGTCATTGCGAAAGGTTGGCGCGTTGTGTTGTGTAGTGTACTGTTCAAACGGTCGACCAGCTGTTTTTGACATGTGTGGTACCAGGCAAACATACCCATGGGTGTTGTTGCTCGTAGTACGCGGCCTGGAATGTTCTTGTGCGAAGTCGAGGGGCGCCAGGGCCGGCGCGGGGGCGGGAGCGGGGGCAGGCGGCGCGGGAGCGGGAGCGGGCTCGGGCGCGAGCGCGGGGGACACCGCGCGCACAAGCCCGTTGCCGCGCGCCGCCACCGACACCACTCGCACCGACACCGGCGACCGGGGCTCCTCCTCTGTGAACAGACGCAACGCTCACTTACAATGCTCCCATACATTACATTAACTATACTCTTAATCAATCAAACGCGTGAATCGTTAACGAAATAACTGATTTGTACACGTAAGCCCGTCTCGGGTGATCAACACTTGTCAAACCCGTGTCAACCGCTCGTCCGCGGCTGCAATCCGTGGCGGTAAAATACCAGGCTCGCAGAAACCGCCAGGCGTTCTCTGAATCGAAACGAGCGGAACGACCTTTCTGTGCGAGCAGGACGGCAACGCGCCCGACATACGGTATCGTAGTGTAGTTATGCGACATTGAACTTTATCGTAAAGAGATTAAGTTAGTATGAGAATGACTAGTAAATTAATCGGTCACGCTGCACTGGTGAGCGAGAGGCCGATATTACCTTAGATTGGAATGAGAGAGACGGAATAGGGGGCGTGGTTTTACCGGTGAATTACGTCAGTACATGTGGTTACGCGCGTGTTCGAGTTTGTTTGGCATTTTGTAGTAGTTGCCACGCCGAAAATCAGCTGCTTGATGCCAGAAAAAACAATACAGCACGTAGCGCCCGCCGCGCGCCGCGCCCGATAAAAACGTTTGGCGGCGTTATTAGTTTAACATTGTTGATATCGGAATATACACATAACATGGCGGTTTACATAACCACGAACGCATTCAGTAGGCCATTTGATTGTGTTTTACGTCAACCTTTGTTAATTAGTCACATTATGTTGTTCAAATGGACGTTAGGTTTTTCAATAAACAAAGTGAACAGAAAAACAATGTTACGTAATTCGTCCGCGTGGAACTTCGTCTATTCGGAACATTTGCATAAAATGTAATAGGTAACTTATTTTATTATTGAGACAGAGTTAGTATGTCGAGACTTGAGAGTAGGTAGCCAGTTTGAGATTCCGATAATTTAATCATCGGCACGTGTAAGCTAAATCTAAGTAATCACTTAGAACACTGCCTTTCTTGGCTACTTAGTTATACATTTTATTTAATCACTGGTTTTATATTGGGGCAACAATTAAATCTGACACTAATTTGTTATGTCTTTCAAACACTATGAATAAACCGGTCCAAACAATAGTAACAGTTTTAATGAAACCTCCGACAATGTATACTCATACCTTTACAATGAAGAACGAAGCAAAGTTTAGAGACGTCACAGACATCAAGTTCACCATTAGATACTTTATAAATGTACATATTTCAATAGAATTTTCAGTAATTCAATTTTATACGAGAGACATACAATGGGATAACATAAAAGCGATGTTAGTGACCGTTTTATACATTGGTTTCGGTGGCGATTTGAATTGTTTAACTCAGTAATGGTAGAGGTGGCCGGGAGAGGGCAAACTCCCTCTCTGATTTAAACACATTGTGACATTGCGGTCGGCAACAATACATCTCACTCGCTCTATGCTACATTATAACGATAACTTTACGTTGGTAAATTAAAGTTCTTGAGTAGAGTTATTAAAGCTTGGTGTTCAAACAAAGAGAGTTGGTCTAGTTTGTAAGAGCTACTATAGAGTAGGTACTGACTACTGACTGACTCTACTACGCATGTTCTAATGTAAAATAGGCTTTACCCTTTACTAGGTGTGTTAACCCGGTCACTAGAGTCGGTCGCACTTATACAAGCAGAAATACGAATAGTTTTAGAATACAATTCGTCTTTTAGCCATTCACAATACTAGGTATTTGTGGACATCTACATATTTGCGAAACATTAACTTTATATAAAACACAAAGATATTATAGGCAAGAATTTATAAATTTTAATTGTTCAATTTGAAGTCAACTTTCAAATATAAATTAGAATATTAAATTAACATGTTACTAATTATAAATAAGTTGCATGCTTAATAATATCTATATTTTATTAAAGGGATGATTTGGACATTATTTTAATATACGCAGGATGTCATTTTTGCTAGTGATGGTCTGTGTAGGTTCGTTCTTGCTTAAAATTCGTTCTATATTTGGTTGGGAATAGAATTATACTTTTAAAATGAATCTCTTTAAATAAATAAAAAATCGAATTCAGAATGTTATTTAAAACTGATTGAGAAATTGATTTCGTTGGGGACAACAGTTCTGTATGTATTTCTATTTCACGACCAAATTCCCTTTCATAACTGAACCGGCAAATAGGTTTAATATAATGTCTTCAAATGTATCCGTAGTTGTCATATAAAATACCTTCATCATGTACTAATAGACGTCTGATATAAAAACACGTTACAAACCTACAGGTCCTGATAGTGACATAAAAAAAAAAAAAACATGACATTGAAATAGGCTTATTGTGTGTCGGATACAGGTATGTACCAGAGCAGCATGAGCGGTGGGTGGTTATGCAACCAGGAGGGGGCAGGGGCGCGTGCGTCACGACCCGGGGGCAGCGGGGCGGGCGGGGCGTGGGGTGCAGCCAGGTGCCGGCCCTCGACCTGCGACCTTGGACTCCGCCACGTACCCGCACCTACTCTATGACCCACTTCCGAATGTCAGGGATAACATCACACCAGTGCATGCACTACTCCTACCGGAAACTCATTTGCTATTTATTCCCTTAGTAGGTACCTACAACTTTATGTCATATCAGTTTTATTAGTTTATAATATGATAAATTATTGTTTCTTATTTAAATACGTAATTGGAATTACTTGGAAATTGTTTTTAAAGAGAGAAGGAACGACAATCATCGCGATTACATTGTAAAGTTTTCGATTGTCGGACATTGAATCGGCTACATGTATTGGTCTCGGCACGATGTAAAAACCATGCAGATAACCCGTGTAGAGGCGAGCGCGTGACCGGTTTAGCGTGAATTGTGGTGACACAAGTAAATAATTTATGCTCTTGTTGTGCGATGTTACCCTGGTAGGATTGCGCATGGCGCGACGCGCGCCTACAATCGGCTAGCACGCAAACAATCATGAAAGCGGTCCCCTGCGGTGCGCTGCGGAACGCCCGCCCGAGCCGACCGAGTCACATGTGCGCTGCGAACCAACAGCAACGCACTACACTCACTCGACAACCGGTATCAATGACTTTCCACTAACCAGCTACTTGGCTGGACAAACACCGCGTAACTATCTGATTAACTTTTACGCCGATACCGACGATTAAATCATGTGATGTTAACACTGAACAGGAAGGTATTAATGATACGATTGAGATTTAACCCTGAATCAAGAATCATCGTAATGTCATTGAGTACACGTGTTAAGTTATCCGTCTATCTATTACTTCGACTTTAGTTGGATAACCATTAATTGAAAGTAATATGAAACCTTATCAGATCTAATTTCAAAATCGAAACCAATCAAGAAATATTGATCACCATAAATAATAGGTATTAATTCAGTGGCAAATGCCACGAATCAATTACATCCACATTCTCAAGTCGGGGAACAATGGTAAAATCCTATGCAACATGTAGGGTGCAGGAGAGGTGTGTGTATGTGTATTGTGTAGAGCTTTTGGGGGGGGGGGGGGGGGTGAGCTAGGTTTTCCTCGGGTGTGTGAAAGAATCTAGGCGAGGGGAGGGTGAGGGAGGCGCGGGGCTGGTCGAAGAGGCACGTGACTGCTCGTCACGCGGCGCGCTCGCCGCAGTCGCTGCACCGGGGAAAGGTAACACGCGGAATGTGCTCCGTTCCACTCGCACCGCTCATCGTTACACTCACTTCACTACACCTTTCCCTACCTCTTAGTTCAAGCTCTCTCTTTTCTCAGAGAACCTAGTTCTTGTCTAAGTTACTCGAAACTAATCTATAGCATTAATTTTGATGCAACAATGTAAAAAGTTCAATAAATTCGAAGCAGAATAAGTCGATTTAAGCAATAAGCTACTCGTATGAGTTTTAATAGGGCTCGCCATTTGATACCGTGTATTGATGTAGGTCAGATCGTTAGCAACAGTTGATTGGCAAAAAAAATCGATGTAATTTTTAGATGTGATAAACATTTTATCGCAATGTCAACAACCTCGCGAATATGACGCCCGAGGTGCGCTCTACATTTTTACGACGCTTCATAACATGACAAACGCGCGACACGTGTAAAGAATTCGATAAATAATTAGGTTCTTGGCAGAGTTGCGCCACGCTGACGGTACAATTGACGATACCACTAGGACGACGATAATATTTGCTTTGTTATGTCATCAATCGCAATCTAATCGTAGAAATTCGCCTGAGAACAAAACACAAACGAATAGCTCGAATAGTTTATTTATCGTTCAGGAAATGTCACAGGGTAATTACTAATTACAAATTACGTAACATTGCAAGAGACCGGCGTGCAGAAGCACGGCACTCGATTAAAACCACTTTAGAGGTCATATTAACGAAGCGAAGCCGGTTCTAGAACAAATAGGTCCGCGACTCTAGCTGGAGCTGGCCTATGATAACTCTGCCAACAAAACATATCTTATAGACTTTATCGTAGTACCACAAGGTCCACAATCTGACATCCACGTTTCATTAGGTTGTAATGACGTACATGAAGTTAATCGCTTTGTATGAGCGAAACAAAAGAAAACACGATAAGATAACGCTCATGAAAACAAATGTGGTCGAGATATTTAAGAAACAAATGTGTTTAAACGTATGTTATTCAACAATGTTTTGATACAATAACCAGATTAGTAAGCGTTTGGGTTGCTATGTGAACTTGTCTCGAGGCGGTGATAGCGCTAATTACGGACTATCAAGGAAGTAGCGAGGTAGGCGCGTGGACTCGGTCGTGTTCAACCTTGACACGCGCGAGACACACCAACAAACCTCTGCTTAGATACCTGTCCAAGCAGTTAATCTCATAAAAACTATGGTAGTATTGCCGATTACGCAACAGCCGCCCGGCAAAATAGCGTCAGTCTTTATTGGATTACGCGATCTGTCAATGTGTGCGACATGCGTTACGTAAACATGTTGCCGTTTCTTTCTTTTAATTGTTCATTTCAACTATTTTTGTTATCTAGACTAGACATCAGAAATTGGCTAAAATATTTTGCATCTAATCATTATTTTCCAATAATAAATGAGCAACAAATATTAAATTCTAACACGCAAAATGTGTTGCCATCATAATATATGTGTTGCGTACATAATGTATCACACATAGTTCACAGACGGGTTGAATTTAGTGAAAGCGTATGCTGTATTCATTGATCGATCTCATTCCATTCTGACGAAAAATACGTTATGGTGATCGGTGAACGTGACGCCCTATTTACGGCGAGAAGTGGAGGCCAAAGTAAACAAACTTGTGGAACCCTCGTCAAAGGATAGAATATCCCGGTTTTACGACACTTTTTATACTCCTCTGCGTAGATCTTCCGGGTAATTCGGTATAACTGTATCTAGTGTAATACCGGCTGAATAGTTAGGTGCATAAACAACACTATTCAATTTACACTATTTACTAACAATTCATCATGATGTTTATGTGCAAGTCAATTTGGTAATATTCATCAAATATGTGGGTGTATATTTAGAGGTGGCGTCGGATATCGCACGAAGGTCATGAAAAGAGAGTGGAGACGTTGCGTGCTGGTACGTGCTCAGAGAAGCGTGCACGCATATGTACTGTCCGCACCGCACTCGCACCAGTGTTCGGTTCGCATACAGTTCGACGTCAAAGGACGGCCTTCGACACTCGCTGACCGTTGACTAAGACCCTACATCCACCACGCAATGTTTGTTACACTGAATCACAATTATTTTATTATAGGAACGAATCCATTTATTGAACAACAATCTTAAATTTATCAACATTTAATAGAAATCTTAGAAGTTCTTCGTAAATATTCCATACATACATAACATAATAATGACAAATTATTATTATTGTTAAACCATTAAGAAAAAATGTGCTTTCAGCACTGGTATCACTAAATTGATAAAACAATACTGCGCAGTTTGAAGTGAGTTTCAAACCGTGTATAATGTGCAGAGGAGCTGTAAAATCTGATATACATACATATGTAATTAAAATAACGTTAGCATTATTTACCTAGTATACGACCGTCTAAACGGCGACGTCGAACACGGATATGAAGCAAAAAATATTAGGCATTCAAAATAACGTGAAGCCCATGAATATAATCGACGGACATATAAAAACATCTCAGCCCACTTGACACCCAACAAATTGTTTTCGTTGTTGGGCGTGTTAGTATTGGGTTGTCACAGCCCAAGACCCAACTCGTGGCGCGCAAAAACGATACGAGGTCAACGACAAGGTCGGGTTGCACATGCAATCACAAACTGGAAAATGTAGCAGAACTAAACCATTTGTCTATTGTTAACCAAAGTATGTACGATAAATAAACTATCTTACCTAAGTACTCTCTGATCCACTTTTTCTTTGGAGGTGCTCTAGCGCTGGCTTTAGGAACTTCTTTAATTTCCTCTTTGACCAGGTATGGAGTGGCAGTGGACGTGGAAGGTATGCCAAAGTCCGGTCGCGGAGAGGCAATCAAGGAACTGAGTGTGTGGTGCGGCGGGAAGACGTAGCCACCGTTGAGGGAGTGGCCGTGTGCTTGGAGCTGCTTGTACGCTTTGAGCGTGATCGGGATGGGCTCCACAATGCTGCCGAACTCGGTCTCCCGCGTGTTGATGGCGATGGTGTGGAGCGTGTCCGCGTAGTACTCGCCGGGCGCGCCCATCGCGCCGAACACTTGCGCCTCCCCTTGCCGACTCCGGTAGCTGGCAGTGCCCAGATTCACTTCGGTGGTTTCCATAAGTATACCCATTCTACAATGGGCCAAAACTTTTGCTAAGTATCCCTTTGGGTCCACATTATCACTGTCTCACTTGAGTCTTGCTCATTTTTATACAGTTCTAATAAATTATTAAATGCTTTAATTTTTTCATTTTCTATTCATTGTTTAATGCCGAAGAAACTGTAAAGCGATAGGTTGTTCAGTGGTTGCATTTGCGAGGCCTCTCAGTTTTGAAAGCGCTCAATGAGCTAGTTACTGACGATCGAATTGAAAGCTTTGTTAAAAGTTTGTTAGATGAAGAAATCCATCGACATCATTGAAAAAGTTCAGAGACTGGATTTGTAGGGGTTCCTCCGAAGAGTTCTGACGCAGAGTATTTACTCAGCAACTACGTAACCATTTTAATAGAGTACTTAAAACAAAAAAGTTTCAAACAATATAAGTTGTATATTATACAACTTTTTCGTGATACTTATAACAACGAGTGACGTAGTTTTCCAGAGGGTACCGACCAACGGGGGAGCCTAGACAAGAAATGCAAGCAAACATGGTAATAATGATACTTGGACAAAATATGATAAGAATGTCGTACAGTAGAGGATAAAACGAAGTACCTAGGTACAATGGAAAACCAGACGAAACTAATTAAATAGTGTCAGTCAATAACAGTGAGAAAAGATATGTGGGTGAGCAAGGCAGAGCATGCGAAAACTAGTTGGTGTGAGTAGATATGATAGGAGGCGTTCAACAAGTGCGGGGGGAGGCGAGCGCATGGCGAGCTCGAGGCACGTGCACTCGACAGCCCCCTCCCCGCGCCTGCAAGCCGCACTCGACCACCGACACCTCCACCCACATCTGCGGCCCTGGTACCGCAGACGGTTCAATTGGCAGACATAGTGGATTCGCTCAACTTCACTACAATAAGGCTCCATCGCAAAAAAAAACAATTTCAACCATTGAATGAAGTCGATGGTATTGCAACCATTATATATACGAACGAACTTATTACGACTCAATGTAAATGGCAACTTTGCAAAATGGAAAATCTGGCAACAAGTAAATAAGATTGGCAAGTTTGAAAGCGAGTAAGTAGTGACTAATGCTTGTGTCATAATGACGCATCAGGATATAATGGAGGCAAACACAATCTGAATATTTAATAAGATGTAACAAACTGAAAAAAGTGAAATAGAGAACAGGTGTTTCGAGTGTAAGTAAAATGGAGTGAGCTACGTTATCGGTTACTCAGCGATAACGTTAACTACATACACGTGCTCCGTGTAGTGTAGTGTAATGACCATATCGACCGATGCAATAACAAACCAAACGTTTATACAACATCTGCTTGCAAACAATTATAAATATGATGACCGTTTTATTAAAATACAAGTTATCCAACAACCCCACCTAGAAACGCAAAAACCATACCAACAAGAAGGTAAAATATAAAATTTAGAAATTAATGAGTATGAGGGAAGCCTGGTATATGTCGGCAGTGTGAGTGGAACTAACGTAAGCGTACACACATGCGCGGAGTATGGCCGACACAACCGTGACACGTGTCTGTGTTTATATTATGTAACAAGCTAGCTAGTACCTATAGCTATAGCCTGTGTGCCGAGCCATTATTTCTATTGGTCGAATGCTTCTATGATGGTGATTATTTCGCAATTGAAACGGATATTACTTTTCTAGAAAAGATTTAACAAGAAAAACTGTTGGTCCTGTAACTTAGGCGACGAGAAGTCTGAAAATGTTTTTGTAGACATTAAACTGAACTGAAGGCACCGGATGGCAAGACACAGTTCGACCCAAAAGCTATAAATACATTTTAAAGTGTATCCACCCGGATTAAAGGAAATTATGATAGTCATCAAGTGACAATCAGAATATTCGTTCACCCTGCAAATTCCGACGATACGATACCAAACAATTGAAAGTTTTATCATTTTCAAACAGAATTATAAATAATATCCGAAGTGAATATTTTACATGATATTGGATCCAAACCAACACGATAATTCCAATCAATAGTCAATAAAGAAGAATTCCCTGACGACAGCATTAAGCATCGACATGAAAAATGTAGGACACTTTTGTTTGCGCTTTTGTTGCGCAAGAACAATTCAATTAATAAATATTGCAGTAACTATGTAAGCAAGTAAAACTATTTAATGAGGAATGTGTGAATCAAAGAGATCTGTTACATTCCAAAGATGAAGAAGCCAAACAAATTTTTAAATTTCGAAGATGAATTTTGTACACTACTATGTAACATCTTCATTTGTAAAGCACAGCCAAATTGCCTTTCCTACGTCTACACAAACTATGGCAAAACTACGATCTTCTTCATCGAGTGGATGGTCAACCTGACCAATCCTGGTGTCAGAGTTATTGAGCCGCCAAAGACCTCTGACATGGCTCAAGTAACGACTACTATCCGTAGAAAGTAACCGGGACCGACGGCTTAACGTGCCCTCCGAAGCACGGAATCATCTTACTTTTCGAGCAATCAGGTGATTCAGCCTGTAATGCCCTAACCAAACTGAGGAAAGTTTCACAAAGAGATTTTTGTGAGATATCCCCACCGGGAAACCGGGAACCCGAAACCTCCGGATCGTGAGCCGGGCGCTAAAACCACAAGACCACGGAGGCTGTTAAAACTACCATGCAAATAGCTCATTAGATTTGGCAAATTTGTGGCACAAAACACTAGACAATAAGAAATATTATAAACCAAAATCAACATGGCAACTATATTTTACGGACAATGGACATATTTCATACGTATTTATTTACATAATAATTTATGTTGTAACAGAATTTACAGCAGATACCTACGTATTGTATTGTTGAATTTGAGATCAAATTAAAATTTTCGTCCTATCGTATAATAACAATCCGGGTCATTTTCTAGAACAAACGACAAACGTAAGATAAGGACATGGACTAATTTGAGAAACAAGATCGTTTTCAAATAACAATCAACAACTTTCAAGTTCGTAAATATAAAATCCCGTTTGTTGTCTACTTATTTAAATTGTAATCCGTCCAAAGGCTAACTTTAAACGATTTCCATATGATCAGTTTCAAGATTAACATATGTCCACAGCAACATCCCGTGCATTAACCTATAGGACGTCATTGAGAACACTGAATGCAGATTCTGCGGTAAATGTTCTCACGTCTCAACAAGACTTGGCAACAAAACAAGTGTATCGTCAGAGCGATAACGATAACTCGGCTATTACCTAATATGTAACGCGAACAACGCTAACCATATGACAAAATAACGTGCATTACAACATCTCTACTATGGAATCAAGAGATGCCGCTAGTAAATCAAACAACATTCAAAAGAACAACACAAAGTTACCTCGGTAGACAGAATCCCCAGAGAATATTGAAAATTATGAAGTTGAGGAAACTATGAGAATAAGAAGATGAGGAAATTAAGATGATTAAATGTCCTATTTGTTGCGTAAAATTTAAATCATAAATACAAATTTCAATGATGTCGAGGCGGACGAATTGATAAGATAAATCTTAAAGATAATGAACGCGAATGTCAGGCAGAAAAGAGAGCACGAGGTCGGGCGGGGAGATAAGAGAGGTCCAGCCGATGGGCGCGGATCCTCGTCGGGAGCGGTGCAGCGCAGTGTGCAGCAACGCACGTGGAGCGCAGCGCGGCCAGGTGCCGCCGACCTCGCGCTATCTCGTCTCGCCGCTCGAGGTCGCGATGATAACGTACGCTATTTTCGACAAACGTAGTCAGCTCGTCGATCGCGTTCGTGACCGTCGCAAACGCAACCGCGAAACAGAGGCGGCGAACTCCCGAAACGGAAGCGCGAAGGAGTGGACGAGACGACACACGCGATTATCGCGAACGGCTGGCGAGGGTGCGACGGGTCGCAGAGCCGAGTGTCGCCGACGCGGTACGCTCGACGACTGAGCGGTCGGCTCTCGGCCGAGGCGGCCGCTCGGAGGAGGGCGAGGCGGCGGGAGGTGCGCGACCTCCGAGCCCCGCGCCGCCGCCGCCGCCGCGGGGTGCGGGGGCGCGCACGCGGTCGAGCGCAACGCTCACTGCTGCATCGCTCTCCACCATTTACATAATTGTGCACGCGCGACGGTCGCCTCCTCACCCACGAAACGAGGTCGCCCCGCCGACACCGACCAGGACATGCGTAGAATTTAAACAACCATCAGTCTATTGCCACTAGGTGATGAAATGCCAGCCCTGGCACTTGCTCCAAAGAAATGGCCAGCTAGTGTAAGTCAGTGAACCTCCACATCGACGCACGGCGCGCGATGAGGTGAATGGAACGTTGCAGCCGATTTGAGAGGCCAATTCAATGTAAACGTAGCCTGCCTATAAAGTTATGACGTGTCACATGTTTATTGATCATTATATTTCTAAAACTAAAATATTGATCAACTGGCATGTGACGATTTGCACATCTTACAAACTTTATAGAAGAGTAAATTATTCACCTATGTTGGGGTTATTACCGTAAGCAATACCCGCGGTTATGTTGTTATGTTCACACAAGCAAACTACCGTTAAGTTTAGTAGTAAGTATTTATTGAGTCGCACTTATTGATAGATACAATTTGTTATTACACTCGTGACGTACGGTGTGTAGTGTTGTCAAGTAACGACTAATTAAAGTTAGGTACAATTATATCAAAGTGCTGTATGGGCAATAAAGTATTGGCTCGTACATGCTCCCGAGGGAGAGAAAAGTAAATTATAGAACTACAATAGGTACAACATGAAAGCTTAAAATATACAAAATAAATGTCTTCTTTATTCACCGTCGGTCGATCACAGCCTGAACCCCGTGTGAGCTCGTGTCGGATCTGGAACTTCGTTGGAACCCCGGGCGATGTCCTGCAGTTCTATATCTTCAATTTTTGTAGGAGTCAGATTTGTGGTAGTGACCGCGCGTCGTTGTCGTCTCCATCGACATGTTATGACGGTGACTGCTGCGATTCCTCCTACCAACAGAAGTAGGCTTATTGTGTAATTGCCGATATCATGAACGGATAAGTCGCTCAGGAGGTGCTCTTCTCTCTTTTCCGTTGTTATCTGATCATCTACTGACATGTGTTCCTTTGCAAGGTTTAGTTTTGGTAGAATGATGTTTCTATGTTTATATGTATTCAACATATCGTTCGGTGAACCAATGGTTGGCACTTCCAAACTGATTCCTGTGTTTATTTTACTACTAAATACATTTTGTGAGTAAATAGTAGCATCTTTGTATTGAATGACACAATCCTGACCTATAGTAAGGAGGCCCGTATTTGTTATCGTTGTTGATGAAATCTGATTCTCACATACTATACGAGTCCGGCACTCCTTGATGCAATTATATAGCCATGTGTTATGTTTTTGTAGTTTTATCCATTGGTCAGAGCATGGTTGTCGGATCCAATCACAGCTAACGTCTATGGTTTGACTCAGCATTTTAGCTTCGCAGGACGCTGTCGCTCCATGCAAGTTTCTTATGGGCGTGTAGGCGTGGCAAATGTAGTTCTCCATTGTCAGCAATGTACATTGTTGCAGTTCCGCCTCACTCATTTGTAAGTAAATATTCTTAGCAAAGTTTACTCCAATGTATTTTGTTGTAGTTGCGATAGCTTGACATTGGTCCCCCATGAGTCGTGTATGAATAGGTATGGTGTTATACAACGTATACTCGTCATCGCTCAATAACGGTATATGTAGTTCCAACAGCAAATATTGCTCGGTGAGTCGAGCTTTGACATAGATCAACTTATAAATATCTTCAATATTTGATCTGTTATTCAGTTTCACAGGTAATGTCAATCGCTTCGATATGGTTCCGGCAATGTAGTTGAGTTGTTCCCATAATTGTTCAGGGGTAAACAGGTTCATATCTAGATGTCCTCTGTGTATGTCTGTCAGTGCGTTTAGGAGCATTTGTTGAGTTCTCCTGAGTACTGACAGTAGTAAACTGGTAGTTATGGCTCCAGCGTTGACGTCATTCATTGTCTTCATAATCTGGAATCTATTTTGCAGTAGCTCCATATCGTTATTGGTTTCGTTCATGTATCGCTGAATGATGTCCATTTGCTTACAAACAAAAGCTTCGTTCTTCTTAATAATATTATTCTCCGCCTCTACAATCAGTGTTTGATTTTTTATCAGCTGTAGTAGGTGTTGCTCGTTTATTTGAATTTTACCGATGTCTCGAGCATATTTTTCGGCAAATTCACTGTCGAGTACTCCGAACAGGGTGCGAGCCAGGTTTCCAACGCCATTGACGTAGCCACGGCGTTTTCGGCTTCGCTGTTGATGTTGTGACAATAACAGTGTGTTGTATTCGTTCAGTTGATTCATATCGAACTTCAATTGCTGTAGCGTAGAGTGACATTGTTCATTTGGCATAGTAGCGCATATCTGGTTCAAATGATTGACAAAATCTTCAACCTTTCCAGTACTTTCCCAAAACGTTGTTATGTTATAGTATACCAGAAGTTTCCATTCATCGTGAATAACTTGTATATTGCCAATTGAGTCGAAGTAGATAGGAAGATTCGTCGATAAGTTTGTTTGTTTGAAATGTGCAGTTGCAATTCCGTAGGAAAAGTTCATACAAAAAACTAATAAAACCATGAGTACGCTGTTAACGGCTTTTGTAGATTTTGGTTTCTTTCGTGTTACAGTTTCAGTACTCGGTGACTCCGTGCTCTCACATTCTGCGGTTACAGGTAGTGGAGCTAGTTTGGTAATTGGACGTTTTATTTCTCCATTTTGGGTCTTGAGCGTGACTACTCGAACTAAATTGTCCGTGCCCGGGTGCAGATCCAGTACCCGGCCCATCGCCCACTTGCCTGGAGGTAAGTTGTTCTCTTTCACTAGAACTAATTGCCCTTTCTGTATGTTGTCTTGAACGTGTTGCCATTTATCTCGATTTTGTAGAGTATGTAGGTATTCCTTCGACCAGCGATTCCAGTAGTGTCGGCGCATGAGTTCAATCAGTTTCCAGTTGTTTCTAGGGTCTATCAATTTCAAATCTTCGGGTTCGTTGAGTGGTAAGGACAGAGTCGGTCCTCCCGTCAAGAAATGGCCTGGTGTAAGGTAGTTTAAGTCCGCTACGTCTTCCGACAGTGGACTCAGTGGCCTACTATTCATACACGCTTCAATCTGAGTGAGGAGGGTTGAAAATTGTTCGTAGGTAAGCTTTTGATGTCCGATTACCCGTTTCAAATGGAATTTCATTCCTCGTATGGCTGCTTCCCATATTCCACCTGCCGCAGGGTTCAGAGGGCAATTAAATCTCCACTCGATTTGTAGGTCATTTATCTCTTTGAAGAACTCCGATGAAAGTATCGTCTTGTACTGGATGAACTCTTCTTTTAGGATCTTTGCGGCTCCGACAAAGTTAGTACCATTATCGGAGTACATATATTTTGGAGTACCTCTTCTAGCACACATGCGTTTTAAAGCTGCAATGAATGTTTGTGTCGACATATCTGACACCAGCTCGATATGCACCGCTTTCGTAGACATACATATAAAGACGGCTATATATCCTTTGCAGGTTTTTATCCCGCGGCCTTTGTTAATTTTTACTTCAACGTGACCCGTAAAGTCGACGCCCGTGTGTAAAAATGGCCGTGATGGTGTTATTCTTATTTTCGGAAGATTTCCCATTAGTTGTTCAGTTCTAGCAGTAGAATATCGACGACAGCGAACACATTGGCGTAGTATTTTCTTGACTGTTCGATTCCCACTGACTATCCAGTATTTGTTTCGCGTGTGAGCTAGCGTTAATCTCGCTCCACCGTGTAAAGTTAGTTGATGGGACTTTTCAACTATTAGTTTCGTCACTCTTCCGTCAGATGGTATAAGGATCGGATGTTTAGTTTCCTCCGATAAACTTGAATGTTCTAACCGTCCTCCAACACGTAGAATTCCTTTTGGATCCAAAAATGGGTTCAGTTTTAGTATAGAACTACTCTTAGAAAGTTTTCCACAGTTAGTTAAGTACTTTATTTCATTTGCAAAATAAATGGATTGCAATGATTTAATAATGAACATAAATGCGTTGTTTATTTCATTAAAGTGCAGTTCATTCAACTTGTCTGACCTCTTGTTATGTTTTAGCGCATCAGCAAAACGCATCACCCAAGCGAGTATTCGTAGAATACGATCGAGGTTGCTTTGTCGCTCTAATAATGAAATAATTAAATCATTATGTATTAGAATGGGTTCCGTCAATTTAATTGCGTAGCAATTTGTTATCAACCCCTCTTCAATGTCTTCAATTTCAACAGATTCTTGTTGTATGAATGTTTCATCTTTAGGCCATTGTGGGTCCCACCATAAAGAAAATTTTACTAGTTTAGATGGCGAGAGTCCTCTTGTAGCACAATCGGCAGGGTTTTCGTTACTCTTCACGTAACCCCAATGAATAGCAGGTATGATATTTAATATGTAGGCAGTACGGTTTGTTACGTATTTTTCATACTTTGACTGATTGCCTTGTATCCAGGCTAATACAACCTTTGAATCAGTCCAACAGGATATATTTGGTTCGTAGTCAGTCAGGACTGATTTGACCTTTTGTAGAAGTCTCGTTAACAAAACAGCGGCACACAGTTCCAATCTGGGAATTGAAATTTTTTTGTTTATCGGGGCTACCTTTGTTTTAGCGGCTAGTAGTGTAGTATCGTATGCACCGGTCGGTGACATCACGCGGCTGTATATGACGCAGGCGTACGCGTGCTCGCTGGCGTCACAGAAGGCTTGCAATTCGATCCTCTTGTTATTTTCATATTTATTCCATCTTGGCAAACTGATTGTATTTAGTAAAGGCAATTCGGCTTTTATTTTATTCCACTCTTCAACTATATTTTCGGGTACGTTTTCGTCCCAGCCGATTTTTTGGTAATTTCCACTCCATAGTTTTTGAAATATAAGCTTCACTCGGATCGTCATTGGAGATAGCCATCCGAGTGGATCGTAGATTTTGCTGATCTCCGACAACAATCTACGTTTTGTGTATGTTTTAGTTATGTTGTCAGTTGAAACAGCATATACAAAATGGAATGAATCGCTGGCGTTATTCCATATTAACCCGAGAGTTTTACTAAATTCCTCTTGGGTGAATTGAAAACTAGTTGTATGGCTCTTTTGTGTTTCTTGGATGTTTTCGAGAATAGATGGTTCATTTGTAGACCATTTCCGTAGATGAAAACCACCTCTATTCAGCAACTCGTACAGCTCATTTTGTAGTGCCATCGTTGTCTCAATAGTGTGGTGGCCGGAGGCAAGATCATCCATAAAAAAATCTTCTCTTAACGCCTTTTGAGCCAGTGGAAAATATTGACCATCGTCATTAGCGAGTTGTAATAAAACGCGTATAGCGAGATAAGGGGCGACTTTCGTTCCGTAAGTCAATGTACAAAGCTGCATCTCTTTTAATGGTTCTGCTACATTATTCCTCCAAATAATTTTTTGTAAATTATGTTGATCCTGATGAATAAGGATCTGACGATACATCTTCTCTATGTCCGCTTTTATGACATACTTATAAATTCTCCATCGGATGATAAGAGTAAGTATGTCCTTTTGTAAGTTTGGGCCCTTTTCCATCAAGTCGTTTAGGCTGTATCCGGAGTCTGTTTTCATGGACGCGTTAAAAACTGTTCGCAGTTTACTCGTCGTGGAGCTTGGTTTTAATACGCCATGGTGAGGTAGGTATACTTGTACCATTTGTGGACTCTCGGACTTAACCGCTAGTTTCATGTGACCTAATTCCATATAGTCACATATAAACTGCTTATATAATGTAGCGAAATGTTCTTGTTTCGCCATTTTCCTCTCTAATTGGCGAAATTGAGCGATTGCTTGAGCTTTTGAATTGCCGATATGTTTTTCAAAATTTGGATTTATAGGCATTTTCACTACATATCTTCCGTTACGTAATCGCTCGGTTGTTTGGGTGAAATATTCTTCACAATATTGGTCTGATGTAGTTTTTTCGGGTTCCGAAGGAATTTCTTCAATATCCCAAAACTTTGTCAGGTTGTCTAGCTCCGTAAGAGTGACAAAACAGTTGTACTGCTTGGTAGTGGCCCCGCTTAGTATCCAACCCAACTTTGTTTGTTGAGCTACTAGCGAGTTGTTGTTTTGTTTTCGTACTCCTTCTACGATGACTTCGGAGTAGATATCGGCGCCGAAGAGTAGATCAATCGGCCCCGACACGTTGAAGTGCGGATCAGCTAACTCGATCTTGTCTAGTAGTGTCCAATTCTTGGTTTCAATTGTGGAATTGGGTAAGTTGTTGACCAATTTCCGCATTATTAGTGCTTCAGTCTTGAAAGTATAATCAGAGTGGATAGATTTACATTCAAGTCTAATCATTCCCTTACTGGTACCCATGCTAGTGCCTACACCAGTCACAGCAGCGTTGATTTTGTTGCGAGGTAGGTTCAGCCGTTGGGCGGCGTTTTCAGTGATCAGTGATACTTGGGATCCCTGATCCAGTAACGCTCGAAGTGTAACGTAATTACCTTCTTTGTTTTTGATTTGTAGTTGAAGAGTAGTTAAAAGTATCTCTTGTTCACTGTTTACGTGATTAGATGATCTCTCACTATCAGTTGATGTAAATTGCTTCGACTGACCTTTTCTCCAATTATCATCGTGAAGTAGGGAGTGATGTTTATAGTTGCATTTCCGACATCTTTGCTTGGAATTACATTTAATTTCACCATGGCTGAATAGGCAATTCTTACAAATGTTTAGTTCATTTGCAGTTTTATTTCGTATCGCAATATCCATGTTTTGAAATAATGTACAATTCCGCAACGCGTGATCTTTTTTGCAAAGTGGGCAACTTTGCAGTGATGTATGGTAGGTTTTTGTAAACTTTTCTGCGTTTGTTTTATTCATCGGCTTATAATAATTATAACCTTTAGATAACGTACTGTTATAATTGTTTGGTTTCGGAGGATGCTTCTTAGTGCGGGCAGTTTCTAATGCCATGAACTTCTCTTCAATAAACTGGATAAATTCGTACAGATCCGGTAATTCTCTTGAATTTTTCCCAGACCGTAGATAATCATTATATGTACTATCATCCAGCTTTGACCAGAGCAGATAAACTATGAGTGGCCCCCACACCGGGACGTCTATGTCAAGGCTTTCCAAGCCGTTCAAACACTCTTTTGTCGTATCATGTAGCCTTTTCAAGTTGTTAAGGTTCGGGATTTCAATTGTTGGTTGATTGAGAAGCGTATCTAAATACGACTTAAAAAGTAGCCTCCTGTTATCGTAGCGATGTTGAATAATATTCAAGCATGATTCGTAGTTATCAGCGCTTACGGGAAGGTGCTTGATTAATTTCTCAGCCTCCCCTCTCAATTTTGACTTCAGAAACTTCATTTTCTGTGCATTATTAAGAGTCGGGTTTTCATGGATAGTTTCGTAGAATAAATCCCTGAATGTTACCCAGTTGTTATATTCTCCATTGAATTCCGGTATGTCGATACGGGGGGTTGTTTTTTCGTAATGAGCTGTGTCGAACATCTTCTTGTTTATGTTTTCTCTTAATCCATCGTAGACTTTCTCCCAATGGTCGAATGTTTGTTCGTACCTCTCATCACTCCCTTGTAATAGGTAAGCTAACTCCCAGTGTATCTTGTCAATAGAGTCCCATTTGGAGCGCAGAATGTTTAGTTGATCACGAAGTTGCCACTCGCCCTTCATCTCATCGAGCTTGATTTTGGAAACGGCTCGTTCTAGTGCACTGAAGTTACACATTTGAGTACGAAGTAGCGACGCGATATGCTCGTCCGCAGCATCCGGTGATAAATCAATTCCAGTGGTGTCGAACTGCATAGTTTTGGTGGGCACCGTGGTCCGTTGAGGACCCGCGGCCCCGGCGGCGGCGCGAGGCGAGGATGTGCCGGCCTCAGACTCGCGCAGTAGTTGCTCTCGAAGCTTACTCATTGATTGAATGGTTTCTTCATACATTTTGCTCGTAATGTTAAAAACTTTCTCCTGGAAGTATTCATGGCCTCCGTTGGACAGCTCGAATTTCTTCAGGATATCGTTATTTGTTCGAAACTCATCCCAGTGAGATTGCAAGGCATCGATGCGTTTGTTCAGATAGTCAATAGATTTTCTACTCACAGAATCCTTATTGTAGTTAGTTTTCACTGATTTGATTTGCTCGTAGCTACTCTGTTGTTTGTTAATCAGTTGTAGAAATTCTTCCGACATCGTGGGTCGCGGTGTTGGTTGCAAATGACTTCACAATGTTTCGCAGCAGTAGACGTAATCTCCGCTACAGTTAGGGATATTATTTGTTTGTAGTGATTCCGGGCTGTTAGTATAGCAATTTCTCCTTACGCTATGTGCACCTTCTCAACTCAATGGGGGATGCCGCTGGTGGCAAGCCACTAAGCCGAATTGCTAACGCAATCGAGATAACTACACTACACACTCTCCAGGAACGCTCACCAAAGGTTTCGCAGCAGTAGACGTAATCTACGCTGGTTCGTGCTGGCGCCTCGCGCAGCTTCCCTTGTCACGCTATGTGCAACTTCTCAACTCCAATGGGGGATGCCGCTGGTGGCAAGCCACTAAAGCCGATTTGCTAACGCAACAGAGAAAACTACTCAAAACGCCGCCAAATATCTCGAAGGACCAAAAAAGATGTTGGGGTTATTACCGTAAGCAATACCCGCGGTTATGTTGTTATGTTCACACAAGCAAACTACCGTTAAGTTTAGTAGTAAGTATTTATTGAGTCGCACTTATTGATAGATACAATTTGTTATTACACTCGTGACGTACGGTGTGTAGTGTTGTCAAGTAACGACTAATTAAAGTTAGGTACAATTATATCAAAGTGCTGTATGGGCAATAAAGTATTGGCTCGTACAACCTAGATTTGGTAAAATATTCTAACACATAAGGTAAAATGAGTCATTGTTCGTATGACAGATGGACAAAGTAGAACACATTAGTACGTTGTAGTTGTGCAACTTGTATTTGTTCAATTGAGTTTTGGATCTCAAACATGAAATAAAAACAACGTAAGTATGTATTTCAATTACCCATGAACTGTGAGTCGGAGCTGGCAGCGCTTACGTCAGCCGCTCTAATCTTTCTAATAGGATTTCTGCATGTGCCAGGCCAGTGTTGTGTTGTGATGGTAGGTAGATAGCGGCGCTCAGTTGGTCGGCGGCCTCCTACGCGGCTCGCAGCGCCACTGGCACGTGTTATCTCCACTACACACGCCTCTACTCTTATATTATGATTGTGTTTATCCTTTTACCGGCGAGTTTCATGGCAAACTATCGACGATCATGCCAAGAATAGAAGTTGTACACATTCGTCATCTACTTAGACCGTGAACTAGAATTAATTTAGGAAACGGAAAAGTTCTAATTCATCTATCATGCATGCATGACTTCCATTTGATCTACACGAACTGGGTGTGTAGACATTCTACAAACTTGACGATGATCAGCGACAAATAATTCAGGCAAGGTCATTTGAAACCAAAAGTTATGTGGTTATGGTATGTTGGGATCGACTTGCATTCCCGGCACTGAGATGACCCAATGATCTAAATAGGTTTGACATTGGCCTATCTAGTGAGAGGGCGAGGCGTGGGCGGCAGGGAGAGTGGCGGAGTGTAAGTGAGAGGGCGCAGGCAGGGCGCGGGGCGCGGGGCGAGCGGGCGCGACGCATGCGTGCGCCGCCTGACCTTGGCTCGGTGCATCGCGCACCCCCCTCTGGCGCTCTCACCACCGCCCCCCTCCTCCACACCTGCCGGTTTTGCAGGTTGTTGCGATGCGATGCCATCTCCTTATGCCTAGAGTCTATTTCTGGAAGTATGAATCCTGTATTGTACGGCTCGCATCACCTAAATATTGTCAGAGAAACGTACCGTATTTACAATATTCGAAAAGCAAACAACTAACCAACTGTGTTTAAAATGAAGAATTAGCATTGCTAAATATCAAGTAACGAGTAGAAAATAAAGATGTGTCGTTTGAACGATATATAAACAAAGGCATGACAACAGTAGGAGGAGATCTCCCACCGGATGTGTGATACGAGCCGTGTGCGTGGTGCGAAACTCCCTGATTTATGCACTCCACGGCCCGAATGTGCGGAATTATAATTAGTTTACTCGAAAAATATACAACTCACTCTATGTCATTACGAGAGACGTGAGTAATCCTCTCGATATGCAATGAAATAGTATATCCCATAGGCACCCGTGTGTGCTCTCTGCTAATACGACAATGCTGGAGTATATATGCAGAATGTTCAACATGACACGTGTCGAATTAGTTATCAAAATATATCGCTAAAATTCCAGCTCATTGGAAATTTTAATAAATAACGGGGTTCGTTTATCGAATACCGTTGTCAACCTCTAATAAATAGGCAATATACTATTGTTGCTACATAGTCTCTCCCCTTAGCTTTAATAAAATAAACAGAAAGTGAACACTACGGGGCAAGTACACTAAAATATGAAGCGTAAGTCCAAAACGAGACCACACCCATTTTAAAGACCTCTAACCCACAATAAGATAAAAGCAATAGATCCAGCTACAAAAATATAATAATGATACGGAACGAACCATAATTATTACACGATGTTGGCAACATAATGACCAAAACGAGAAAACAAGCATTTATGGAGTCGACAGACAGAAAATATTGATTGACCTTAGCTGTAACTTTCATGTGGTTAAAATATTGATGATCAAAATAATGTATGTGCATATTTATCACTCACTTATTTACAATTACAAACCGTCGAAATCAATCTGTATCACAATAGTAGAACAATGATGTTGAAAACAAGTTTATATCAATCCACACGGAATGGTTGTTGTTCACAAACGTGGAGCGTATCGCACTCTCAAGTCTAAATAGTTTGCGCAACCGAGTACAGAATTCGAAATTATCGAGGCACAAGTACCAGGAGGGTAGCAGTGCATAGGAATTGCAACGTATTGTTGTATGAGGCAGCGGAGCCTCGCCCCGCGCCCGCTCCACGGCCCGCGCGCCGCTCGCCGCGTGTCGTACGAGGCGCGAACGTCCTCAGAGCAGTCGCGAGTAGCAGATGCCGAGGTCACGCGGTCCCTTTCACCATTCTGCGCGCCGAGTACCGAACGCGGCGACCTTACGCGAGCCTTGATGATGCGATTGTTTGCCGCGCCTATCTACCACTACAACACATTAACCGGCCCGCCTAATGAATCAATGGATTCAACACACTAATTACTTAGGTGCTTAACAAATCACCAGTTTTTAGCACGCATACACGTACTTTGTGAACATTAATTTATTAATTTGTAGTTTCAATACCCCAATTAAACAAGACGGATTACTAATTAGGGCAAAGTGCCATATAGGCTAAACAAACATGTCACTTTTAGGCCAAACATGGCAATAACATAAATCTTAGTGGAACTGGGTACTGAAGACAATAGTCTTAGTGTAGTAATAATGTAGGGAAATATCCCTCACATATTTTAGGTTGTCTCAACCAGGGTTGGCTAACCTACTAACATTCCAATCTTATTGTTTGACGATATGTAGAATGTAGTCAATCAAATAGTCCTAAATGGTAAAACTGAATGCAACATGTGCAAGTAGAATGACGCATGAGTAACCAGTGTAATTACTAATTAACAATAGCACAGTAACTCCACAGCCGTGATAATACAACAACACATACAACGTAAACGTACTTGCATAATCCGACACGTGCCCATTGCGTGGCCTATTATGTTATGACATAATTATAATACGGAACGAGGCTCTTCGTACTACGAGCTAAACATCACAATAAAACCGTACGTTAACACTAAACAAACATAATATGAAATTAGTTAACTCTGGGGCAAACCCCGTTCGCTTTCATGTAATTGCGAAATGGGATGAACTTCGGATCGTTGATTAAAACTCAAAGTTCAATTTCGCTAATGAATGAATTCATCATGTGCATATTAAGTTCACGACTGTTTACTCTAATCTAGTATTATGTGACTGGTTGAATAAATCTCAGGTAAATAACTATTATGGCGCAGTAATACTGATGTTGCGTGTTAGTTAACAGAAAGAAATAGAGCTTAGAAATAGTTAGAACGTTTTCTGAAAAGCCAAGAAATAAGTATTTGCATTCGGAATGTTCTTATATAAATATTTGTAGTAGATTCACGAATGAAGCAAGAAAGCTAAATGATGGCAATAGAGATGTCGGAGTGGAGATATTGCAAAACATCTTTGTCAGATAGGGCCGGGCGGGATCACGTTGGTTGTAACGGTACATCATGTGCGAGTGCGACTAAACGCCCGCCGCTGATAACTACGGGTAAACACGATAACGCGGCTCTCGGCTCGGCCCCACGCCCGACAACACTAACTTTCCAAAGGGTTCCCACTGCGACGATGAATCAAACGAAATGGCATTTCTATAGGAACATTTTCGTCGCAATAAAAACTTGGTAATTCGAAGAGATAACTGATAAGTGACTGTTGACAACTTTAGCAATTTTAAGCTTTCAGAAATTACCTTCCACTTAATCCAACTTTACATAGTTTACAATAACACTTATCTTCTACGTCTCGCTTCAAGTCTAGTATTCTAGTCAGTTCTGTACGTAGGATTATCAACTATCTGGCACATCTTAATCCTATGCAAAAGGCTGTATCAGATAAGTTCCTCTGCTACCTAATCTCAAACTAACGCAATTCAAACTGTTACGAGTGTTATTTTAGTGTTGTAGAAAGAGAACAATGAAACGAATGTATTAATGTACTGTCAAGTACAGAAACGTAGTCCTTATTTTTTATCTACTACAATATTTATAGCAAGTAATTGATAAGGGTTATTCCATCTCCGTGTACTGGCTTCTAGGGCCAGTACTGGCAGTAAGTGAGGTCTTTGTTCTGCGGTAGGATCGTATAGTATAGGGCGATACTTAATAACATTGATGGTATACATATTAATGACGCACGCGAATACGTGTGCAGGCTGCGCGACGTTTCAGTATCCTTGAGATGTAGACAATTACTTGTTTCCCATGTGCGGACCGGCCGCATGTCACATCCTCAGTCATGACACTGTGAAATCATTATCACAGACAAATGCCCCATAATTTATTTGCATCGTTTGAATCTACCCAAATGAGTGAAACGTAGGGGTTTGTACAGGATCCTCCAGGCTCACAATTGATTTCCGTCGCGAATGCGGATAACAAAAAATAAGTTCCGCCCGAATAAGGTAACAAGGGCCGACATTCGGCTACACGAGGATAATATTTTACAACATTTCTTCCTTGAAGTGTACGCCATAAATATATTCCAGATATTCCTGACAAAATCACATGTTTTGTTATGCTGTGATCGTGAACAATGACTGAAGATACATGTTTGTTATTCTTCTGAGTCCCCTCTTGACCTTTTCTCATTAAGTGTTCAGATAAAACTTAGGTTACCATTGTAAATAGTAAGTTATTGTTATGGCCAGCTAGCTACTTATCGTCGCGTATTGAGCAACAGTATGTAAGCACTGTTTCTATATTGTTAGCCTAGTTTAGGTAAGTGCCACTTTCACGTGTTTATCTATCATTTACGTGTTCTTTCACAATGCCTACTATATTGTGTTCTATAAAACGGTTCGGCTGTAGCGAAATAGTTCCAACGATTGCAACGGTGGCAGGTTCGTTATCGCGCTCTATCGTGTTTTTTATGTTTTCACCGAGGGGGGGCAAACGTTATTGAATAAGCGGCAGCAGCAGCGGCGGCGTGCCGGCGGCGGAGGCGACACGGTGCGCGAGTAAATTGTGTGTAAACGTGCCGTTTATCGCCAGTTTCGATAATTCACAACGAGACAATGAGTTCATCGACTAGCGAATGAACAATGGCCGGCCGAGAGGCACCGGGCTCACGCACCGTTACGCAACCGTGCCTTGTGCTAGTTTTTCCCTAAGTAAACAGCGGATTTGAAAATCTTTGTGCATTATGTACTTGGGCCTCATCTGAACGTGCGTATTTCCCGTAGCGGCGCGGCGCAGGTACGTTGACCTAGAGGTTGCACGCGCGCGGCGCGCGGAGCCGGCGAGCGCTCGCTCAGCTTTCACTGCGCAGACGGCGTAATGAGGGATAATTCGGAACATAAACATCGTAACGAGTGCGGCCGAGTGCAGCCGCGGCTCGCTCGGAACAAAGTGTCGGCGACCAGTGCAGGGGCGGCGGGCGGCGGGCGGCGGGCGGCGGGGCGCGGGGGCCATCAGCTGACGAGCCGGCGTCCGCCCAGAGCGATGCGTCACGGCTCGCTCGCTCCACGTACACACCGCGACACCTCCGCTCACACCCGCCTCCTACACTACACACCGGCGTTTTCACTGATCTCAATACCGAGGAGAGCCGCGGGCGGGCGGGCGCTCCGTGCACCGTGGTGTCGGGCGGGGTACTCACCGGGGCGGCGGCGGCGCTCCTGCAGCTCGATGTACCGCGCCGCCTCGAGCAGCGTGTCGAGCAGGCTCATGTCGCGCGGCGCGCGGTACGAGCGCGCCCGCTGTCACGCCGCGACTGGCCACGCGCCACTCGCGCCGCTCACGTGGCCGCGGCGACGCGCGCCCAATGGCAGCGCGGCGCGCCCCTCACGTGTCGGCGCGTCGTGGCCAATGGCGGCGTGCGGCGGTCACGTGACCGCGCGCCGGCTCCAATGGCGCGCGCGGCCGCTGGATCGATGTCATTGCAGCGATCGAATGCAAGCCCCCGCCCGGCGGTGACGCGGCACGCGACACCTTTGTTTATCCTCGCCCGGCGCCGCCGGCCGCACTCGCTTCTCACTAAGGTTCCTCTATCGCCGCTTTCTCTTCCTATCCGCGGTATCGTCTCATGCTCTCGCCTGTCGATTAGGTTATTATAAACTCATCTCACACAAAGGAAACTAACCTCGTAAGTAAACACCGACTAAAGTGCAATATATTCAAAGTTAGAACATATCAATTGTGTGATTTCCTTTATTTGTGCCAAGTGAATTTTTCAACAAAACATCAGTTATTCTTATTAGAAAGTTGACTAAAAAGACAGTGTATTTTTATAATATTGGTTTCATTTAAAAACCTAGTTTGAGTGAATGCCCAGGGTTTGTTATTTTGAAGGTCTAATACCTACTTAAAGTTAACAATACACTTTTAGAATCAATATTTCATATTTTATTTCGTTTCAAGGAAAGGGTAAGGAAGATTTGATAGAACAGAATAGGATTACCAATTATTTTGATTCAAACATACAATACATAGAGAAGAATAAAGGAATGTATCAATAAAACTCAATAAGAACTATTAAATTACTTTATTTACAATGCTACTAAACCTATATAAAATGTGATATTACGAAGCTGCATCGCTGTCTAGAATCAGATCTATCTAGACTTACAATATAAATAGATTAATAAAAAACAATCTATGACTCAAATAAGGTTCAGAGACAAATACATTTCAATAAAAATAAAGTAGGAAAATTACTTTAATCATATCGATAAGCGTTTGAAACAATCATACGTAGTAGGTTTCTCCTATAAACAGAATTAAAATAGAAAACTTTGCTATAAAAATTCAATAATCCTATACATTATTGCTTGTATATTAAAAAATTGGTTCCATTTCTTTTGTATATTTGGCAAAACGTAAGTTGTATTGAATGTCCCTATTATTCTACTAAATACATAATGTATTCAGACATAAAAAATAGATATTCAACAGATTCTTTGCAAACAATATAAAAGTTGTCTTTATTCGATGGATAAACATTTTCTCTTCAATAAAACACTATTTGGGCTAATTTTTCAATTTCTGATAATTGTAATATAAGACATTTAGTAAATCAGCATCATGATTTTTATATTCGCAATGATTCTCGGTATAAGTAACTGTTTAACCCCCTCTTTACTTTCTCTTTTTTTGACAATTCGGCAGAGTTTGACCTCAACCTGGCTACGTCAACCATTTAGAATATTTATTTTATCAGAAGATATAAAAACCAGCCCTCAGTGGACACTGAATCGTTTCATAACTCCAAAAGTGACATATTAAAATATAAATAAAACATCGCACCAAACGAGGAAGGCACCCAATACAAATCCTACAGGAATTGTAATAAATTATTGCAATATATTGCTCAATACAAAATGTAATCTCACTATCACACGAAACACGCTGTAACATTTGATTAAAACTAATAACACATCTATAAGTAAGGTCTTTAAATAATACTAAATTAACTCTACATGTGACCATATTGACTACAAAAATGATAATATACTTTTCAGAAGGAAAAACTGACTTGAAATTATATTTGGATTCAAATGGGACCACTGTGGAAGGAGTCACATTCAATTGAGAAAATAATTTTACTTTTTTATCTCTTATGCTCCTATCTCACTGAAAATATTAGTACAGTGAAGATTAGACATAATCACCTAGTTGTTTTATTTCACGAGCGCCCTTGAACTCTACTTGTAGTTGTAATGAGTATAGATACGCGTCTTTGTGTTCGGAAATATCACACACGGTTACTTAGACCCAAACTAAGCTCTAAGCTTGTTGATAAATTAACTGATACATTGTTTATATTATTAGACAGACCTGACTGCGAATAACTATCGAGTCTTTTCTCGGTGGACTCGAACTAGCGTAACCACTGTTCTACTTCATAGACATTTAGGACAATGTGTATCTACAATTACAACCTACACAAGTATGGCTCAAAATTCGCTCGGGAGACAAAATACCAATACCTACCGAAAAACAAAACAATAAATTGTAAGTAATTCTTTTCAAAAATACAATTATACTCAGAACTTTCTTCTCTTTAAAGTCTGTTGAAAATAAATAACTCCTATGAATTACATACAAATTCAAAGTGACACACGAAATTCGATATCAAAAATATTTCATCACAATGATGTAAAGGATTTTCTCTAGACTTGTTCTAGGTCACAGACGTGAAGGATAAAGAACTCAATGTTAATACATCGTCAATTGAACTAGCGCGCAGTGCGACGTACCGCGCTACTTTGACTACACGAAGCCTTGAAGCTAAGCTCTGGTTCAATGCTGCTGCCTGGGTGTCGTCCGCCTTTAAAAGAAATACACGTTATTGTTAAATGAGTACCTAATGTGTAAAATGTGTGTGTGTGAAATGTTAAAAATAAATGTACTTTAACATTTATAACGGTTAAAAAACTGTATCCACTACAAACAGTAACCACTAAAAATATAGGGGTTTATCATAAACGCTCTTTTATTGAAACACTGTTTTAAAGTGTTTTGTCTCTCTTGCTCTTTGGTGAATAGCGTAAATTGGAAAGGGACAAACCATTTTATAGTTAAAACTAGCTGCGCCCCGCGGTTTCACTCGCGTTGTACCCGTTCCCGCGGGAATTTCGGGATGAAAAATAGATGTTGGCCGATTCTCAGACCTACTCAATATGCTCACAAAATTTCATGAGAATCGGTCGAGCCGTTTCGGAGGAGTACGCGAACGAACACTGTGACACGAGAATTTTATATATAAGTTAGCGTTTATGAATAAGGTAAATAGGAGATAGGTTATTTAGGTTACACAAAATGTCTGTTGCTAGTAATGTAATTAAACTTTTAATCTTAATCTCCTTATTGTAGTCCAAAAGCAAGCACATGGTATGTAAGCGAATTCTCAAGCAAATTAATTCATTTACTAACAAATCTACTGAGAACTAGATACTAATCTTCCGAGAACTAGAGAAGTAGATACGGCCAGGACAGACTCGCACTTAACCAAAACATTGGTGATATCAATGTATTATTCATTAAAACTTAATTTTCCCTGATTCGACTATTTTGGTTAATTTAAGCATTTGCCCTAACCGTACGTACAGTTAAAAGGAAGATTATAAAAATAATAAACATGCTTACCCATTAGTCAATTTCGTGTATCTGTTAGTTTGATGAAGTGCAGGCAAGCGTAGCAAAACATCACAAACTTAGATTAAGGAAATACAAAAAGTATTTTTGGGAAAAAGACAAAAGGTTATTGTCATTGTTAGTTATGTATGTATGGTGCAAATGCAAATGAAAACATGCAACCAAATTAACGGAGTAGAAGCTTAAAATAATCAAGACATAAGAGTGCGCTTCTCCAGAGTTTTGCAATGTTACGTTATATATAAGTTTGACATAACGTAACATAGCGATGGTTGCATTCACTAATATATATCATCGCAATCATTGCCGAGTTACATTTTATATGATTCATGGATACCAACGCCATTCTGTCTGATGGAAAGGCAGCTTAAATGGTACATAAAAAAATTAGTCCCCATATCCTACACTAGAAGTATCCCGCGGTTTTATCCACGTTGTGCCCATCCCCGTAGGAACTTCGGGTATAAATAGGCTATAACTTTCCTCTTGAACGAAGACACAAACACAAAAATAATTGCTTAAATTGGACTGGGCGTTCAAACAAACAACCAATCAAACCCATCAGCTCTATTATATTAGTACAGATGTATGGCATGCATAGTGATGGGGTAAGTAAGGCTCAAGTTAGATAACGTCGAGAGTTGTGTAGCCTGACCTGGCTGGCTACCGGCTGAGGTTGCTGATGTAGAGGCTCTTGAGCTCGGTCTTGGGCGTGTTCTCGAACAGCGCGGCGCGGTTCTGGCCCTCGCCCTTCTTCACCCAGTGCCCGTACACGCGGAACGCGCACCCGTCTATCACCTATGAGAACATACGGATAGGATAACCAAGGTTTTAAGATCATATGACGTATGTTGACATAGTTCGCCGAACGTAGAGTCATGCTGATAGAGTTCTACGATATCATATGACAAACAGAGCATATACTAATAATAAATATTATAACGCCTTTGCGTTATAACAATGTTCAATATTATATTTTACAACAAAGTATGGTGCTTCATCCTGTATTGGGATCTAATTTAACTTTTTCCGAGAACACTCGATGACTCGCTTGTTTATCAAGGACACAATCAAGATAGACTTCCTCATTTTAATTCAAACATTGATTTGGTTGAAACTAGATATAGGCTACTTTATATTTTAAAATTCTCACGAGTAATTCCCACTGTAATATTGATAAGATTTTGTGACCACTTCTTCCAGTAGTTAACCGGTTGAAAGTAATAGTAGTTGAAGTAAAGGCAGCCGTTACCTTCCTGAGCACCCTCATGGTGTAGGGGTCCCGCGCCGCGTCGCAGAGCGGCAGCGGGCGCGTGGCGGTGTGCGGCAGCCGGCGCAGCCGCACCGCCGCGCGCACCGCCACTAATCCGAGGCGGAGCTTGGCGCGAGCGTTGAACCCGGAGCACTTTATAGCCTGAAAATTGGGAAATAATGTTCGTCAAATAATTTGATCCGTAATCGAAGAATTCCTTTGCCGTTGTCAGTCATTGCTGGTTTGAGGAGAAATCTTATGAACTCACAAGTACGGCCTTTTTTTAATGCCTCCCAACCACGACGCATGCAACTATAGTGTTTTTGGCATGCGTATTGTAAACGCGAGGTAACAAATCGTATTGATTCGGACATAGCTAGGGATTTCTAGAAAAAGTCCCATGAAATGCATCAAAATTAAATGATCCATAGCTATGGGGGGGTATTTTAGGCTCTGAATGAGTTTAAAATGGGGGTCAAATTCAATCGAATGCTGATTTTAAAATATAACACAAGGGTTCATATTGAAAAGGATTTCACAATTATTAGTAGTGTGTCTTCTACATATATACTCGTACTATAGGGTATTTTCTTTCAATCTTCAAGTATGGAATATCAACGTAATTTTACATACATTTACTGAAAACCCCATCATGCTTTTACCACAATTTAAAATAATACTCGTCATAATGATTTAAAACATATTAACTGGACAGCACAATATGGAAAGTATGTAAAATATGGGTAGGGTATACTAATCACATTTGTTATCTTATTCTAAAATAATGCACAATTAAAGCGAAACGAAATAAATAGCGTTACAAGTAATTAGTGCACACTTAATCATATACATTTCATAATATTCAGTCAACATAAATGCTGAGTTTACCAAGAACCTTGTATATCAACTGTATTGTCATTGTTTATTGTATTGTCAATGAGAATTTTGTAATTTATAATTCGACAAAGTACTAAAACGCGTAGCATTTTCTTTTGGCGACTGTATACACTGATTAAACAATTTTGTAAAATGTTTATGAGTAAGTTTTTTAAGCAAGCTTAGGTTAGTAGTTTTGTGACTGTTTCTGTGCTGTGTAACCCCGAGTCTGTTATTTACTATCACAACATTTGTATGAATGAAACAATATATTCAGTCAATAATTCTAAAGTGACAAATCATAGTCTAATCCCTTTTGGTATTTACTAAATATTTCACGAGATAACTGAGAATGGAATTAATATGAAACTAGTGTACACCCGCGTTTGTGTGTAATATGTTATGTACTACACTTATAAACCCAGAAGGCGCTAATATTTGAGTATCAGTGTGTATGTGTGTGTAAATGTTGGAAAATATGTAAGTAACATGTGTGGCGTTAATTATGTGTGAACCTGCTCATAATACGAGTGCGTGTATGTGTGAGTATGTATGTTATATGTAGTGTAGACGTATAAGCCCACAACCGTGCGTGTATTACCATGGCGAGCTCGTCGATGCGCGACATCCGGCGGCCGGCGGACGACAGCGACTGTTTCAGAGGCTTCATGTCCTGGTCCCACAGCTACGGAAACATTGCATGTAGTGTGTCTCTATGTACGCTAAACTACTAGCGTGGTAGCTTATGTATATCTATGGGGTTTTTGATCGTTATTATAGCCACAGATGGAATAATTTGAATGGATTTCATAGTAAATCTGATGGATTTGTTTAGATCCCAAAACGATGGCGTCTGGCTCACTGCAGAAATCAACATAAAAAGATGATGATATTACTTACTAATACACCCCACTACTGGGCATACTTTAACCAAAATATCTCCAAATTAATAAAAGTGGGTCTTTGTTACATAGACAAGATATATGTTGTTTATGGCCACCATAGATATACACAACTTTAACACATAAAAAAGTGCAGCTTAGGCTTAGTGTAAAAAAGAAAATTATAAATTGCTATACTGCATTAGTCACTAGTCTAGAAAATAAATTTAATAAATTAATAAGCTTTTAATACTTATTTTTATATCATGCTTCTACGCTTTGAAAGATTTCAAGTACCAGGAAAGCATGAAGTGTAAAGAGACATACCACAGTGTTGAAGAACGGGTGCTCGAGTGCTTGTACGATACCGATCCTTTCACTTGGATCCACTACTAGCAACCGTCGGATAAGATCTTTTGGGTCATCTGAAAAATGACAGGAAAATCGATATCAACTTAAGTAGAAAAACATAAAGACTACAAGTTTTTATCATGTTTTATGATATGTGGTCATCAATTTATTTACAACATGGTTAAAAAAAGAAATATTGAATATTATAGAGTCTTACATATTTCTTGTGAATAAATACACGTTTATAATATTAATCTAGAATAGGTAATCGTTAATTACCTGATATGTCGGCCCACTCGGGGCTGGTGAAGGAGTACTTCCCCTCCATTATGTTCCGTAACATCACCATCTGCTTCCGATGCCAGAAGGGAGGACAGCCCACCAGTCTGAAAACAAGCATAAAGTCAAAGTCAAATATTTTTATTCAGTTTTGGCCCCATAGAGGCTCTTTTGAATACTCACACATACAGTTACTACTTTTATAAAGTAAGTTGTGTAGGTTAGTGGCCCACTTGTTATCGGAGTTTTTAAGAAAGCCTAAATGTCCTCCGACTTGCTCTATCGATTGTAAAAACTGGGACCAACAATTTCACGTGCCCTCTGAAGCACGGTAGCGCATAGAAATGCCACGTCTACCCATCCAAGTAGGGCTAAGTTGCATGTTGGTAAGCAATCACAATGATTAACATCGCTTATTAAAACTACGCGACAAGCGCTGGATACTTAAGGTTACAATGTTCATATTAACATAGGATCATAATCATAGTTATGATAGGTTTCAACTGTTCGTAGTTTAGTTAGCTCTAAGTGCCGATTCCACTTATCGGCTGCTCCAGATAACCAGTAACTTCATAGAACTATAATCTGGATTAACTGTTCACTCCAAATTTTTTACAAGCACTGTGACAACATGAACGAAGACACTGAAATAATGAAGGTGTGGTCGTGAGTTCGTGACAACATTAAAACTAGTAACAGTAACTTAACTAATAAAACTTACAATGTAAACATAATGACGCCGCATGCCCATCTGAAAAGTAATCAAACAACTGATTTAATGCACTTTCTATCTAGTATCTATGCGTAAAGACATTCAACAATATTTTAACACGCTTTTATTAGCTTGGCCTGTATGTATGTATGTACGTATGTAATGAAATCTTTGAACATCATTTTCACCAACTTCCAGAAGTCTGATTAATTTGAAACTTTGCATATGTATCAAGGACCGATGACAATGCAATAATTTAATAACAGTTTCCCGTTATCCTTAATGGATTTGCCAGATTTACTAAAAAAATATTACTTCATATAAAAGACATCAACGGGCGCTCGCTGTGGGACGGAACGGGAGTTCTGTTTTATTTTACTAAATGGTACTAGACACTAACAGCGTCCCGTGGTTTTCCCGTGATGGGCCCGTTCCCGTGGGAATTACGGGATGAAAAGTTGCATATAATGTTATGCTTACTAAAAAATAAAAAATAAAATTATAGTTTAAAAAAACTAAAAAAACACGCTTTTATTGCAAATTGAACTAAAAACTAGAAAATAATTTTTCTCCTCAAATCAAAATTATAATAAAATTTAAGTTGTAACACAATGATTTAATTCAGAGTAAAAAAGCGTGGGGTGCTTAATATTTTTAAATATTACAATCATCATTGGTAACTATCTATGAGAGGATAGTTATGAACTACATTAAAAAGCACCCCACGCTTTTTACTCTGAATTAAATCATTGTGTTACAACTTAAATTTTATTATAATTTTGATTTGAGGAGAAAAATTATTTTCTAGTTTTTAGTTCAATTTGCAATAAAAGCGTGTTTTTTTAGTTTTTTTAAACTATATTTTTTTTTAAATCCAATAATAAACATCTACTATCCCACTTAGGTCGATCGGAGATGATCTCAATAACATATCTAAGAGATGGCAGATACAAATTTGACATTCTATCAATCGGTTCATTATTTTAGGACTACGGTGCCATACGGTGGCAGACAGTCAAACTTATAATGACCCATTTATTTCCTCCAAAGTTCCAATACATAAATGGTAATCGAAAAATGTGAATATTATATTCAACGTATGTGCCTCTATGTAGAACCTACTTTAATAGGACCTACTTTAATTGGTCCTATTAAAGTAGTCCTCTATGTAGAACCTACTTTAATTGGAGGGCATGTGTGGGTTAATTATTATCAATTTAAAAAACCAATAATGGCATTTGAGCTTTAATAAACAATGATTAAGAGTTGTTTATAAACTGTTAATTAATACATCCAGTGGAGTCAAAGATCATATCGGTTCGTTAAGAGATCAGTTATGTAACAAAGTCTATGTCTTATCAATTGTGTGACGCGGAACAACGCATTATGTTCGTAAATTATACAACAGATATACATTGGTACATAATTATATATAGACGTATTACGTTTGATCAGCAAAAAGCAGTAATGTCTCACCTATAATTTAGGTAATCAGTGTAATAACAAAGATTAAAGTAGCTTGCCCTAAAGATTCAGGATCGAAATATAGACCGGTCTTTTCTGAACCAGCGCTGGTACAGTTATTAAAAAACCTTTTAATACTTTGTCATGGTATACAATTTGAGAGTTCTTATTATAGACTACTAGCAGCGCCCCGCGGTTTTACCCGCGTTGTGCCCGTTCCCGTGGGAATTTCGGGATTTTTTTTACATAAAAACCTTCCTCTTGAATCACTCTACCTATTACAAAAAACCGCATCAAAATCTGTTGCGTAATTTTAAAGATTTAAGCATACAGACAAACAGATAAACAGACACGAAACAGAGACGACTTTATTTTATACTATGTAGTGATGAAGTATGCCTAGTGGCCAACCCTGGTGTCGGAGTTTTAATACCGCCTAAAGGCCTCCGACATGGTCTAACGATTGCAACAAGTCAAATTTACGTGCGTTGCGAAGCACGGTAGCGCTCAGATAGAAATGCCACTATCGGCATCCAAGTAGAGACCAAGCTGCTCGTTGCTTTACAATCACATTGAGTTACCATCACTTTGTTAGACTGAGCCACGAGCGCTATCAAAAATTGCTGTAACGATGCACGGTGGCACCAACTATTATACAAATCAGCCTATAATTCAAAGATCTAGAGAAAGATAGAACTTTGTCACTCACACGTCGACTTCCATCCCGTACCCGGGCGCGTCTTCGAACATGTTGGCCTTCAACGTCTCGGGGGCCAGGTAGCCGGGCGTGCCGCAAAGCTCTGGAATTATATGGGTCACATTCTTAGTACATTTTCTTTGGAATATTATTAATGATTTTGAGCGATTTTTTTGTCGTTTTGTAAATCATGCCTGAATAAAAGGCATATTAATTTTGACTGTAGCCCGTCTTTGATCAAAAATTGCAATCAGCCCGTGATTGGTCATAATTATCGCTGATGAGAAGACCCTTAAATATCAAAATCGCTTTGAAAACATCAACATTGGATTACTTGATCCATAACTTAGTTCAAAATCTTTACAGACAATGTCCATGGTCAGAAAAGATCATTTACAGTAAACATACAGATGCAGTAACGAAATCAAGTCGTTCCTTCCTCAATATGTGAACCTGTTATCACAATAACGTTCGCGGCTATTGTCTGCAGGCTGGATGTAACTGGATCCGACGCAGAACAGCCAATGTTGTCGGACCGTAACGTGCTGTTCATATTGGAACTAGCTTTCGTTACGAACTGTACCTGTGGTCTCCTTATAACAGGACTAGATGTAAAAAAAGCAATCCTACAAATTTAAATAGAAATATGTTTATAATTTATTTAACCTACAGTATTTCTGATCTGACTTATAAAGTGATTTTCAACTTCTGTAACTTTAAAAGTATAAGGACCTACAAATATAAAGGTACTTTTCCGCTTACGTTTGATATGATAGATTGTATCCAAGCGTAGGATAGCATATCATAGTTCTGGTGCAAGAGCACCCAAGTCTTTAGTAAATTTTCATTATTCGGAACAGCTTTCATCATAACAGAGCAACAAACACGGTAACAATTATTTTTTCCAAACTGACCCACTGACAACGGAGCCCGAATCTCTAACCGTTTCACCAAACAGCAGACCCCTTTAAATACAAAGCTCTATATCATTTATCCCTTCGTACAACAACACAATTGCTTACCAAATAGCTTTTCTCCTTGTTTGAGCACTTTAGCGAAGCCGAAATCTGTGATCTTGACGTTGAGCTGGTCGTCGAGCAGGATATTCTCCGGTTTGAGGTCGCGGTGCACGATGGTCTTACTGTGCACGTACCGCACGCCTTCGAGCACTTGCCTGGGAACATAAAGGGTTAAGAGTCATAAGTAATTAAGTAACTTCGTGGACAGTTAACAGGCGGCTTAAAAAAAACAGGCGGTAAAAACGGCTTCTTCGCGGTAGTTTTCAGCGAATAAACAACTTACGGCCTTATATTCATAAAAAACTTATTACCAGCATCAAATGGTTCCCTTTCCAACATACGCTATTTTCTGAAGAAGAAAAGAGACAAAACACTTTTTAGCAGTGTTTTAGTTAAATAGTGTTTATGAATAAGGGGGTTACTTCTTATTTCTTGACGTCCTTTCGTCCACGACCACGAGAAAAGTAATTCACTCGAAACGTCGGATAATAAATTGCTTGCTTTATACATTTTCTACCGCGAAAAAACCGTTTTTGTACATTTACTATATGTTCAAATCGCGTAAGTTAAAAAAGACCGTAAGCTAAGAAAGGTTAGTGGCCAACTAAATACCTTCGAAAGGATTTAACGATTGAACAAGCGACGATTATTTTGAATTGAAACTACGTTAACACTTCGCTTTTACATTTTTATCTGACGTTTCGGCCCCTTTACAGGAACCGTGGTCACAAAAGACTGCGAAGAAGCAACGATTACATAGAATTGACATGGTCTAACAATTAAATAACTGGGACTGACTGAATTCCACAGGAGGACTGATTTCCATAGATAAACTAGTTAGCGCCAAAGGACATCATTTTGTTACATTAGATCATTACAATTTTTTATCTTTTATGGTATTGATACGGGCAATGAAGGCTATACTGATTTGAAGAACAACAATTTATGGTAGTGTTTTATAGAGCTGACAATGAGAGAACTTTTTAATATTATAGCTGATAGCTCATAAACTGATTTATGACCTTTCCTTGCCATTTCAATTATGTTCAGGAAATACAAAAACAGTACTCTAGACTATTTACATATATCCTTCTAATATTATGAATGCGGAAGTTTGTGACTTTTTGAAGCAAAAATAACTGTTTATTTTTGCGTGAAATGCAAGATCCCAAGAAATGGGGTACGACGCGGACAAGACCGCGGGGTACTTAATAATTTAATGTTATTTATTAATTACCCAATTAATTAAAATTGTTATAAAGACTAATTACAAAAAAAAAACATTTTAATGAATGTTTTGTATAAAATTATTTTTAAAATAAATTACTAGTTAATGTACTTTTGTCACGATATTTAAAGTACAGATAAAACAAATAAAAACAAAACCAAAACATACTCTACAAAACACAGCGAGTCCATTATCTGCTGATCTTGTTTGATGACACTGACCGCCATTTCAATAAAAAAAACAAACAAAGCTTTAAATATTGACTGTATAATATAGACCGCTGGTAAAGTACCAGGAGCGCAACACAAGGCAAGAGTTCCTTCGCAACTGCGGACTTGAAACGGATGGAATATGCGCGAATATGTACTGGATACACGCGAACGCAGATAAGTGACGTAAATGACACACACCCCGGCTCTCGCCTCGAGATTCTACTAATAATAATATTTTAGTAAATCGCTATAGTTTGTCCGTACGGAATACAAAGCCGGTCTTACAGTTTAGTGGTAAGAGTAATAACTAAAGGTTTGAAGGTACGAGAAAGGTACCTGAGAGATTTTTTGTAAGGTTTAATTGCAACTTAGGCATCAGAATAACAGTTATGCTGTTTATCCATAGAGTCAAGTGCAGGTAAGTCCACAGCTATAATAAATAAGACCAAACGTAGACTATAATAAGACCCTTAAGGGACCTTGCCGTAATAACTATTGAAGGTAATTTACTACTTGGACTTTCGTTTCAAAAGTTTACACTAAGTGAAGTCTAGTGTCTTCTCGTATCGCAGCTGTTAATTGCGACACAGTCCTACAAAGGGTTAGGTCTAAATCTGTCTGATAGTAATTATTGATAACAATAAGGTTATTCTTAGTATCTTCAATATATAAACTACGTATTTCGAACACTTGTGACGATAACATTTGTTTTTTAATATTAAACTTTGTCCTTTTATTGTCCGACATGAAATGCGTTGAAAAATTACTTCTAAGGTCAATTAACATCATCATATTTACCATTATACTAAATGAAACGGGTATATACGTACCCGACGTTTCGAGCGGATTACACCGCTCGTGGTCACGGGATAATTCTATCTAACGCGATACAGACCCGTTTCATTTAGTATAATGAGTGCAAATCGTGTGAGTTTAAAAAGTATATCATATTTACCAGTTTGATTACTTAAAGCATGCACCATTTATTACAACGGGAAAATGAGTATCTTAATGAAATAAAGAAAAGTCTCCCGCCGTACCTATATATTAGTCGGTGTGTTCTCTTAATAACTACTGAATTTATTTTCATACGGTTTTCGCCTGTAAAGTGATTCAAGAGGAAAGTTTTTTGATTCTGATCACAGAATTATTTACGGAATCGTAAACAATTGAAGAGAACCGAAGCGAGGCACCGGCGGATAAAGATATAACAAAAACTCAAAAACCCTTATTTCTCTATAGTTGATATCAGTAAGAGATAATTGTAGTTTTGTTACAGACCCACTTAATACGTTAGTCACTACGACGCGAATTCTAAATGTGTAATGACCTACATTCAAACACCCGCATTGCTAAGCTCGTTATTTCGATGAAGGCAATCCAATTACCTCTTATCTATGCTAATAACAATTATCACTTTACTTTTTAATTACTCATACCTTGTAGTGTAGCTAATAACTTACTGAAACCTGTGGCTTTTGTATAATTGTGACATTGGAGTGAAACATTTTAATAGAAAATGATTTATTATTTGACAATTCTCTCTATAAAATTTATCAAAAGTACCAACAGATGCAAAGTGTACATAAAAACAGTTGAATATTTCTATTGTGTTTCCACAACTCACTCTCGGCTAGTTTTTCACAAATGTTTAATAATAAATTACCTCCTTGAATTCTATGTAAAGCAGACAGTTGAACGACCCATAACAAAACAAATTTATTCAAATGATGTGTACTAAACAATACAGTAGTATTATGTGACAACTAACTACACCTAGCAACATCTATTATATAAACTCACCTCATTATATATCTAGTTTTCTTCTCGGAGAGTGTCACCACTGATGTTAGGTAATCAAACAGTTCCCCATTCTTGCAAAGTTCAAATACCAAGAATATGAATGTCTCTGATTCAAATACGTCTTGCAGTTCAACTGTAACAATATGCACACATATTGAATTTTTCTACTGATGTCATATTTTGAGTTAGTTTTAAGTTTTTACCAAATTTTATTCTTCAGTGATTTTTGAATCTATTCAAATTTGTTCATCAAAGCAATGAGAAGCTTAGAAATTGTTGCCTTGTTTTAAAGACTAGGTAGCGTCTTCTGGTTTTACCCACGAATTTTGGGATAAAAAGCAGCCTATAAACATAGTCTTGAATTTTTCAAATTCCACTGGCAATTCCAGAGATTGGCAAACAAACCCTACAGCTTCATTATAATAAATCATAAAGGTTCTATTGCTTTTGGATAGGCAGGCATGAGTATAACGTTTAAAACAGCATTGTATTATACTCTTACAAAAATAAGTCATATCTAATTTTTTTTTTGGATTGTTGCAGAATAACACACTAAAATTAGTACCAGAATCACCTTTCGTTTTTTGTGAAGTTATTACAAAAAACAAGATAGCAAACAAAATAGATCACACAAATAAACAATGACTAATTGTAGTGATGGAATAGAATGTGATGTTTATCACAAATACACATTCCAAGTATAATATTATGAATATAATAGATTATTTGTACCAAACAAACATGAAGTGAACAACATTGGGTGTTGTGACCCAATTGAATTGTTATTTCTACAAAATGTACTTTCCTTATATTTTATTAAATTTATTGTTAATTGAAATGATTGTCAAGAAAATATCTTAATATTCAAATTTAAACAAATTATAATTTTAGTTAGGAGATTGTCAAAAGGGGAAGCCAATCGACACTTGGTTTTCACTCATTAATTTATAGTTAATCATTTATCTGCTTGTTTCTCTAACTTCTCTTTTCTGATACACAAAAATCTGGTCTCAATGTACCTCATTTCTTATTCAAGACTATTAGCCAACTCACTCACTAATAAAAGGGTGTCCGGCCACCATCCTCAGAATCTGTATCTCCTGCCTGGTAGCTTCTCTCATGGTGTGTGTGTCCACTCCATCCTGAGATTCCTGACTGAGATCTATGATCTTTGCGGCATACTCCCGGCCCGTCTCCTTCTCTATGCATCTTCGGACAGTAGAGCTTATACCTCTGTGGTAACAGATAAAAAATATGTTAATAAACTGCATTACATAACAAGAAAGTGGTCCTTACCAGGATAAGGTACATGAATGTTGAAAAATTCAAATTTCTGCCAATAGCAGATTAAACTAGAGTGTTGCTTCAAACACTCGAAAATATGACTAATGCTTAATATTGGTAATAATATAAGGATGTTCATAATTAGAATTCCAAGGTCGTACAAGACTTACATTACACCTAACAACAGTAACATCCATGTACACACAAGATAATTCCCCAATTCCTTTTAAAATTGGCACAAACGCAACTCGGAGTCACGCAGTTGTTCAGTGATTCAATCGTCTATGGAGACTTACCTGCCTATGATTTCTTTCGGTTCATATTTAGCGTAAAATTCTTTAGCCGCATGTTTATCAGGCAAGTTGTCGTCGTCTTCTTCCTTCGCCATGGTATTCACTTTATGTGTATTTATATTTTCTGTTGAATTTGAACTCAATGCAGCATTTCACAATGACGAAAGGTTATTGTTGTGGTCACAGCCTCACAGATAGTAGACTAAATTGACGAAAAATTATTACATATGGGTACAGATATACAACCAAATTAATCATTTACTATATTTTATGGGCCGATATTCCAACTAATACAGTATTTAAGATTAATTAATTTAATTTAAAAAATTAGAGCAATCAACTCGGGCAAGAAAAATTCTTTGAAAAAAGTCAACTGTCAAACTGTTGGTTGTCTTGTCTTGTCTAATGATCAAACTATGACCACAGAAAATATACAGCTGTAATGCATGTCCATGACAGCCTACCGTTTATGTAAATAAGCTACTGCACTTTACAATTAGCTTATAAGCATGCTTATTATTAGCTTGATACAACTTTGTAAATGCTGACCGTCAGCTGAGCACATTGAGTCTGTAAAGTCAATTGTTAAGCCGTATAGTCTTCGATCAACAATATACAGTTTTATAGTCTGTGGCGTATCGGAACCACAGATAAATTAAATTCAATGGAAAATTGAACAGCTGATTTCACTCTATGGGTAGTTATTATACGTTTGTGGTGTTATCTCTTTCTATTTATCTAAATGTCATTGAATTCGATGTTTTTTCTCTTTCTGCACCAAAAATTTTCTGGTAGGAGTAAAAGAAAAGGCGATTTAATGAGTTTGAAGCTAAATAGATTACTGTCTATCTCACTTGTTCTTTTTACCCTCTTCGTCGGTCGGAATTCGTATGTTTTTGTTTGACGTTGACGCTATGTTATTCGTTCCGATGGTCTTGCATTTTCCAATGTTTAGAAAGATTATTCTTATCAGTAGCTTTTTTCCTTCTTTAGTGTGGACTTAAACAGATAAATAAATAGTTTAATTCCTGTGTATTACCTTGGATACTGCATCGCTCCATTGTAATCAGGTAAGTGATTATTACTACGCATTTTCGTTCACAGTGACATGAAGGTGTAGTGTACCCACTTGGAACATCTTTTTGTCAACCTTGAGCTAATAAATACCAGTTTTTTACTAACTTCTTTGTTCAATATTCCACAAGCTGATCCTGCAGTCACCCTGGCTATTGCCAAATTATGAACTAAACATGTAAACATTTGAATAAAATCTCTTACATTTCTATTTCAAAGACAATGGATTTGTACCACGAAACTACGATTACCACTGATATGCCTGTATTAGGCAATACAACATACATTCACATGCCCAAATTAATTAGCTTTAACATAGTAGACTAAATAAGTTCATTGGTCTTGTGTTACATAAGTGAACACCACTTTGTGTTTAAGACTTTCTGGTTTGATATTGGTTTGAAAATTTGTAACACATAAAAAACTACTATGCATGATTTACTTATGTTCAAATCCTGATCTTTGACCCCAGTGTCAAAATAAAGTTTTACATGTTTTTTATCTCATTTTCTGCCAATTTGTGTGTGTTAATTTAATATTTTTAGAGTGTGTAAATTTTGATCACATTTTAGCATTATAAAAATAATTCAACATATTAATCGAGCTTAATGAGTGATAAATCTCATGCAAGCAAATGAGCTAACAAATAATTAGGTACCTATCATTATAGTTATCGGATATATTAATCTATGTATTAATTTCATTCACATGGCATGGCACACAACTCAACTCAACCACCATAGTTGAAGTAAAAGACAACTAAAATAATACATTATGTCCAAGATCTCATCCACTATTAAACTAAATTTTAATGCACAAGCCAAAGTACTTTCACACTTAAATTTCCAGTGAAAGAATAGTGTGATAGCCCTATAACATCTTAAGTGGTACTTAAAATTTTAGGGGCACTATTGGGCATAAGTGCCCATTGTTGTGTTATGTTTTTTTGGTTAAGAGCCGTAATAAAATGGATTCAAACATAAAGTAAGAAATGCGGGTTGATATCTAATAGCCACTCTGTGTGTGTTTTATTTGTGTTGAAATTGATATTATATAGTTTCAGTAATACCAAATAGAAACTTGATAGTGTCATTTCACAGATCACTTTGAAACCATAGGTTGCATTTTTATTTATTCAAATTGGTAGGGTTTCAAATTATGTTCTAAATATAAAACTTTATAAGAATAACATTCTGAATAACATGCTTTATTATACAGATTAAAATTTTCTGATTTGGAAATTTTCATCATACAATGTATGCTTAGACAGGCTCTACATGCAAATTACATACAAGAGTATAAATTTACTGCACACTTTGATTAAACCGACTGTATCGACCCTGTTAACAAGTAAGGTACGGTAAGTATTCTGGGATTTTTATGGGTAATATGAAAATTACTATGATGTAAAACTTTAAAAGGCTTTAAAACGTTTTATTATTGGCTTCAGCTAAAGCTGAAAATTATATTTTAATATAAGGCAACATAAAATCCATGCAATTTATTGTAAAACATTGTTATTAAAGCTAGGGGTGACATGGCTTGCTGGTCTGCATCTGGTCTGAGATAGTTGGCTTAAGTTTAGGTTTAGTAGAGCTTTGTCTCTGTCACACACTAATACCATATGTGAATTTTGATGTAGGTGCTAACACTACTTCACATTTGTAGTATGACAGTCATCTAAACTAATATAATAAAGTTTGAACAAGCTAAGGAACTACATCTCCGTTTATAACACTTCTTTTTTATTGAATAACTGAAGGACGGTTATAGGATTTTTTTATAACGAAATTTCTATGGGAATGGGGATGGTGCAGGTGGAACCGCGGGGAACAGCTAGTCATTCCATAAACCAAAACTAGCAAATGTCTTATAAGTGACTAACAAGCAAGATGTGTCGCCCTCTGCTATACAATAATTTTGAATTTATCAGATTTATCAAATTATGTATCTTAAAACGGTTGACTATGGTGACCTCTAACTATAATTTAGTTTCACTATACTAACAGAGATGGCGCTATTGTGGATATTTAGCAATACTTACTAATTATGTATTTGATACACACTCTTATCAGCTCAGCTAGTTATATCAGGTCAAAATGTTACAAAATTGATTATGTTTTATATAAACTTAAATAATGATCAAATAAGATACTTCACGAAAGATATAAACTATGATTAAAGTCTAGTACTTAACTTTGATTTATTTATAACCAATACAAAGTACAGTTTTATACTTAACTCGAAACCACTATTATCAAATTAGTTTTATCATTGACGGAAATATAATAGAAATTTAATCGAGTTCAGAGCACCCTTTTTTAAAATCATAAAACAATTACCAAAAAGCCTGATGTAACGAAATTTAGGCAAAAAGAACCTTTTCGTCCTTACTAATGGCCGACGAAGGAGATGGCGCGACGACTTCAAGTTCAACTTAGCAATCCATCGCACAGAACCGGGAATCATGGAAGGGGGATAGAAAAACCTTTGCCTTGCAGTGGGACACCACAGGCTCTTAATAATAATAATTGCCAATTGCCAGATACATATACATTTTCTCGAAGAATCTTATCCATCCATATTCGGTTGACATAATCATCAACCGTTAGATGCCCCGATGCCGTCATAAGCTGCCCAATAGCACCCATCTGGACAATGGGGCCAATCACTGTGACATTGTGCCGACCCACTGAGTGTCCAATGTCCGTTAATGTTTAGTGCGAGGGTGTAGTGAAATAAACAGCATGACTCAAAACAAATCATGAACGACCTTCAGACAAATCAAAATAGCAAGTGTAGTTTTTTTCTTAGAATGTCTTTAAATTTTTCTTCTTATTTTATCTCTATCTCTCGTATTGACTCGACTCGTGACCAATGGCTTTCTGTCAAACATTTCCTCAGTGATTTTTACATATGACTTAAGCTATATGGTTATATGACTTACTTACGTATGACGCAAAGAAAACTCACTTTCACGATAATTATTGTAATCATGTAATGCAAAGTAGGAATTACTTACTCTGCGGAGTGTCATAATCTTGTTTCACGTAATAACAATTTTGTTAATTGAATTAGAAACCTATTTAACGTGAATTAAGCAAGGCTGCTGAAATAAGTATAGTTTACACAGAAACACATTGAAATCGCCTTTATCCTAATTTGATGCTGAAAGGTTTCCTAAATTCAAGATTAAGCTTAAGAGCTCACAACATAATTAAACTTTCCTCTTATTGATCTGACATTTCTTTATGTTTTCCTTATCTAAATGCTAATGAAAGAGTTCATTACTTGATGGTTCTTCATACGACGTTGCATTCGTAATCTTGCTCGTAATCTTTTGAATAAACTGGCCTTTGTAGATCGATCTCGACTCTTTCCTGACGTTATAATTGTCTGCTCGAGTTACATTCCTCTTGGCTGGTGAACATTTATTTTCTAATTGCTGAAGATGGGTACACGATGAGATATGTCTTTACGCCGTTGACGCCGAGATGCCTATCTGCATCACGTCATCTAGTTCATGTTTAGTGCCCCTTAGGAATTTAGCTCATTCGCAAAGGCTATACAAACTGTTGACGTTTGTTAATACCCTGAAGCGAATTTACGCTTTCGCATAATGCGTGCTGTTTCCATTATGAATTAAAATTATCTGGAAACGATCTTGTGTAAAGTATCTTAAGACAAACTTCTTGAATCAATCTGTATGTTGGTGGAAACCGCATGAAAATTCGTTTAGAAGTTTTAAAGAAGTCGATTACATACAGAAAAACAGCTTTTTGGACTTTGTTTTATAATGTGTAAGATAACGTACTAATTTGTAGCAATCTCATATTATTTAAACGACTATCTATTTAATCCACTTTGTACGCAGTAAATTGAAAGTTCGCCAACCTATTGTAAGGTAACACTCTGAAAGTATTTACACGTAAAACCAACGGTCTGGAATTGAAATGTGAGGTTTAGTTGGGTAAATGAAGAATTCTATTGACGGTGTAACAAAATATCTTTGTTCCTGCATACTGGCCGGCCAGACGGTATAAAGTTTAAACCATTATGTCACTAGTACAGTACCTCCTGGAAACTAGATATTTCGTCTTTTGTAAACGAGTATTTGAACGCATCGACTGCGTTGTCTTTTAATCTTAACCTATTTAGAAACTTATTTATATCCTCAATTTACTGTAGTAACGTTATGTTAATCGTGTGTACATATTTAATTTCTTAATTAGAATTTGGAATATTAAAGATGTTATCATCTATGTTTTTAATTAGAAAGTAGTTAAGTATATGGTGATTTTTCTTAAAATTTAGTAAGCGTTTCAATGCTGCTAGTTGGTGCGTCTTATTGAAAATATGTAGTGTTTCTGATTAATATACGAATTACGATAGCATTGTACACTGGAACGTATGGAACATCTGAAATTCTGAACTGATTGAATCAGTAATTATGACTCGCTATTTACTTGTATTGTATGGCTATAATTTTTCGTGCACGGTTTCTAACAAGTTTATCAAACGCAACATCTTGAAACGTTCGAGTTTGTTGAACCCTCCCTCCCTTAGTTCTATTTTCTAACCATAAACATGATCTCCAGTGAATGAACTATCGCCATAACCTAAACCATTATTTACAACCAGAATAAAATGCTGATTAGCTTCTCACAGGTTGGGAATGGAGAACACACTAAATGTCTATGTGAAATTTATCGCGCAGTTCTGTTTATACTATCTTAGTGTAGCGCCACATCTGCGGAACGTACGGCGCCGAACCTTCCGCTCTATGACACATCAGTCGAAATTACGCCGCGTACTGATGTGTCATAGATAACTTGAAATACACTACGAGCGTATTTAGCGGAAGGTTCGGCGCCGTACGTTCCGCAGATGTGGCCCTACACTTAAACTTAGAACAGTTTCCCGGTCAAGTTTAACTAAAATACGTTTACTTTGAAATACGATCTCCTTGGGTAATATAAGACTATTATTATTTCCAGTCCCTGTTATCTATTAAAGTTTTTATGCTAAACAAATTCCATATTCTAAGTACAACTCGTTTACGAATCAGTGGAATATAATCGAAAACCCGAAATTATTAGTTTAGTCGCAAACAAAAATACTCTTAATATTGTTCACGCACGAAGCAGTAATATAGCTTGTATTAATTTAATTATTTGACTTTCATTAAAATTACCCAGGCATGGTGGGAGTGTTACCTGACTAGCTTATTTTTTATAGGTTCATGTCAACAATGCTGGATGTTATCGCATTGCCAACAACCGACACGCAAACTTATTTGGTGAAAAATTAGCTCTTTCTATTAATAAGGTTTTATGTCTCGAGCACAGGTGTTACGATGAAAACGCGAATATCCTCAATGAATAGCAATAAAAATAAAATTGAAATAGCTGTATTTAATAGGTACATAGCGTCATCAGAGATGTAGATAATTTCAAATCCGCAATTAATATAAAGCTCGAGTCTTCGTATATCAGAAACAACTTTATAGGCAAGGTTTTCTTAATTATCAAGTTGACGGAAAACTTTATGGCTGTGCATCGTGATTATGATCATAACTATACCTTGTTTACTTAAAACATGCGCATAGCAACCCTCATCATGGTGCTAATAATATGATCATCATTACTGCCTTATATATCGTTATTCGTTAACACGATGGCATTACGGAGTCTGGTCACGAACTCTATTTACGACTGTTTGCACGACTCCAGCTAATAATACTCCTCTGTGGGTAGATGCATTCATAAGAAACACACCGAGTTCCCATTTTCATTGTCATAATCATAAATTACTGTAAAATCCGGTCTAGCACACGATATCTGTAACCCAAGTAACTAGTATGGTAAATTGATTGCTTGTAAACTCTGCAAAATACAGGCTGGCAATCTTAAAATCCGTTTACCTTCCACGAAATGCTTTTAAATATGATTGCCATTGATTCGTTCGGGATTCATTAATGCCCTTTTGAAGTAGGTCTTTAACTGAGTTCGTTGACGGAATAATAAAAACATCAAAGGGCCAGCTGTAAAGAGCATATCTGGTCGAGGGTGAACGTAAAGTTTGTAAAAATAATGTGTGGGTTGGGACGAGTGCGTGCACACAGCAGATGCACCGCCGACCTTGGCTGGGCTTCAACACACGTACTGCTCGCATGTCGCCGGGTCACAAGTTGTAAACTTTGTGTTCACTATATTCCTTCCTTTATAACCAAACTGCTGGCCTATATTTTGCCCTGGAGGATTGTTTTGGACAAATGCATTTTTATTTTAAGACAGTTGGTTTTAATAATAAGAACGTCCAAATGAATCATCAAATCGTTCTCAATACTTCCCACAAAAATATCAACCAGATATGAAACATTCTTTGTTTCATGAATAATGTTTTAAAAATAACACTGCACTCTGTTTCGTTATCTGTTTCACAAAACATTATCATGTAATTTGCTATCGCTTTCATTCGGTCCTCGGGGCAAATGCATTCGTTTCGCGTACTCACAGCCATATCAAAATGCCGTATCGCGCCATTCCGTACTATTTATACATCCCGTCTCGACGATTTTATTTTTCAAATGTATTCAAGTATTCTGAATACAGTTTACCTCAACAGCATTGTTGGTAAATACAAGTGATAAACAAACTGTATTCTAGTTGACTGTCTCACATACTGAGCTATCAAGTACCTACTTGTTTATGGCCTGAATGCCATTCAGTTAAGAAAATTGCAAAATATTTATTTTCTGGTGCAATGGCTCTTGGGTTTATTTTAGCGTTATTGGCTTGATTGCGTGTAGAGTGCGTCAGTTTAGTTAGAGTATCGTTGCGTTGGCCAGTTGGCTTGTTGTGACCCTTTTCGCCATTGAGTTGGAGTTATTTTTAGTAAACCGGTCCGTTACCGTAATATGCAACTATGTTGCACTCCTGCCTTCAGTGCAAACAACTTAGGGACATGTAATTATATCTCGATGTTGTAAGTAAGTTGTCTACTTAGAAAAGCATTGCAAGACCAGAGCTATGCATATTTTCTGGCTTTGAGTATTGGATTAAGGTAACCTGTTCTATGGAACATGGCGGAGAGTATTATCACAAGTATACACTAAATGATATTACCAAGATTAGGAATGTCAAACGGCGTAATTGATAATTATTAACTCACATTAATTTGAGATGTGAAGAGTCTAGTCGCTACTTTCGCAAATGGATTGATAAGATATAGAGTTTATCTAGAGTTTGTGCAAAATATAAACATTAATGACCTTCGTGACTTCAAGGGCGAGCCACTTGGTCGTACTTGTGTAAATACGCGATAATTTACTGGTTTTATTGCATAATTGAGTAAATAACAGACTCTATATTTAACTGTATGAGATTTTATTATGCAAAGACTCAAAACAAAATAATTTAATGGACATCTATTTATAACTCACTTCAAGATAGTAAATCATTGTTAGATGCATTTATTCATTATGTATGCAATGGAATACATAGAAGATGAGGATAGCAAAGTCGTTAAAGGTAATATGCAGTTTCTATTTATAGATACGTCTCGTCAAAATGCACATTAAAATAATGATTACGTTCGTGTCTTATGCTATTTAGTATCTACTAATAACTAATTTTATAGTTCTGAAAACATTTACTTAAAGGGAGGCTTCGAATGCTTCTCGTCCGAATGTAAAGTACCAATTCAAACATGTGCAATTATAGTCAACTATGAAAATAAAATAAAAGCGAGCAGATATACATATTTATGTGCCAATTTATTATGCAAATCTTCGGCAGCACAGGTTTTATACTGGTTTTAGATGGAACCTCTATGACAGTGACTGTGGGAAAGATATGAAAGTATTTATCTATTTAAACATTTAAGATGGGGACCAACTTCTGTATTCATGTCTTTAGAAATACATTAATGGAGTAGAATGTTGAGAGGAAATTTTATTTAATCTGAAATTCAGGTCCAAACATGAAGACAGATTATTCAATAACTAGGCAGGCATCACAAACAATCATTCGGTAAAAGTTGATAGAGGTAACGATATTAGATTGCTTAGAAAACAGGCACCAGTCGATAATAAGAAAAGCACACATTGTAAGTTAACGTGTTGCTCTGATACGTGACGCAGAGCATTGAATACTGCACCAGTATTGCTGATAGAGTTAGTCAAGTTAAAGTCCTTGTTCCTTAAAGCCACCATACACCTATCATATCCTAATAGAAATGATGTTTTTGGTTCTTGCTTTTGTTCCTTTCCTCTTTGTGAGCGAATTTCTTGGTCGTAACCTTAATTATTATACAAAACAAACTTTATTTGTTGCGCTTCATATTAAGGTTACCAATGCATGCAGCGGGCCCTTGATTATGTTGTTTACTCCATGTGAAGGGCGTCGACCTTTGACGTTATTTTTAAACAACTCCGGGGAAAACAAATGTTATTTTCAGCGTATCTTTATTTCATAACCTTGTTCTCAATTGCTTTAATAAATAAATGTAACACTTGTTTGAATCGCGAAATTAGCTGTATCTTTATTTCCTCCATCGATATTTTGGCCACCTACAAGGCGTATCTTATCAGCACTTATCTTAAATATTGTTATCAAGAGGCGCCCCATCAAGATTGGTTATTTACGTTTTAAAAATTAGTCGATTGTCACATTGTTTGAATACGCTTCGTGAGAATTTTCTTTTTATCATGAAATATCTTAAAGTAAGTATGCAATTCCGGAATGAATCTTTCTCTCAATGAAGATAGAGTTATCAGGATTTTTCCTAGCCTTATAGCTTTAAAACAAAGCAACTTATAACTCTATTCATAATTTATTTTTCCGGGCAACTATAACCCTAAGCAAGCAGCACAGGAAATAATTGAGGCCATGTCTATTTTGCACTATTGCACAAATCTAATTTCTGTTTTTGACATTTAGGTATTGCGAACACCTGTTCGTTAGTCTACACGTTCCCGCCAAATCAATATAATTGATAATCAGATGCAGACAGCTCCCCCGTGCCCTGGTTCAAGGTTGGCGTGCCCGCCATTTTGTACGGCCCACTTGTTATTGCGTCGCACACACCCCATGCCCTACAAATACTTTTCTTTATTATATGTGAGCTCCTTCAATTTAGGACTTCTTACTATATTTTTTATCACAGATTTTTTTAACTGGTAGTTTAGACTATTCAGTTCGTTTAATTTCTTAGAAATGATTCAAATGTCACAGATCATGCATGAAACAATACCTCTTCAGACAGCAACATGTTTGTTAATTGGATCAGAATTGGCAGTTCTGGAAAAAATCAAAGTGACCTTGCTCTATTATTGAACAGTTTTTAAAGAATTTTTAAGACGAGCAGATTTCGTAACAAAGAGATATTTTTTTGTGTTTGTGTAAAACGTGTGTAGGTTATTGGGTAACAGTGATTGGCATGTGTAAGAGTTGGCAATGTTTGGAGAGCACTTGATTATGGAACAATAGCCGAAGACAATTAACACGGTGCAATGTAGTGTAAACCAACCTTAAATCAACGCATGAATAGGTCCGGTGCGCCACGCGAGCGAAGCCCCACAGCGCGGTATTATTCTCTGGAAATGTTACATTATAATCCGCTCTATAGACACTCTAGTTTACTGCCCCGGTAATGGCCTCAGCAAGATTATTGATCACTTCGACTTTTACCAAATACAATCATTTCGATAGCATAAGCATTTGTGTGTTTTCTCATGTTTTCTCATTTGTATGTTTTCTCAAGCTAACTATTTTTACTGACAGTACAATAACCACTAATGATGTTATTGACATTTTTGTATAGTGTCCATTCACGCGTTCTAATAACATTTATAGCAATAGTCGACTGTAAATGCATAATAGATGATCAATCAATATTTATATATGAAATGCTGATTGTGGTATTGTGGAACGGCAATTTTATGATTATTTGTCTGATTTTACTACCTTCGTGTTTGTTCGGGGCAATAAAACGGTCCTCAAGAGTTTTTATGGTTGTCTACACATTTTAAAAGAATTAAGAATTTGTTGGTGAGTCGGTGTCGATGCAATGATTATTATCATTCCACTAAAAAGCTGAATGTATTGTATTTATACATATTGAACTTCATATTCATTGTAATGGAATAGTTTGTGAACAGTCCTTCGGGTGAAAAAGATCAGCCGCCACGTTTGCTGGGAAAATATTTCACAACGTTAATGAATGAAATGATGAAAAGTATAAAGTATCGTCGTGACTGTTTACTTCATTCTTTCCAAGGAACCATTAACAAACACCGCCGCTGACCTTGCCCTACTGTTGCTGTTGTCTTAGCCTCTGTCAGCTCAGCAGCGTACGTGACGCACTCCACGCACTTTCCTATTCCTTCCTGCGTCGTCCATCCCGTTCACTCAAACAATATTTCTCAACACGCCATCCCTTTCTATAAACCCACGTCTGCGTTTTTAGGTTAATCAGCTGTTGTGGGAGTTGTCCATGATTGATACTAGAAAGTTCCTTCATTGAATAGACACCATTCAATTAGATTTGTCTCGGTTATTATAGTGTCGTTACAATCGTAAACTTTTAATTGATTGATGAGTGTTGTAGATTGCGAAAGATTTACAGCGGCTAGTTAAGTCAATTGATTAAACTTTGGTGTCTGGCGTTTGTTACCAATAAATAATCACGTTTTTAAATTGTTCGTCGCCGTTTTGAGAATGACAACGCTAACTTGTTGAGGAAATCGTATTTATAAAGTCGTCACTATTCTTGCGAAAATCTCATTGTCATAGGTAATGTCATAAGTTTTTACGAACAATGACATTATGCAAATCGTTGCGTGTGACTGGGAATAGTATACAAATCCTTCATTGTGGCATGTGACGAAGTAAATTGGACTCTATTTGTGGTCCGAGTAGAGGTTTAACACGACGGTGATGAAGCTTAATATATGTACTAAACGTGCGTAGCATCGCAAACTTAAATAATCTTGACATGTATTAAGTTGGGAAAAGTACCACGTACTTCGTATGTCTATGGGAAATTGGAAAGTTGATGGACATCTTTGACAACCAACATTGTTAAGGTAAAAGTTTCTATAAACTTGGAACATTCATCTTGTAGTTGATGATTTCCAATCATATCTAATCAAATCCTATAAGATATTCTATTACACAGGAAGGAAAATAATATTTATTTAGTGTTAAACATCGTCATAGCGATGACAAGTTTCCATTAGTCTATTTTGCGGATGTTGCCTTACTCGGAAAAACCCCTTGAAATGTAGTCGTTACAACTATATTCGCCATCTTCAATTACGGGTTTGTTTCCAATGCTGGTAGAGTTCAAATTGATGCTGTGTTTATATCATAATCATGATCAGCTGTTAACGTAAACGTGTTTACGGAAATAGAAGCGGAAATGATGCGGTGACCAAATGCAGAACAGAACGGATGACCTTGCCCGTGTAAATGCTTCAAGATTTAATTGATCTTTATGTTATACTTTATTATAGTTATTCAAGGCAAATATCTACTTTCTCCTTAAAAATTACAATTTCTATGCAACTTTTGTACAGAGTTTTCTCTTTTACAGTTATTTTATTGATGTATTTAGAAATTATATCTTTCCACGTTACTGCTATTTTTAAATGCAGAGTAATAAACGTCTTTTAATAGATATCATAATTAACATTCAAAACAAATCAGTGATGTGGAGTGTTATCATTTGTTGTGACAGAAGAATGTTCCCCACTATTGATAACCTAACCTATATCAGTCTTCGTTGTAACTATAAACTTTGTTATGATGTTTTTGAGTAGGTAATGTCATCTAGGGCAAACCAATATGTAGACATATTGTAAGTTGGTTCCGCAAAATTTCACTCAGCTGGGAGATTTACTGAATAGAGAATCTCCACAAGATGATTTTGATAATTATGATCAATGAATATTTTTCTGCATTACTAAATAAAACAGTTTATTATGTCCATTCTCTCGTTAAATACTATTTTTGTTTCGGTGGCCTAAAAATAATTTGCTGAAATCAGTGTGTAATGGTCGGCCGTCTAGTGATCTCATTGGCGCCGTGTCCCGAGGCCCGTGTGGGCGCTGCAGTGCGCTTCCTCCCACTGTTTCCAACCGCGCCCACTCTCTATCCAACTTTCATACCGATATTTTTGCAATTTCATTTTTCCATCGCACCACATTTTCTCACTATCGCCTTTTAGCAATCCAGCCTTTACCTGTTTCGTTACTCTGTAAGTGGAACATCGAGTTAGTAAAGAGTTAGCGTATACTTATTAATTTTGAGACATAGATCCTAGCATCTTGTCCGCTTTTTCGAATTAGCAAGTCATTGAAGTTTCCCAACAATTTAGTTAACAACAAAACACTGGTTCGAATCACGTGGTACAGACTGCGCGATATCTGTCTGTTTTACCTCCCAAGTAGAGATTATATCTTCTTTAATATCTAATCCTCTTCTTATAACTTTAAATAAAGTACCAATACACTTGTCAATGATTATGTGAATAACCTTGAGTACAATAAGTACGTTATCGTGAATATCAAGTTTATCGCCTTCCAAGAACATAAAACTAATGTAAGCGTACAAATACTTTCAGTATCGTTTCCCCATTTGCATTCAGTTTTATGATCGTCCCCATAACTACAAATGTTACAAAATATAGTTCACAAATGTGTATACTCTCTTCCTTTGTACTTCTAAGTATTTCAACACCATACATGTTGCTTTTAGTACCGAGGACCTGTGATTTTGCGACAGGTTAAATGGTCGACCGCAAAGTAGAGTTGCTAAAAGTATCGCGTGCTTTAATAAGGTTAAGAAATATCTTTAGTATTCCAATTCAATGTACATTAGAATGATTTTGTAGAGACCAAAAACAATAATTATGGCTAATCAATGTAATTAACAACAGTGGTTCCACCAAGTATTTTTTCGCCATTGTTAATTTACTATTCGTATATCCATGATTGTGAAGAAAATAGCCTTCATTATAATAAATGAAACGGGTCTTATCGCGTTAGATATTTTAACGTATTTTACTAAAATACGTTGAGTCATCCCGTGACCACGAGCGGTGTAATCCACTCGAAACGTCGGGTACGTATTTTAGTAAAATACGTTAAAATATCTAACGCGATAAGACCCGTTTCATTTATTATAATGAGTGCAAATCGTGTGAGTTTAAAAAGTATGAAAATAGCCTTGTTTAATATTGACAAACGTTATAATATAACAGACTTATTATTATCACGTAATGCATTGATAGCAAAACTATTTTTATGTTGGTATTTCATAATGGGATGGAAAATTGTGGAAATTGCTTGGCAACTGCAAACCGAAGATTTTTTTGTTATCAGCAGCATTGGTTGTTCACAGTTATTGAAAAATATGTTCAATAAAAAGTGAATAATACAAATTAAACCGCGTTCCTACAATACAAATGAATTCTTACATAAGATCGAATCTTGATAAATATTTGTCACGTAGTTATTGATAATGGAATCGGAAAAAAGATTTTTGAGAAAGAAACCACATTGGTTTCGCAGTAAGAGATTCGACGGCTATAAGATGCTGAAGTAGCTGGTGTTGAGGAGGCAGGCGGTGCAGTGACCGGCACGCACGCGCCCGTTGACGCTGCACATTGACGGCTGCTCGGCCGGGAGCGGGCAGCGCCGAGCGGCGGTGGTGATGTGAGACGTGTTTCAGACGCCGGCGGTATTCCCCGCCCTCCTCGGTACCGGCACGCGGTCGCACGCGCCCCGCGCCCCGCCCGCGCCCCTCGTGCTCGCCTTGAGCCGCCCTCAGTTGCCCCGCAGCTGCCGCGCGCGTCCGTCGCATACTTCATGCGACACTGCTGTCCCTCCATCATAATATGGATATACTCCACATACGCGCTCTTGTCAACGTCCAGTTCGCATATTTGTGGATTCGCGAAGTTTTTGACAAATTTAAATGGATTATATTGTAAAGTGCCGCAGAGAATTGTTTGGTTCGATAAGGTCTGCATTGGAATTTCTAATATGGCAAACCGTGGCGCGTCGACGACGTGTTGGGCACATGGTTTCATACTAATATGGTATTTATGGATAGTTATGCTTTAAAATGTTTCAAATGTATTGTAATTGTAAAGCGAGGGTGTAAATAATAATATATTGACTATCATAATTCCCGTAGTGCTACAGAAATTGTAGTCATGTTACTCTACTCGCTGCCGTATTCGTGGCGTCTACGTTACATTATGGCGGGTTTTTCCTCGCCTTTCATGTCACTACTGAATTTAATTAGGGAGATTAGTCAGTTTAATTATAATTTTAATTAGACATTTCATCTTAAGTAGTTTATTTCAAGATAATCAAAAATGTTTAGAAAACCTCTACAAATTTTGCAACGAATCATGTTATTAATTCCTTGCATATAAGTAAGTAAACATTGTTTATTCGCTTTGTTTCAATGTACATTATCGACCGAGGTCAATTGAGGCTAATGAATTCGGCAATATTCAATAACAAAAACATCGGAAAACATGTGCATGTCTTGAGAATAACGCATGGGAGGATGAGATACGGAAACTTAGTTATGATACACACCTTCCTCCTTTTAATTGATATGACGTGACGTTACAAGTCATAAATTTCTGCCAGACATGTGGTCTGTCTGATTTAGTCTGATCCATAGAATATATCGATACGAATAGGGGCTTTTCAGGCTACTATTGCAGGAGCTATGCATATCTTTATCAGGTTATTCAAACCTTCAAATTACTTGTGTAGGGCTCCGTAGGCGTAGAAGGAGACATTCACTTTTGCGCCTACTTCCTGGTATGCGTCGACTCGACTTTGGACTACCTTTAGAGAAAACATACAAGAATTCTAAACAATATTGCTATAAAAACTAGTCTACCTAACTTGTCAATACTGCTCTACGCAAAACATGGTTCATTTACCCTGTGTACCTATGATATATGCTAATTATTACACGACACGTCAAACGTTCTAATAGGTGCAATTAGAATACTTATATCGCAGAACATTTGACTGTGTTTTTTAATAAATGTCTAGGCTTACTTATTTGATGTGGTCATGTTCTATAAAACAATAAGGGAAGTAGTAATGGGCAATTAAATGCAATTTGTAGTTTTAATTACTTCTCTAATAGGGTAGGTACATGGTGCGTGAAAGTTGTCTATTCCAATAAACAGCTAAGTCTAAGCTAAGAGAGAGGTTATGCAACGAGAGTTTTCCACGTGGCATAGAAGTGCGTTATGCGCATGCCCAAAAACAAGATCCATGACATTGCATAGTATGATTCTAGGAATCTTTACTATCTAGACTTGAATCAAATACGTTTCATGACCTTTAAAAGCTTACACGTTATTTTCCTGACCATGACTGTTTAGCCAGTATAAACAATTTGTTAAATAAAATCATTTGAAATATACCTTCGTGCAAATCTGATATTGTATACTTGATCGCAGCATCGTTTTGTTAAGACAAAGGATGTTTAGTCTATCTATTCTATTCAATTACAATAATATTGTACAAGTTGACAAATTTTGAAAAGTGATCGAACAAGTGAATTTTGACTATAGCATCTATTGGAGACCACGTGGCCCTCACAGCTACTGCGCAAGTCTACACGCTGTCTTCGTCTCAGCTGGCTGCAAGAAAATCGTTACTACAATCCCGTCGCACCCAATTTTGCCAGTCACGTGGTTATCTAAAAAATTTGCTTCTCTTCAATTTAATTTTGTTATCATTCTGAATAATATTTATGATTGCGCCTAAATCTAGTTAAAAATTATGATAACTGCATCGATTAGATTATAGTATTATCAAATATTAATAGAATACTTCTTATCTCACCATGTGTATAATAAATGCCCCAAATACAACTGATAAGTGGGCTAAAAACTACTATTACAGTTTACAAAACATTAGCGTAACATGATTCGACAATGAACAATTTCCCTTAGAATCGTAGAGTTACCCTTTACTCAGATTTGAACGTAATAAATCTAATTATATTTTCGGCTCCCCGATTTCGTCTGCTACCTTACATCAGCTCGAATCATAAAGTCAGTTGTTTTATCAGTATGTATTTGGGTCGCAGTTGCCTCGATTATTTCTTGCGTGTACGAGAAGCGTTATTCATTATATTTTATTTCTTAGTCCCATACTAATTTACCGGCATTATTATATGAGCATTAGATTTTTACATGAACAACACCATAACAATGTATTCATGTTATGTCTTTATTATAAAATTAATCACGGTCTATTGGCAAAGCATGCTTCTCTCGACCTTTATTGCACGATTCACGTGACTCCCCTGTATCATGGGCGAGTACATCATGTTCAAACGCTTTTCCGTTGTGATCTCAGTGCATGCCAAGTCTACTTTCTCTTCCTATATGTTTATCCCTATAAATCTCTTCGCCCACTCATAAATCAATATAGATCACGAGTTAAGCCCATTAATGAGCAATGCAAATGTCCAAGATATGTCAATGTACAAGTACATTTACATATCTTTATTTATTATTTAATCTGGTGCATCGATTCGCTAAAATAAAAAAAAATACAAATACATATTAGATTTCGTTCGTACTATTCGACCTTGATCATTTATATCTAGACGACCTTGTGCAAGTAGAATGTCATAAGTATGTCCGTTTCAATTAGTACCGCTAATGTTTTATTAACTAATTGACATTTGACGAGATTAAAGTTGAGGCTACTTTCACCATCGTGGTTACTTGTCCTATTAAATGACAAAGTTGCTGCATCAAGGAAGTGTCTGCATATTTCTGCAAACGCGGAAGTTTTTGAACTGCAACCTCATCTGCATCGACATATAAATTACACAACGCATACGACATTTGCATTCGTAATTAAAATCATAAAAAACACACTTCATCCAACGCGGCTTTGATGAGTCTGTAATTAAATCCGAAATGTTAACTTCATAGATGAAGTATTTTTTGTAGGCCTTGGTTTTTATCAAAACTGCTCACCGGCACTTAGTTTTCCTAAAAATGATCACTACATGGAACTACTAATTTATTATAATGGAGGAAAATTGTCTTGTTATTGTAGTTACCGTAGTTATTTCCTTTACTGTTGTGATAATAATAGTTTTTGTTGCATTGCACTCTTACTGATGCATTGATATGCGCCATGAATAGTATGTTTACGTTGATGAACGCATGTGAAGGTCATGGTTTGTACGCGAACGGCGCCAGGAGGCGGATTCGCTCACATGACTCGTTTGTACGTTCCGAGCAACGTGCTCGTTCGCTATTGGTGGAATCACACCGCCATTTTATTGCATAAAATGCTTTCGACCATTTACATTCTTATGCACCGCAATATTAACTAGTCAATGTACTTGTCTAATGTAATAGAAATCATTGTTTATGTCATTTCAATTGTAGGGAACAATCTCTACACTAATAATATATAGGTTATATTACCCACCATACACTATATTCATATCAAACATGATTCTCCAAAGTTAGGGTGACTAGGGGTTTTGACTACTAATGACTATTTTGGACAATAACTATGTAACTTTAAAATAATATGTGCCTTCAAATACTAACAGAATCATTTAAAATTCTAAACTGTTTGTTGCTAGGTAAATAAATACTTAATTGTCGTATTAAAAGAATGCTTTTGAAAATATATCTTGTTAACCTTTAAAAAGTTATGCCTTCCAAGCATTGAGCATGATTTATGCAAGGATAGCTTGCGTTCCATCATTCTTGTTTCGCTTTACAATGTCGAGAGCAAATGTACCTAATTCAAGAGCGCTATTAAAATTATTTACGCTTTATCGCTTTGGTAATGTAACTAAATCGAGATTTCTACCCGCGGGCGTCTACTAGGGAAAGGTAAATAATAGAGCCATATTGAATAGGGCTCGTGTCTTGTCGTTTCACAGATTAAGGTGAAAACCGACGTGATTTGTTACTTAGACCAATGTTTACAGATAACTGCACTTTGTGTTTATTTGTGTACTGAAACGGTACATTACCATCACTTATATTATGTTCTATTGCGGTAATATTGACAGTAAGAAAAACAATTATGAGGTCAATATTTATGTATTGGTTCAAGTAAATAAACAATTAAATAATTTATTACATAATTTGTATTATTAAGTATTAATTTAATAGATAATGCGTTCATAATTTTTAAGATAAAATTGCAAAAGTGATCGTTACATTATCAGGTTTCAATTATATAAAAGTAAATGGTAATATTCTGAGGATATTGACGTTTCATTTTTTAATTTTTCATTCTATTTTTCTTCTGATATTAATCACGCAGGATAATTTTCTGCTCATTTTGTTTAAGAGGCGTTATTTATAAAATCAATTTGCATCAGAGGGTGAACAGACCTTGAATCAATACGCTATTGACGTACATTGAAAATGAATGAAACTGAACATTATGAAGATTAATTCACCGTAAACAATACGTTTTGACATGAATAGTTATTAGTTTATCTGGTGATTTCCTGTTCGCTTTTTCGGTACACCTTAACTTTGCATTTCAAAATAAGTTTACTGCGTATAATTTTGAATTTATTTCAAATCTATCAAAACTTTAATATGTATTCGTTTGTTTCTGTGTCCATTCAATCATGACATTACATGGTATGCAAATTAGAACCGCAGCAAATATAACATTACATACCAACACATTCAATATGCGACCGAAAATATCGGATTCCAAGCGTTTATTACACGACAAGTAACGCAAGAAAATTGGTTTCACTAGACGCGAAATTCATTGGGGTCATTTGAAACACGAGAATGTCAGCAAACTACGACAGCTTCGTAGATCGCGGTCAAGATACTCGATATCACTCGCATACTGGCATCACCAATCAATCTATTGTTCAGCCTATAGATAGATACAGACTCTAGAAGCGTGTGAAATCGTTATTGTATATTAGATAGGAATATTTAAAATACGCTTAACATAATGCTGTTGAACAATCGGTACGAGCGATAACGAGCGATAAGTATTCATAATTGATTACATAGTATTCACGTTGTTTTAGCTATAGTTATAACTTAAATATTTGAACGTATGTGAACGTATGCCTATTGCGTTAGAGTCGTTAAGCAACCTTGTCGATTGGTTATTGAATTTGATTTGAAGGATATAGTTTAAAAACTGTAGATTTGAAACAATAGAGGCTCCATCGATAGTATTTTTGCGAAACAATTGTCATTGTTGCGTTACGTTGGTTTCGTTCCAGAGCGACATAAACAGTAGATGTTATGTGATTGTGGCGCCCGCTGTGGCCGCATTCCGCGCTGCCGCGCACCGTCGAAAGTGGAGCACCCATCCGCTCTACGCTACAAGATTTGCAATACAATATTTCTTACTATCCTCTCACGCCCAACACCTATTAACGTGCTATATCCTGTTCTTAAAAAAACACCTGTATGAAGGATGTTCATTACCCTTTCCATTCATACAAAACATCGACTACAACTGTAGAAAAACTCTTGTATTGAAATTTACCATTTTCATAATCACACTAAATTAAGAGCCGATGAAACTTTAAATAGGTTTGTGATGGTCATAAATATTGAAATTATCCATTGTTCGTTAGTTAATGAATACTGATATCATGAAAGGTTAGCCTAGTTACATAATCTATTTGGTTCCATTCAATTGTTTCATGATTTTCTTTTGAATTTTATTTTTTTTACTTCACTATAATAAGAATATTATTTTTTAAATAGTGCCTATCTATAGTGTCCATTATTCCATTAATGTTCATAACACGAACGTTTGTCCGTCCCTATCCAAATGAAGTGACGTGACTGTCGTTTCCATTTCCGTCCCAAGTATGACCAAGTTCTTTGACTCGCGATGAATTCATAACGTCTTATTTGTTTACTTATAAAATGCTTCTGTTGTTGACAATCAACAAAAGAACAACAATAGCTGTTACTGCTTTATTGAAAGGATGTTTGTACATACATATTAGTATAAAAATTGTTGTGCAAACGGAGCTATTGGTGATGTTCTGGAGTATCTAAAACAATAATAAAGAAATGAAGATAAATACATAAATTATCTTGGGAGTTTATCAGATATAGTTTTAATTTTAATCATTTTTTTTCAATTTCATTCAATATAAACCGTTTTACTATGATTTATAACAGCGAATAGATAGAGCAAGCTACGCCTCTACCAAGATCCATGGTATTACTTATCTTGTAGTACTGATACACTTCTTGCAAACGATAATCCTTAAGTCAATGCTTGTTTTGCTTCTGATTTATAAGAACTATCAGCTACCATATCCGTTATGAACAATACTAATACTTGTTCCCTATAAAACACTCTCGCTTTACTCGTACAATACACTACCTCCAAGACAATAGGAAATAACGTTTGAACAGATGCCATATTATTATGACGCGGTGGTTCAGCGATCAAGTCGTGTTGTGTTTATCGTGACGATGTGCAAGACCTTCAATTGCTTCTCAGTACACGAACATAAATACGTACCCTTGTACTTTGAGATGTTCAAGTGAAATCTTTCTTGTGTTTAACCTTGGGAACATTATTTCTGGCCTCATATATATACATCACTAATCCTGAATGATTAGCAAAATTAAAATCTTTGTGACTGTCACTGTTGTTCAACATAGATTTCGTTCAAATTGTTTTCATCGTCGTTTGGCCTTTAAACAGCTGTAATGGCGTCACTGATAAACCACAAGGAGACCTCGCTTGAACATTTGATAACGAAGTGCTCAAATATTACTTTTTTGTTTAGATAAGTGCGTCCGTTCTCGAGTCGGTGCAAATGTGATTTTTTACATGTGTAGTGAATATTAACTTATTATACCTTGATTAAACATTAAATATATAAGTTAAATAACAATATAATGAGAACTAAGACAATGGAGTGTTACAAATCATCTCGATGGCGTGCTTCCTTACCGTACTAGGGACTAGTGGCCGTAAAGTCTGATCTGTTAGACTGCGTTAAATTATTTATTAGTTAGTTTTGTACGGTGTGAGTGTTGTATTATGCTGATCAATACGTTCCTGGACACGGAAGATTTCGTGCACCTTTATTACCCGGAGGATGAGCCGGCTGCCGCGCAGGGCTGCAGTGCCGGAGCCCGCATGGCCCCCAAGTACCCGCCGCGACCTCCCTCGCCCGAGTACTCGCAGGTTTGTTATCTCTCACCCACACAGCCCACTTGAACTCCACCAAATTCAAAGGTACTCTAATTACTGTTGGAACAAGGAAGTTATTTACAGCATTAAATGTAGATTTTATCATTTGAGGGAAATTAACGGTATGCTCCTTTACCTTGAAACTGAGTAATTGTGAAGACACGAGTACCTACTACGCCCACGCCTCCAGCTACGTATGTTCATTGCAGTCAAACTATTCCAATAAAACTTCTTGTTTATATACAAAGTGAAGTTTATGATAATCGAAGCTTGCACAATTGCTTGCACCAAAAATATTGTAGTATGCTGAAGAATAACAGTTCAGTATACACCGTTATTCAAATATTTCACATTGTGACTAAAGATTTATTACAATTGATTGAGAGCAATTTCTTGAATCGTTTAATATTCAACAGTAAAATCGTTTTTATTATGACTTTGTTTACTTCTTTATCTCCAATTGAATGTGTCTTGTTATCATCGATTCTTTCTTTGTCTCGATTGTCTCCAATCATTGTCAGATCTCTCCATTAGTCTGTCTGTCTAAGTGAAATAAGCATCAAGTGGAGTTGCATCAACAATAATCTCGGACACAATGTCTGGCACCCTCATAATGAGAGCCATGACTCATTACAGAATCATGTCTGCTCATTGTTTCAAAAATACATGTGCATTACGTATAAAATTTTCGTCAGATTTTCCATCTTATCTATCGAGTTCCATTTGATTTTTATTTATTTTATTTAACATTCTTAATATTACTGGTTTTAAATAAAACCAATGATTTAACCATGAAAACTAAAGGTTGTTTTGTCCATATAATTTCTTATTAGCCAATCAATTTCCTGTTTAATTGTCTTTGCAAGTTGCGCGTCCAATGAAACGCAAAGTATTGTATAGAGATATTATTGTAGTCGGTACTTTGTGAGAACTATTGTCCACCTGCACCGGACCGGATGTTTTGCATTGATTGTCATCCTCACCTCCGCTTAGAGTAGCTCGCAAGGTGTTGTCTCGTTCTAATCTATCGGCGGGTGTACCAGGGCTTCATGTTCTAGTGGAGGAACGACAGCCTTGAATGAGCCTTTCAATGTAACGCGGCCCCCCGCCCGGGTGAATGACTCGCCTGACAGACATGGATGGAGTGTATCATTCAGTTATGAAACAGACCCTTGTGTTCACAATTACAACATAAGTGCAAAGCTACTTGTATTTGTTGGCTTGGAATATAATGATGTGGCTGCAATTAAGGCATTTCGAATGTAATAAACCTTTGTTGTAATGTGATTTTATAAAGGAAATTGAGCAATATTATGATAGGCAGCCCACATATACACGTATATGAATGGTTATAATTTGGCAATACACGGACGCTATGCAAGACTCTGTATGGCAGCCCGCATCAACGACCTTAAGCGGCCTCAATACACCATCTTCCTATACAACATTCGGATTAGTCACGCGGTAGAGTTACGCAAACGAGGGCTTGCCCCTACCACCGTATCCGCCATTGCTTCACTATCTACTACCATGCTTACGACCTTGTTGTTTTTACAGACAGGCCTTGTAGTCTGGTAGAGAATGGGAATTTCTATTAGTTCTGTTGATTAAATCACAAAAACTATCGCAATTTGCAAAAACATTCTTTGTGTTCATTAATTGCATTCATAAAAGGTTAGGTGGAATGACCCCATCCAATTCCTAATCGAGAATTTGCATACGTGTCTTTATTGAGACAATGGATACATTTCATCAGCAATCCTTTTAGTGCAACATCCATAGACTAAATAAGAGAGCATATAAATTATACAGACACTTTATCAATTCAATCAAAGCTTTGTGGATTTATAAATTACAAATTGTATAACCATTAAATATTAACTCTATTTTATTACATTGTGTATCAATGGATCGTCTAGCTCTGACGCTACAGATAAAAAAAACGATAGCTGAGCGGCATTTCCTTTTGTATCTCAATGAAATAAAATAGTCGCACACAATGTGGTTCCTGGAACAGTTCGTCCACATGCTACGGACTCGTGTGTACGTTCATTCATGAAGCGACGCTGTCATTGTTATCAGGTTACGTAGTTATATTGTACAAGTCTAGTTAAAATATATCAGTGCATATTCATATGTCGGTTAACATTTGTGTTTGCCAAACGCGTTACCAAGTCCAATATTTTTTTCCACGTGCCCGAGGTAAACGACCTACGCTTAAAATCGACTATTAATCTATCGATGTCAATAGAGTCCTTGTTGGTAGCTAATGATGTGGCAAACGTTTCATAGTTGGTCGGTTAGTCAGCTGGGGCTCGCACGCCCACACGTACCGCGCTCTGCACCACGTTTTGACTACCACTGCATGGGTTCTCTGTTCTAGCGGATTTTCTAAATGTTCATTACTAAAACTATTTCAGGTACGTTTTAAAGACCAGTAACCTCAGCGAGTAGTCGTTAAATCAGTGGTAATGTTTTCAAATACACGTTTAAACAACGCTTGTATTACAACTGGTAGTCTATGTAACGTTACAATATAATATCGTCATAACACAAAGCAAGTTGGGAGCAGGATCATATTTCGATTTAGTTTTTCTGCAGTATCGTGATTATGTCACGACTGTTTTCTCTATTGTCCAACAGCCTTGCTAGTATATAAAAAGTTGACAGTAAAAAAGGATTCGTCTCTTTTATGCTTCCATATTTGGTGCGCAAAATGTGCTGGTTGTTCGTTGAACCTCTTAGGGTGAATGCGCCAGTGGACGGTCTGTGGGCGAGACGCCTACATTAGCCACATATTTATTATTGACATATTTCATCTCCGCCGTATTATTACTTGCAAATAAATACTAATTACTTGTCTTGCATTACGATTGTTACGAACACATAAAGTCCTATGAAGTTTCATAAATTAGAATTTATTGCTACATACCTAATTGTATGCAAGGGTACTACCTACCAGCCAACCTTCCTAGATGATTTCCTTGGCAATCAAGATGTAATATTCTGCTAAGTTGCAACAAAAACAAATCAAAAAACTTTTTAACGCTGACGAAAAAGAAGCAATAAAAATCGGATAAAGATTCCTTAACTCTATGGCGTGTCGTATTCAAGTTGATCTTCAAATATTCATTATCGGCAGAACATTTTGTATTGAGACTCGAGTCCTCTAATATCGTACTTTAACCTCCGCCAAACTGGTGTTGTGAAAAACCTGTTTTTATTTTGATTTGTACACTTAACTAAACATGATTAGCAGTCAGTTTTTGTATCGCACATTTGAATTACTTGTTAAAGTCAGAAAGCGCTAATTCTATTCAATAATAAATTGTTTATTTAAGTTAAAGTGTTATTAATGAAGTTGGTTTGTTATGATGAGTTACGTATGATTCACGGTGCCGTAGTATCGTGGTTACTACTTGTAACGGACGGAGTGCGCTCCACGTTAATGTATGTGAACCGACTGCCCGAGGAAATCATTACGTCATCGGCTTGGAATGCTACATCAATTAGGGCCTAATCCTTGGACTGTGTGCTGCCGCTAATTATCATTTCATATTTATAGAATTCAAGAAAATATTTAAGATATGTTATTTAATTTCTTTTGATATACTTTGGAAGAAAAACCTCTTTTAGTAGAATTATTTATACCACAGCCATATGCAAAAAGCTGATAACTGCCAAACAGCCATTTTATGTTTTCTGCCGCAAAGCGTTGACAATTCATGTTGTAAGTACGTCTACAAAGCTGATTTTACAAATAAAAGCAAAGTTTGCACAATGGCACTTGTTCGCAGATTTCACACAAATGTTATTTTAAAGGGCTTTCTATTTTATTTTTTTGCTGTCATCAACCATTGGAACATTGGTCAATCACGTCGGCCAGTGGACGCCGGCGCCGGCGCTCGGGCTGGTGCCGTGTACCTGCCATTCGGCTGATTTGTTAATGGTAGCTATTTGGATTTACGTTTTGCAAGTCTTTATTACCGAGGCCATTCAATCCATAGTCGTTAAAATATTCTTGTATTAGTTGTACAATAAACATAACTTTTAACTGCTAACCATTCTGTTCACTTACCAAAGCCAAACTTTTACCTCTTATAAAACTAGCATTGCATCCAAATGATTGTCATATTTGTCATGCACACTCCACGGCACTTCATGGTTATAAAAATGTTTACTTGTAAATGTGCTCGACAGGTTGCGTTACAACTACGAAAATATAAAAAAATCAACAGGCCTTCGTTGCCGGTTGAATAACAAGCAGCTTATATTGGGAAATCCAAGTTGTTAAGGGCTTGATCAGAGTGGATAATGACACGCATTGAACAAGTAGAGTCAGTGGGTAACACTTAACAGTCTCGAGTTGTGGTATTCGCCGGTTAGGTAACGCAAGGTCGCTTTCTAACGATTCCAACGAGTTGTGCCACTAAACGATACGTGTATGGTATGCGATCAAATGAGCCGGCTCGGCTGCGCGCTCAGCACTCGCCTCGCACACACAATTTGTTTACCGTCCATGTTGACGTGTCCTTATTTGTGAGTCTTGTATTGATAATTACATAGAGACCTCCGTGAGCCGTGGGATTCCATCAGTTATAGAGAGTTGGTAATTAATTACAATGCCGTTAATAGAAAGAGTTAGATAGACTCAATCTCAGAAGTCAGCCTGATCAATTTAAGTATTGTCATTTAAAGTATTGTCAAACTTTAAAAATAAATTGATCAGGGTCTGACTTTTGAGATTGGTTTAAGTACTTGAAAGTACTTAAACCTTACAATCCATGAAATATTCATTCTCTATGAAATTCTTTAATAATTACGTCATTCAAACAGTTTATTTAGTTATTTATCGTTGAATATTTATTACATTGACCTACAAATTAGTCAACAGGATCTAATCTGTCGGTTTCTCGAAAATCATACGAATATCCACTTCCCTGTTATCGGCAAACGGACCAATTATTATTAAGTGATGTTCACTTGTATGGCCTTCTTTTACGTTAGGCATGTTTTGGGTAGATGATTCGAGAATGTCGAGGATATTACATGTAACTGCCACAAGTTTCTCGATTGTGACTAGAATTTTGAAGATATTTTGAAATCACTAGTCAGATTTCTTTTAAGAAATGTTCCCCCTTTCCAACAAATCAATCTTGTAATGTAAGGTAGATGGTAGCCTGCCACCCGACCCTCAAGATGAATGAGGGTTTGACGCGAATTATTGGAAACGAGCGGTACCTAGTGACTTGAATTAAATTATTCTTAGGTAACCCTCGTAATGAAACCTAAATGAAAATTGGGCTTAGAAATACCCTTTAATCAATCAGAAAACAGTAGTAAGAAGATCTCAACAGTATCGAACTTTCTTAAATTACATGCATATATCCATGTTATCTAAGAAAATAACTTGCACAGTAAGCCCATGGACAGTTAAAAGCATATTTGTACTTAGAAAATTATATAGAAGTTGGCATTAGATAAGGTTTGAGTATGCTTAAAATTTTCAGCAATTGACTGTACTATGTTCACTTTGTGATAAAGTCTAGCTACTATACCACAAACGTACTAATCTAACAGTGTCCTCTATTGTCTACAGGCGTCATCATCGTCGAGCGAGATGAGCGACCGGGAGCGGTACCGCGCGCCGCCGCCGCCCGAGCCGCCGCCGCACCGCGTGCGCGCCGCGGACCTCTACCCGCGCCTGCGCACGCACTACGACGAGCCCGGCCTTGATGTGCCCTTCACTCCGATATGTGGGGAATTTGTGCAGGTATGCATCAAACTGTTTGGTGTAGGGTTGAGGTTGGACTTAAAGTGTATTATATACATACATAATCCGGGATTAACACGTAAAGATGTTCACAAAACTAACATAAAAAAAATTTGAGAGGTGTCAAGGGACACCCGGATGGAACGAAGTTTATTTATTATCAACAAAAATAATCGTCGCGACACCACACTGTTCAATGCGAAATAGAAAGACGAAACGAAAATATCTAGCTTGCTTTCTATAAGAGAGAGAGACAGACAGAGAAACATGTGCTAGCCAGAGAGAGACAGACACAGAAGTTTCTCTGTCTGTCTCTCTCTGGCGTGCGCAAGTTTCTCTGTCTGTCCCTCTCTGGCCTAAAAAATGTCGTTACCATATTTTCCGTCTAGCCCCCTTTCGCAACGCGCGATAAGGAACTTCGTTCCAATAGTCTGTTGTTATGTGGGGTGGGGAATTTGTGCAGGTATGCATCAAACGTGAGGTTATTATGGGAGTGTATGCCACACAGAAGCTGAAGCGAATTCATACAGATATTTACAAAATATCATTGTACTGGCATTTTATTTACTTAGGGCTTTTGCCTGAGATATAATGATGGGATTAATGGAATCTAAACCCTTTATGTACTCAGGTTTCTAAATAAACTATAGATCATAGTTTACGCAACAATTGCTTATTTTCATCGCGTAATGCAAGGTTTTTGTCCGGTATGAGAAGAAAATGCCAAGTTCGTTCGTAGCGGCACATGAAATCATGTTAAGTCTCTCAAGTAATTTATAGCGCCCGCTAAAGTCATTAATCACATCCCCATAAGAATTAATCGTATGACTGACGAGCTGCACTGCTTCCCCAGATTAATGAAATTCGATTTGTGGTATGTGCGTCGGCTTATAGTTACCCTCCGTCACATATAGGTATTTAAAACGACATCTATACCATATGTTCATAATAATAGTGTCATGAAACACTAATAATGCTACAATCACCTTGTTCGGACTGTAATAGTAATGGTATGATATGATTCGTAAATAGTTCAAACACTTGTGAATTTCCAAAATGATTTTTACCACAATATTGATAACTCATCAATTAATAGTAACCGCAGGTCGTCGGGTCGCCACGAGTTGAACGAACCAACCTGACGAATGACGCGACAACACTATTTAGCATAGTTCCATTTTGCATTCCTTGCAGGGCATTGACTGACCGTTATCAATCCGAGGAAATGCACAAAGTAACTAGGCGAAGTGCATAGTCCAGCTATTGTAGCCCTCAAACTGCGCAGTGGGATACAATCACGAAGGAACCAGGGAGACTTGCGTTAATGTTATCAATATGAGACATAATATGTTCATGTATAATGCTAGTGCCCTAAGATGATAGTAATAGCATGAGTCAGCCCATGATAAAGTAATGTCCATGTTTTTCCTAGGATGATATATAGAGCTTTAATCAGCCCTTCGTAAAGTGATACCCATGTGCCGATCATCGACCACAAGCGACTCTGTAGAGTCATTCTGCCTGATTTGAATTTGTTTACGATGTTCACCGTACAAAGTGCAAAAGTCCTTGTAACGGAAAAGTATTTAACTAATAATTACCGGTTAACGAGTTACATGTGTCTAACAATTACAATATCATTAGTATCGGTAGTTGCATATCGTATTCAAATAGTTCAACCTCAATTTGTTTTGTGCGAGATATATTATCGCCCTGTATCAGTAGTACACATGTGCTTGTATTAATAACAGTGTGGTCTATTATCTCGAGTCTACTATCTTCTCGAGTCTACTTGTAATTAGATGAAATAAGATAACGTGATTACATTGTTTTGATGAGTGTAAAGCTTTTTCTCCGTGAATGAAGGTACAACGTTGATTAATAGGTTGTGATTAGACAGAATTTAATTTAAGCAAGTTGTAAGCGACTTTACCCAAAGCTAGTCAGTTATTCTGAAACCCAAGCCATTTGTAAAGTACATGTTTTTTTTACTAGTATTGTTTTGATACGTTTTCTTCTTTTCAAACATGGCTCAGTTTTGAGATCACCAACCCGCATTGGGCAAGCGTGGTGATTACGCCTAATCCTCCTCACTGTACTGATATCTTCAGTGAGTTTAGAGGCCTTTGAACAGCAGTGGGACATTACAGGCTAATACTTATACTTTTTGTTTTGATATGTATTTTCTAGAAAAGCATAAATGTATGATATTTGTGTATTGCAGTGGGTCGGGAGGTTGGCGGACGGAGGCATCATCGCGATGTCGAACTACCGGCTGCACGCGCAGCCGCGCCGGCGGAGCGGGCCCGGCTCGTCCGTGCCGCTGCGCGTCATCGACGCGCTCGAGACGCGCGACCTCGTGCATCTCATAGTGCTCTGCAAGAATGGAAGACAACTCACGTGAGTCACTTACACATCACCTTAAAAATTCAAGAGATTATTCTCGTCATCGCTCCAACGTTATTTATTCATCTAGGAAATTAATAATAAAATGTCACACTTAAAAACCAATAAACTATAACAATTTTAGATCAATCAATATGAAAAATACAAAGGTCAAGTTAACTGGTTATCGCTCGGTGTTCGATTCGTAATACTCGATCGACACCGACGCTAATGTTGTCGCTGCGCCGGATTTGGGACGAATGACAGATAATGGACGTGGCAACCGCCCCAATACAGAAAGTGTTTCACTAAAAATTTCCTTCAATAACATGATAACGCGTGTAACACACTTTGTTTCATTGCTCTATGTGTGAAAATAAGACGTGGTGACGTAATGACACCGATTAATTGTTGATATACAAGACTCGGACCGGTTTACACTGTCACATTTGGGAGAATTACTAACCGGCAATAAATACAGCTGATATTTTTGAAGAAACGAAAGGAAAATCACATATTAGATCACAAGCTAATTTAAGCATCAATACGTGTCGTATATTTGACGCTAAAAGCAATTTTATGACATAAAGTCGAAAATACCACCAAGCTGGAGAGTGTTACACTGTTATGATGGATTATGACGTTAAAAGCAGTTTATATGACAAAGTCGAAAGTACCTCCAAGTTGACACTATGCTTAACACGTTAAAAGCAAAGTTTATGACATACAGTCAAAAATACCTTCAAGTTTGACACTATGTTGTTTCACAGATGTTCGTTCGGTTCGGGCGACGAGTGCGTGGAGTGGTGGCGGCGGCTGACGGCGGCCCTGGCGCCGCTCACCGCGGTGGCGGACACGTTCGCGGCCGCGTACGCCGCCTGGGCCAAGGAGCAGCCGCCCTCGTCTGTCCACCGCGCGCTGCTCAAGGCATCCAATTCGCCGCATAGACACTGGTTCGGGCCAGAAGTGAGTATACGTTTGGTATCACATATGTCATTGTTGAGTTAAGTTTTGGATCGCGGTGTTTACTTCTAACTTTGTTTTTTGAACGAAGGGCGTGCCCTACTGTGGGCTTTCGCAGGGTAAATAGGTTACTGTTATTTAGTTCTTACTAGGCCCTTAAAGAGAAGACCGCAATAGCGCCTTTTGATGGTGATTATTTCCAAAGTGTTTATATTGTTAGTACGAATAACTATTATTTTTCGGTTTTCTCCACTATTAGATTATGTTTCAGACATTTACAATGGTCTAAAATCTCCTTCACCAATGCTCAAAAAATATGGAAAATATGAAATACTGGACCATATATCGGCATAGCTCCAGTATTGTATCTCATCCCTACCGAGACTCCCATACATAACAACCTCAAACTAAATCATAATATCACCCTGTTGAATGCAGTTGAAGCTAAAGCATATTGCCCTGTTGCACCCAGTTGGAGCGGCTCGGGTTCACGTCCAAAGGCTCGTGGCGGGTGACGGCGGCCAACGCGGACTACAAGCTGTGTCCGTCGTACCCGCCGCTGCTCGTCGTGCCCGCCACCATATGCGACGAGGAGCTCGACGTTGTGGCGAGGTGAGTGGTTACATTTCATCATAAGGACACTATGTCATCAGGTCAAGATGGCAGACAATATCTCTCCCTTCTTTTATCTCTGTTCAGTCATATAGAGACACAGATAGATCTGTCCCTCTTTCGTTTTGTATGTGAAGAGAAGATATGAAAGATAAAAGGATAACTTTGTCTGTCAGCCATGCTGGGATGGCCATCATTACTTGAACTTACTTCTTAAAGTCCAGTAAATATTTCTTAATTCAAATATCAAACATTCCTTCCCTAAGTGTAGTTGTTTCGCGCAGGTTCCGCGCCATGCGGCGGCTGCCCGCCGTGGTGTGGCGGCACCGCGGCACGGGCGCCGTCATCGCCCGCTCCAGCCAGCCGGAAGTGGGCTGGCTGGGCTGGCGCAACAATGAGGACGAGCGGCTGTTGGCGGCCTACGTCAGCGCATGCGCCAACGACAGACCGCAGACTAATAGTCATAAGGTAAGAGTTCACTAGTGATATCAATTGAGGTAGACGTGTAAAGTAGGACATAGTCGAAAGAAGCCATTCTAAAGCCATTATTTCCAGCAAGTAAAACTTCCAATGTCTAAAGCCACCCTTACTCCTATTTCCAGCAAGTGAAGCTGCTGATAGTGGACGCGCGGTCGTACGCGTCGGCGGTGACGAACCGCGCGCGCGGCGGCGGCTGCGAGTGCTCGCAGTACTACCCGCTGGCCGACATCCAGTTCATGTGCATGCCCAACATCCACCACGTGCGCCGCAGCTTCCACCAGCTGCGCGCGCTCGCCGCCGAGCCGCCCGACCACGCCAAGTCAGTATACACTATACACACACCGTTACTCGTCAGCGTTACTCGTGTAACAAAGTAAATTAAGTATTTGCCGGTAATATCCAACTGCTGGGCAAAGGCCTCTCGTGTCACCGATATCAGTACAGTTACTCATCTGATAAACCTGGAGGTTTTTTAATTTATTTAAGACTCTTCCTCTGGAATCGTCGTAACTACCCAATATTTTTGTATTTCTATTTCCACATTCAAGCCAATTAAAAGCTAAGTTATAAGTAATTAGATTGTGATAAGATGTCGTTAGATTGCGTTGCCTTGCGGCAACCGTGAGCAGTACATTTTCTGACTTGCGGCTGCCAAGCGTTTTTTGAAGGCGTATTAAAGAAATGATCTCTTAAAAATTCGTAGTCGCCTAGTTCTTGGATTCTTGGTCAGCAAAATGTTGCCGGCCTAATATTATGTGACTGAAATAACACACTCGAATAAGTCACCTTTCAATAATATTTAGTCTACAAGGACAATATCAAATAATACTTGTATATAATAACATAACACCTCAGTGTAAACATATCAGATATCATAACACAAATAACACTTACTAGTATAAACGATATTAGTTTTCGCTGATTCTCCTGAGTATTCCTTGGGTCGAAGCGAGTAAACAGTCGTTTACTCACGTGAGCGTGGGCGTCTCACGTGTATGAGTTCCTTTGTGCTTTTGTTCATTCCGCCATTGGACGCGTGCCCGATTTCTGTTCCTTATTGATATGTAACTACTAGCGCCCGCGGTTTAACCCGCGTTGTGTCCATTCCCGTGGGGATTTTGGGATGAAAAGTAGCCTATAACCTTCCCATTGAATGTGGCTATCAATTACAAAAATAATTATTCAAATCGGATTGTTAGTTTCTGAGATTAGCGCGTTCGAACAAACAAATTCTTCAGCTTTATTGTATTAGTATTGATATAAATATTTATTATATTAGTATCTACATACTGTCTTTGACCGTCAAATATTAAAACTAAGAAAAATATGACGAGTTTCGATTGCACACGTCTCTGCCTATTTCGATTGAGTACATGCATATCTCGATACGACACTGTCTTAAATTCTAACCTCTCTTAAATTAAGATCTTTGTTTATTTAAAGTACATGATCATTGAATTTTAGATTTCCCACAGTCTATTTTCGACACAAGATATTGAGTAATTTCATATCAATACAAATTGTTAAAAATAACTTCACCTAAAATCAAATTAAGTAAACTCTATGACTAATAAAGTGTGACACTTAAAATTAGTGACGATACCCGAGGATTTGAATGTCATTACATAAAGATACGGAGTCACGTGTTGCCACTCGTGTTGGATACAACTTTGCTACATGGATAATTGACATGTGATCTCTGTGGTCTGTAGTGCCTTCGTCTGCGTATAACGGCACTATTCTATTACCATTGACACTGACTTGTTATCGCTTAAATCGTACTAGATTAAAATCTGACATTTACGAGTCCTATCGCGATAAAGGATAACATTTAATTTACTTCATTACTACGGACATTGGTCGCAATCCAATTAGCGACCTCTGTTGGTCACATTTTATTTAGAATTACGGTATTTACGTCAATCAGCTGTAATTAATTGGTATTTTAAATGTCATTTCAGTCATATTTTTTTCCTTGTTTGTGTTATATTTTCCTGTATTACAGTTCTGAATGTTGACGAGACTAATAAATTTTGCTATTGAAAATATGGGAATGAATACTAACGGTCTGATTTCTTTAAACCCCTTTCCAATTTCTTACCTACTGCACCAATATGTGCATGTAGCATGTTCAAAACGCGTATAAAATAAAATAAACGTGTCTAGTTCTAGTTCCTAAATTGCGTCTCTGTGCTACGGTGCTGTCGCCATCTTTGGCACCGAACACTCACATCAGTTATTGATTCGCTATCATAATTACGAACTTGTTAGTTTTAAAAATATGGGACAAACAAATAGGAAATTAACGACAGTGAATGATATTCTGCCGACAGTCCTTTACTGATATAATAAACCCTACATAATGATGGTATCGAGCACTCGGTGGTTGTGGCAGCTGGCACAGCGGCGTGGAGCGCACGCTGTGGGTGTCGTACGTGTCGGGCGTGGGGCGCGCCGCGTCCGTGGTGTGCCGCGCCGTGCTGGCGGGCCGGCCCGTGCTCGTGCACTGCTCCGACGGCTGGGACCGCACGCCGCAGATCGTGGCGGCCGCGCAGCTGCTGCTCGACCCGCACTACCGCACCCTCGAGGTACCCACACACACCACACGCACCACACGCACGCACCACTCTACACATGCACACTCACTATAAAAATACACATCACGCACATATATCACACCCTAGGCAAAAATCACAGAAGTCTTCGAAACCTCTAGCTTGTCAAAGCTGTAGCTATAGCTTTGACTGGAGGTTTTGAAGATGTTTTGGGGGAATTGGTCAATACCTCAATTTCACAAAAGACACAATACATTATTACGAACGCACGTTCATTCCTCTTAAAAGAAAAATAACCATACATTTCAAATGAAGACTCCCGTGTACACATAATTGACGTATTATCCACGTCGGCAGGGTTTCCGCGTGCTGATCGAGCGCGAGTGGCTGGACTTCGGGCACAAGTTCGCGGACCGCTGCGGGCACCAGTTCGGGCCCGAGGAGCCCAACGAGCGCTCGCCCATCTTCCTGCAGTGGCTCGACTGGGTGCACCAGCTGCTGCTGCAGTACCCCTGCAGCTTCGAGTTCAACGAGGCTTACTTGGTGAACTAACAATAACAACACATTACAGTTATTCAATTCAATTTTGCATTGTTTTGTCTAAACTATAGCTCTCAAGCTCGTACTGTATAAAGTATTGTTACTGTATAAAATATGAGTTGTAGGTACCCGCGACTTTTGATACTATTTAAAGCCGGTTTGTCTATGGGTCGTCAGTCTTGTGTCTGTGATACAAGTATTTGGCGATGTACAACACTACGACACTACTCTACCCACACTATATTCAATTTGTAATGTCTTTGGTTTGTGGTTGCAGATAAAGCTGGGCACGCACGTGCACTCGTGCATGTTCGGCACGTTCCTGTGCAACTCCGTGCGCGAGCGGCGCGAGGCGCGCGACACGGCGCATGTGTGGGAGCTGTTGCGAGACCCGCCCTATAGGAACCATCTCTACTCGCCGCATAATCTTGAACAGGTAAACATTCAAACATACTCATTGATGTAATATATTTGGATCAAACGGACGTACAGCTTGAATGTTCAAATGCTGAAATGAGCAGGAATGTTGATAATCTCTTGGCATGGACAAATATGAAACAACACAATAATGTTTCTTTACTAAATTAATTTGACATTTAGTCATTCACTCGTTTTGTCTAAATGCTTTTTCACTCACTCAATCGCTTACTGATGCCTAAACGACCAAAACACACTAGAACGAACAGTTTATCATAGTACTTACTAATAGTTTATCAACTACTGTGACAACAATACTAATCTTGAAATCCATTGTGTTATCTAACCAAGTCGATACCCGCAGGTGTTATACCCGGACTACAACGTGCGCTCGATGCAAGTGTGGACGAGCATGTTCGGCTGCGACCGCGACGAGCAACTCGACGAGTACGACGAGCCGCGCGCGCCGCAGGACCTGCCGCGCCCGCAGTATACCAACGGTTACTATTACAATATAATCACTTTTAGTTGTTTCACAAAGGATTGGCCCAATGTAGAGATCATAGAGATAAGTGGAAAGAAGGTAGGGAGATCTTTGTAGTGCAGAAGGACACTTCAGGCTGAAAATTCATAAAATAAAAAATAATTGTGGTTTGAGTAAGCAAAATGTTTATTTCAGGATTAATGACAAAAACGAGATCATGTGACAACCTCCTCAACGAAGGAGAGAAAAGAATGACGCAACGGCGGTGTAGTGACCCCAATATAGCGATGGATGTTATGTAAGTATAGGTTCTTGATAAGAACTTAGCAAATCAATTACATAAAAAGTGTGGGACTCAAAGTGGATCCTGGGGGTACTCCCAAAATTCAACCCACAATTTCACGACAAGTAAAAGACCCACTGGCGGAACGTATTAGTCCAATACATTTGACAACGTACCTGTGTTAAAACAAAATGTTTTGTATCTACCAGGAAACTGTCAATAGTGGTGAACGACTGCGAGGCGCGGAGAGAATGCCGGTCCGCGCTCACGGATAGCTGCGTCGACGAGCTTCCGGTACTGGCGGTCGCGGCGCCGCGCGGTGAAACACCTATTGAATCTGATGAGGTAACGTATCTATGCGCTATCTCCACTGATGTCATAACGCTAGAAGAATTTCTTTGATTTCTTATCTTTGTTATACGTATCGTGAGTGACAAACGCGGCTAAACGACGTTAAAAGGTGCGAGAAAATCAAAATAGTCAATATGTCTGTGTCCTAAGTTACCATAGTTGAAGTATTGATCGCTTAACGTCGCATCAAGTCGTGATCTATCGCTCGCGACAAAGATTCCTACGAATTTCCTTTTTTGGTTGTCGATTAAAAACCAGCCTGTTTATTAAGTTTTGTATATTGATGAGGCATTACATCAGTAAAGACTCGAGACTATATTCGACATTTAAATATGTTTCCAGGTGGACGGCCTACACCCCGACCACTTCGAGAACAAGCCGCGCGACCTCGCCAGCGGCTCGTCATCCTTAGAGCGCGAGCTGTGCCCGCCGCTCGGCGCGTCGCTCGGCGCGGCGCTCGGCGCGCCGCTCGAGCCCGGCGCCGAGCCGAGCGGCGCGCCGGCCAGCCCCGACGCCAACGGGCTCCGGCCCGGCGACGGCGACACGCCCGACGAGCCGCCCGTCTTCGTCTGTGACACCTATACTGACGTCATCGGCATGGCTGAGGTTAGTTCTATTTATTTCAACTAGACCGGAATCCCAAATAATTGAAAAAATATTTAAAGTATTGAATTCCTTTATTAGTTGTTAGATATCTCTTTGATTCTGTTATCACCTGACATTCCACAGTACGAGCTTAAAGCTTTGTTGAAGTCTCCGTGCATGAATTTGTCTGTATTATTAATTCCTTAATTGGTTGGTGTGTCCCCAGGCGGCGCGTGAAGCCGGTCGGACGCGTAACATCAGTATAACATGGCGGTCGATATCCGAGTCCAGCAACCAGTCGTCCAGCGAGCGCGGTGACTCGCACGAGTGCTCGCCCGACAACGAGCCGCGCTACCCGCAGCTCAACGGGATCATCGACGACGCCAAGTTGTTGGACGCGGAGCTCAACGGTTAGTATACATAGTGTGAGTTGAAGGGTGTGTCGGCATGTGTGTGGGAGTGACATTGAACAAATTTGTATATAATCATGTTAGCGTCTTAGTGTCGAGGATAGTTTCCTTACTGTGATGTGTATGTGAGTGAAGGTAAGTAGCCTAGTACGAATGTAGTCATCGTGCGACGAGCTTAACTTCGCATAATAGTGGCAGGTATGTGGTGCTAATGTGATTGGCATGTGAGTCCGTGTGACTAGTTGAATGGAGTGATCGGCATGACATGTATGAGAGACCCCTACGGTTTATATAGTACTATTTATCGTGTGTTACGTGTGTTGGCTACGCAGCCAACAGATCGCTGCATAGTAAGTTGTTGTTTGTGCGTGTGTAGTGTGTGAAATGTGAACGTACGCCGAACTAATGGTTAGTTAGGTAGGTACCTAACAAGTCGGTGTGAACTAAGCAGTATCCAGTAAGAATTGGCATATGTATGTGTGCGCGTAAGTAAGGCGAGTTCGTGTAGTTGGCATGTCGGCTACAGCGTGTGTGTGTGTCAGGCGCGGGCAGCTCGGAGTCGGAGGGCGAGGCGCCGCGCCGCGGCTCGCAGCTCACGCTGTGCCCCGCCTCGCCGCGACACCGCCTCTGCTGCTGCGCCCACGCGCACAACGGTAACTCACTCACTACATTATATACTTAGGGCCTTATTCATAAACGCTTATTAACAGTACTTAAGCAATTAAATAGTTTGTCTCTTTCCGACATACGCTATTTTCCGAAGAGCAAAAGAGACAAAACACTTTATAACAGTGTTTTAATTTTTTATAGCGACTAATTTAGTAACGTGGTTTGGCTTCTCGCGAATGTCGCGTTAAACGAGACATGAGTTGACGACACTGTTCAGTGATCAGTGTATATGCTATAGCAACGTGTCGGCCCGCAGGCTCGGGGCGCGTGGCGGGCGCGGTGCGGTGCGTGTGCGGCGCGGGCGCGGGCCGCGGCGCGCCGCCCGACGGCCTGCCGCCCGCGCCCGACCCGCTGCAGGCGCGGCTCCACCAGATCATACTCTACCAGAGGGTAACTACATACTTTTTCATCATTATCTATTCTACCTCATATCAATCTGTCTTTTCTAAATATCATTTTGGATGGAGGCGTTCTTGAGCATAATGATCTTCTACTCTAACATATACCTAGCAAAATCATCGGGGGCAAAGGTTAACCTTAATCTTACCTTAATTTTATGAACCTTACCCAAAACATTGCTTGATCTGCTATCTGAAATTACTTGTGAATTATTTGGGTCTGCCGTAATTTGTCAGTTGTATTGAAATCATTTATTAATTGACGTTTGTTATTTTCAGCGAGTCGTGGAGCAACTGAGCAGTGAGTTGCGTGAGGCGCGCGAGGCGCTGCGGCAGTCGTCGCCCGCGCACCCGCCCGCCTCGCCCGCGCCCGCGCCGCCGCTCGTGCACGAACCGGTACCCTACACACTACCTCATGCGCTTCGCGCTTAACGTACACACAATATTATGTCACTTAATGTGCTCTGTGTCATAAAGAACTCACGCTTCCTTGTTTTATTTAGAATGGCTGGAATATGTTGATTTAAATATATTTTGTGTTTAAATTTTTCTAGATTATTTTTGAACGTTCCGATTCAATGATCGAGTTACCGAGCGGATGAGACGTGTTTCAGTTAGTCTGACTTGAATGTATTGGTGGTGCAGAAGTGCGGGTCGGCGGGCAGCGGGGGCAGCGCGGGCAGCTCGAGCGGCAGCGGGTCGGAGGTGGAGGTGGGCGAGGAGGCGCGCGGGCTCGTGTGGGTGCCGGACGCGGCGGCGGCGCGCTGCCAGCACTGCCAGCAGCCCTTCTGGCTGGCGCGGCGCCGCCACCACTGCCGGCGCTGCGGCGGGCTCTTCTGCGGCGCCTGCGCCACGCGCGAGCCGCGCGCCGAGCGCCTGTGCCGGCGCTGCCGCGCGCACAGGTGACCGCCCGCCCCGCGCGCGCCCCGCCCCCGCCCCGCGGCCCTCGCCCCGTCGGAGGGGGCGCAGCGGACCGTCACTCGCCCGAACGCGGTGCTTCAACTTGCAACTGGAAATCGTTTCGAGCCCTGTGATGGGCAACTCTGCCGCCGCCGCTCCCGCCCCGCCGAGTTCGGGGCTGAGGCCTTAAAACTGCGTTTTCCCTTAGCGCTCTGAACGTTTTTGACCGCTTGCTCGCTCGCTCCTAACTGAATGAAGGAGCGAGCGAGGAATGTTCGGAACTGTCCATAACGCTAAGTGAAAACGCAGCTTTTCCACCCCGGTCCGAACCCTGTGCAGCTGTATCTTTAAGGATCGATTGTAACTGAACCCCGTCGAACGAATCGTGCCCGATTAAATACGTCCGGTTTTAGTCGATAATTTTATCAAATAAAATTATGTTTCGATGTCAGTTCGAGGCCATCGGGCGTATTTTCGACGGCTCGAACGCAAATCATGAACGCTCTTATGAAATGATCATACAACAGTAGTGCCTGATACGATAGGTGTAATGAAATAATATATTTAATACGAACTAGTCATGCCGCTACAATAATGTGAAACTTTACACGTTTTGTTAGGATTCTCTCGTCCCCTTGGAGTGTATGACGTTGTATATAAGGTGTCGAAGTTCCTGACCCGGGCGCTGCGAGTCTAGTCTCGGTCTGTGCTGGAGCGGATGGGCCGGTTTACGGAACGGTACTAGTTAGGAAAATGGTAGGGAATTATATAAAAATGTTATACAAAGGCTGATTTTAACGTAATATTTAATTAATTTACAATAATTTTGTTTAGAATTTCAGAGCGCCAATATATTTATAGTACTTATAGAGTACATTATCGAGTCGAGTTGAGGAATGTATCCGAGTAGTGTTCACTGTGCGAGGTGCGTGATGAGATAATGTGACGTTACTATAAATATTTTGAACGGTTTCACACCGAGTAAATAATGTTAACTTATTTTATTTTATAATGGTTGTTAAACTGGCCCGTATAGTGATGTATACAGACAACGTGAGACTACTTGTATAAAACTTGTTTTTATTATATTACTCTTATTTTGTATTATAGTGTTTCTCTTTTTTGTTCTTTATTATTATTATTTTTGTACAGTAAAGTTTTGTTTCACACTTGGTCGGGACCGGCGGCCGCGAGTCACGAGCCGAGCGGCCGCCGGGGGATTATAGAGTTTGATTACGTTATGAATAAGACTTAATTTTGTATATTCGACATAATATTTCCAATAGTTTGCAATGTATGAAATACATTCGGTACAGTGAAGTGCGGCGCGCTGCTACATCGAACGGATTCATAGGTTTAGTTGAGACATCGGGAGACGCGCGCGGAGCGGCGCCGGGAGCCACGGTCGAGGCCAATGTATATATTATGTGTGTAATATACGTAATGACCAATTAATTAACTTAAAGCGTCCGTAACGAAGCAATAATTAATGTATTAGTGCGAGCGTAGGGACCGAGTGTCACGAGCGCTCCTCGGCGAAACGCTCCGCGCGCGAAGGGACGTCGACTTCTGTATTTTATTTGTGATATTGATGATAATTTTGTATAATTAAGAGTTTAATAACACGTTGTTAGAGGTTAAATTTTACGGCTGAATTATTTTAACGCCCTCCCGGCGAGTAATAGTTGTTTGCGAATGTTAACACAATATAAATAAACTGATTAATACAAACGGTACATGTAATAAACTTGCTTTCTACACTGACTTTCATCGAGCCTCTGAAATCGTGTACATATCATGATTCTGACACTTCTACATGACAACATCAATAAGAAAATTACTGTCCCTAAAGCTGAGGATACACGGCGACACTTGACATCAGACACTCAATGTATACATCGAATGTCTGTGTGTGTCCACTGCCGCGACACTTAGTTGCAGTAAAATTGCTTACAATGAGGACGCAATCTACACTAGTGTCGACATTTGTGATGAGTGTCAGTGTCGCCGTGTATCCTCAGCATTAGAAAGATGGCCGTCACCATATACATACTCGTATATCTATCGAATAAACTGTCATATTATTGTATCCCTTGTATTGTATTTGTATCTCACTAAATATTAACCCGCTTTCTCGAACATAATTGTAAAAGTAGCAGTAGATAATTTCTATAGTATCATTTGTAACCTCGGCCTATTCAAAAATGTGAGTATTATGGCGCCATATGGATATACTCCACATATTTAGAGGCTCGGTGGAGTCGGCTGCAGCTTCTAACGGATTCGTAAATTACTCGTAAGAGGGGATTGTTGTTTATTGCATATATTTTATATTGTGGATGTTCGGTAACGTGGGAGTTACATGTCGAAGTGCAAAACTTGTTTGTGACCAATGAATATTGACACGATGTGAAATAAAGCATTATTTAGTTTTAATGTTGCATTTTATTTAATGTTTCACCCTCGAAACCCACGTCATTTTATTTACACGGATCGAAGCGGTAAAAGTTCTTCTGAGAAGCCAGTCAACCGCGTACCACGTAAAATGCCTCGTTAGCTTTGTTATGTAGAATGTAATAACTATGAATATGTGTACGTATATACAGCCAGGTACAGTCAAGATATCGATCATTCTAGAAGGGGAACGGGTAACCACGTATCGGAGACACTGCAGGTTTCTATGAATCTCTGGGATTGTTACTGTAGTCTGCGGTCACTGCAAGGTGCGCCTAGAGACAGCAGTGTTGCACGCTTGTAACGCTTGTAACTTTCATAGAGATTCATAGAAACAATTGCAGTCTGCAGCAGCAGCATGCGAAACACCGCCGACTTGTACATTACTTCTTCACAATAAAGACAAAATTATTCTGCAAAATTATTTAATTAACACTGATACATTTTAGTATGATAACAGATTTAATATTTAAAGTAACAGTACATTTTTAATAAAGTAAATAAATAAATAAAGATTTAAGTACTAATGGAGTTATAAATATGTAGTTAAATTAAAATTATAGATCATTCAATTATTTCAAATTTGTATTTACACAGCGAGGAACATTAGGACTTTGAAAACAAATGCTTATCAAAATAATATCCTTAATTTAATTATAACAATGACTTCGAATTAATCCCTTATTACTTACAAAATTATCAAATGCCATTTATTAGAAAGTATTTTGTATAAACTATGAACGACGATAATTATAGCTACTCTTACATTAAAATGATAAGTACTTTTCCAAATTCTTTTTCTTCATCTATCAGCAGGCATTCTTTTTCTAGATCTATCAGAAATTATAAATTGAAAACCGTGCATTCTAATAAGTGCAGATTAGGCCTTATTATTTGAACTATAAGTTAGGTTTTCGTTCATTCGTTGATATTACATTCATAAAACAAATCAGTCTAAGTTAACTATAGGGTTAACGTTCATTAACCCTCTATTGCATACAAAGCCAATTTTGGCTGCTCAACTTTAGTAATTTATTTCTACCCTAATTTTAAACAAAATTATAAAATGTCAATGTTGTAATATTAAGGAATTCAAACTGAACCGAAACGTAATTTTTATTATCTATGGCCAACGTCATGTGTCATTATAACCTCACTTTTCTCCGGTGCGTACGCGACGTCGTTCTTAGTGAAATTTATCGCAGCTTTGTTGGTGGAAATTAAATAGAAAAGGTAACAAAATTGATGTTAAAAAATGTAAATAATGTTCTGCAAAACCTCTGTTTTTGACCCCTATCACAGTTTATTCAAAATATTTGCTCCTTATACTTCATTTTCAATATTTTCTACAGGAGCCAATTTTGGCTTCGCATGCATACGCATGAAGTATGTTTGCGCCTAAAATGGCTTCGCATGCATTCAGAGTTTTTTTTTTTATCTTTCCGCCACAGTGCGTTGATGTGTATAACCGACACATGGGAGGCGTTGATTTGCTTGACTCTTTGTTAGGTCTGTATAGGATCAAAATAAGATCTCGTCAGTGGTATAAAAAAATATTTTTCCACTTGGTTGATATGTGTGCAGTTAATGCTTGGTTACTGTGGCGACGCAAGACTGACCAATACATGTCACTATTTGACTTCAAGCTAGCCATTTCTGAACATTATTGCAAGGCTGGCAAAAGCATCTCAAGAAAAGGAGGCCGTCCTAGTATCAGTAATCCCGGTACACCTACCTTGTCAAGAGGAAATACTCCTACGTCATCTAGAACGGGTACTCCTACCAGTATAAATGAATCTTTCGCACCTCGAAAAAGGGCACGGAAAACCCCAGCAAAAGTGCAAGACCTACCTCTAAATTCAGTACGTACAGACAAAATTGACCATTTCCCGATACACCAAAAGAATCGTCAATTATGTCAGAATGATTGTTCTTTGCGTTCTCATATAAAATGTGAGAAATGTGACGTGTTTCTTTGCTTGAATGAGAAAAGAAACTGTTTTAGAGAATTTCACCTTGTGTGAGTTTTGGTATTTGTTGTGCATAGGAAGCCAAAAATGGCATGTCTCATACATACGTTATTGCATGGGAAGCCAATTTTGGCTTCTGTTTTTTTTTTCTAAAATAAGATACTTATTTTTTTTTTCACTTTATATTTTGTCTTACAAGCCCTATTAAAACACATTAAAACATAAAAATATTTTTTTTCTTTTTAATTTAATAATTCATGCAATAGAGGGTTAACACTTACGTATATACGTATTCGTGTTTCGTAAAGCATGTTGTTGCGCTATCTTTGGTTCCTTAATTCAAACTTTAACTTATACTACATATCTTCAGCGAAGAAGTGGGAAGAAACAGTTTCATCATTTCAGTACTACAAAAATAATATAGGTACTTGTTTGATGTTATTTGATTAAACTTGTATTTCAATAACCTCTACCATGAATAACCAGCGTGGTTTTTCCTGCAACAATTATTTTTATATCACTATACATAGTTGGATATAAAATATGGATTGAGTAAAATAGTGTTTGGACTTTGAAAATAATTATTAACTAATGGCTATCTATAGTTCTTTAATAATGGCAAAAATGGACAGACGTTTACTGCCGTGTGTCCATTTATTTAATTAACGTCTGTTAACATGAGTGTCGCGGCCTCCTTGTCGACTACTCATTGATTTACATCTTTCAATGCCTATTTTACATGATAAATGAAATAACAAACGAATTTAAGGACGAATTTTGTAGACTGCATACTAAAACAGATATAAAATTAATTCATCAAATGGAACTATATGCAATCCTATAAGCTCGGCGATGGACTACTTAGAACTATAAAATTATTAACTTCTAATATAACAATAATGTTATTAAAGCTCTAGGTTTTATTTTGGAAGTACGTATTATGCTTATTACAAAAAACTTATCGTTTCAACTATGTAGTATTCAAACTAGGTCAGACCAGACTTTGAATGAACAAAGTTAATATCACTACATCACTACATAGTATAAAATAAAGTCGTCTCTTTTTCGTGTCTGTCCTGTCACACTGTTTGTCTGTCTGTATGCTTAAATCTTTAAAATTACGCAACGGATTTTGATGCGGTTTTTTGTAATAGGTAGAGTGATTCAAGAGGAAGGTTTTTATGTAAAAAAAAATCCCGAAATTCCCACGGGAACGGGCACAACGCGGGTAAAACCGCGGGGCGCTGCTAGTGTAATTATAAACCTTGTGTATGATGGAAGCGGTAAAGGCGTGATTTGATTGACTGTTCTAGATAATAACATGTGTGGTAATCATCTCATTCCATTATTGAACTACCAAAGTGAGTTACGGAGTCGAAATTAAACGATTTGATTAGTTGATACTAAACAGAGATCAACATGATTTAGCTAAAAGCTTAAATACCTACGGTAAAAAATCCTTTTAATTAAAGCTGTATGACTTATTTACAGACATGATTCAATAACTTATGACTATTGAGGTATTTTAACATTATTATTTGGGGTTTAAACTTATAGGCCTATGTTCGCTTTTTTATGTATCTTATTCTTCTTAAAACGTAAGTTTCGTTTCCTTATACTTAGCTTGTTCTCCTCGGTGGTCGTCGCCGCGTGTGTCCTCTGGTAGGCCGCTACTACATTGAGCACTATATTCTTAACTTCTTCAATACTTTTATACATGTCCTCTGTGTAAGGATCGAAATCCTGTTTTTTTCTACGTCGATATATGCCTTCTTTGTTTGTCATCGTGCAGTTGATGTCTTCCTGAAATTGTAATAACTTTAATAAGTTATGCTAGAATTAAGATTAACATTGTTATTTCAAGCTTAAAATTTAGCGAATTTTTAAAAACTTTGTTACAATATAGAGATCATAATACCAATTACTTAGTTCTAAGCTTAAAGGTACGCATTCTGCGGTACGACTCCAGCGGCAGCGCGGGCGTTGACCGTCTTGCCAGCCCTGGGATCAAGAGTGCTAAGAATCCCTGGTTCCGATTCGATTACACTGTCAAAACATCTCGGCCCAAGCTTTATACTAAATATATCAATAAATAAATAACAAAAACATACTCACTTGAGTGAATGAATGATTCAAAAAGCGCAGTATACCCTCTATGGTCCGCCTTGTGTCTCTGGTGAGGACCTCATAGAACACTATGTGAATGGGCCCCCTGAACCGGGTGAGCCACTGCATGTGAAGGGACTTCCATGTGTTCAGCTGCTTTGACACGTAGGAGGACCAACCTGAAAGTAGAGAGAAATGGTGCGATGAGATCAAAGATGCCTCGAAAAAGATATCAATCATTACAGTGAAGAGAAATTAAAATTATAGCTTTGCTTGTATTCTGAATCTTATATGCACTGCCTAATGGAATTGTCGTTGTTTAGACAATCTCTCAATCTCACCGACAAGAGCCTTGCTCTTAAATTTATGATGATGAGACAATCTCTACAATCAACCACAATAGTTAACAATTTAGGACTCTTAAGAATAAAATAAATACATTGTCAGTAAGTTGCTTACCTTTCTGTGCATTAGGTTTATATTGGAATGCCGATTTAGGCGCCACGCCTATATGGCCTTTGTGAAGCCTATTGTAATCAGCCTGAAATAATAATAATAATAATAAGTTCTAGCTAGAGGATGGTAAATTAACCAATGATAATAAATATCAAGAACATTAATCATATCACTACATAGTATAAAATAAAGTTGTCTCTGTTTCGTGTCTGTTTGTCTGTTTGTCTGTATGCTTAAATCTTTAAAATTACGCAACGGATTTTGATGCGGTTTTTTGTAATAGGTAGAGTGATTCAAGAGGAAGGTTTTTATGTAAAAAAAATTCCGAAATTCCCACGGGAACGGGCACAACGCGGGTAACACCGCGGGGCGCGGCTAGTTTTTAACTAAAATACAAATGTTCTGGTACTGGAATGGTATTGGTAGAACAGATTTCGGTAAAGTGAGGAGAATACAATTGAGGGTAGTTATTTGTAGAAAAATTCCCAGAAAATGGGTTTACACACAATAGTGGGACTAACACTATAATACACAGTATAGTAGGTGTTGAATGTGGAACAAATAGTAGACAAACATATTTACCGTTCACATCACTTGCAACACAAATGTTTAAAGGTTCAGCATACACAATGTGTGTGAGTATAAACAAATGTTTCAAAATAAAATTAGAAAGCAGCTGAAATCAAAACAAAACAACTGAAAATATAACATAGTTAGTTATTACATGACAGCCAAATAAGCAATAAAACATTCACTATACACACATTAACTTTTCACTATACAAACATTTAGCCGCTTGCACAAGAATTCTTAAATGTACTTAGTACCTAAAATAGTTTAAGAAACAAAAGCACATTCAAAATTGTATTTTATTTTGCAAAAACTAGAACACAACTTGAAACAAACATATTTAGGTGCAATATAAAATTAAGAATGTTTGTGCAATCCCTCCTTAGGAATAGAAAAAAAAATTATGTTAATCGTAGATGAATATTGGACATGCATATGTGGTGCACAGCTTTACATAAGGGACAACTATCTGCGAATAAATAAAGTCATGACTTTATTATTTGCTATCATGTATCATATTAGATATCATTATGGTATTTAATGTAAACTGGAACTTAGAAACTTTTGTATTAAGACAAAAATAATGTCCAAAGAGTATCTAATTTTGGCCTTACCATATAGATATGTAGCCACAGGTACCATTGTTGATGGGCCACAGACCACAACCATAAGTAGTCACAAAAATTGGTGGTGCAGGTAATGTTATGACAACTACCTGTGGTTGCCTTCTGTGTCCCAACACAGATTGATAACTTTATGTAAAGTGAATAAGTTAATAATGTTTCTTTGACAAGTTTAGATGTGACAACAAAATATTGTAATTTAAAAAGCAGACCATCATTATTTCAATCATTCATACCAAGATGGCATCTCTAGGGTTTCTTATCAACAGAACAGCAGATTTGTAAGTGCCATCATCATAAGTAATTCCTTCATGGGTCTTCACAACTAATACAGAGCCATCTGTCACATTCTCGGCAGGGAAACCGTGGATTTTCAGGCCATAATCCATGTATATTGAGCCTGTGTAAATACCTGGAATGTTGGGGGATAAAGCATTTCCACAGTATTCTTATTTCTTATTTATTTTTATTGGCATTATTTGTTATAGAATTGAAAAGTCTCTTATAAGTAAAAGCAGAACAATTAATTAATAATTATAGAGTTTTAAAGATCTCTACAGACACATAAATAACTAAAGAAATGCATTAGCTATCTATGTCTTGTTTCATACATTTATATACCCGTTTAATAGCTCAAATATCCTCCAACAGCCTCCGTGGTCTTGTGGTTTGAGCACCCGGCTCACGATCCGGAGGTTCCAGGATCGATTCCCAGTGGGTATATCTCACAAAAATATCTTTGTGAGACTGTCCTCAGTTTGGTTAGGGCATTACAGGCTGAATCACCTGATTGCCCGAAAAAGTAAGTTGATTCTGTACTTCGGAGGGCATGTTAAGCCGTTTAGTTGTTACATGAGCCATGTCAGAGGCCTTTGGCGGCTCAATAACTCCGACACCAGGATTGGTCAGGTTGACCATCCATTTGATGATGAAGAAGAAACTCAAATATCATAAAGTATGTTTCAAACTTGATTAGGAACTCACCAGTGGCCTGTTGCAGCAAGTACCTCAACCAGGTGTTCCCACTGCCGGGATAGGAGACGAGTGCCGCCGTGCTCGAGGAGGGTGGCGCCCGGTACTGCTGCTCCTTGCACCAGTTGATGTTCAGCACCGGCCGGGACAAGTGGTTCATGTACGTGTTCCCATAGTACATCCTCCGAGACCCATGCAGAGGATTCAGCATAAATAAAATTATAGAAAAATACAACAGAACTACACCCGCAGACAATAAAAATATTGATCTTCGAGACATTTTCTATATCGCCTTCGTATTTTTGTAGACGTTTTGAGACATAATTTTCTTATAGATATTTTCAGAGGTTTGAGTTGTAGTTGTTTCTGTATGAAAACATCATTTGTTTAGTTGTTTTTAAGATTATTGGGGTTCCGCCACCGCATTTCTGAACACAGCACAAAATTAATATTTGATTTGAATGGATGGAATGGAAAACAAACCACAGGAAATGAAACACAGATGGTGGAACTGGAAATGGATGGAAAATGGAAATTGGAAAACAGGAACACCACACCGTAACACACACACACAACTTGCACAAACACCAAAGCCAAAGCACAACAACACACACAGCACACTGACCACACACTCACTGACTGTCAGACAGACATAATATGGAAATTATTATAGTGTAGTTATAAGTACTCTGTGGAAATGGAAAATGATTGATTGGAATTTTTGTGCCTATTTGAGTGTCGCTGTTTTGGCGCTGTAAGCCACTGTAGATTTTAGTAATAAGTCCATGCTGTAGGCAGATACGAAAGTCCATGGAACTAAAATTAGTTATGTCATAACTCATAGGTCGACTCTGTACATGTGCCATGATTTACTTTAATAGTGAATTCGCTTTGAGGAAAATAACATTAACTTGTCAAAAACTGAACGATTATAGAACAACAAACTGTGGTTTATAGCCGGCAGCAAGATATAAGTTGTCATTGTCATAGTTTGTTTGTTTGTCAACCGCCAATTTTATTTTGATTTTGACATTGAAAAAAAATTTGTTCATCATTTGTATCCGTTCAATTTTCATTCTTCAATCAATCAATTTGTTTTTTGTTGTCTTTCACAGACGTTGTATTTCTTGTCCTATTTTCCAACAAGAAATATTATATTATTTCATGAAAATTGAATTCGAAAAGTAAATTTTTCAGACTACTATATTTATATTTATTACTAGAAAGTTATCAAGGGTGACCTACGCACGTCTTAGTGAATATGGCAAATAATAAAGAACGTGACGAACCTGCTGTTGCAGCTCATCAATGTTATCTAAAAAAAGATTATACATCAGCATTACAGCATATAAAAGAACTAGAAGGAATTGTAGGTAAAAATGATCGAGTTCAACACAACAAAGCTGTAATAGAATTCTTTGTAGAAGACATGAAAAATGTAAGCAAGTTCAAGAAATCTATTGCTCAACTGACTGGTCAGAGCTTCCCAGATATAGAACTGAAGGAGTCGTTGTCGCCATTCGTCGTCTACAACTATGCAGTGTTGTTGTATCACTCGAGGTACTACTATCAATGTACTGTAATACTTGAGAAGCTGCTCTCCTTGAAAAACATCAAAGACCCGAAGTTATTTCAACAAGTTGTTCTACTCTTACTAGAATCGACACTGTGCAGAAGAACTTACGACAAGACTTTAGATATAGCCCAAAATCATGGCGAAAAACTCAAATCATCAGAAGTAAGTGAGTTGTATGAAAGACTTGTTAGTAGGGCACAGTTAATGACGGGTCAAAAAAACAATAAATTGAATTTGAAGCCAGATTGTATTGAAAATGTGTTTGTGCTCGCCCAACAACTATACTTAAATGGAGAAGTTAATGAAGCATCTGACATGTTAGGCAAGTATAAGTCAATGAAGTACAACTATGACTTGAAATCACAAGGCGAGGACATCTGGGCAGCCATCAACAATAATCTTGGTGTAATATATTTGTCAATCAAAAAACCTTTTCTAGCTTCAAAATATTTCCAGCATGCAGTGAAGGAACATTTTAGAGCCATGGAGAGTGAGGACAGTGATCGGCTCATAGTGTGTAAAGACAGGCCTCTTTATGTGTTCAACTTAGGGTTGGCATTACTCGCTGCTAACAGTTGTGAGGGAGCGTTTGAATGTTTTGTAGAAGCAGCCCGGCACTACCCGAACAACCCTCGAATATGGCTCCACTTGGCTGAATGTTGTGTGAAAAAGTGCTGTAGTGATGAAGCTCAACAATACACTATGAAGAAAATAGGAAGTGGTCCTCACATGAGAATACTGCTATCTAAAGAAGGCAAAGAGAAATATACTCATACTCCAGGAGAGTCATTTGCTATGCCATCGTTATCATTAGAGTTTGCTGTTTTGTGTTTAAGAAATGTGGAGACTTTGTTACCTAACCAGGATCCCCCCGCAGATGTAAATGCTCCTATGATACAGGCACCTCCCGGCCCTCCTATAAGTTGGAAACAGAGGTGTGAATTGAAAAACTCCACATATGTACTACAGAGCTACGTCCTATTGCATTTACAAGACCCATTAGCAGCCCTGTCAAGTGCAAATGAACTGTTGGCCCAGCCAGAAGCCTCTAACAGTCACAAGGCCTGGGCCCACATATATGCAGCAGAGGCTTTGATCAATTTAGATAGAATAACTGATGCAGTAGAACATTTACATCCACCTATGATACATGACTTGGTCTCGGTACTGCCCTATCAAATGAGGGATATGATAGCGGTGTCTGTTTGGGCAAAGGCAGCAGTCTGTCACATTTTGAGAGGAGACCTTGTGACAGCTAGAAAGATACTTCTGCAAATCAATTCACCAAGAGTACTACCACTGCAGATGTATCTAGAAATATGTACAGGAAATATTGAAAACTGTCAAGCTATACTAAGGAAACTTAGATTTACAAACTTATCTCATTAAAAAATCTTCAAATCTATTGCTCAGTACTTTTATTTATCAATAGTTACAGGTCTGGGTGAGAATGTCCCTTGATTTTTTTTGTGGATCTTTCAGCTGGTCGTACACATAGATGCTTACCAAATACAGTTATCTTTAACGATTTTAGATACATTACAAAGACACATTCCTTTTTGGGTATAGTTACCATTTTATTTTCCTTAGTTACTATTTTAAATGTGTTTCTAGTGTCCATAATACAGATACCCTTTTTTCCCACATAACTTGGACATTTAGAGCGTACAACTTCAAGTATACTGCCATGGAAATCTCCTTTGTAAATACTTTGAGTAAAACTATCCCAGTTTTTACTGTTACATTCAGGGATTGGTTTGTTAAGTTCTAACAGATGTTTCATGTATCCTTCCCAAATCTCATTCATTTGAGTGAAATCGCTGTAATATACAACTTTGTTTTCTGGTCCTGCACCGTTTTTTACGAACACCTCAGGACGTTTGTAGAAACTTAAATCCTTCCTTTCTTTTCTGGTAAGACATTGCTTCTTTTTCTTTCTGGGCTGCTTTTTGTACTGTTTACCTTTAAGTTTGGCTAGTACAAACTCTGTCTTCAACTCACTTTTTATGTTGGGAACATCTGATTTCGGAACTACGGACTCTAAGAAGGTTATTACGGTCTGTTTTGCTTCTTGATCAAAAGTTTCAGACGACATTTTTACCAGTTAGCAGAGATAAATATTTTTCTTTTCCACGGCTTTCGATAAACGTATATGAACGCGATGCAGGCGGTTTACACTTGTTTCGTGGTCTGTGGTGCTAACTGCTGTGGTGCTAAGTTGATAAGTTGATAACCCCAGAGCAGAGCACAGAGTACAGAGTTTTTCCCCGGAGGTTGCTTGTTGCTTTGCTGGCTGTCCGCCACAGTCCGCTGTATGTACTGTGCACAGACCAGGAAACAAAGAGTACTGTGCTGTTTTTGATGCTGATGATCACAGCTGATGATTACCAAAATGATTACTGGATCACAGACATTGGATATTGGATCACTGGGCGGCCTGGGCTGGGCAATACCGTTCCAAAAATGTTTCGCCCACAGAATATGTTTTGTTTGACACTGTCGCATCGCATCACAGCTGTCGCATCGATGAAATTGACATTTAAACAATGAATTTGACTGTCCAGGCTGCCCTCCAACTGTCAAGCTGTGCTGTCAAGCCTGTCAAGCCTGTCAAGCAACAGGAAGATAGAGCAAAAATATTATCTTCTTATCTGAAAGTAAAAAAATATTTTTCTCGAAAGAAAAGTTAATAAAAACTACAGAAAGTATCGAAATACTGTTATCTTTTACCATGTCTCAAGCAAACAAAATTAAATTTTCGAACGGTAAAGAAATGCCCATAGTTGGGCTCGGAACTTATGCGGTAAGTAAGTTAACTATGAAAACTTTTGTCATTTATTTGCCCTTCGATTATTTACACGGAAGTACTATTCAAGTAAGTTATAACCCAGAATTTACCCATGCATATACTAATTCATTCAGAGGAAAGCCAACCCTGGAGATTACAAGCGAGCGGTGGAATATGGAATCGACGCTGGCTACCGGCACATCGACACCGCGGCGTGCTACAACAACGAGGAGGAGGTCGGCCAGGGCATCAACTATAAGATAAACCAAGGAGAGGTCACTAGAGACGAGCTGTTTGTCACTACGAAGGTTAATGTTATCATGTTTCTTTGTGTTAATAATTCTTCTGCATTAGTTTACTAATTCACCTACAACACCAGTTTTCATTCAGTCCTTTTTATAGTGAACCTAATTTGTGTAAACACGAGCACTTTTGATCCGTGGTAAGTAAATATGTTGTTTATAAGTAAATCTAAATAAATGAGGAATAGTACTAGACATAAAATATAGGTTTAGATTAGATTTGATTTGTGAAGCATGATTTTAAATTATGCTTTTTAAATATTTTCAGCTTTGGAATGACTGCCATGCTGAGAAAGATGTGTTACCAGCATTGAAACAGTCTTTATCGAGACTGAAACTGGACTATGTGGACCTCTACCTCATACACTGGCCCGTGTCAGTCAGTGTACGTAACATTCTCTAATTACTCGAGCATATTGTACTACACTAATAGTTCATTTTCACCAGAGCTATGTTATACTAAAAATATGCTATGTTTGATAATATTTTGTTGGTAGATTCTATATACCATCACTATGAATTGATGGATGTAATAGATAAATGTAGTAGTGTAATTGAGGCCAGGTATCCTGAGCCCCTACTGCACTTTACTATAACTTTATCTTTACTATAAGTGTCATCTGCTATGGTTGATGTACTGCAGACTTTCTTTTCGAAAGATATTTGAGACAATTCCCAATCAAGGCCTCTTGTAAATTGTTTGTTTGAAATTGAAGCAACAAAGTTTGAAGGTATTTCAACCTACTGTATTTATCGACAGGCATCAGGCAATGACACCGCTGTTGACTATCTAGAGACATGGAAGGGGATGGAAGAGGCAGTCCGCCTGGGTCTGACCAGATCTATCGGAGTGTCGAACTTTAATGAAGAACAACTAACGAGATTGATTGAAAACTCAAATATTAAACCTGTGTGTAACCAGATTGAGGTAAGTTTAAGTTTGTAAGATTGAAATGATTAAAAAAAGAAGGGAAAACTGTATGTATAGTTATGTATGTTTTTGTTTACAATATTTTTTCCATGTTTTCAATCAAGAATTGAACAATTCCATAAAAGTTCCATTCCTTCCAACATTCCTTCTTAAATCTTACATCTGTTCACATTCTAAGAATTTTAACATAAAAGTTTATAAAACACATATCTTCATATCTTTCTAGATAAATCCAACATTAACTCAGCACAAACTGGTGGATTTCTGCAAGCAACACAACATAGTGCCAGTGGCGTACACTCCTCTAGGACTGATATCGGAAGCGAGGCCCGAGTTCATAGGCAAGGATGTTATCAAAACTGACCCTAAATTGGGGAAAATCGCTGACAAGTACGGGAAAACAAGGGCACAAGTTGCTTTGAAGTATTTGGTAAGTTGTAAGCATTGATTATCTATTTCATTGTATACTTTCAGAAGATTTCCTTAGAACCTTTTTAACAATAACATAACTAACATTTTCAAGCAAAATACCAGCTTTGTTGCCAAGTTTTAATGAAAACAAACCTATTTTTAAATTGGTAAAAACTAGACTAATCTGTAAATATACCGAAAGAATTTTGAAATTGGTTCATTAACAATTTTGGTTTTAGAAGTCAGTTATCAAAATAGTGAGGAAATTCCTTTACATATTTCCCTTTATAAAACAAAATTGTTCACACTATTCCATGTTACATACCACTTACTTATTTATACACTACAACTGAAGAATATTTTCTTGGGATCTATGCCATCATTTATCTGTATCTCTTGTTACAGCTTCAACGAGGAATAGTAATCATTCCAAAATCCTTCTCCAAGTCCCGGATCGAGGAGAACATCAATATATTCGACTTTGAATTGACTGAGGATGACATGGCGATTGTTGATAGTTACAATATCGACCATAGATGCGTGCCGGGAACGCCTTTTAAGAACTTAAAGTACTTTGCTTTCTAAAACACTTTTGGTTTGTAAAATTGTAGTTGATGGACCAATATAGGGAGATAGGTTTCTAAAGTAATATTTTATCAAGTTGATGTTGATACTCAGCAAGTTATGCAACAAAGTTTTATACTCGTAATGCTCCTGTTTGTAGAAAGTAAGATATTTTTATATTATGAAGTTTTAAGTAATACGTGATTTGTGATAATTGTTGTTCTGTTAATCCTTGTCTGTTATACATTTTATGGATATGGTTGTTTGTTTACACCAAGTGTACGTAAGTGAATAAATATATTTGTCATAAAACCTAGACACTTTATTCCATAACTATTGGATTCAATTCAATAATTTAAGACTGTAACCCGTATCTAGTAACTAGCAGCGCCCCGCGGTGTTAGCCTATAACCTTCCCGTTGAATGTGGCGTATTACAAAAATTATTATTTAAATTGGACAGGTAATTCCAGAGATTAGCTCGAACATACAAACAAACAAACTTACAAATTTTACCTCTTTATAATATTAGTATAGAGAAGTAAAGATAGTATCAATCTTTGAAGTTGTTTAAATAAAAAACACTATTACAATAATTGTTTCACAATTTTATTGAAAAAAAAAAAACAAACATAAATACATGTCAACTATTTAAAAAGAGAACATTGAAAAATATAGAAAACAATATAATTTTATTTTGCGTTGGTGATTGGAATGTCTGTTCTGATTTAAAATGATAAAAAAATAAAAAAGTAAATATGTATAAAAATAATTAAATGCATAGAAAAAAGAATGCGGAAGAGAGCGGGCGCTAATTTTAAAGATTAATTTTCTGTAAGGAAAGAAAATTAGCTTTAAAACCATAGCTCCTAGTAAGAGTTATAGTAGAAAAATAGTATAAAAATTACATATAAATTCCATAAGACATTACATAAATTCGTTTACAGATTTCATTTTTGGCAAAAGCATCACAAACAATAAAATCCTTAAAAAAAACAACTCGCAAACCTGTTAAAAAGCATTTAAAATAAAAATTCTTCGTCATGTACATAAAAATATAGAAATAATAACTGCAACATATCGGAAATTGAACATTAACATCATAAAATCAAAAAATATACCCATATTGAATACTCGTAACAAAATCACTAAACAATATCACCGTTAAATAAATTTAGGAATAAATAAAATACAACAGTAAAAAGAAAATAAAAAAATAACTCTTACACAATGTAAGTATTTAGTTGATTATTACAATTAACATCATAATAAACCGAATATTATTTCATCACATCATTTCATAACGCGGATTAGGGATTTTTAACAATAGCAAGATATAAGAACTACCAATCAGACTGCTTGAAAGTCACCTCATATTTTAACCATGACTGTGATTGGTGAATTGAGTTTAAACATTTTGTAGTACTTAATTCTGATTGGCTACTTTAGTTCGCCTCCAAGAATCACAAAAACGTAAATTGACTATCATCCTAATCCTCGCCCTATATAAAGTTTTGTAATACATTATTCTGTACATATTCACTACAACTATAAGTGGTTTTGTTATAAACACTCTTAGCGGGCTTCAGACGTTTCTAGACGATTCCCCGCTAAGATTAATATAATATGTGGCACACAACTGACTATTTGATTAACAACAATAACTACTAGACTAACATAGTGCAATTTCATTTACAACTTAGTAATGAGTACAAACATTAAGTAACATTATGGTCGAGACAATATTGTTCAAAAATATCATTTATTCTCTATAGAATAAGGTATAGTTTCATATTTAAAGTATATCGTGTATTTCATTTTACGCATTTGCCATTCATTATTTTTTACTATTAAAACTTCTTACAGATAAAGTAGTCGGAAAGTCCATTTCAAATCCTATTACATATTCGTTCTATAAGCATATTAGCACCTCTTTGAAGATGTAAAATGTCTATAAAATGTTCATATAAATTGTTTAAATATTCATCAACAATGCGAACTTACAACTACTGTGTACCACATAACGCATTTGGTTATAGTTTACTAGTAACATAAAGAACTGGAATGAGCATTTATTGAGAACTAATAACAAACCACTGTGATTCTAAGTTGGCTTACTCAAGACTTCCTAATATTAATTAGTGCATACAATTTCTATTTTCGACAACTACCATCCAACTCAACCGCAGAACAAGTTCATATATTATAAATACGCTTCTATGTCCATAGAGCTATGATGCATTTTCAACAATGTGCTACTATTCCTACAGTTCTTAGGAAATACTATACTTTTAGTAGTGAGAAAGTTGCTATTGTTGGTAGTTTCATTTAGCATGTATTCAGTGAGCAACAACTTTGAACCTGCAATATTGTTATTCAATGAAAGCATGGTGTTATAGCAATAGCAGACTTAATTTTCTTGTCTCACAGTGGATGTGGGATATGGCCATAATTTAGACGTTGTTAGTCTTGCTACGAACAGTGAAGCAGTCTTCTGCGCGAACTGAAGCTGTTTTTTCACATAGAAAACGCAGATTAAAAACGATTAAAACCCCTAATAAGAAGTCCTAAAAGTACAGTACACCATATAAATACTCATTCCAGTTCCATTTACAAATAACATACATTTTACTTCCAAACGAAGTTGAAAACGTCCATGATGCTGTCGTATATTGTGAAGGTGATGGCCACGTCGAACACCACTCGGCTGAGCCTCGGGACCGTTCCCTTGTAGAACCCGAGGGGACCTTCCGCCTTCCACGTCTTGATGAAGCAATCCCAAGTGTTCTTGTACTTGGAAGCTTCTAGACCTTGCATTCTGGTCTTCACTACGTCTATTGGTGTGTTACCGAACACTGATGCGGCACCTGGAAGGAAAAATAGGAAATATAGTAGAGTACTGACTATACTATAATGATATTTTTGAAGTAAAAGGTTGTTTGAATCGAATTTAATTCTATTAACAAAACGTGGAGAGGAAACTATACATTGATATTTTAAGATCATTTTTTTTTTCAACAACTATACTACTACAACATAAATAAATTTACAATAGCGAAATTCACAATTTCTTTTTTACTTTCCCAGGTCTCGTTTTACTAAAATTGGAAGTGTACAGAGGCATCTTAAAAATTATCTATAATAAGACGATAAGATTTTCTACTGCAGTTATTACAAAACAATAGTATCTAACATTCATGTTGGTTTGCATCACTTATCTTATCTGATAAAAATATTGACATGTTTACCCAAATTCTTATTTGTCTTTTACATTTTTTTTCGACTTTGTGCTAAAATGAAATGACCCTGTTTGAAATAGATCTCTTGAACAGACCAAGCGGCATTGGTTTGGAGGATATAATGAGAGGGAGCAGGGCTTGACTTTTATAAAGGGAGCCATTTAGTTTTCAGGACTGAGAGACTTTGGGAACTAGAGCACTTAGTCCATCCCCTTATCCCCGAATCAATGTATAGGTGCAGCATATACCCATAGTGCGCAGTACTCACCAGCGATACCACCGAACGTGGCCACGATGTACTTGGGCACGTGCTTGTCGCGGTCGCCGCCCTTGTACCAGTCCCGCAGCGACTCCATCACGAAGAACCGGATGGCCTGGTTGCTGCCCTGCTTCATTATCGTCGCCGTCACGCCTTTGTATACTCCGCCGAAACCTGGAGTTGTATAGTAGGTACATGTTGAGTATTCTTACTTGGAACTAGGTTTGTCATGTTTGAAATTCAGGTAGTCGAATTTAATAGTTTGTTTGGAAGATAAGTGATCTCAATTGAATATTTCTTAAGCATGTGATACAGAAATTTACCATAACATATAGAAAAACTGATTAGTACTATGTATTGGTACTTACAATTTTATTCATATAGAAAAGGCGGGCGCGGCGCTCTTAATGGAGTTAATAAATACAGCAACAAATACAGTCCACATACCTTCTTCCTTAATAATCAGTCTGGTCCCATGGAAGAATCCTTTGAATCTGGGCTTCTCGAGCCTCATATCGTTGATGAACTTCACCTTGACCGTCTCCATGGGGGTCACCGCGAAGACCGCCTCCGCGACTCCTGCCGCCAACCCGCAGGCCAGCTTGCCTGTGGTACTTAGCGTGCCATTCTCATTCACCATGTAGAGCTTCGCTTGTTCGAATACGCCAAATCTGAGGAGATTTAACAAAGCTTTGATATACACGGCAACTGCAGTTGTCAACTATAGGTATGGTTTGTTAAATTGCAACAGGACATCACTATACATATTATAAAACAAAGTCCCCGGCCGCGTCTGTCTGTCTGTTCGCGATTTAAAACTCAAATACTACTGCACGGATTTTGACGCGGGCTTTTTAAATAGATAGAGTGATTCAAGAGGAAGGTTTATATGTATAAAAATCCCGAAATTCCCAGGGGAACGGGCACAACGCGGTTAAAACCGGGGGCCCCGCTACTGTCATCTATAATTTCCATGACAAATTATTATCATATCAGAAATAATCGCCTTAAGAGCAGCTTCTCAAATACATTACCTATATGTACTTTGTACTCGTAGATAGTCTGTCGGTTGATCTGTACCAATCCGAACTTAGTTAACATCTCGGCTCGAAAAGCTCGGAATAACCAAAACTAGTCAACCCAACCATACTCCAAAAAGGCTCAAGTAGATATTTTATATAAACACTGTGGCGAATAGAGTACTGTAATTGTCCGGGATCGTGTATCGACCCGAGTGTACAAAATATTACAAGTGAATATGACGACAATGTAGCACGTAAAAGAAGAATATGATAAACAATGGAATCGCAGACAGTACGAAGCCGTGTAAGTGTCGGTTTCGGCTATTTCGAGCGGTACCTACTCTTTGAAATGCATGTAAATAGAAAATCGATTTTGTGTATTCATTTCTTATTCAAGAGGGCTCGTCCCGAATGGCGAAGGAACAACGTCTACTAAACAGTATTAGTTGGATGGTAATATTTTTGTACACACAGTTTCATCTACACTAATATTATAAAGAGGAAAACTTTGTTTGTTTGGTTGTAATGAATAGGCTCAAAAACTACTGGACCGTTTTTAAAAATTCTTTCACCATTCGAAAGCTACATTATCCACAAGTAACATAGGCTATTTTTCATTCAGAAATTCCCACAGGAATGGACACAACGCGGGTAAAGCCGCGAGGCGCTGCTAGTTTAATATATATTAGTAGCAATAAAACTATCGTCTACCTAATAATAATATAGACCGAGGTCGTAACGCAACAAATTGTTTGCACTGCGCAGTGCGCACTTATGACACAGTTTTGCCCTTTCTACTTCTTCGGTAGTTGTATTTACCAATTTGTGTACTCTCAAACTTAAAGTGTTTTTACGAAAGTTATATATTTTGATAAATGAAATGTTAGGCGATGGGTGTCACTTTTGAAATGTAACAGTAATAACTGTTAGCTAGTCATAGAAAGCTGCCTGGCTTTTATCTGGAAATACATAACGTATCCGTCAGTACTCCGGGGTTAAAATCATAAAATATCTAACTTTAGTAGACGATAAAGTGCATACAAGTGTACCAACTAACCGATATCCGTTAATAACGTTAATGAGTCTAAAATGTAGAGCAAATATGATAAACGTATATTTGTGTACATATCACTAAGTGCGAAAGCCGACCTGTTTGTCATTGAGATCTATTAGGTATTACATATCGCGGCCTCGCAGCTGACTTAATGGACCTTTGTTATCAGCTAATACTCCACTTTACTGTAACGTGAGATTAATCCATGTTTCACGCGGGATATCATGAGCTATGAATGAATGAAGGATGAACAATGTAAAGTAAAGTAAAGTAAAGTAAAGTAAAGTATTAGCCTGTAATGTCCCACTTGTTGGGCAAAGGCCTCTCGTCTCACTGAAGATATCAGTACAGTGAGGAGGTTTCAGGCGTAATCACCACGCTTGCCTAATGCGGCTTGGTGATCTCAAACCCGAGCCATGTTTGAAAAGTAAGAAACATGTTTTCGCTCGACCTGGGAATGGAACCCGGGACCTCAGTCTTGGCAAGCGAGTGCACATACCACTAGACCACCGAGGCGTCAGGATGAACAATGTAAAATAATGTTTTCTCCAGTCCATATCCATAATTATATCAAGTCAGACTAGCTAAAAGGTGACACCGTAAAAGTATACATTTTTCTCAAGTGACTATCTATGAGACCAGCTATTAAAGGGTACCTTAGTTTGACCGAAGTTTACTTTACCTAACACGATTCGCGTAAGTATCGAGAGACCGAAGTGTAAACGTATATTTTCAATTCAAAATGCCCCGTGTATACTCGTTCGTACATTGATAGTAAGCAAGTCACTTGGTGATGGAAGATCTCTTAAAGTTGATGATTAGACATAATATTTTTGTAGTTTAATAATAATAATAATAGCTTATTTGAATTGAAGGAGTATGGTCGTAATTTGACGAATTGTCTAAGACTATAGTCAAAACATTAAGTTTGTAAATTTAAATTTCCTCCGAAATCAAATATAAGATTTCTAATCGATTCTCTGTGAGTATTCGTTTCGTTTATTTATTCCACTGTAATACTTTTGTAATCCTTATCTCAACTGCACTATTCATTATAGTTACATAATGGTATAAATAATAATAATGAGCAAACTAGTATATTTGTGTTATCATTATCACGCCGTTAAACTTAGCTTGATAACGTCATATCATCTCTATACGTTCATTTATCGGCCAACATGACTGACTGATAATGTGTACAATACGATACGGTAATGTGTAGAAAGTATTGATACTTTAAACCGTTTGTACTCGCTTATACAGCCAATATATCCCGTACTTTAAATATAGTATAGATAGATTGTATGAATAAGCCCCAGAGGCTTATTTATACAAAAACTAGCAGCGCCCCGCGGTTTTACCCGCGTTGTGCCCGTTCCCGTGGGAATTTCGGGAATTTTTTTACATAAAAACCTTCCTCTTGAATCACTCTACCTATTACAAAAAACCGCATCAAAATCCGTTGCGTAATTTTAAAGATTTAAGCATACAGACAAACAGACAAACAAACAGACAAAAATAGCGACTTTGTTTTATACTATGTAGTGATACTGTATGCTTATTACCAGCATTTTAAGCTAGCAAATGGTTTATCCTTTTCTGCCTTACGCTATTTTGCGAAGAGCTAAAGAGACAAAACCCTTTATTAATCAGTTTTTTAGATAGAGAACGTTTATCATTATTATTTGACAAGCCCGTTGGCACAGTGGCAGTGAGAGCGCTTACTGTGTCGGGGGTTGCGGGTTCGATTCCCGCCCGGAGTCAACAATGTGCAGACATAGTTGTTGGTGACGACGTCTGGGTGTCAATTATTTATTCTTATAAAGTATTTGTGTATGTATTTGTAGTAGTATCAGTTAATTAGATTCCATAACACAAGCTTAGAACTTACTTTGGGTCTAATTAACCGAGTGTGAATTTGTCCAGTTTGTATATATATTTTTTTATATATCAACTAGCAGCGCCCCGCGGTTTTACCCGCGTTGTGCCCGTTCCCGTGGGAATTTCGGGAATTTTTTTACATAAAAACCTTCCTCTTGAATCACTCTACCTATTACAAAAAACCGCATCAAAATCCGTTGCGTAATTTTAAAGATTTAAGCATACAGACAGACAAACAGTGTGACAGACACGAAAAAGAGACGACTTTATTTTATACTATGTAGTGATAAGGCGGTAGATAGTTAGCTACTTTTGTGTTTGTATAATATCAGGACTATACCACGTTACCCCAATATCAACAAATAGGTAAAGTAAGTAAGTTCGTATAGTGTAGTGGCCAACGCCGATGTCAGAAGTTTAGGTGATAATTTTTATATCAAACTATTCAACGCAACAACGTAACAGTCAAAGAGTTTGTGAAAATAAGCGACGAAATATTTGAATAGAGCGTTGAATCAATTGATAAAATTTTGATACAGAAATATTATGAATCTTTGTAGTGAAGACATAATTTGATCGAACTAAAAAATACTCGAACATAGATTAATATAAAGATTTTCTAAACGAGCAAGTACTCGTAAATATGATAAAAACAAGCGATAGATTCACATGGTCACGGTTTTTCTATAACAAATAATAATAACGAATGCATAAAATAAAAAAATAGGTATCAATTCGTGTATTGGAAAAATACCAGCAGAATAGACAGTTTGAATTCGCAAGTAATTAGTAAATGAATGTCGTTTATAATTAAATCGAAGCAGATGTAGACGTCATTTAGAATTATTTCGTAAGACTCGAGTTTTTATATTGCACAACTCAGCCGACTATTTTTGTGTGCGATATTTTAGTTATTTTTAGTGTGATGCATTGAGATATGAGGATTATAGGTAGTTTCATAATACCACGTCATTGGGAGAAACGTTTTAGACTTCTATTTCTCTGAACTATTTTAAGACTTACGAAAAACCTGGTAATCTGGCTATAGAAATTCTAGAAGGAATACTATTTTGACTTTGTTCCTCTATCTATCCATCCACATTGGCCTCTAGTCCCTACAAATAAGCTACCGAGTATGCGCGATATGTGTTGGCGACATGCGCTAATGCGTGCTAGCTGGCGAATAGTAAAGCAGACGTTAGACTTCTAGGGACCTACTGGTCAATAGAATTCAGCAGATTCCATAAGCTTAAGGGTTCTCACCTGTTAACCACCATAGACAAATATCTTCTACTAGCAGCGCCCCGCGGTTTTACCCGCGTGGTGCCATTTCCTGTGGAAATGTTGGGATGAAAATAGCCTATAAACTTTCCGTTGAATGTGGCTATCCATTACAAAAAGAATTATTCAAATCCTATTAGTAGTTTCAAAGATTAGCCCTTACAAACAAACAAAGTTAGAAACTTTACCTCTATAATCTATCTTATATATAAAATTCTCGTGTCACAGCACAGTGTTCGTTCGCGTACTCCTCCGAAACGGCTCGACCGATTCTCATGAAATTTTGTGAGCATATTGAGTAGGTCTTAGAATCGGCCAACATCTATTTTTTATCCCGAAATTCCCGCGGGAACGGGTACAACGCGGGTGAAACCGCGGGGCGCAGCTAGTAATATATAAATAAATGAATAGCAAAATGTGTTGGTAAGCACATAACTTCAGAACGACTGCACCAAATTGGATGATTCTTTTTTTAATGTGTTCCTTATTGTCATAACAAGGTTTTTATATAAGAAAAATAAGGACTAAAAATCTCAAAATTCCCAGGCACAGCTAGTACTCTATATTTAACTCCTAAAGTTAGTAAATGAACTCTTATAAATAGGTCAATTTGTTGCTGGCTGGGATCTGTAGCTGTCACTGGACCTCATTTTTAATGTGAATTAATAACCTACTTTATAAAATAGTTTCAGTATAGTACCTGACAGCTGATTTGGGTATGGATCCATAGAGCAGCACACTCAGTCCTCTATACAGACCAAGGACACCGTGTCCCTTCACTGTTTTCTTCACACAGTCAAATATACCTGTGTATTGTTTGGTGCCACCTGGGAAAATATTAAGGTTTTAATATGAAGTACCAAAACCAATATTTTTGTACATTACATGGAACATAATTTAACCATAACCTTTATAGAATTTAATATTAAGCTTTAATATTCAAAACATATACCTCGCGACCTAGGTAAATTAACATTAAAAAACAATACACCTACATATTTCTACATTACATAACAGATAGATACATAGTAAATTACATAAGTGGCTACCATTAACGAAAATATAACATAGAATTGTTATTATTTAATGAAAAGAAATATAACAAAAAGAAAATAACAAAAAAGAGTTCCGTTCTAACCAAGGTTTCTATAGGCCTGTTTTCTAGGTCGAGCCAAGCCCCCACGAGGTTAACAGCCTTTTTGATTGATTACCTGTTTTGATAATGCAATAATTATATAACTAGCCAGTGAGAGTTTTGATAAACAATCGTGATATGACTTAAAGCACCTAAACAAACCACTTCGTTTGATATTAGGCAGATATTAATAGATAAATAAATATTATCAACATACCAACAAGATTCTAGTTGGATCAGGTTTAAAATTAGGTAACTAAGTCATTGCTTTAATAAATAAGTCATAGGAAGGTAATGTAATGTGTTTTTGATAGAATTCTTAATTTAAAAAATACTTATTTATAAAGTTGGACTTTATACAAAACAACAGATACATAAATATCTACAGATTTTACAGATTATGCTGATAAGTCCTTGACAACATTAACTTGTTTGTTTGTGCCACTCACATAACATGGTAAATGGACCAAAGTCCAAAACATCGCATGTTAAATTAACAGCACCCCACAAAAAACGATAACAAATAGTGAACTTGAATATTCAGCATCAAGGTCGCGAATAATAACTATTTCTCTAATCAGAATCTATTATATCAGTCGGGAACCTAATAAATACAGAACTCAGAAGTAATAGCAAATACATTCAATATTCATGCGTATGTGACGCAAAACGTGTATTTTGGGAAACATGTATTTTTTGCGTCTAGAAATGTTTTCATATAAAATTGCAAGTTTTAATTATATTGATGAATGAATTAAATTGTTTCGGCTGAATACCGTTACCGCCCCGCACTAACCTTTCTCGTCTAATTGTAGTTGTGTTTTTACATATTCAGTAGGGAATGTGATACAGATTTCAATGCCTCCTGTAATTCCGCCGGCTACCACTCCTTTTAATCCGACGGACCCGGAGCCCCCCGCCGCAGCCGCTGCTCCTGTTTCCGTCATCCATGGCCTGGAGAACGGATTCTTGAATGTTCCATTCCTTGAAGACATTATTACAAAATAATGTTAGGCGCTAACCAAGTAACCAACCAAAGTAGCAACGGCTGCTACACCTGCTCCCCACCGATTTTTAAGACAAACTGACAGAGCGAAAATTTTATATTTCTTTTTGACTGACACGCCGATTGATCAGTCAGTCAGTGATCACTAAATGGCAGTTGACACTTGTTATTGTCATTAATAATATCTGTCAGTAAAATTACACTGACAGATAAACAATTTTACTTTAATTTAACTGATCTAATAATCTGTGGTTTTTGTTTGGACTCTAGAAGTCACCTAGAAGTGGCGTCTCTTTACGTATAATAAATTTTTATTTTTGGTGAATTACGAGAGAAAACTTTACAAAAATGGCTTTGCGTACTTACGGCGATAAGCCGATAAGTTTCCAAATAGAGGAAGGGGGAGATTTTTACTGTGTCGGGTCAGAGGTAAGTGATTTTTCTCCTTTTACTTTGGCCGAATGAATCTTGTTTACTTTCTGAATTATGTCGAAATTAATATGTTTTATAATTTGAACAATTATTTCAAATCATTGCGCACAACAGCACTTAATATTTCAAATAATTACTAATTAAGTTATGAAGATAACAATTCTAACCGCTAAATGTTGGACCTTGATTATAGGTCGGCAATTACCTACGGTTATTCCGTGGGTCTCTTTACAAGAAGTACCCTGGCATGGCCAGGAGGACCTTGAACAATGAGGAAAGAAAACGTCTCGTAGACAATGGTCTTGGACCCCATGTACTTTCCAGCTCGGTCTCACTGCTCAAAGCCTCCGAAGTCGAGGATATCATTGAAGGAAATGATGACAAGTAAGTTCCAATTACTTCACCATATTTTATCAATTTTGTCAAAGAAAACTAACAGAACAAGCCTTGAACTTAGTTTAGATCTAAACAATAAAGTGTATCCTGTACATATTATTTTAACCATCTGTCAGAGTAAACATTTGCATACATAGGCACGAAATTACAAAAATAAGAATATTTAATTCAACACACCTTTTCAATTGACTAAAGCAAAGAGAAATTCGTAATCATCTTAGTAATTTTTAGGTACAAGGCAATCTCAGTGAGTCAAGAGCTAGCAACCCCTCGCGAGAGCAAAAGCAAGAAGCCTCACAATCCATCATGGTTACCTGTGATGCCCAATTCATCCCACTTGGACGCCGTGCCTCAAGCAACACCCATTAGCCGGTCCAGGGTTCACAATAAGAAGGTTATCATATTTTAAATGTTGCTTGAAGGAGTGTTATTAATATGATACTTATCTGTTCATGCTTGGTGATATTACGTGATGCACCTCCTTTGATGTCTTCGGTGACATTAGAGGCCTTTGCCCAGCAGTAGAATATTATAAGCTAATAGTACTTTTAGTCTTGTTTTTCGTTGATGAATCAAGATGTTCAAATTGTGCAAAACTCAATAAATTATGGTGTACTATACACATAAATATGCATGCAACCAAGGTTCTATAATAAAAAATCATTTTTTGTTTGATTACGTTGAAATAAATGTATTTTAATATTTTCAGATTCGCACATTTCCTCTATGCTTTGATGATACTGACATGACTGCCATGTTGGAGAACTCGTCACAGAAACAGATTCTGGTCCCGATCCGACTTGACATGGAGATCGAAGGACAGAAACTCAGAGACACATTCACTTGGAATAAAAATGGTAAGAATTCATTTGGAATAAAGTATAAATAAACTCAGAAGATAATTACCATTATAAGTAAGTTTTGTAGGTTGGGCTACTAACCTATTTACCTGCTACCTTTTATAACTTTTTGAATCGTTATATCTCAGAAACGGTGGCTCGTAAGAAAAAAAGTATTGATACATTTTTTATAGATAATTTTATGATCTACAATTTTTGTCTGAGGTACTTTTATGATAAACTTACCGTTTTGCTGAAAATCGCGAAAAACTCATTATTTTGACCTTTGACCTTGAATAAAAAAATCCATACACGGGAATGATGGGGAACTTTTAAACATTTTGTTTATAATTATGTTTTGAACAATTTTACTGATTTTCAGCTTGTTGGGACTTTATGTAACTTCGAATGTCTAAATTGACCGGAGTACTAGTATGTTTAAACTAAAAAATTGAATGAATAATTTCCTTGATAACCTTTTAATTGCCATAAACAAGCTACACTTTCTATTTTGGCAAGCCTGTTGGCACAGTGGCAGTGAGAGCGCTTACTGTGTTGGGGGTTGCGGGTTCGATTCCCGCCCGGAATCAACAATATGTGAAGACATAGTTGTTGGCGACGACGTCTGGGTGTCAATTAAATATTCTTATAAAGTATTTGTGTATGTATATGTAGTAGTATCAGTTAATTAGATTCCACAACACAAGCTTAGAGCTTACTTTGGGTCTAATTAACCATGTGTGAATTTGTCCAGGTATATTTATATTTATTTATTTATTTGTGTATGTATATGTAGTAGTATCAGTGAGTTAGATTCCATATTACAAGCTTAGAGCTTAGTTTGGGTCTAATTAACCGTGGGTGAATTTGTCCGGGTATATTTATATTTATTTTATTTATTACTCGATAGCATTCTTAAATTCAGACTTTACATCACAATCTTGGTTCTTTAATTCCAGAATCTATAATCACACCAGAACAGTTTGCCGAAGTGCTCTGCGATGACTTGGAGCTTAACACCAGTACATTCATCCCAGCGATCGCGACATCTATTCGACAACAAATAGAGGCGTTCCCGAGCGAACCTCCGGCTATCTTGGAGGAGCAGACTGATCAGAGACTGGTCATCAAACTGAATATACATGTTGGGAACACTTCGCTTGTTGATCAGGTGATTACAATAACTGATAATTTGTTTAGTTAGGGCGGGTTTCAGCTTACGCTTACACATCAGTAAACGTCAATATAAAATGTCAGTCTCAATAGAAGTAAGAATCTATATCCTATCGTTCTATACTAATATTATCAAGAGGTAAAATTTAATTTTGTTGTATGTTCACCAGTCGGTTTTGAATATTTTTGTATTTCATAACTACATTCAAGAGGCATGTTATAGGCTATTTTTATCCCGAAATTGCCACGGGAACGGGTACAACGTTGGTACAGCCGCGAGGCGCTGCTAGTAAGAAATATTTTTCCAGGTGGAATGGGACATGTCAGAGAAAGAGAACAATCCAGAACAGTTTGCAATGAAACTGTGTGCTGAGCTCGGCCTGGGCGGAGAGTTCGTGACGGGCATCGCTTACAGTATCAGAGGACAGCTGAGCTGGCATCAAAGGACTTATGCGTTCAGTGAAGCACCTCTGCCTGTGGTTGAGGTACGTAATGTATGATATCTACCTATAAGTATTATTCCCATTATACTTAACTACTATAAGTAATTTTTTTTAGCAATTAGAGCAATTTGCATAGTCAATCCGACTCGCACTTGGCCGGTTTAAAAAAAAAACTTCTCAAAATCTCAAATGTTTTTTGAAAAAGAACGCAATTATCTATAAGTTTTTTTTGGTGATAAATATGACCCAGTTTAATAAGTTGGTACTTAACTAACCCGTATTTCATAAGTACTACTAGATAGCCCATGTTAACGCTATGTGTTGTGTACAGACGCCGTACCGGCAGCCGTCCGAAGCGGAACAGTGGGCGCCTCACCTGGAGACGCTGACCAACGCCGAGATGGAGAAGAAGATCCGCGACCAGGACCGCAACACGCGCCGCATGCGACGCCTCGCCAACACCACGCCGGGTTGGTAACTTACACACCTCTTAATATACACTAGACAATATTGACCACACGTCGCAGTAAGTACAGGCAGTGGCGGATCCAGCCAAAGCTAAAGTTACTACAAAAATAGCTTTATTCCTCCTAGCGGGGGCTAAAGTTACTACAAAAATAGTCCTGATTCCTACTAAAAACAATTATATCCTTTAATCAGGGTTTCCCATCGTTTCTATCGCGCTATTTTATTATACTATTGCGCTCCTCGGCTTATTTCTCTAGGGCAGTGCCGCCTCTGATTGGGAACCTACCCTCCCCAAGGTAAACTACAAAATCGTCTACCCCTACCTCTCCCTAGGTTAAGCTCTATATCCTGAATCCGCCACTGCCTACCACGCTGTCGTGAGGACTCTACTATTGTATGAAAGGCATAAATGAAACTCTACTACAAGTACAAATATTATAATCAAAAGAGTACAAATAATTTATATAATATTTATTCTAGATTGTAAAATAATTTTATACTTGAACTAATGAACATGTGTTATAGTCATTATTTAATCGTTTTTGTCAAAGACATTTTATGAATATACTATATTATATCACTTTATCTGTATTAAAATGTACTTAATGAATCAAGTCTGAATGTTTATGAGGCATGTGAAAGATTTGACGTGGTTAATACCACAGGCTCGGTGAAAAAGTACATTTAATAGTATTAAAACCGTGTTTGCCTGCCAATGTACAATTATGATATTGTTATGTAAATAGTAACAAATTCAATATTATGTATGAAATTTGTATTTTTATCATACAAGTAGATAAAAAATGTGTGTTCATACAATTTAATACAAATTTCATACAAAATACTAACTGTTTTTATAAAAGTAAGTGGACTGTTAAATTATATCACATTAAACGTTTTTATTGCATTCACTTAGTTTTATTTTATATTGTATTAAAACTAATGAATGCGTGATTTAATTGACACAATCTGCTTACCAAAACATTTAGTATTATTTAAGGAAGCCATAATTATTATTTTTAATATTTTTTATACTATACCTTTGTTTACAAATGTATATATTTATTTTTACATGTTAATATTGTTATAGCTGTATATTAATTGAGTTCATTTTGGTACCAGATGTGTCGTTGAGTCGCGCCGTGAACCGCCTGATCCGTGCCGACGAAGCAATGTTCCCGTCTACGCCAGAAAAGAGAAGGAAAAAGATATAAATTTCCTATGCAAAGATCTGAAACAATTTTTATATTATGTAGCACTAAATATACTACAATTTTCCAATGTATTTTAAGATTTTACTCTATGCTTAGGCAGTTGAAAGTAAAGCGAAATAACAACATTCTGTAATACCGAACTGTTCGATTTATTAATATTTACACTTCGTTCAAGTCATACAAACAAATATGAGCCAAGTAGAATCGGTTCAGCCGATTGAGAGCTACGATGGCTTATAAACAAAGATATACACATAACTATAATGCCCTGTTTTCTGTGTTGGAGGTTAAAAATATAGCATCGTTGGGCCACGGATCGTTCGTCGATTAAGTATTCCAATAATTTAGATTTTAATAAATCGTGCTTTACAAAAAATATGAAGTTTTTTTCTACCCAAACAGCACCCTGTATATACCTGTATTTCAGACCAAATAAAAAGTTAAGACCGGGAGCTGAGAACTATACGATGAAGCATGTAAAATTATACTTCTTGAATATACTCTAGTTTCAATACACGTTTCACACGTGTTAGCAAAATTGGCTTTACTTCTATGTAAACAGAGCATTCCATTATTCTTCTAGACTCAGGGTTCTATTCAGAATTGATTAGTTGAGCTCGGCGTAGATTTAGTAACTCAAACTCATCCCAAATGCAAGTAAGGGGCCGCTCGTTACCGTTCTTCGGAGGGCGCGGTATATGTCTATCCCGTTGATAAAAACTGTTACACTATTCCGGAGGCATTTAGGCAATTAAATCTCAGGGCCACTAACCTATAAGAATGAAGATGAGGTTGTAAGAAAACCAAGTACCTATGTGCTTTGAAACCAAATACTTATTTATTTGCCTATAAAGTTTTAACAAGGAGATTTAATAATGTAGGTTTTGCAAGGTAGGCTTTTCGGCGATAGTAACGTAACGTTATCGAATTCTAACTTCTGTTACAGGCATCCCTAGTCATAAAAGTATGTCTAACCTACATACATAATATATAACGACGATAAAAAGAAGAACGCAGAAATAGTAATATACCTACTAACTGTAAAATCTAGAAACCGGATACCTCCGTCACATGCGGTCCAAGCTGTTACATCCTGTTTGACGAGTTGTTTTTTATTCACGTTTTGCAGCGGTGGCCGCGGCTGCTCAACTTTTTGCTAACACCCGAAACCGCACCAGTTTATATTTCAGCCTTTCTCTAACTTTTTCGTGTCAGATAATTGTTTTTATTGAGTTACTGTGTAAGCGGGTTCGGTTGATGGAACGTGGAACAGAACATAAATTAAAGCTAGCGAAAGAGTATAGGATTGAAAGATGTGAAAGCCTATAAATATCTATGGAAAATAAGATTAAAGATCATCGCTTTTCTATAACCCCGGCAACCAATCAGAACCGCGCCTGTGTGTCGTCATTTCATCTCAATCCTTCATCGTATCTTTATCCTATCCTTAATGTTGTGGGATCAATCTCAATCTCACGCGCGTTCCGCAAGACTGATAGTGATAACAATAAAATGCTGTTTGAAAATATATTTACTTCTTCTTCTTATCGGATGGTCAACCTGACCAATCCTGGTGTCAGAGTTATTGAGCCGCCAAAGGCCTCTGACATGGCTCATGTAACGACTATTATCCGTAGAAAGTAACCGGGACCGACGGCTTAACGTGCCCTCCGAAGCACGGAATCATCTTACTTTTCGGGCAATCAGGTGATTTAGCCTGCAATGCCCTAACCAAACTGAGGACAGTCTCACAAAGTGATTTTTTGTGAGATATTCCCACCGGGAATCGAACCCGGAACCTCCGGATCGTGAGCCGAGCGCTCAAACCACTAGACCACGGAGGCTGTGTTACTGATTGAGTAATTACATTAAGTCTTATGCTGTAGGATAAAAATCCGCAGGATATAAATGGTGACCGCAACGGTAATTTGCCTCATCTGGCATTTCTAATTCAGCGTTCCGTGCTCGTTCATCTCATAAAAGCTCTGACAATAGTGTTGGCCACCTATATAAACTTACTTTTATTAAAGACATGGTCAATGTAATGTAGTGTAAAGCTAACTTAGCTCTAGGTTTCTCACAACATTTCCTTATAATAATCTATATATATAAAATTCAAAGTCCTGACTGACTGATAATCAACGCACAGCCTCAACCGCTACACCTAGAAACATGAAATTTTGCAGGAAGGTTCTTCAAGTGACGTAAGTACACACTAAGAAAGGATTTTCGAATATTCCTACAGGAACGGGCTTTACGCGGGCAAAGCCGCGGGGCGCTGCTAGTATATTATATATAAGTATATGTAACATAGTAAAGCAATCCTTCCAAGCGGTGAAAGCATTTCGTCTATGACCTGCCACGTCAACTTTCCGATTCGGTGATATCATGTTACTTTGTTCTCTTTTTGTCTCGTTTTGTTTGATATTTCACGCGCCGTTTGATATCAAATATACTTACGAATAACTCGGGTATAAATGTACGATTACCACTCTGCTCCCACTTTGATTTACGTGAACTATTCCATTAGGCTTCTTTTTTATCTGATTTGCGAATCCGATCCAACATCGATCGACGAATGATATTAATATCTAAATATTTCTCAAGATTATGAAAATATTGTTTGTAGTTCTACGTTTTTGCTTAAAACGCCTACTATTTGAATACTCGAGTAAATTTTATTCCGTTCTCGTAGCCACACTACGTCATATACGTGTAACTACGCGGCTACGGCTCGTAGCATCTCACGATGTCGTAGCACCGTAGCAGTGAACCGCTACGAAATTGCACTTCACCAACTAAAATATCTCAACAGAATTTTAAAAATATTTCAGCGGTCTTTTAATCGTAAAGTAATTTAAAACGTTACGAATATTAAAATCTTGAATTTATGTGCACATGAAGTAACCTTTATTAAGACTTTGGGCATAAAATATTAAGCGAGTTGAAAGTTAGCGCATTAATAAGTGGAATAAGTATCGTAAAATAGTTGATAGAACTGGATTAGTTTAAATTGTGCGTGAGAGGGAGAGGCTCGGACGTTCAACCCGACCGCGACTGGTGACTTATGTCGATGTTTTCGTTTACAAAACCTTTGATATTCACATAAATGGTTCTCCCGACTGTGGTATCGAGATTTATAGGTCCTCCACAGTCGGACAAGTGAGGATCCAAGTTTGTTGAGAAAAACATGTTGTGCGCATGTGCGGTGCGGCGACCAATGTCGGCGCCTCCGAGTAGTGCGTGACGGGCGCGCTCGCTCCGCGCGGCTAGGCGCGGGACCCGCGCTATCGATACTCGATCACTGCTCATATATTCCCGAAGATACTAGGTATTATAATTAAAAAAAAACATAAAATATAAAACATGAATTTTTTCAGTATCAAATAGTTCAGAATCTATAACAAAATATATTTTTCTGACTTACTTTAGAAGAACAACACATTTTAATATTTTTAAAAATAATAAATATGTCAGAAAACGAAAGCTTACTTTTAAAGTAATTGGTCTGTTTAAAACCTAAACCAATAATCTACAAAGATATGTCTCAAATACATGTCTGCTATTTGATATTGTTATTATTCCTCTGAAGTAACATAACTGTATCTCCTCCATTCGAAGAGCCGTTAATAAACCGTGTCATTCATATTTAACGGTCAACATCGCAAAGATTACGATCAATTAAGATAGCGGTGTGACCACACTGTCCATCGATTGTGCTAGTGATGTGTCGATCTGTTGTCGATAGCAAATCATTGCAGGCAACGATATTGTCGCGTCAGGCACGTCCCTAATGGGAGATTTCACCAATGTTCAGTGTGATAAAATGTTTGTGAGAGGTGGGAAGCCCGACCTCGCTCCCTCCTCCCGCCATCGACAACATTCAAATATATTCTAATCAATCAATTATTTAACAGACAATCAAACTATTTAAAACAATAAATTAAATAGACAAAACAATGTTTTTAAATTCAAACTGTGTTCGAAAAGTGACAGTTGCGTAAACTATTTTTATTCTTAGTTTAAATTCGCGTTTTGTTTAAAAACTGTTATCAATTAATTGAGTGTTGGAAATTGGACTTAATGATGGGAAGTTTTAAGATCGAGGTATGTTTATTATAGTAATATATTGTGAAATATGAATTATTAAGATTTCAGGACACAACTTTGTGGCTAATTTATTACTTTCTGACGTTTATGGCGGAGATAAAAAACTGCTGAGCTACTTTTTAATAAACATTTTTCTGGTTCCATGGTTTCTATGGTGACCTTAGAAGATTATCTGTGTGTAATAAATTATACCTTTTATCTAAATATGGCGGCTAGTAAATATTCTCGTTATATTTTACGAAATTAAAATAATATGTAGTTACGTAAGACTTACAAGTCTAAATGTTTTAACTTTTTATACTGAATAATCCAATTATATTATAAAAATACCGATTAAGCCTTCGTTAATTGGAATTATTTATATTTAACCTATTGTTTTAAAGCTGGATCGATTTCCATGAAGCTTTAGAAATGGTATAGTTAACTAGAAATGTGATGATGGAGATGGTAATGTAAACGGATTTTATAAGTTTAGGCGCTTGAGTCTTCAGAAGAATTGCCTTGTTTTCATAGGTCGGTAAACATTTTAGTATTCCAGAGAATGTCTGGAAAGTACTTCCTAAGTTTGTGAGATCTCATATCTTCGGTTCCGATCGTACGCGATCTTTACGAAAGTCAGCATAAAATTTTATGTTTAAGGTCTATCGGTTATGGAAAATTTATTCGCGAATCCAATCCCAACAACAAACAAAGAAATATATCATTACATTATATCATCTAGTCTTGTAGGTATAATAAAAATAAAACAGTTTTTGTTTTGTGTGGGTTATGTAATAAAATAAGGACAGAAAAACTTACTGCTTAAATATTATTTCGTTAAAAATATCAAATTATTGTTGTTTAAAGTTAAACCCTGGGTTTATAGAATTGCCACTATCGGCCACCCATCCACACTGAGGTGCACGATGCTTAACAATGAAATTAAAACGGTATATTCGCTTAGGAGCTACGATTAACACACAGACACGTATGAGTAATACTAATAACACCCGTTTTTTCATGTCGAGAGGATTCAAATCAAACTTTCGAAACAGAAATTGGGATGGAAAAACAAATGATTAGTAAAAAAGTATTTGCTACGAATAATTTTATCGCTATCCCGTAAGAAGAAGTTATACGTTTTTATAATAAAGTTAGCAATAACGCTCTAACGTTTTGTTTTCTTAAATTGTCTTTGACGAGTAGATTTGAGATCGGTTAAAAATTCTTCTTCTTCATCGAGTGGACGGCCAACCTGACCAATCCTGGTGTCAGAGTTATTGAGCCGCCAAAGGCCTCTGACAAGGCTCATGTAACGACTACTATCCGTAGAAAGTAACCGGGACCGACGGCTTAACGTGCCCTCCGAAGCACGGAATCATCTTACTTATCGGGCAATCAGGTGATTCAGCCTGTAATGCCCTAACCAAACTGAGGATAGTCTCACAAAGAGATTTTTGTGAGATATCCCCACCGGGAATCGAACCCGGAACCTCCGGATCGTGAGCCGAGCGTTCAAAACACAAGACCACGGAGGCGGTTAAAAATTATATTTGATCATTTTAATCACTTAATCCTCGGGTTCCCAGGTCGAGCGAAAGCATGTTTCTTACATTTCAAACTTGGCTCCAGTTTGAGATCACCAGCCCGCATTTGGCAAGCATGGTGATTAGGCCTAATCCTCCTCACTGTACTGATAACTTCAGTCAGATGAGAGGCCTTTGCGCAGTAGTGGGATATTACAGGCTAATACTTTTACTACTACTTAATCATTTTAATTAATTATTAGATTTCCCTGGTATAAAAATTTTAAGACACCCAAAAACCTAATGATATATAATGACAATGTAATGCTTATCTTATTGGTTCTTCGATATACGGTTTTAGATAAAAGGTACCTACAAATTACAGTATCAGTTCAAATCAGCGTCTTCGGAATGTAAATCTAAATGTTTTACGAGTGAATGTAACGTAGACCGAGAGGACAGTGTTAAGTATAAATCACGTTATCTGGCCAATCCTCGTTTGCGTCGTACATGGAATAGATATTGGTTATTTTAATAATATTAGGATCTAGGTCTCTTTATTTGAATTGGATTTCGGAATGAGATAGATTAGCTAGATAGAGAGAAGATATATGTGGCTTTATTACCAGTATTTACTATTTATTTACTTAATAGTATAATAAAAATAAAGATACGACTTCGAGAAATTTCTAGAATTAAAAAATAATATGTTTGGTTCGTGGATTCTGTTCATAAGAGAAGAAGTAATTTATGTACTTACAACGTTGATTGGTTTTATACTTAAAATTAACTTTATCTACACTAATGTTGTAACATTCTACTTATGATTCCAATACTTGACTTATAATTACTACTGTTATAGCACAGACAACTAAAACACTCAATATAAGCAATTGCACATGATGTTATAATATCATTATAATATAACATTATAACATCATTATAACGCGACCAATTAACCTGGCGAGCCTTATGTCAAAATCCTCATACTAGTTGTATAAAATTTTGATATTAGGCTGGCTTTTGAAAACAGTTGGGTTATACGTGAAAACTTCGTCGAAACTACATACACAAAACTCTTTGGTAAGATCTCGCTCGCTCCTGATTGGCCCTACGAGCAGCTGCGCTCTCATTGGTTAGATTTTAATGGCGGCAAGTTCACTGTGACAATACACGTACCTACGCGTGAATTTAATGTTTCGCAATGTGTTTTGTTTTTAAAATTTTGTTTGATTAATTGCATTAAATAGTGAAGATAAAGTAGTGTATGCAACTGCATATAACACGGGTATTAAAACACTCGTTACTATTATGAAACTCGCTGCGCTCGTTTCATAAACTCACACTCGTGTTTTAATACCCTTCTTTATATGACGTTGCATAAACTACTATGTATTACCCTACTTAACCCTAGTTTACACTGGCAAATAATGGTATCGGTTCGTAATAACAGTAGCGTTTTCTGTTAAGTCTCGTATTATATACCAGGTTTTAACAATACCTACAAATTTCAAAGAAGAAATTTTAAAATCAGAACACAAAACTGAGGAACGTCAATCCAATTATAATAGCTCTAGATAAGTTCGGTACTAGTCGCAGCTCTCGAACACTCGGACGCTTCAAGAGTTCGTATTACACCAAACTTCCTCTAGTCTCTATATTGATCTCTTGTCTATGGCACACTGTGATTAGTTGTCTCTGCTCGTGTTGTATATCTTTCTGTAAACCACGGTTGCGCTCTTAGCAAGGCAATAAAAATTAAGTACTAAGAGAACTGAATTTTTATCAATATTTAAAAGAGTTGAAATTGTAAAAGGAATTATGTATGTGCGAGTATAATAGGTAGGCTTTACTAAAGTGGTCCCAATTATGGTCTGTTTTGACTTTTCGGACATAATATAAACCTCATATAACCTAAGCCTACTTCCTTTTTGCCTTTATCTTTGTATAACCAGATGGACTATGGCTAAAAGTGCGTTTCCCTGGTTCTACTGATTGGATATATCGGTTGGACAACCGGCCAGTAGCCTATTTTAGTACGTTTTCTGTCGTCCGCCCGCACAATCTAAAATGTGTCTTCAAGATTAATTTTAAAATAGAAGGAAATGTGTTAAATTTTAAATGTAATTTAAGTTTACTATCTCGTACCGTCACTTGCGTAGTCTCACTGTAAAGTGGAAAATTTGTAAAAATCTTTTCTTGAGATTCCGGAGGGGAATATCGAGTTGATTGGTGGCGAAGGTTTAAATCGTAGCCTCTTCGTAGCTGTAGGTGTATGTTGAATTCCCTGTAGGTATCTTTAGAACGATAGTGCTACGAGTATCAATGGAAACTCCTTTATATAATTAAACTAGCAGTGCCCCGCGGTTTTACCCGCGTTGTGCCCGTTCCCGTGGGAATTTCGGGAATTTTTTACATAAAAACCTTCTTCTTGAATCACTCTACCTATTACAAAAAACCGCATCAAAATCCGTTGCGTAATTTTAAAGATTTAATCATACAGACAGACAAACAGTGTGACAGACACGAAAAAGAGACGACTTTATTTTATACTATGTAGTGATATGTGGTCATAAGGTCCTTTTTTCTACCACTTAATACAATTATTCTACTCATATTATACAAAATTAAATAATCAATAAAAATATTATTCATTTATTTCGAATAGGTTAGACCTGGGTTGGCGGGTCTCGGAGTTTTTATACCACCTAAAGGCCTAAAGACAAGGTCGAACGATTGATACAACCGGGAGTGTCTTCTTGACGTGCCCTCCGAAGCACGGTAGCGCTCAGATAGAATTACCACTATGAGCCACCCATCCAAGTAGGGACAGAGCGGCACGTTGCTGAACAAAAAAAAAACTTGTCTAAATATATGTTTGGCCAGTCACAAAAATGTAAGGATAATTAATTCTATTAAATGCATTAACATAGGTGTTACACTTCTCATATCACCTTCTACCTATACCTAAAGCAAAACTACCTAAATAAACGTTGTAAATAGGTTGAAATATAATAAATAATGTATTATTTCCAATATAATCACAATATAATATAGCGTGAACAAAACCTTATTAGAAAAGCTGTCAATGGAAATAGTCGTGTTTCAGTCAACAACACTTGTTTAGTTCTCACTACAACTAGTAATCAATGTAATAGTAATGTGTAGGAGTATACCCGTACTTACGAGTACGTACTTGTAATACTATTTGTAAAGCATCTAATCATACTAATATCTTGGCTATTGTATGGAAGCCTCATTTTCAGATTGGTTTGATTGAGATATTACAGAAATATTTCAACGAGACTAGCTATGTAACATATATATATAATACTACTAGCAGCGGCCTGCAGTTTTACCCGCGTTGAGTCCGTTCCCGCTGGAATTTCAGAAAAAAATGTATCCCACTGATACATAACCTATATTACTGTAAAGTTTCATTCAAATTCGTTCAGCAGTTTCAGCGTGAAAGGGTAACAACAAACAAACGGGCCTTTGGCGGCTCAATAACTCTGACACCAGGATTGGTCAGGTTGACCATCCACTCGATAAGAAGAAGAAGAACGGGTACAACGCGGGTAACCCTGCGGGGCGCGGTTAGTAATAAAATACTCGTCATATAGAGATACCACATACGAATATCGGCTGAAAACGACCGATCGACAGCGATCAGTTTCCCAGATTGTACCACCGCGGGGTTCCGCTCAAACACGCTAAGCAATGTAATCAAATCATAAACTCGGCTAATAGCGGCTTCAGCTCAGTGTTAACGTGTTGTTAACTAGACCACATGTTATATTATTCACGTTATTATCTACATAATATATTGTAATATGGATTAATGATTAATATACACCTTAATATATTTGATGTTGAGTTAATAATGGAGAAATGGTATTGAATCAGTTTTTTGTGAGGATTACTATTGTGTTATAAATGTAACTTCATTTATTTATTTTTCATAAAAATAGTAAATATAATGAAAATAACCGTATATTACGAATTCGTAATTAAGTAACCCCTTTTATAATTTTGGGAGATTGTGAATCATAGCATATTATTATAAAATCTCTGCACCTCAATAAAGATTCCCGCACATAATGATTTTCCTAATATTTCTATCCATAAAAACGCACAAACGACATCTAATTAAAAAGAATACCGCATAATCTCCCTATATAATTGTTACCAAAAGCTATTAATATCCATTCTTCTCACAACAGACCCAAAGAGTACTTAGTATCAATAAAAATAAATAACTCGAGAATCTAATTTAAATAAGGCTATGGAAAGCAATTCGATCTGGTGTGAAGCGCTGTGTAATTACTCGGGATTCACAGAGAGACGGTCGAGACCAACTTTAACCGACTTACAGAAGGAGAGTTGCATTATTCAAAGCGTTACATCGGTCAGCTGCCTAATTGCCTTCAATATGAAGTGTTATTAACTGGCTCTCAGGTTTAATAGGTGGATTTAACGAGTTCTAAAGTATTAATTGATTTAATAAGTCTAGATACGAATTTTACCTATGTGTACTAAGATAGAATCGTATAGATGGAACCATAATCGTTATCGACTTATAAGCAAAACGCGTTTACGCAATCAATAATAACAATATCTTCCTTATTAGCTGGTTACGATCCTACTCATAAATTATTTTTGTACTTACAATGATTGAAATGCCAAATTCCATTACTGAACAGAAACACCATTGCAAGGTAATCAAGCGGCAACAATGTCATTAAGATAAATATCGGGAAGGCTTCGATGAAACAGTGTAAGTATTTATATCTGTCCCATCTCGGCTCGACGCGATACCATAAACATTGAGATGTTCTTTTTATTACAATGCCATAAAGTGGCGTGGCTAATTGCGCACCAACCAATTGGCTGTATTGTGTACATTGAATACCTATTGGTATGAATTTACTCGCAACGTATAAGGGCTTTGTTCTCTCGACGATTAAAAAGTCGGATTACGTTGTTGGAATTCATATTATTGTGTACTAGCAGCGCCCCGCGGTTTTACCCGCGTTGTATCCATTCCTGTGGGAATTTCGGGATGAAAACAAGCCTATGTTACTCGTGGATAATGTAGCTTTCGAATGGTGAAAGAATTTTTAAAAACGGTCTAGTAGTTTTTGAGCCTATTCATTACAACCAAACAAACAAAGTTTTCCTCTTTATAATATTACTGTAGATGAATCTAACGAATCTACTTGTGTAAAGTATGCGAATAGCACTTGTGGCAATACATCTTCAAAGAACTTGTGAGTAAAAGCAAACGCGAAATCTATCCGCGCGGTGGCTCCACCCGCGATGCAATAGATGGCACTAGTGTTAAAGTTTTGTAGATCGCGCTTGCATGTAAGCGCTTGCATGTAAGCGCTCACGCTTATTTGCCCAGATTTAGAGGGATGACTTCACTGAATCTGGGAAAATAACGCAAGCCACGCGCATTTTGTTGAGCAGGGAACAAATATTCCTCTTTATAAATTAAGTATAGTATAGATAAATACTTAGCTATACTATTTACAAAAAACGAAAATTATCTCCATAAATAGGACACAAACAATCTTCCACGATAAATTATGTCGCGCCCCGAGTGTTATTGAATGTCTCGACTAAAGTTTTTATTTAAACCCAAGACAACAGCCTTAAGCGGGAACGTTCCGAAGAGATATAAGGCTCTTCTCACATGTATATTAATCATACATACATGATTCCGCGCTGGATTTATTTGGTAGAAAGAGATGCCAACATCAATTTAGCAAATAGTCCGCAAATGTAGGCTATCTATCACCGCGCGAGGCAGGTCCCTGACCGTCTCGCTATCTACTAAATTACGGAGGCAAAGAAATATAAGAAGACCTTCACGTTTATAACAATTTATTGGAATACTCATCTAAACAAACACTCGCGTGGGCTTAACGAACTTCAGTCTGTCGATCACATGTTTGAAACTAACGATTTGATCCGACATATGGCCGTTCGATAACTGATGAATTTTAACCATAGATAAACAGAACTTTTATTCAAATACTCGTATTATTTACTTTTCAGTGGAAATTTGAAAACAAGAGATACTTATATTTAAAGCGTTATAATAATACTAGCAGCGCTTTGGGGTTACCCGGGTTGGACCCGTTCCGTGGGAGTTAAGTAAACTTTTCGGATAAAACGCAGACTTCAAAGACAGACATTGGATACGTAGCCTTCCTTCCTATCAGAAGTGCAAATGCGACGGCTAGTTTCAAGGATTAGATAGTTCAAACAAACTCTACAGCTGTATTACCTATATTAGTATAGATTTGGTACATACCGACAATAAAGGCATTTGAACACTGCAGAGCATTTTTTTGCAAATCCGGAAAATTATATATTGTACTTCTTAATAGTATGTTATATGCACCTTAACTGAGGTAAATAGCGTAATTGATGTGTTTGTGCACCTATTTCGCTGAAAATGCTAAATCACGTATTTTCAGCCCTCCACTACTGAGAAACATGAAATACCTCAATAAAATTTGGTCTAGTTAAATTAAGTAATATAGAAATGTTTCGTAGAAGTGACAAAATAATATGAGATCTCTGAATATCCCCGAAGTGGGATCAACAACCTCCAGTCACTTGGTGGAAGTACCTTCAGGTAATATCCCACACGCACTCAAGTGTGTTCGAACGTACGATATAACCGAACATGAATTCCTTTTTCTTATTGAAAATTACGTATTGTATGCGAAATTACTTGAGCTTGGGTTAGTACGTGGATATTATGATATCTTTATTAAAACCGATATTTAAAAATAAATTGTATAAATGATATTAATTGCTGTAATATGTTTAATTTTCATGGTTAGAACATTTATTAAATAATAGAGGTTATAATTAACATGTTATTCAGTAAATAGAGTTTTAGTTGCACAATATTTAGTCCAGTCTGTCTCTCACAAGGCAAAGCTTCTTTGCTCTTTATTCACCCTTCCTTGCTATGTGCAAGTCAAGGCCAGTATTTCCGGAAGGAGTCTAGCTCATCGCTCATTACAAACCAATCACAGTCGAGCTTTCAATGAAAGAACAATACGTAAAGTTTGTACTGAAAGAATGTATGTAAATATGCATACTATAATTTATCTTATAGATCGCACTTGTTTACGTCTGCAAAACGGAGCACAATCGCCAGAAGCAATCGATCGCCGAATCAGCATAGTTTTACGACGTTGAATGTGATAGAGACGGACGCTCGGTTCCAAATGTTTGGATGACTTAATATGAGCATTTCCTTTTAAGTTGCTGAATGTAGATATTAAACAATGAGCATCAAATCTAGATTCAGTTATGGGGGATTTAATGCTTTTCTTTATTGAATAATGCATTTTTGTTTCTGCTCCACGTTTATCAACTACTTAGGTATAATTGAAAGTTCACTTCATTTTTAAACATCAGAATCGAGCTCGACTGATCTCCACTTTTCCCTCCACCCTCGGCTCTCCTCTTTCCTCTTCTTCAGCTATTCATATGACATATAATTCTTTTTTCTATTAGTTGTTCTAAATATCCTCTTCTTTTCCTTCCTCTTCCCATCTTAGTACAGCTAAAACGCACATTTCTTCTTAATAAATCAATATAAGTAGTTTTAAAAATTGTTAATTAAAAAAAAATGTTAAAAAATATTTTAAAATATACAAAAGAAAAGCAACAAGCCACAAAACCCCTGCATTTCATACAATATTAAAGGTTTTTGTTGCCTCGTTACTCGGCCGGCATCGATACGCGCAACCAGAATTGAAATTGATTAACAAAAGGTATTTTTAAGCCACTCAGTTTGAAAAGAATATTACTTTATTTAATAAACGAATTCGCTACAATATCTTTTTATTTTCAGTATAATCCATTTAATATTAAATATTCCATCGATACGTGTACACGTGGCAGGATTAATTTAAGTACTAGTTCATTGGAAATAAGCTCCTAATTGTGTGGGAGGCATTGCAAATTCGAATGCATATTACGACCAATAATATTGACCATTTATGACCACGCAATCTATTCGAGGAATTTGATTATTCAAAAAACACAATAGACCGCCATGAACAAACCTATCGAATAATATGAATACCTACAAAATCCACGCTTTTAAAGCTCCTTTTGGATACATTTTAGACATTTATAAATCTAAATCAATTCTATATCAATGAGGTCAATCGATTACTTGAACCATGTAGGAACAGACTGACAATTTGTTTCGTAATTACCAAGTAAGTGATACGTTGGCAGTGGGAGTACCGACAGCGATATAAATTCGAACATAATAATTATGTTCATCAACCTGATAACTGTCTATTAATCAATAGTGTAGGAGTATTGTAATAAAATATTTATGTTTCAAAGTCGATTCTTTGCTAAGTAACACAAGACGTGGGCAGAAAGATAATCTTCCACCATAAGTATTAATAAGAAGTACGGATATTCAAATCAATTTACAAGTAGCGCGCTCTCTAATAACAGCGAACTTCTTATCTAATTGATAACTTCTCACGAGCAATCGACTATACTTATCTTGTGAACATTGATAAAGTACTTTGAACTCTAAAGTCACATATATAAGAATACAGGGTGGAATTATTCAATGACACCTGAAGGAAAAGTACTCTAAAAACTGTAGATATATATTTATTTTTACTAAAAGAAAAATCCCTTTATTCTTCTTCTTAGTCGTACACTCCTGTCGGAGTGATCGTGCTCATGAATTGTCTTCTACTTCGGTTGGGGCTTTTGTGAGATTTCTTCTTCTGTCCCTATTCGCGGAATGCGAGAGTAGTCGGTAATTAAACTTTTAGTAAAATATTTAATTTCACCTGTCCATCGTGTGGGCGATCGGCCGCGAGAACGTAATCCCTCTCTAGTCTTGCTGTACCAGCAGTTCCAAACAATTTTCGTTCCGCACTCGTATAATGTGTCCAAACATCTTAAGAATCCGCAATTGCAAAATAGATAAGAGTATTTGTTCGATACGAAGCTCCTTCAGGATGGAGATGTTAGTTCGGCGAGCAGTCCACTTAATCCTCGATATGTGCCTCCTTCAATCCTTTTTTATTAGGAAACTACAAGTATATAGAACTTTTATCAGATGAACAGCTATTTTTAAGCAAGCTTATTTTACAAATAAAACTCGCAACATGATCTTCTTAGTCAGCATTCAGCTAATTATGCTTACCTAAACTGTACTCATACTAAAACAGGTCAAGTATTGTAGAAATAGTCAATAAGTATGGATGAAGCCAATTAAACTGCGATCCTCACGATATTTTCCATCTTTATAAGAGTACATGTTAATATTGTACATTTTTACGTAATGAAAAAAATATTAAAAGAAAATACCACTCCGGAACGGAGGGCACAGTTTATTAGTAGAGTATATCTTGCTTCCATCTAAAAAGCCTGACTGAAGTATGATGAGACAAGGATTAATTTGTATGGATATCGAATCTTAATAAATACAATACACCGAATCGAATCCAAGTATAACAAAGTCCTAATAAAGTGTTAAATACTGGCGATCTATAAACCGTTGGCGAAGTTAAGAATTAATATCTGAAAGTTGGTCCGAGTTGGACGAGGTGCCTCCGGAGACTTCCAATCTTGCTGCGAGGATTATACGACTTATATTTAGAACATTCACTTAATCATCACTGGGATATTATGACTTACTGTTTGTTTTAGAAGTTCTATCAAAGTGATTATATTCAATGTGTTTTAGGAGACTTACTCATACATTTCCTTCGCTCAAATGTCAACCCTATCTAGTTATTGTAAAAGTTCATACAAAGACACGAGTACGCCTGGCGGAAGGTGCTTGGAGAAATCTGTTCATGACTATGTCAATTTGTAAAAAAAAAAAACTTGATTTGTGAAATTTGAATCGCCCGCTTGTCTATAACGTTAGTTGGACTATTCATAGAGTTTTCGGATGGGGTGTAACTTATTTTTGTACATAGTAGCCGAAATATCTACGGAATCGGGTACAAAGCGTAAAACCACCAGACCCAACTGGTATATCTATATGTATAGTATATACTATACTAGCAGCGCCCCGCGGTTTTACCCGCGTTGTGCCCGTTCCCGTGGGAATTTCGGGAATTTTTTACATAAAAACCTTCCTCTTGAATCACTCTACCTATTACAAAAAACCGCATCAAAATCCGTTGCGTAATTTTAAAGATTTAAGCATACAGACAGACAAACAGTGTGACAGACACGAAAAAGAGACGACTTTATTTTATACTATGTAGAGATGTAAAGAAGCAAAAATAAAAGAGCTAATTTTGTTTGTTTGTATGTTCAGGTATTACTGAATTGTTATACTTATTTGAATAATTGAACTTTTTGTCATGGATACATTCAAGGGAAAGGTTATAGGCTAGTTTTCATCCCGAACGGGCACAAAGCGGGTGAATCCGCGGGGCACTGCTATCATTACTGAGTAGTACCTACCTTAAGCTCTCATTAAAGGCACTCACACTCATAATCTATCCTACCTAGTTACATCTTTTAATACTCGGACGCTGCTAAAAGAAACTAAACTGAAAAGACAGTGTTGATTCAGTCCCTTTTAGTGAAATCTTTGGTTCCAAACTTAGATTTCCTATCGGAACACCTCGTTGGAATCAATTTATTGACTCACAACCCACTCGCCGTCCATTTCCCGATGGCCACTTGTATATCAACGTACTTACAGACATTTTGTTTATATTGCGAGACTTACTGAACTTTTACTTGTTAAATATAAATAAACGATCCAATTAAGCAGATTGTCAAACAATCTCTGTAAATATGAGTTTCAGAATGGTAATTATATTAGATTTTTGTAAATAGAATGAATTATATGGTTCTTTGAATTGTTAGAGCATGTCGAAGGCCTTTAGGCGCTCTTTGAACTCCAACACAAGGGTTCACTCACTAGTAATTTAAATGAAATTAATGATACTAGCAGCGCCTCGCGGTTTTACCCACGTTGTGCCCGTTCCTGTGGGAGTTTCCCGTGGGCTGTCTTTCTGTCCCTATGTATGATTATAGATCTTTAAAACTACGCAACATTTTAATAGATAGAGTGATTCAAGAGGAACGTTTATATGTTGAAAAAATTCCTGAAATTCCTACGGGAACGAGCACAACGTGGGTAAAACGGCAAGGTGCTGCGAGTACTCACTAAACTACTCTCACTATGTATCACTATCACAAAAATATACTGAATTCGTCACCAACATAATATAGTTGTAGACTCGTTCTATTAATTGTAGGTGCTCTGGTAGTTCGATATTCGTTTGTTTTCCTTGCAATTATTTCGCTCGAGTGACGCCGGTAATTATCACCCAGTTCGATTGAGACGGTTGAGACGATTGCTGTTCATAATTAATGAGTACTGTTCATGACTGTTTATCAATGTTTGTGGAAACTAGTACAATACAGTGAAACAAAACAATGCCAATGTTAACCTAAATTAATATACTATCTCCAGAAGCTGACAATTAAGGGTGCGTTCCAATTTAAACAGAGTGGAGCGGTGTCGCGGTCCGCGATTCACCATCACAGCGCATTGGGGTAGTCAAGCAGCGCATTGGCATTGTAAAAGTCTTGTCGTAATGCATTGTAATTTGTCAGTTTTGTCATAAAAACTCCACTCTATCACTCGCCTCTCTCCTGTATCTTCCTTCATTCAGTTACTGTTACTTTACTGAACGAAAGGACATTGAGTAGCTGTGGGATAAGTCAGCAATTAATATTTTATGTGGGTAGTTAGATTTTTTCTATGAGTGCAGGCAACACTCGCCGCTCCAGCCAGTCATCCCGTGACCACGAGCGGTGTAATGCGCTCGAAACGTCAACTAATTTTATTTCAGACATTATTATTATAATATCGCGATAAAGTTCCGCTTTTGTATAATTAGGCTGTTAATGTTAAAAGTGATGAATGAGTGATTTAGTGGCAATTAGTTCATTTATTATTTAAAATGTTTGAGTACTACGTAGACAATAGTCTTTTTTAAACTAACACGATTTGAACACATAGTTTAAACGTACTCACACGGGTTTTTTCTCGTTAGAATGTTAATAAAGAAAGTAATAACTTACTTTTTATTTCCCGACGCGACGTTTCGAGGGGATTGCACCTCTCGTGGTCGCGGGTGAACTGAAGACATCGGAGTTACCGCTGTGATGGGAGGGTAGGCGTTCCAAGTGTTGGAAGTACCCTCACATGGTCAATGTTAGAGTTTACTGGAAGACATCAACCAGGCAAGGCAAAAGGAAAAAAAAAACGTATGTTCATTCGTACTTCAGAGCGATGAGAGGCTACATTACAAACTGGAACATATTTACTTAAGTACTTATTTATTAGACTAACGTTCGAGGTTCGGTTCCCGGTAGTATGTGCTCATGAATGTATTATTTCGGAAATGTTTGAATGTTTATATGAATTATAATGTTAAAATGAACTGAATCGATAACATTACAGAGGATTTTCCGTTTAAAATGGAAATAAACCTCGTATAAATAAATAGAATTATTGGGAATTGTTGGTTCACAGGAACTACGTAGGTGTGCTTGACTGAAATAGTTTTGCGATAATGGTTTTTATCAAAGGTAAAAGCTTTCAACTTTATTGTTATTGGAATAGAGGCTGAAGTGCATGATTGGAAAATATAATAAAGTTACGAGTATTAAAGACATAGAATTGTTTGTTGTTCTTAAGTGTAAGACAAACATAGTGCGGATGCGGGCCTGTTCTGGGTCGCGTGACGTTCTATTCTTGTATTCGTTTTAAACTAGTTCATACTTCAATTCTATTTTCAAATTGAAATCATTTTTAATCGGTTTTATAAATGTGGGAAGACAATAACAAAATTTGTTTGAAGACATTGTTTATACTTGTGTATAAATCACAGGTGTAAATGTTGACATCGTTTGATCAACGACTAATGAAAAGAAAATTTATGAGCACCTAACATACTAGGCACTAATCTCCAAAATAAAACCATTTAGTATATTTCAACAAACAACTAAGTATGTCATGTAAATATAAATATTCGCAACATATGGACTCAAAATGGAACCAATTTCATCAGTATAAAAACAAAGAATTCCTATTTCCAATCACTTTGTGGATCGCGCCGCGGGCGTTTGTAACAATACAAATACAAAATATCTATGAAAACTGTTGTCATATTTGTACAACTCAATAAGAAGATGATAAACAATTCTGCGTACTACATACGTCGACGGGGAAGTAGTAACGAATCAAAAGTAAATATCTGGTACAGACAGTATACGTGTACCGGGTACGAGTATATCGGATTCGTTTCGCGTTCCGAACGCAAATTGTATCATGTCGCATCGGATCAGGGGCGAGGCACGTCTTACGACCGTCATTATAAAACGTATTACTCCTTGATACTCGCATGTTGTGACCGAATGAACGATCACGAGCAATACCCTGCTACCCCGCCAGTAATTATAGCGAGACACACATCGATAGAGGATAGACGAGTCGCGTGATGTATTCCTTGCATTAGTTGAAAGGTCACACTGGCCCGTTGCGACCCCGCATTCGCACTATATGTCCCTTGTGCTTAAGTAGTAAAATCATTAAAAATAATAGATAAACAGTTAAGAAAATCCAGTATCCACTATCAATTTGTATAGACAAGTGGCAATAAGCAATACCGTCGTATTTGATTCGCTTCGTTATCAAAATGTGTAGGAATATCACTTGATAGTCACGTAGTAATGACGGTTTAATCAGATCGAGTCCTGAAGCTACTTTTTCTGTAGTCGGTTCTAAATCTGCCTTCCCGAATTTATCCATCTTCACAACGCGAACGTAATAACACCAAATTAAAGTTAAATCCAATCTGGTAACGTTATAATTCGTAATGGGCCCGTAATGATTAATTTCACACGGACCCAAATATAAAATATTTTTCATATTTTTCGGCTGCGACTGTCACTGACCCGAGAATACCAATTTGTTTGAAGATTTCCTTAGGAAATGAAGTTTCCCTTAGGACCTCGCCACACCACTCGGATGATGAAATGATAAATTATATTAATCACAGTTACGTGGACTAAAAGAAGATTAAGCAATATTACGAATGATATTTATTTGTGGTTCGTATACTATTTTCTCCATAGCAGAATAACTTTACCTCGTGTACTCTTCAAAGAATTACTGCGTTAAAGATTTCTTTTAAAACTATTCTTCAATTTCATAAACTTCACGGACGAAACAATACCCATTTCCAAGAACAAGAAAACCTCTAGTCTTCTTTATCTCTATAATGTTTACAGCCGCGCCAGTAAATTCCCAAAAAATACCGTTTGTTGTTTCAGCGTACTAAACAAACAAAGATTTATAGTGCAGCTAACACTATAACTCGGGCCTTACGATGCTAACTCGTGAAACAAAGTTAGCGAAAATAAAATTACTTTGAGGGCCGGCGAGGGGTCACCGCGACAACACCGGCACCGCCGTCCTGTTATCACACACCGCTCTGATTACGTTCTCCGGTGCTTTGAAGATTGTTCAATTCATTTTGAGAACCTTTTTAGTAATTTTCAGATTATTTTGGATCCTTTGTGCTATTTTGGAACACTGTGCTGATATATAACTCATCTACCAGCTACCTCACTGTGCAGATTCAGTTTTGAGATGATTTGTATTTAAATAAATCGTTAATCGTAAATTTCAAATAGCGGGTAAAAGTAGGTTGACATTTGTTTACATACGAACTTGAAAACTTCATCTTTCATAGATGTGTCACTATGAAGTGACTATGGGTCGGGTACCTATTATACCATCGATAGTTTTACAAGAAGATTTACAAGAAGACAGTTGTGTGAAACAGATAAATCTTTATTTTTAATTCGTTTTTGTTAACGTTTGATTAAAGGCTTGTTTTCGGTAGCCACCGCAACAGCCAGCAGATACTGCCGACCGCAAGCATCACTACTGGTTTCTATGAAAAAATATCGTTTCGATAAAATATCTAGCGCGGCGACACTGATACTTGCGGTCAACAGTTGCCGCCTGCTGTTGCAGTCGGTACCGAAAACAGACCTTAACGAACATAGCATCCCAGAAAATTAAAAATGATGTTTAATTTTCACTAGTATACGTGTGCAAGTAATGAAATATGAAACATGGCCCGTTTCATAAAATTATCTACATCCAACAGGCGACAGTTTAAATTCGGTGGTGAATATACCAGCAACAGCATAAAACTTGCTTTAAATGTTTAACTAGAATAAGTGCTTAATGACCACGCTACTATTTCTGGGAAAACTTATACAAATGAGGGTTGTAATCGAGTTTAAAATTGTAGTGGGTGATATATGGAACTTTTTATATTTAATTGAAGTAATTATATATATAACTCTTGTAGGATGATAAAACACACCCAAGGTCTTTAAATTCACACCACACTTTTAGACAAGTTGATTTGACTTCAATTATGCTTAAATTCGATCGCGTTAGATGATTCCTCGTAGATGGTTCTGTTCGTTTGATGCACATTAGCACCTCACTACTAATGAGTTACAACTCTGCAAAGACTTGACACGAATCTAAAAATAGGCACTGTTTCCTTCCTTGTATTCCATACACATCTCGTAGATTGGGCCTCACTCGGTCATAAAAGAGGTTTAATTAAAGCCTCTGGCACCAGATAGAAAAAGGTTCTGTCATAAATCAGATACTTTTTTCTGATACCACGGAATTTAACCTTTCCTCTTAGTAATAATGGTTTTGTATGCTACGTGTTCCTCTTTCTTGGATTTTTTTCGGAGGTGCGACTGTATTTTGTGAATATAAAGCGTTCGTTGGCATTGAACACAAGTTGCGAGCTGGCAAATCGAAAGAAAATGTTTAAAGACAGCTTTGACCATTGATTAACAGCTCGCTTCTCGTGAGTCTATTGAACTAGCCAAATTGCTTGTAAACCTGAGTTGGAAACTTGATCTATATTAACAGATATTTGTTTGTCAAATATTTTTCATAATGATTATTTAATGGCTCGAGTTTGAGATCACCAACCCGCATTTGGGAAGCGTGGTGATTATGCCTAATCCTCCTCACTGTACTGATAACTTCAGTGAGATGAGAGGCCTTTGCCCAGCAGTGGGACATTACAGGCTAATACTTACTTACTTATTATTTAATGTCGACGTCGAGGAAGGAAGCTCAGCAAAGACAGGTAGGGTTGGCAATGTTAGGGGATGACTTTTGCTCTGCAGTGGGACAATATAAGTTAAGAAATAAATGCCGTGTCACGACGTCTATCTGCCCATTCGTTTTACTATATACACTTATAGCAAAAAAATAAACATAAAATATATACTCGTAGTACACTACTTACAATTACTCGGATCAATTAAGCAGTAATTAATTATCCTAGCTCTAAGTATCATTACTGGCGAAGACTTTCAATAGACCATTAGTCAGTCTTAAGGCTTAATGAAAAAGAGTACCAGAAACCACATTACACGTTTTACGACTCCCAATGTCAGCGTTTCTTTTAGGACAGTTGAACTGTACTTAAGGCATCAATTAACTTTGATCTCGGTTTATTACATTTTCTATGAAATTGAATCGTAAACCCGGTCATGTGTTACGAGGTGTGTATCCACTGACGTGTACGTTAGCGATATAAGGATATTGCTCAAGCAAACATATTGCACACTCATTACGATGCTCATTTATGAATTTAGAATTCAATGTAACGTCAATCATTTTACGTTTATTTACAGTAAATTATAACGCACCTTTTATTTCAAAATACGAACGATAAAGCGATTCAAAGGCTGTTCTGCCAATGAACTGCCATTACATTACATCATACAGACGACATTATTCAATTATGTTTTAATTAGAATGTGCTATTCAAAATGTATTATAATAATTGGGACATTTTGTGGGTAGCCGTTCCGAATAGTTTGGCTTCTATTTTGTTGGCACCGATTTCTCTGATAGGAGTTTCCCGGTGCGATTTAGTGGTAATCAGATATATAAAAAATAAGATGAAACTAGAATGCTTTGAAATTACCTCAAATAGGATTCCAAAGTAATTCGGATAAGCTTTTTAGGGTTCCGTAGCCAAATGGCAAAAACGGAACCCTTATAGATTCGTCATGTCTGTCTGTCCGTCTGTCCGTATGTCACAGCCTTTTTTCTCCGAAACTATAAGAGCTATGTTGTTGAAACTTAGTGTGTAGATGTATTCTGTGAACCGCATTAATATTTTCACACTAAAATAGAAAAAAAATAAAATTTTAGGGGGGTCTCCCATACTTAGAAATGAAAAAAATATTTTTTTTTTTCATAAAACCCATACGTGTGGGGTATCTATGGATAGGTCTTCAAAAATGGTATTGAGGTTTCTAATATCATTTTTTTCTAAACTGAATAGTTTGCGCGAGAGACTCTTCCAAAGTGGTAAAATGTGTGTCCCCCCCCCTGTAACTTCTAAAATAAGAGAATGATAAAACTAAAAAAAATATATGATGTACATAACAATGTAATCTAACACCGAAAATTGGTTTGAACGAGGTCTAGTTAGTAGTTTTTTTAATTTTTTTAGTTTTTTGGTTTGTGAGGTCGTTAATCGATCACAACCCACACGCTAAGTAAGTAAGTAAGTAGTAAGTACAACGAACTTCAAGAACTTCTTTATTATGTTACTCGCTGCTACGGAACCCTTCATGGGCGAGTCCGACTCGCACTTGGCCGCTTTTTATGTTTTCTTTAATTACAACGAGAATAGTATTTAAAAATGGAACTATAGTCAATAATGTCACATAAAGCAATAGTCATATAGACCATGACTAGCACGCTCTATTCGAGCTTCGTCTGCGAAGCAGACACGGCGAAGCATAAACTACTTCATATAAAATGCTCGTAACTATGCTCGTGTTCATCTTCGTAGCTCAACTATGAATCCAAGCTCACCCTTAACTCTTACGGGACACACATCCTTTACGGTCTAGCGTCAATCATCCTTTTAGTACCTAGAACTTGAGCTACCTCTTGTTCGGCAAGAGAATCGATCTTCAATCACTAACGTTAAGCGATGACAGGCAGTGCAATAGTTGTATTGCTAGTATTGATTTGACAAGCCCGTTGGCACAGTGGCAGTGAGAGCGCTTACTGTGTCGGGGGTTGCGGGTTCGATTCCCGCCCGGAGTCAACAATATGTGCAGACATAGTTGTTGGCGACGACGTCTGGGTGTCAATTATATATTCTTATAAAGTATTTGTGTATGTATATGTAGTTGTACCAGTTAATTAAATTCCTTAACACAAGCTTAGAGCTTACTTTAGGTCTAATTAACCGTGTGTGAATTTGTCCAGGTATATATATTTAGGTATATATATATTGTTATACTAGCAATATCGCTCGTGGCGTAGTTTGGCGAAGCCGTTTTATTTCATTTGGATTGTTAAGCAACGTGCAGCTCGGCCTCTACCATCTACGGTGGACGATAGTGGCATTTCTATTTGAGCGCTACCGTGCTTCGAAGGGCACGTTTAGGTGGTCTAAAATTCTGACACCAGGGTTGGCCACTAACCTACTCGGACTTGTTTACTTTATTGTAATACAAGCAATACTGGTATTGTACACTAGCACTATCCTATCACACCAATGAATAGAATAAAAGGGATATTGTATACCTCAGTAACATTCTCAAGCATTGGATAAGTAATCTGCAACCGTGCCCAATGCTACAACTCCTCATAGGCACATTACTCGCTTGACCGGCGATCAACATTGAGATCTAATCGGATTTGAACCGTATTGCATTTCAGAATGTTTACCCCTTTACTGTAACATCACGATACTTCCCAGCTAGCACGTAACATTTGGTTTACGTGTAATAAAAATTGTATCACCAAATGCGTAATGAACTATATTTAATGAACGTTCTGTAACTAATACCCTGTTATAATGTGTTTTGTCTCTTTTGCTCTTCGGAAAATTGCGTATGTCGACCAACCATTCGATAGATAAAATATTCTTACTACGCGTTTATTATGGCCCTACATGTCTACTTAAGAATTTACTTGTATTATCATAGTCCAGAATCTCTCTATAATTATCAGTGAAACAATTTATCATTCCAGTATTATGTAACGTATGTAACAATAAACTAATTGACGTAGTTTTACATTTACATGTCAAATATGATTAATTTACCTCACTTGAGGAATCATTAGTGATTCAGAGTGATCTCAGACCTAATCAGAGTCCAACAGTTGAGTGTTAATGGAATTAACTGAGTTAGTGTACTTACTTAGTGCACTATACCCTAAACAGGTGAATGTCAACATCCAATTGAGTTAACATTGGTGTAAGTACTGAGTAACGATAATGGAACCGTATTTATAAAATGACATTTAAATAAGCTTTAATCAAGTATAGATCAATCATTGTACTGTTCCCCTGAAGAAAAAAAGAGAATTCGTAATACCCCTATTCTTGTCCGTATTTTATTTGGGATTTCCGTCCCGGATGCAAGAAGGTCTGGTTCCTCTCTGAACTGAATGTACTGTTACGTCAACGTATCTACTTCTACATATTTACAATATAAATTTAGCTCTTAGAATATCTTGGAATCATACAATTGAATTGTTCGTGATTTGTGAATCAGCTACCGCATAGCAGCATAATAAAAGTCGTTGGTTGACGGTTTCGAATAGACTAATCTTTATTTCATAAAGAACAATGCGGCCACATTTAAAATAAAATAAACAATTAGAACTTCGTATCATAAAACTTAAATTCACAAGCCATAAACTAAATATCGCCATTAGTATTTTGATAGAATCACAACACAGCAGTTATCACATTTATATAGGTATCTACAGTAGAGATAGCTTCTAATGAAAACAGGAACAGAAAATTAAAAGTGATATCCCACAGAAACTTATCAACACAGTTCTTTAAAACTGTCTATTCAATTACTTTTAAACAATAAAAACATATTCAAAATAGTATTTTACTTCAACGAAATATTGTGTCATGGGTAAATTATATGGGTCAGTTACATATTCATATAAAGTATTTGTGTGTGTATATGTAATATCAGTTATTAACAGATTACATAATACAAGTTAAGCTTAGTTTGGGTCCAATAAACCGTGTGTGTGTCAATCGGTCATTCCATCGATAGACCATGTCAGAGGCCTTAAGCGGTCTAAGAACTCCGACACCAGGGTTGGCCACTAACCTTCTCAAAATGAATGAATGAATGACCGTGTGTGAATTGGTCCAGGTGTATATTTAGGTGTATTACATTACTAATACCTCATTATGTTGTTCAACATCATTTTAAATTCTAAAAAAGACACAACACGCTTACATCAAACCGACTCATCCGTATAAGCATTTCGCCTGTTATAGAACAATAGTCATCGTACACTGTGTAGTAATTGTCGCCGTCATATGGTTTCCGTCTAATCGCATTAGGGGCCAGACCACGTCTACTAGACGACTAATTACTGCTGTTTAGCACTTGCTGTGGCTGGCACTAATCGTCTCGTTGCTTAAGGTATTTCTACACTGTCATTTTGAGCAATTTTAAGTCATAATTCCCTGGAAACACAAATAGACTAAAGCAAATAATTGAGTGATATGACGTAATTGCGTCATTTCACCTGATTGATGAAGAGTCAATTTGATGGCAGCAACTGTTTGTTGCAATTCAATTCACTTATTCAATAGTTCTATATATCTCTATGTGGTGTTATTCAAAATTGCTACTTGTATATATGACGAAAGTCTCTATAATAGTTAAGTTTTATTTGGCTATGTGCGCGAGCCTTAATACATGTCAAACTCTAGACACAATTCCGTCAGTTAATAGCCTCTAATCTCTGGTCTGTGTTTTCTCTGTTCTGCTATTAATCTATTCAGATTCTACGAATCGGAAATCTTTAGCGACATACATGCATGAATGTTGTCATTGAATATATTGCAAGAAATGACTTATTAGGCTATATCAATTATTATAAGTTTATAACAAGTTTGTAATGTCCTTTAAATTTATTATTTATAGTTTGGGTCTAACAAAGCCGACGTAAATTAGTCCTATACAAATTATAGTACAACTAAATGTTACAATAACATCACAATAGCTCTAAAGAAAACAACATAATACCATTCGTTCGATCGTAAACCATTGTTGTCACACACACACATAAACTCACACGACTGACTAAGATTAACGTATAACACATTTATCTCCTGACATCCAACTTCACCCTAAAATGTCCATTTCCAACTGAAAATTAAATAATTAATTACATTACTTAAACCGAGTTAATTTTAATCTCACTGATTTAGATATAAAACGGTATATTTTCATGTAAACGAACGTTTGGGGGATTTAATCAAGTTGAGATAACTCTCGTCTATATTTTATTAGGATTTAACAAGGTTCATTAGAACTCGCAATCTGGATCCGCTCCTGTGGATGACGCGTCGATCCGTTTATGAGTGCGAGAGACATTCAGTCATAGCATTCTTCATGCTTTCATTGGTTAGTTTTTAATGTTACGCTTTTAGGATTACGTCAACAAGACAAATACAAAAACAACGTTATTCACTTTCCAAAACTTGACTTAAAACTTAGAGAGCCAAAACATTATTTGGTGTATAGACTTAACAATTAGACTAGTTTTATTTTATAACTAGCAGCGCCCCGCGGTTTTACCCGCGTTGTGCCCGTTCCCGTAGGAAATCCGGGATAAAATGTAGCCTATAGCCTTCCTCGATAAATAGACTATCTAACAGTGAAAGAATTATTCAAATCGGTTCAGTAGTTTCTGAGATTAGCGCGTTTAAACAAACAAACAAACAAACAAACAAACAAAACAAACTCTTCAGCTTTATAATATTAGTATAGATAAACAAGATGTTTATCTATACTAAAGTACGGTTGGTGCGTTCTAAAGAGTCTTTTTGGGGTCAAAACTTAATAAAAACACATTTGACTTAAACTTTAATTATGAATCAAATCACGGAAGAAATTTAATAACACTTCCGTGTATGTAAAGTTATTTAGTTAACCACCCCTTCCGATTACTCAAGACGTCATCACACTACTCGCTCATCTGTCTCTAAATGTGAGTCTAGGACGTGCAATAATACAGGTCAGCTAATAAATGTTAGTCCTTATGAAGTGGGTCACTGTATTAAAGATGATCCGCGGAGGCGCGCGGCGCGCTGGCACGCTCCTATGACATTCTTTAGGGATATTTTCGTTATGAGTTCTAAGTAGTTATAGGTGCTTATCGTTTATTGGAACGAAGTTCCTTATCGCGCGTTGTGAAAGGGGGCTAGACGGAAAAAATTGTAACGACATTTTTTAGGCCAGAGAGGGACAGACAGAGAAACTTGCGCACACCAGAAACAGACAGACAGAGAAACATGCGCGAGCACATGTTTCTCTGTCTGTCTCTCTCTCTCTCTCCCTCTCTTATAGAAAGCAAGCTAGATATTTTCGTTTCGTCTTTCTATTTCGCATTGAACAGAGCAAACTTCGTTCCATCCGGGTGTCCCTTGACACCTCTCAAGTTTTTTGTTATATTCGAATAACAATAATGGTAGCACTCGTTGCTTATTGCGTTGCGTTGATTTATCAACTCAAGCTACCTGTAGGTCCACCATGAGTTAGATGGGTGGCCAATAGTGGCGCTTCTTATTAATGCTTACCTGACTTTAGTCTGGATTATTACATTTTAGTAGGGACATTTCTAGTAAGTATGTAGTCCAGGAAAGGGAAAAGTTTATCAGACTCATTACCACAAAAACTCGCGGGTCATCATTATTTTATCCGAATACGAACGAGGTACACGTCCTTATCATGCAGATCTCGTTCGATATTTTTATTGTTTTCGTATTCATCATAAGTGAGAAAGTTTACTTCACAACCCAATTGGTCTAACGTTTATTGCTATAGGAAGTGAAAAACAAACAACACAAACAGATATTTTTTATGTCAACCGTATTCTGAAAGTTGTCTTTTAGTGTGAATAACAACCATACCTACTTTTTCGATATTATTATGTTGATACGTTTTGTAGTTGCTGCGCATTGTGTAGCAGGTTACGAACTTTAGCTACGAGCCTACGCCGTAGACTGCTACAGCATAGTAGATAGTAGTGTCTACGCAGTGCAGCAGTATGTTTGTATGTGGTTTATTCGTATTCATGATAGATCATCATAGATCGTAGATCATTACATATCAATATTTTTAAATACTCGAGCAAACTACATAAACAGAAACAATGTAACAGATAACTTTTTTAATTAACATTTTAAGTAATTTATAGCTTCAATAATTTGGACGCTAATCTGAAGAATGTACAATGTATTTTACGCTAAAGATCGCGAAGTTTCCTAAAGATATTTAAGTTAATTTGAGTGGCATCGACTTTGGAACTTCCTGTCAACTTTTTATGCTTAATTTTTAGTCGCAGACATCTTTGAAGAGAACTTTACGAAAATATACATTCTTTACGAACATCATTAAAGCTCACCTTTTTATATTTATTTATGTAATGAGATTTATACAGAATATTCGATTTTCAAAGGAAGTTTAAATTTGATTATTCTAGACACGCTTTAAATTCGAATAAATATTGTGTGCATTATCTATGAATAACAGGAGCCATACCATGACCTCTTAGCGCGATACAAATGCGGACCTAAACTAGTTCGCTGTCAGTTTTCGTACCATGACATCAATGAGTGACAAATTGTAGTTGCTTAGCATATTACCTAAACTGATTCGCTATTTGTCATACTAAAGATGTTTTCGTTCATTCATTTCGTACCATGAGCGTCTTTTGCGGCTTTGGTAAAGCGTCTCAGCTGTCAAAATTAGCAATTCAATAAAAGATACATTTTTCTAACATAAATTGAACCGTTGTTGATATTTTTAACAACAATAAGTATGTACTTTAGTTAATTATTAATGTTTAATTGTTCCTTACTATAAACAATGCATTTGTGCAAATAACTTAATGATATTCAACTGAAAGAATTGATTAAAATGTGCGAGTTTGCATTTAAAAATTAAATTAATTATATTAAATTAAGAACTTTGGAGCTTTTGGACATTAACGAAGAAAAAGTTAATCGACGTTTGAGGCGATGTCCACTAAGATACTAAGATTAAGTCGAACCCGTTGAATGATTACATGATTGGAGAGTGAAGAATTTATTAGTTCTTACACGATATTTTATAGCCTCACCAAACAATTGGTGAAAACTGAGACCACTGAGACCACTGTTTAACGACCCCAATAAAATCAACAGACCTTTACATTATTAAAATTAGACATTTCTTTTCTGAGTTATGATGAGAAGTAAATATGTACTTACACAAAATAAAATACGAGCGCGGACGGGTTGTAGTACTGTATAGTGTAGATTGAGCGCAGGGGATGTACGAGTAGGTAGGTATTTACGAGGGTAAACATGACTATCAATATAAACATGGAGGATATGCTTTGTTTTATCCCGAATTTCCCCAATGAAGCGAGAGCGACAAGGCACAAGGCTCTAGAATTCTGAGACTTAACTTATATTCCTGGTTAATCCATAATACTCGTAGAAATAAATCTTTAACAATCGCAATTTATATCAAACGAGCTTGAAGGTAATAATTTAAATGCTTAAAAAATATACCTATAATAATATATTTAATCTATGTCTATATTATAATCTATGTCTATATTTTAATCTATGTCTATTTTATATTCTATGAATTGTTTGATCTTTGCCAAAAATGAAATGCCACTTTCAGTGACGTTCCGAACACTTAAATCTTAATTTTATTTTGGATATCTGTTTAAAATTAAAAATACCATTGGTTTCTGGAGCAATAAATACTTTATAGTTCAAACATTTTATGATTACAAATTAGGTAAAAATAATTATTGTGTGTATAAACAAACCAATGTTTGTTTTAAATAATACTTATCATTTTAAATAAGTTCTCCTAAAAACCGTAACTTTCCGTAATTTTAATTATTAAGGTTTTCGAACGCACCTTAATAACTTCTCTTAAGCTGCGTACAGACCGGCCAAACGAACGCCAACGAACGGGTTTCGTTGACCTTCGTTGCTGCAATCTGGACGGCTTAGCGAATGCCAACGATCGCTCGTTGGCGTGTGCCGGCGATCCGAAGCGTGGCGGTAACATCAAAGAAATCGAGCTATTTGATCGAACTCTGTTTGGACGGTGTGCAATGTAAATGTCTCCCATACTTGTTGGGAGTGAAAGAAAACATAGAATTAGCCAGCTGCTTGTCTTCCCGTGCAGATCGTAAAAATAATAAATAAATAAATATATACGGACAAATAACACAGATTGAACCAAACTATGAGCTATCCCAAAACTAAGTTCGAGGCTTGTACTATGGGATACTAACTCAACAATACTATTGTTAGGTTCAATAAATTATTAACAGAATTTTGTATGTTTTAAAGAAAAGAGGTTTATATGTTTATGAAAAGAGGTTCGGTTACATCGCAAACTTTTTATATGTTTGTGAAAAGAGGTTCGGTTACATCGCAAACTTTTAGAGGGAAAGAGAATAAAAGGGCGGGAATCTTGATTGAACTCTAGAAGGCCACGGACGTGTGAGAAAAGGGAATTAAAGAATCCATTTTCTTTTTGACGATGGAGACATCGCAATTCAGAATGTTAGCAATTTCCAGCCAGCAGTCACTTCTCTTCGCATTCAATTTATATTCATTATTTGTTGGATCCCAAAGACACGGCTTCTCTTTATACAAATCTATTAATAAAAACATATCGTCGTTACTCCATTCTTTGTTTTTCTCCATGATCTAAATGGCGGGAAATATCCAAGTAATAATAAAATCAAATTGGACGTCTATACGCTACGCTCTCTTGCTTCAACTGAGCGTTCGTTCGTTGGCCTTCGGCGACCGTCCAAACAGAGTTCGATCAAATAGCTCGATTTCTTTGATGTTACCGCCACGCTTCGGATCGCCGGCACACGCCAACGAGCGATCGTTGGCATTCGCTAAGCCGTCCAGATTGCAGCAACGAAGGTCAACGAAACCCGTTCGTTGGCGTTCGTTTGGCCGGTCTGTACGCAGTTTTTAAGGAACTCCAGAGAGCGTGCGGAAGCCAACGCTAGCGCCATCGTTGGGCGTTCGTTGGGCCGGTCTGTACGCAGCTTTAGAGGAAGCGACGCAATTAGCCGATCAGCAAAATGGTTTGTTCATTCATTCAAAGCGATGGCGATTCAAGTGCGATATTGTTTAAATAAGGTCACGGTACGAATTGAAACGCAAACCTAAACTAATCTGCTTGGATCTTGAGACGCTATCTAAGAGGTCATGGTATGGCTACAGATTCATTTGCGCGGTCTTCAGTGATTCCATTACTGTCACGTGATTAACATGGAGTTTGTGTTTTGAACTTGACAAAACAAATGCAAGAATAGTAAAATAGCAGCGCCCCGCGGTTTAGCCCGCATTATATCCGTTTATGTGTGAATTTCGAGATGAAAAATAGTCGATAACCCTCCCGTTGAATGTTGGCTATCCATTACAAAAATTATTATTCGAATCGAACTGTTACCTCCAGAGATTAGCCCGAACATACGAATACAAAATTAATAATTTTACCTCTTTATATTATTAGTATAATAAAAAAGTTAGTAGTATTTATTCATTGTACGGCGGCATTCAGTTCGCCAAGCCTGTTAGTATTTTAATCTAGAAAGAAGACGAGGTACCAGGAGCGCATAGACCATGTACAGCTCTACAGAAACAAGGTTAGATTTTCTCATTTTCCACGTCTCCCGGGAGCGACAGCACGGAAATAGATTATTTGCTATTGATTGAATTGACGACTTAGTTCTGAGGCTATGCAAACAAAAGTCTAGTTCACGCGGCACTTTGGTGACGTTGAAGTGCACAAGGACACGTTTTGATGCTATTATTGTTTCTTCATCAATTTGGTACTGATATTTTGTTCATCGAATTTATAGACAAACTAAAATAATTTGTACATATCAAAAGTAGTATTATGGTACGTCACGTTTTCACTTCGAAGTAAACGATACTACGCGTATTTGTAAAAACATAAAATAAAACATGTGTAATTAAATATTGTCTCCGCTTGTTGGCGCGGGCATGCTTTGAACGTCTTGTTTTCGTTATTCTCGCTTCTTTAAAAACTTCAAAAATGTTTAAATACATATTAGTTTTACCCACGTTGTACCCGTTCTGGAATTTTGGGGTAAAAAATAGCCTATAACTTTTCCGTTAAATGTTAAAAAGCTATTCGTTACAAAAATATTTTTTGAAATCGGAGTAAAATCTGATTTAAGCGCGTTCATACAAACAAACAAAAATAAAATATCAAATAATCCAGCTCTATTACCAGTAATACAATATTCCCGTTACTAACATTCAAACCCACACACAATATGCAATCCGAAGTTTGAGTTTCATAAATACCGTTTCTGAAAATACCAATCAGGTGAGGTTAATTTATTAGTACGGTACGAATTATTCATATTCAATATTGTTTTCCATTTCCAAGGAATATTATTTTGAAATGTGTAAATTAAATGTCAGTTACATTCAGGTACAATCATAAACGAAAACAAAAATAACACTGCCCAAGTATACACTCTTGTTTAACGCTGTTCAGTTTCATTGGCTGTAAGTAAGCTAACCATCCTTAAGTATTAAATATAAGAAATTTAATACCTATTTTATATCTAAAAATTTAAGGTTTTCAATGAAAAGCCAGTCTGACGCGATAGAATAAATTAAACATCGTTCGTAAGTAAGGGGTTAGTGTAATGACTTTTGTTGGCGTTAGTACAGTTTAGTTCGAACTCAAACGTTACAACAGTGCTATGACATAAAGGGTCTAGACAGACGGACTGCAATTCAACTGCAATCCGACTGCCAAATGGCAGTTCAGATGCAGTTTGAATGCAGTTGGCTCGACTGCAATCAAACTGCACGTCGACGGGCAGTTGGCGTGCAGTTGGATTGCAGTCTGAGTGCAGTTACAACGATCTAGACCCAAACCAAAAGTTATGTCATATTCAAGGGCCGACCTCGAAACAGGATCACTAACGGGAAATGGAAGTTTTAGTGGTGACGATAAAATAATAAACATAGGGATTAGCATTATACTAGCAACGATCCTACTCGGAATATTTGAGATGTCGTTCACTCATACAGATCATCTGTATTGTTTTATAAATATGAATATAACCTTTGATAATGAGATAGTAAAAACGTTTAAGTTGTTGGAACAAAATGAAGAATAAAAAACATGTAACTACGCCAGTATGTTTAATCATAAGTACCTTAATATTTGCACGCCTCACATATGAGGTAGAATATAGAAAGAGATAGAGATAACTTCACTGGCAATATAAAACGTTAATTGGGTTTTTGAAAAAAAAATTTTTTGTGATAAATCGAAAGATTATATATTAGTTTTATAACAAAACTATTTTTATTTAATTTTTTTCGCAATAATTCAAAAGTTATTTCAAAATAAAAATTAATTTTTGAATCCAGTACCGAAGACACTCGGACAACTCCCGAACAAACCCGAGCGCGTGTGACGTCATAATGGTAGCCCCATTCGGTTACACGTGTAATAGCCGTAAACGCTGTACGTACTTATGGTTATTAGCTCTATCATTATCACGTCACAACTATGGTGACCAATTATGGCGCGTTTATAGTCACGTGACTTTTATTCAAATTTCATCAATTTTTAATTGTTTATATGTAATTAATGGAAAAAATATTTTTTTTAAGTTTTTTGCATTAATTATCAATATTATTAATAATAAAGTTTTAAAATACATAAAAAAAATCTTTTTTTTTTTTCAAAAGCCCATTTGTACCTTTATTCGCAAAATTAATGAATTTGAATATTAATCTTCCCTCTAAGAAAAGGACAATCATCCATAACTGTGCTAAACAAATAGCTATCCAAATAAATTATCTCTATCGGCAATCTCAGATCAAGCTGATGTAAATGTAGAATACCAAACAATGTCAACACTTTCTGCCAATGATATCTGTTACTTTTCATCTCAGATAGCCGGTATATGTATAGATCAATCTGTCTACCACGCTTATTGCATAGGTACACGTAAATCCATACAATTTCCATACTTCATCTGTATTATTATATTATTCCTAATGTATCCATCTATTTGATTATCTATGGCCACTAACCTACGCGAAATGAATTATCTATGAAAATATAGAGCGGAGTCTCCAACTACAGGCATTTTATGCTTAAATGTTGACTCCACGACTACTTTGTATTATGATACTAGCTGTGCCCCGCGGTTTCACCCACAGCGCACCCGTTCCCGTAGGAAATACGGGATAAATAGTATCCTATATCCGTCTCCTGGTTTTAAGCTACCTCCCCACCAATTTTCAGCCAAATCGGTTCAGCCGTTCTCGAGTTATAAATGGTGTAACTAACACGACTTTCTTTTATATATATAGATTTATGATATGAAATAAATTTATTTTATTTTATAAATATTACGATTCCTTAGTTGGTTTATTAACGTTTATTTACAGAAAGCCACTCTATTTACTTTCACTTACAAATAGAAATCGCGTCCCAAAAATCGTAAACAAGTCGTAGGCAGTAACGCTGACATTTTATTATGTACCATTAAATATCAGTCATATTTACCCGAAGTGTTCTCCAAATAAACGTTTTAATAGAGCACAGTTCTAGGGATTATATTTTTAATGTTTTAAAATACGTTTTTAATGTGTTTGCTGATTTATATCTATACTAATATTATAAAGAGGTAAAATTTGTAAGTTTGTTTGTTTGTTTGTTTGTATGTTCGAGGTAATCTCAGGAATTATCAGTCCGATTTGAACAATTGTTTTTGTAATAGATTGCCACATTCAATGGGAAGGTTATAGGGTTTTTATCATCCCGAAATTCCCACGGGAACGGGTCCAACGCAGGTAAAACCGCGGGGCGCTGCTAGTCTTGGATAAATAAAGCCAGTTTACACGTTTTTCAGGATTAGTTGGTGACTCTAGACAAAAAATCTCGTTTTCTTATGAAGTTGTAAACTTGCAGGTATTGTAAAACCGAAATACGAACCAAATAATTTATTAAGTAATTTATGAAATTAAAAAAATCGTTGGTATTAATCGTAGGTCTTAATCTTAGTGCTTCGTGATTTTACCCGCTTTATAACCGTTCCCGCGGTAATATTGCGATAAAAAGTTGCCTATTCACTAATGTAGGTATCTATCAAATAAAAAAAGTTGCCTCGTCCACAAATGTAACTAGTTCTACTCACAAATATTACTACTATAGACGAAATGGTCTCATGCAAATAATTCGTTACATTTCTAAAACGACATGGTTCCAGTAATTGTCTTGTATAATACTTATTGGCGTTTAGGGTACGCAGGCTCGCATCCTCAAGAATGCTATGGAACCACGTCGCAGTAGTATATTAAACGAGTCCTGCCCTGACCGACTGCCCTCATTACTCACACAGAACTTCCCGAACGTACTTCATAACTGTTTAATTAAAGATTTTAGATTACTCTCTCGCTTGTTGATTGTAAATTCGAGTTTTCAAAGCTCCTTAAGATTTATGTGCCTCTAAAAAGTAACTGGGTAAGTAATTAGTGAGCTACTATCCTATTTAAACTTTTGACTGGTAATACGTAAGTATTAGTATCGTACTGGCATAGACAAAGTAAACGGATTGATTGTTTTAATATTATGATCTAGTGTAGTTAAACTCCTCCGAAACGGCTTAACCGATTCCCATAACCATTTTCGTTTCGTCGGTCAAGCCGTTTCAGAAGAGTTTAACTACAAACACCGCGACACGAGAATTTTAAATATTAGATATAATATGCATAGATGATAACAGATGTTACTTAGCCATAAATCGCAACTTAATCCTCCATTTTACACTGAGCTATAAACGTCTCGTTATTATACTGGAGATGTATTAAACGATACACTTGATTTACGGTACTCATTATGTCGTACAAGACTCTGCGAAGAACCATATTCTAAGGTACTTGTATGCGTTTAATAACTTCACAAACTATCGATGGATATGGAATGAATGAATGAATGATGCAGACGAATGAATGATGAATACCTCACAGATGTTATGCAATGCGGAATCAGACAGGATTCACCCCTAACTTGTCTCTTGAACTACATACCGTGAAGTTGGAGAGAGCAGAGCATGTTCAGCTCAAATGTCGCGAACTAAGAATAGACTTAAACAAAGTATCATGTGATGTAACATGATATCTTTCTCCCGTAACTTGTAAACAATATGAGTATGAGAAATAATCTTAATGTTTTACCGTCTAATTTAGCGCTTATGGCATAGTTTGGCTAAACAATCTTAAGTCATAGCAATTGTTAAGCTACATCAACTCGGTCACTGCTTGGATGGGTGGCCGATGGTCCCATTTCTTTTTGAGCGCTACTGTGCTTTAGGCAGAGACCTTTAGGCGGTCTATAAACGCCAACACTATAGTAAGTCACATACCTATTCGACTTTACTTTATCATAGAATACCTTATTTAATAGTTTATTTGGAAAAGGAGTTATTTGATTAGGCTATTCAAGTTTTTCCAAGCTAGGGACTATAACGGGATTAGCTACCAACAATGGCCTCATTAGTTCCACGTTTAAAATCAAATCATATCGCTAACTGGTGCGAAAGTTCGTTGCCGAATGAATGAATGTACGTAAAACTCAATTACGTTCCGTTCATTCTTGTCAACATTCGGAATAAAAATGGAGGTGGTATTGAAGACATGAACAGAATTTATAAACTGGACATAAATGTTTGGAACCGAAGGATGCTTGTTAAATGAAAATGAGAGTATCATTTTCAGCGTTTATCTTCTAAAATGCCGGTGTTAGTGGGCGTATATCGGTTTACGGGATTTTTTATTCTATTTTTACGATTTTATTTTGTTTTGATTTTTTGTAAAGTATTTTATACCTACTTTTATACATAGGTACTCAGGGAAGTAGTTCAAAGCCATCCTATTTATTGAAAATATTTCATTGAAAAATAGTAAAATGAGATGAAAATCGTCATTTAACTTATTGGCTTAATTTTTCATAAACAACATGTCTAAAATCACTCACTTTGGTAAAAGATTATAAGTGCGGTAGTTGTTTTGTTTGACATATGATACACTCGTTATCAATCTATTGTTTACATTCTATTGTTTTGTTATATGATCACTCATTTACTCTATTAGAAAATCATTGGCGATTCTGAGTTCGCCAGTTAGTTTGTTTAACTTGTGTGACGCTCTTTTTCTATTTTGTTGTGTGTTGTAAACTTACTTAATGGCGACGATGCTTAATTTCAATTCCATACCCGCTTTCTTTTGATTCTTTCCATGATAATCGGAGGGTCCCGGCAAAGGACAGTTTTTGCGAGCGAGTTACCCTTTTATCAGAACGTGAACTGTATTTCAGTCAGCCTGGTTACCCTTTCATTGTTTGAGGGGCAACAAAGAATCAGATAACGGCGCGAAAAGTGCCTGATTATTTTTAAATGGGAATGTTTTTGTTATTGTCTTTGAAAAGCGTTGAGATGTTATCTTGATGGTTAAAACAACGAGTCGGTATTGTAGCTGAGTACCTACTTAATAATGTCGCTGGCTGAGTATAAATATGTAAGAACGTTGTGTCAACGTTTTTGTTAAATTATATATTTTGAAAATTTTGAAACTATGTATTTATATTCTTCTTCTTCTCGGCTTGGACCACTAATCAGATAAGAACTTGGATAGGCCAAGATCATTGATGTTTGAATCTGATCTGGTAGCGTTCGCACTGGGCTTCGCAGGCAAGATAAATTGTCTGCCCCGGCTCTATCTATTGTTACATTATATTTGAGATTTTAGGAGCTCTTCAATCTGATTCCAGATTTATTGGTCACTAACCTGAAAAGGCTTGCCACTAACCTACGTATTTTATCGACGACTACGATCGATTTTTCGGATTCAGCGTAGTATGATGACTCATACCTAATTGACAGTACGTTCTTGAACCAGATACCAGTCCGGTGAAATCTTAGTTTTATTTATATATATCCACTGTGTAGGAATTAGTCCACAAAATACTTATTTCTATTTTCAAACTAAAAATAAAAGAAAAGCTATAATAATGCACTACAACATATTGCGATCAGGAATCAAATAATCCCAATTATAATGACATTAAAGCTCATCAAGCTTGTGACCATTATCTCGATGTGGCCTCATTCATTATGATAGCATTACATAACATATAAATTAATGTATTATGTCCAAAAAGTAATGGGGACATTTTTCGTAACATGTTAAAACAACTATTTTTTATAGGACATAAGTTGGAAATTCGAGTTCCAAAATTCTGCGGGTAAAACTGCAAAAAAAAATTAAACTGCAAAGAAACACCTAGTGAAATAATATCGATACAAAGTCATTATACACTTGTTGAAAGACTAGTTGCGCTCCGCGGTTTCACCCGCGTTGTACCCGTTCCCGCGGGAATTTCGGGATAAACTGTATCCCACATGTTGTTCTGTTGTATAACTTATATTACTGTAAAGTTTCATCCTAATCCGTTCAGTAGTTCTTGCGTGAAAGAGCAACAAACATACATCCATACATACATTCATCCTCACAAACTTTAGCATTTATAATACTAGCCGCGCCCCGCGGTGTTACCCGCGTTGTATCGGTTCCCGCGGGAATTTTGGGATAAGATGTATCCCATGTGTTATTCTGATGTATAAACTATATTACTGTGAAGTTTCATCCAAATCCGTCCAGTTGTTTTTTCGTGAAAGAGCAACAAACATACAGCCATACATCCATACATACATCCATCCTCACAAACTTTTGCATTTATAATATTATAATAGGATTAGTAGGATAATTTTCCACTGAGGCAGATCACAATTGTGCTCCCAATTTCAAGCTGCAACTTTACCTCGCTGGAAATGCACCCTTAGAGGTACTTTTCCATCAGATATGTGCTATGTTACATTGGTATACACCGTCTATAACAAACGTAGCATACACGTGCACCATAGTTTGTAACTTGGAGTTGAGAACCTCACAACTGTCGAGTCTAGTCGGAACATCGAGCATATGATATCTCATATCACAGCTAATATTCTAGACAGGTAAAGTTTGCCTGAATGTGTATAATTAAGAGAAAGTTGCAATTATTTAATAGCTACGTTCTCTTCTTTCATCTGAAAATACGTTTACGGATACGCTTTGCTTTTATTTTCCACCAACAGCGCCCCGCGGTTTTACCCGCGTAGTGCCCGTACCCGTAAGAATTTCGGGATCAAAAAAAGCCTACCTTCCAGTTGAATATGGCTATCTATTACAAAAAGAATTATTCAAATCTGACATACAATTCCTGAGATTACCTCGAACATACAAACAAACTAAAAAATTTACCTCTTTATAATATTAGTATAGATTTTTGGAACGAAGTTCCTTATCGCGCGTTGCGAAAGGGGGCTAGACGGAAAAAATGGTAACGACATTTTTTAGGCCAGAGAGGGCCAGACAGAGAAATTTGCGCACGCCAGAGAGAGACAGACAGAGAAACATGCGCGAGAGAGACAGACAGAGAAACATGCGCGAGAGAGACAGACAGAGAAACTTGCGCACGCCAGAGAGACACAGACACAGAAACTAGCTACTTAGATATTTTCGTTTCGTCTTTCTATTTCGCATTGAACAGTGGTGTCGCGACGATTATTTTTGTTGATAAATAAACTTCGTTCCATCCGGGTGTTCCTTGACACCTCTCAAGTTTTTAATTTTATGTTTCTGCCTCTTTACAGTATCCGTAAATGTAGTTTCAACTCAAAATAAGTAATGTTCGCTTAAACATAAGAAATCAACTTCATCTTAAACACAAATCATTAGTTTTGGAAACGTTTCCAAAGAATACCTTATTTTTAATGAGAAGACCCACCGTTGGGTTGTAAGTTTTTAATTAATATGATACGAATATAATATTATGTGTCAGAAGGGTCTAACCCTTAACTTTTCATTCGTTATAACAGTGTAAGGTTTACCAACGTTATTTTGTATACATTCTTGTATCCCTTTAAGTCAGTGTTGATTTGAAAGGTATCCAGTTTCTTGAAGTGTTAACATCCTTAAAGTTTGTTCCAATACCCTTTGGGTACGGCGGAAATCTTAATAAAGAATCAGTGTAGACGAAATAAACGACGTCTGTTCAAATAAGTAGGTGCTTTTAGGTTGAGGTTTATGTGGAAAGGGTAGGACTTATCCTTACTGGAGAAAAATAAATTGTACAAACCGTAAAAAGTGTATTATTTAGATGAAGGTATTTTCACAGTTGAAATATGTAAAGTTATTTTAAAAAATCTAGATTTTGTATAAACTACCCACTTACAATATTAAGAAAGGGAAGTATTATGTTTGGGCAATTTGTTGCACGGCTATTTGTTGATGTTTTACGAATCAAATGTTATTTATATTTATACAATTTAATATGCTAAATACAATCAATTAGAAAGTATAGTAAAGTAAGGTAAGGTAATTTTTAACTATGTTACTAATTAATGTAATTAAATAGTGTTTAAAAAGTGATTTGCTGAGAAGTATTCAACTAGTAACTGTCTGATGACATGATTTTAACATTTATTTGTAAGACGAATATTGTTCCAAATGATTAAACCGTCTTTGTCCATAATTTAATTTACTCGTTCAAAGAACTCCGCGGTCCCTATTGGTGTTCTTGTTAAACGTTTGTAAATCAAAGCCTATCATTGGTCTATTGTGATGAACGATGGGTAAATCAACCAATCAGGGCGGTCAATCAACACTGATGGAAGAAATGTGGAAGCAAAGTGGTCTCTGCGGAATTCATTCACTCTATTGTGGGTTCGGTCCTATTGTAATAGCCACAAAGAGCGGTACTAATGAAATAGTTTCGTTCATTGCCGTGTTGTAATTTGGCTTTCTTTAATTATCTTCTGGTAATTATTGTCCCTTAATAATGATGGATTATGTTAATTTATGTCGAACATCTTCTACGTGGAGTGAACACGATCATTGTGGGTTTGTTTTGAAGTTTGAGTGAATTATTGTCACAAGTACTATACTTTGTACCTTGCTTTTTAATACAAGTTCTTAACTATAAATAACTAACATTTACGTATCGCACCACCCACCACGTACGTACCCAGTACCCAGTACGTAACCCAGAAATAGAGCTGTAATTAATTTACGTAACAAGCTATATGTTAGGTACTAACAGCCATAGACTGACATATTAAACCTCTCTGCTTCACTTATTAGTTTCCTTATCCAGTTACCTGTTTAACTAGAGAGTCCTGAAAGTAAACATTTATAAAAGTCAGTTTTGTTTAAAATAAATACTAACGAAATGTGAACCATTTTTGGAGTCGGTTAAATAATTGTATGAGACGCCTCACACCCCAAAACTCCTAAACAAAGAGAATGTAATTATTACGTCTTTTAACTACAGTTTTAATAAAAGTCTTTTTGAATATTTCCAGGTATTGTCGTCAGCAGTCGACTACGTAAAGGTAACTTAATTTAGGTTTTAGATAATTCGATTTTAGCAATTATTCTAGGTTAAAGTTTTAGCAGTAATCGTAGAACTTAAACAAAATTAAACGTTATATAAAAATTCGATCAACTATTCAGCTATATCTTAATACTTAAGATTACTAAAATAACATGAAACTTTGATAATATTCCTGCTACTTAAGAACATTCAAATATTTACTTATGTGTAAACAAAGAGGCGGGTTTCATACACTTTTTTCTTCATAAAATATTTGTATCCGTTATCACCGCACCGTTCTTTTCTGTAAAGAATCTACAAACAATATCATTGTACATTTACAATGAACTATAATGGATCAGTTAATAAAAGACTCTGTCACGGTTTGATGTTCAAAAGACTGTTCTAAAAGGTTTGACTGTAGTTTTGTGAAGGGGCTTTTTTCACCATATATTATTCATCCGTTCTTTCCTACCATTATATTATCAGATTACGTGAACAAAACCCCGTGTTTACGTCTCTAACATGGCGGGTAAAGCCACAGTGTCTGATGATATGAGTTTAATATGCAGTTTAATCGCCGACGTTTGCGTGTATCGTAATCCTTTAGATCCCGCCGCTTATCCCTGGATAAATAAATTCTTTCGCGCCGGGAGGGCAGTTTAATTCAAGCACCACTCACATTCACTTCCTCACGCTAAATTGGGCGGGTCTAATAAACTTCCCGGTTATATTATACCACTGCGAGAGACAGATTTAACGGCAAATTAAAACGTTTTTACAAAGATTTTATATAGGTATATATTTTTTCTTGACATAAATGCAGCTTTTGAAATTAAGTTATAATAAAAACAGCTTGAGCTTCCGAAGAAAGCTTTTGTATGTTTTTTTATGACCATAATTGAAAATGTAAAGCAATAGAGACCAAACCACATTTTCCTGTCGTAGAAAACCCGCGAGACTCATTTGTAAGTGTAGCTCAACTATACCATTAATAAACATCACGAAGCAAATCTGTCTATCCACCGCAGAGTTGGCGCAGTCCACGAATTAAACGCTGGGCCCACGCCAATAGTCCTCGTTTTGTTTTGCCACCCGATACACACCGAACATTGGACTTGTATATCAACTTTTGACATATTTGGATAGGAATGGCGAGGCAAGAGTCGGGGGTGTTTTTTTAAGAGATCGCCTTACGAGAGGCTTGTTTGTTTGTGATCCTTTTAGGTACCTTGTCCTTTTATCTGAAAAGTCTTTTCGGACTTACCTTAAAATATTTCAAAATGCAATTCACTGTTGACCGATTTTAAGATGAATATATATATAGGGCATTATATTATATGTCACAATATGTTTTCAAATGTATTAAGAATTAGCTAGCTAGCAGCTTGTATGTAAACTCAGTCTATCTATGATATAGATTCAAGTACATGTAAAGGTCCTTGAATGATAAAAGATAAAAGAGAACTTTTTCTGATGTAGAAGGTGCTTTACTTCTATTACGCCCTCGTAATATGATAATCAAGTACTGAAGTACTTTTATACCTTTCAATAGAACTTGACTCGGTTTCAGAATAAAATAATAAAGGTTTTAATGGGAAATATCAAAAAGATTTCTGTGAATCGGTAAAAATGTGGAAGTTATTTGTTGAATGTAGACTTTGGAATGATTTGGTTTATACTGTCTATTTTTTGGTTCAGATTTCTGTATTTTAAAAAATATTTGGTAAGCCATATATTTAAATGTCCTATATTATTATTTATAATTTTTGTTTACCTATATTCTACGATGACTTAGAACTTGTTCTTCATGTATATGTCACATTGGTATAGCAGAGACCGTAGCGCATTGGAACAAGAATATACAATACGTGAAGCACAGAAGTCGTATCTTTACTCGTTGCATTTTATAAATTTTGAACATTGCATTATTATTTCAAAGATCATTGTCCGCTCAGAAGCTTTCTTGAGAAAGAGAAACTTTTATGTCGTCTTAGAATACCACATATTTTTATTAAATATTTTTAAAATCGGTATTAACTGCCACACTCAGCGACGTCCATTCAATAAACACTTAACTGATTGCCATAGGTTTCCTATCAAAATCACTCAGTAAGAAAACATTTGATGTAGAAACATCTGAGTACGGGCGTAAGTATAAACCCACACCGAATATGCGATTATAGATATATCACACCACGTAAATGCCGGAATCGAACTAAACGCAAAACCCATCGTTTGCGGCGTTTCGCCCCCGACACAAACTGAATTATGTCAAATATTTTGAGCGTTTCACACTAACTCTGAGGGCGAATAGCGCAGGGCCGGATTTGAGGGCTAACTGAACATTGATAGCCATTTACGAGGTACTGACGAAATCGTCGTGTTTCCAAACGCAAATCAAATTTTATTTACTTTTAAACCTTTGAATAGGCTACTGGTTTCTTAGGTATAAACAAATTATAACTACATTTACGGATACACTTTGCTGTTATTTTACACTTTTATCTGACGTTTCGGCTCCTTTGCAGGGACCCTGGTCACAGAAGACAATGGGCTCTCAATTTTATTGTTATAATTCCAATCGTTGTCCAATACGTATATTCTTTCAGGTCTCTATATAATTTGTAAATGACATACCCAACTTATTCCCTCAGCTTTGCCTAGACCCTTCTCTTGAAATTACCATATTTAAGGATTGATTTGGTATAATTTAAGTTAAAGGGTTGATTTAAATCTGGCCCTGTGAAGACTTCGGCATTGCTCCACAGGCGGTGTTATATAGAGACGTATCGTAATGTTAATTGTTTGCGGCCCGCACCAGCATGTGGCAACCACCACGCCACCGTAATAGCTGTTTATTTGTTAACTGCTTCTTGGGTGAACGCTTAAGGTTTGAAATAGAGCAATCAACTGTTGAGAACTATTTTCGAATACAACTTGTTTGTAAAAGTATCTTTTAAGTCCCAATGTCACCGTTTCTATTTCGAATCACGATCAACTGAACTAGGTTTAGGTGATGTTGACCTTTTGATCTCAGTTTATCTCGTGAACTAGCATTATGTTGAACTGATTGTGTTCAGTGTTACAGTGTAATTGGGGCTAAATTGTATTTTTGGATAATTTAATAAATCTATCATACATAAAAGTTGAATACATTACTTTTTAGGGTTCCGTACCCAAAGGGTAAAAACGGAACCCTATTACTGAGAATTCGCTGTCCGTCCGTCCGTCCGTCCGTCCGTCTGTCACCAGGCTATATCTCAAGAACGGTGATAGCTAGACAGTTGAAATTTCTACAGATGATGTATTCCTATTGCCGCTATAACAACAAATAAAACAAAACAAATATTCAAGGGCACTCATACAAAAAACGTGATTTTTTTTCGTCTTTTAAAGTACGGAACCCTCCGTTCGCGAGTCCGACTCGCACTTGACCGGTTTTTTAAGTCCATTAGAAAGAAAGCGGTTTACCTACCATTGTAATTTAAACTGAACTACAATGTAAAATTTGGCAAAAAAACGAACTAAGGAACTAAACGAACCAACTTCATTTCAAACTAAAAACTAACTGCTTTCCTCTCATTACTACATCTTATATCCGTAAACATGTATATTTATACACACAACCACAAAAACTTTCACTCTCATAACATAAGAAGAAAATTGGAAGTTACGAACATAGAAATCATATTATTACATGATATAAAACTCGCTACGCTCTGAGGAGAAATAAATTGAATATATTAAAAGTTAGTGCGTTTTATAATCGAAAGAGGGCGCAGAACATCGAGGTTTTCTTTTAATACAGTTTTTTATATTCCTTGCAAGCGGCGACTCGGTTGGTGCGAGACCTGCTCTACCTCTATGGAATTTAATTTAATGATGTGTTCTCTTAGTTTGACCTATCAAGTTTCTGACTCATTTTCCAGTTTACACGTTTGGTTTGGATTACAATACAATGCAGTAATGATGGTGAAATTAGAAAAGATTGTTAGTAATGTTTTTTATGAAATACTAGCAGCTCCCCCCGGTTTAATCTGCGTTGGGCCCGTTCGCGTGGGAATTGAGAGATAAAAAGTAGTTTTTACCTTTCCCTTGAAAGTGGCTATCCAACTCTAAAATAATTATTCGAATCGGACTAAAAATCCCCGAGATCAGCCCGAACCTAAAAACAAACAAAATTACAAATTTTGCCTCTTCACAATATTTGTATACATGTTTTTTATAATTTCCAATAGGTAGAACATGGTTCGATTATGTAAGCAGATGGTCTTTTTTTTATAAAACATAAAAAATCAAAGATACGAGAAATCACACAATCACACATTTCGGGTTCGAAACCCTAAAAACAAGAATTGAACAAGCACTAAAAATGTTTTTGCGCCATCCCAAATACAAATTCAACGTAAAAAGATATAACACCGATTGGCTCTACTAAAATAATTTGATTTTGTTATCAAAACTGTTTTAGGCCAAATTAAGTGTCATTTGAAAAGTTATTCTAATTCACGATACGAGTGTTTTTCAGCGAAAAAACTTTGGAGAGCTTTTGACCCAACATACCTAATGTTACTGTGCTTCCGAAATTGATAAAATTGGCACAAAAACGTAAATGTTTGTTGTTTTTGTTTCCATTCGAAATTCGAATTAAGGAGGTATACCTTTTTGAACTGAAAGAGTTTTAAAACATACGAAAAAGGTTACGTCTAGCTCAAGATTACTGGTGTTGGAGCTCGGAGCCTAGGTGCCCTCTATAGCTTGCCTATAGAGTTACGATGCTTCTAGGATTACAAACTTCCTGTATATTTCCTGGTAAATGCTTACACTGGAGTGATTCTAAGAGGTATATCTTTTCTTTCACGGTACTAAACACAAAAACAGTAAAATAAAAAACAGCCCACTTATTCATGGCACGTAAACACAATACCGTCTTAATTCCCTGCCGACAATAAGCAATGATTCCGAGCAATTTAAGTAATTTACACATATGATACTACGTTATTATTATACACTGAAAGGCTTATAATTGAGGGAAGCTGAAGTTAAACACAAGTGCTTAGAGAGTTGGGTAATTGATGAGTCTACATTCACCATTACGTCAACCTTGGGAAGTATACAGCTTAATACTGTATGGTAATGACGGTTATGTAACCCTGGATGAGTGTACAACTAAGTTTCTAGTGCCATGTTTTTACGAGCGAAAATTCTGAAATTATGACGTAAATCTGGAAGGTTAAATTTTAAAGGGTTTGATGTGATTTCGCACGCATTCTTGTGGTGGGTTGTCTACCCTTTCTTGGTTTTTAAGGAATTTTTATTTTTAATACTGATCAAGTAACTCTTAATGTCGCTATAATAATTTTGTTATATTGTTACTTTTATTACCCTTAATACACTGCTAAGTTCGTCTAATGCTGTCTCCAATCTTGTTAGAATCTAGTTCATTCGCATAACATGATCTTTTGTTCACTTCGTTGTCCGCCATTATTTTAGTCGACAAGAGAATCCCTTTTTTGAAGGAAATTAAAAATTAATCGAACTTGCCATTTTTATTTTATCATGTCAATAATCATATTATTGAATTAATAAAATGATCATAAACTAATATCCTTTTTAAAAGAATATAACCAGTATTGTATTTTCACTGTTCTGTACAAAATAATGAAAGCACGTAAAAATGTTCAAAGAAGATTTTCAGGAAAAAAACTTTTAAAATAAGAATATTACATTGAACGGAAGGCGGCAGGTAAATACCATTTAAACTTTAGAATAATCCTCTTTCGAAACAAAGTTTCATTCGATATGGACCTATCAAAACAACTGTGGGATATTTTTATGAATACTCAGGCAGGACAAACAAATGAAATCAAGTAGACATATTAACGTTGTTAACAATAATATACCTCGACACAATTAAAATAAAAAAGACGTGTGGCACTCGGGGACTGCCGCGGTGAAGCTATTGCATAGCATTTTGTATCAACTTATGCAATTATATTTGATATATTTGATATCTCTTCTCTCAACCCCCTCTCTCAGCTCCTCTCTCACCCCCCTCTCTCAACCCCCTCTCTCAACCCCCTCTCTCAACCCCCTCTCTCAGCTCCTCTCTCACCCCCCTCTCTTACCCCTCTCTCACCCCCCTCTCTTACCCCTCTCTCACCCCCCTCTCTCACCCCCTCTCTCACCACCCTCTCTCACCCCTCTCTCACCCCCCTCTCTCACCCCTCTCTCACCACCCTCTCACCACCCTCTCTCACCACCCTCTCTCACCACCCTCTCTCACCCCCCCTCTCTCACCCCTCTCTCACCACCCTCTCTCACCCCCTCTCTCACCCCCTCTCTCACCCCCCTCTCTCACCACCCTCTCTCACCCCCTCTCTCACCCCCCTCTCTCACCACCCTCTCTCACCACCCTCTCTCACCCCTCTCTCACCACCCTCTCTCACCACCCTCTCTCAGCCCCCTCTCTCACCCCTCTCTCACCACCCTCTCTCACCCCCCTCTCTCACCCCTCTCTCACCACCCTCTCTCACCACCCTCTCTCACCCCCCTCTCTCACCACCCTCTCTCACCCCCCTCTCTCACCCCCCTCTCTCACCCCCCTCTCTCACCCCCCTCTCTCAACCCCCTCTCTCACCACCCTCTCTCACCCCCCTCTCTCACCCCCCTCTCTCACCACCCTCTTTCACCCCCCTCTCTCACCCCTCTCTCACCACCCTCTCTCACCCCCCTCTCTCACCCCCTCTCTCACCCCCCCTCTCTCACCCCTCTCTCACCACCCTCTCTCACCACCCTCTCTCACCCCCCTCTCTCACCCCCCTCTCTCACCACCCTCTCTCACCACCCTCTCTCACCACCCTCTCTCACCCCCCTCTCTCACCCCCCTCTCTCACCCCCTCTCTCACCCCCTCTCTCAACCCCCTCTCTCAGCTCCTCTCTCACCCCCCTCTCTCACCACCCTCTTTCACCCCCCTCTCTCACCCCTCTCTCACCACCCTCTCTCACCACCCTCTCTCACCCCCCTCTCTCACCCCCTCTCTCACCCCCCTCTCTCACCACCCTCTCTCACCCCCCTCTCTCACCCCTCTCTCACCACCCTCTCTCACCCCCCTCTCTCACCCCTCTCTCACCACCCTCTCTCACCACCCTCTCTCACCCCCCTCTCTCACCACCCTCTCTCACCCCCCTCTCTCACCCCCCTCTCTCACCCCCCTCTCTCACCCCCCTCTCTCACCACCCTCTCTCACCCCCCTCTCTCACCCCCCTCTCTCACCCCCCTCTCTCACCCCTCTCTCACCACCCTCTCTCACCACCCTCTCTCACCCCTCTCTCACCCCCCTCTCTCACCCCTCTCTCACCCCCCTCTCTCAACCCCCTCTCTCAACCCCCTCTCTCAACCCCCTCTCTCAGCTCCTCTCTCACCCCCCTCTCTCACCACCCTCTCTCACCCCCCTCTCTCACCCCCCTCTCTCACCCCTCTCTCACCACCCTCTCTCACCACCCTCTCTCACCACCCTCTCTCACCACCCTCTCTCACCCCTCTCTCACCCCCCTCTCACCCCCTCTCTCACCCCCCTCTCTCACCACCCTCTCTCACCCCTCTCTCACCCCCCTCTCTCACCACCCTCTTTCACCCCCCTCTCTCACCCCTCTCTCACCACCCTCTCTCACCCCTCTCTCACCCCTCTCTCACCCCCCTCTCACCCCCTCTCTCACCACCCTCTCTCACCCCCCTCTCTCACACCACCCTCTCTCACCACCATCTCTCACCACCCTCTCTCACCCCCCTCTCTCACCCCCCTCTCTCACCCCTCTCTCACCACCCTCTCTCACCACCCTCTCTCACCCCTCTCTCACCCCTCTCTCACCCCCCTCTCTCACCCCCCTCTCTCACCACCCTCTCTCACCACCCTCTCTCACCCCCCTCTCTCACCCCCTCTCTCACCCCCTCTCTCAACCCCCTCTCTCAGCTCCTCTCTCACCCCCCTCTCTCACCCCCTCTCTCACCACCCTCTCTCACCCCTCTCTCACCCCCCTCTCTCACCCCCCTCTCTCACCCCTCTCTCACCACCCTCTCTCACCACCCTCTCTCACCACCCTCTCTCACCACCCTCTCTCACCACCCTCTCTCACCCCCCCTCTCTCACCCCTCTCTCACCACCCTCTCTCACCACCCTCTCTCACCTCCCTCTCTCACCACCCTCTCTCACCCCCCTCTCTCACCCCCTCTCTCACCCCCTCTCTCACCACCCTCTCTCACCACCCTCTCTCACCCCCCTCTCTCACCCCCTCTCTCACCCCCTCTCTCACCACCCTCTCTCACCCCCCTCTCTCACCCCCCTCTCTCACCCCCCTCTCACCCCCCCTCTCTCACCCCTCTCTCACCACCCTCTCTCACCACCCTCTCTCACCACCCTCTCTCACCCCCCTCTCTCACCCCCCTCTCTCACCACCCTCTCTCACCACCCTCTCTCACCCCCCTCTCTCACCCCCCTCTCTCACCCCCTCTCTCACCCCCTCTCTCACCCCCTCTCTCACCACCCTCTCTCACCCCCCTCTCTCACCCCCCTCTCTCACCCCCCTCTCTCAGCTCCTCTCTCAGCTCCTCTCTCACCCCCCTCACTCACCCCCCTCTCTCACCCCCTCTCTCACCCCCCTCTCTCACCCCCTCTCTCACCCCCCTCTCTCAACCCCCTCTCTCAGCTCCTCTCTCACCCCCCTCTCTCACCCCCTCTCTCACCCCCCTCTCTCAACGCCCTCTCTCAACCCCCTCTCTCAACCCCCTCTCTCAACCCCCTCTCTCAGCTCCTCTCTCACCCCCCTCTCTCACCCCCCTCTCTCAACCCCCCTCTCACCACCCTCTCTCACCCCCCTCTCTCACCCCCCTCTCTCACCCCCCTCTCTCACCCCCTCTTTCACCACCCTCTCTCACCCCCTCTCTGACCCCCAACGCACAATCGCACACAACGCCGTGTCGAAGACTGCCGAACTGAAACGACGTTAGACGATGCACGGCCTTCAAGCCACACCTCCTTCCCGTCGGATCGGGTAAGCGTGAGGTTTTTTCGTTACGGAAATTTTGGATTTGGTCCCCGCGCTCAAGGCCCGCGATAGAAGCTATGCAATAGCTTAAAAACAACAATAAAAACTCCACATCGCTAATTAAATGAACTAAAGATGAGAGAAAACAATACTTTTCTCGGCCATAGACAAGAAACAACGTTTTCTAATAATCCATTCTTAGAATAAACAACCTACTCTACCTCTCAACAAAGTATTATAGAAAATGAAACAATTAATTGAACAAAATAAAACGTTAGCATAATCTGTAAGCTAGTGCTGGATAGACGGCAAAGTAAAGCTTAGAAGTAGTTTAAAGAAAACAGTTTAATTGAACAAGAGGATAATGCCGGAGTAATTAATTCTGACGCCTTATCTCCTGAGGGCGGCGCCTGTATCAGCGCTTTCCTCTACACTGCACGGCAGAGTAATGGGCACACGTGAGTTATACCTATTTGATTTTAGTATAGGTTTTTAAGTATATGTAGGTATATAGATTAGTTAACATTCACCTGACGTATAAGGGCTAAACAAATTGTTATTGAAATATGAGACTTAAAAAGTAACATGTCGATCAGATCGTAAATTATGTAGTTAATATGTAATTATTAAAACCATGTTTTAACTAAAACATTTTACTAATATTTCTTTCCGTACTTCAGAAAAGTAAATACTTAGATTTTCAAACTTAAACAAAAGTTTTCACTCAGGGAAGGCTTATTCATACGAACGATACAAACAATGTTGTTACAAAGTTCAACCGTATTGAAACTAATAGTTTGTTGTTAAAAAAGCTTTTAAGAGGAGATGCATTATACATACTAAATAAAGGAGCACTTTAAAAGTTTAACTGGATCGGTTGGTATCCAGTTTTCGCGTCCAGCACTGGATGCTCTGCGGTGTCTTTTGTTTTCTCCACGGGACGTAATTGCATCCACCATTTGTTAAGCTTACAGCGCTTTCTAGAAGCTTGCGCCGTCTCGCTTCCAGCGCTGTCAACGAACTTTCTCACAACACACGTTAATTGTTTAGTTAGAACGATCAAGATGCGGACCGACAGTATTACCGGAACGATAAAATATCAGACTTGTATATTGACAGGTTTCACTACATTTGCATTCACATCAGAAGACTTCATAACCTTGTCCATAAAATTATATAATTATTTTTGTAATTAAAATTGTTCATAGAAATAAGGAACCACTGCTTGGTATTGTTTTAGTTTCCGTACGCTTCAATGTGAGCGGTCACAAACACCAACTAATAAAACATTCATCTGAATTTTGATCAGAATATAAAAACAAACAAACAATGCTGAAGGCTTGATTGAAGTCATCAGTAAGGACTCGTTTGTAAGGTTCATAAAAACTAGAGAAGAGATGAGATATTGTGCGGTAGTAAAGTAAAAGTATTTGTGTAGGCTCGTGATCTCGGGACACTCGAGTGCTCGGAGCAAGAGTTATGAAATGTAACACAATACGAGTCCTATCTGAGCATTGTTTGGAGCCGAGCCACGTTCATTTGTCCCGAGTGTACCTGCCAGGTACTTACGTCACGAGTGCTGCGAGTGAGTGAACCGACGAGACCTTGTCTTATTAGTAGTAGTATAGGTATACTGATTTTTTGTATAGTATGAAGTCTGCATATTACGTTAACTATTCAATTATACTTAAAAGCAGTTTGCAAATACTCTTTTCACCTTGCGCATTCACGATTTAACAAATATTTGACTACAGTATTGTACGTATAGGTGGTACAACTTGTAAAGACATTTGGCAGTATATACTCCAAATCTATGAATAGTTTAAGGCCAGCCTTTCACGTCTCGTTACTATTATTGACTTTGCTTTGTTCACTTAACCATTATCTTTCCAATGAGTTTAAAGTAAACCCTCACACGACCTCTCAAAAGGCCACCAAAATTAATAAACATGTTGTAATAATTTATCTCGGAGCTGTGTTCTGTTGACGTATACCACAAACATAACACATACAAATCCGTTGTTTGTCGTCGGCTTACACGTTGGTACTGTATATTAGCCGTTGTGCGAGGTCGCTGGTGAATGCACTGCAAATCTGGCTTCAGCTCGAGCCACTCGGGATGTTAGGAAGATTCAGCTCGGTTTTAGGCAAAGGCTTTGTGGTTTTGAGTTGAACAATATTAGCTGATAATACCTTAAAACACGAGGTTACTATTACTTACACAAATAATAATAAATTTAATTATTACAGGCTGTTAGTTTAATAAACCTATTGATTAAAGTGTTCATCTTATAACATATCATTTATTATACGATTGTTTAACTCAATCTCAAGCATCGATTATATTTTTATTGACAAGAGCATGCACACACTATAGCTCAGACAGTCTTTAAAGTCACTTGTTCGATGCACACAAGTTTGTCTTCAGTCAGGCTTACGAGAGTATTCGGTACAAATTCATTATTCTAACAGATAAATAAGTCACATGTTAGATCAGAAGACTGTCTAACTGCAGTCTTGTCTAAGATCTGCACAGGTTCTTAGTACTTAATCTGCGTAATTGAATCCAAACTTTCGAAGTTCTTATCTTTAATTAAGACCTAACTTCTTTATGACCTTTTAAATTACTTATATGTACGTCCTTTACGACTCTTTTTAACTATAAAATCCATGAACGGTAAAAGTTTTGTAAAGTAGTCAGATTATCTATTTTCACAGTCCACCTTGATATATTTCGTGTCATACAAAAAGTAATAGTAGATGATGACAGATTTATTTTAAACTAGCAGCGCCCCGCGGTTTTACCCGCGTTGTGCCCGTTCCCGTGGGAATTTCGGGATTTTTTTTACATAAAAACCTTCCTCTTGAATCACTCTACCTATTACAAAAAACCGCATCAAAATCCGTTGCGTAATTTTAAAGATTTAAGCATACAGACAGACAAACAGACAGACACGAAAAAGAGACGACTTTATTTTATACTAGCAGCGCCCCGCGGTTTTACCCGCGTTGTGCCCGTTCCCGTGGGAGTATCGGGATTTTTTTTACATAAAAACCTTCCTCTTGAATCACTCTACCTATTACAAAAACAGCATCAAAATCCGTTGCGTAATTTTAAAGATTTAAGCATACAGACAAACAGACAAACAGACACGAAACAGAGACGACTTTATTTTATACTATGTACTGACTATGTAGTGATAAAGAAAGCTTTAGTGATTTGTGTGCGCTAGATAATAAATCTCAAAAAATGTCAAAAAAAAATTTGACCGTAAATATTGTGTCATTTCCGAAATTATTTCTAAAATTGTATTCATTCTTTTAACTGACAATATAGGCAATAGCTTCTAGCTAACTAAATAAATCAATTGATGTGACTCCATAAGTTCATCGCCTGTATAATCTATACTAATATTATAAAGCTGAAGAGTTTGTTTTGTTTGTTTGTTTGTTTGTTTGTTTGTTTGTTTGTTTGTTTAAACGCGCTAATCTCAGAAACTACTGAACCGATTTGAATAATTTTTTCACTGTTAGATAGTCTATTTATCGAGGAAGGCTATAGGCTACATTTTATCCCGGATTTCCTACGGGAACGGGCACAACGCGGGTAAAACCGCGGGGCGCTGCTAGTCAGCTTATAAAAATGTTAAGCAATATTACTCTGACACATTATAAAATTACTAATCTTCATTGACATATCAGACGGCACTAAAAACGTTTGAATATGACAAAGTTCTACGTATGCTTAACGCAATCACAAGCTGGTAACCACGTCCCTTCACTACTTGGACCAGATCGTGCTATGTACTAGAGCTTACAACCGTCAACCACAGACCTCACAGTTGAAATACTAGATTTGTGGCTAAGTCTACGACTGCGTTGTCTTGTCCAACCTCAGAAAGTGTGCAATTTTAATACAGATGCATTTGTAATTATGAACGTTTATTTAAGCTGGGGTTTGCTTGAGCTACTCTGATTGGGCTACGACATCGTTAGTACATATTGAAATCTTATGCAGTAAGTACTTGTTGTTATCTTTGAAAGTAGACAACGGATTTCTTTTGCGTTATTTAACTGTTTAACTATGATGTAGACGGACACACAGAGACACAGACATGTAATACGAGTAATTCAGATGGTTTATTTTCAAATCATGGAATCTTAACAAAATAAAATGTATAGTTTAATTTATTGAAAACCAAAGATTTAAAAGGCTAACAGCAATCACTTTCTCAGAAGCGCTGAATCCTGAAAAGTGTAGCAATAATTAAAGTTCGAAGGACCGTACAACCGAGTCCGCAGATAAGGTAAGATCAACAAATAAATCTCTAGTGGCGTCGGTACGGTTGGCAACCGCAGGCCAACGGACTAATCCGTCCACTTGGCAATCTTGGCATTGTTACAATCATGTCCACGTTTTTTGCTACCATTATCTTTCACTCGTTACAGACAGACGAGGGATTTTTGACGTTCCAAACTTAAAAAAGTTCAAGTGCAGAGGCTTTTAGTCTTTTGTGTGTATTTTAATACAGTTTTCAACCGATTTATGGAGTATAAGTATCCTTAGTTTTAATGTTTTCCACCAAAAGTTGACAATATTAATTGTGAAATAATGTTGATGTGTTAAACGAATACGTGTCGTATGAACAGCTAAAGAGAATGGCAGAAGATAGAGAAAGTGGAAAGAACTCCATCGACAAAAGCAATATTTAAGAAGAATGATGATATTCGTAATTTTATATGGACTATAACTTCGAAACAGATATTAAATGTTTCATTAATAAAGCTGTATAGTTTCTATGTTGACGGAATAGTCCTCTGCGGACAGACAGACAAAAGTCCCAAGTCTATGCAAGCCTTTATCTTTCACTCGTTCTGTAATAAGGCAGTTAAATTATATGACTCGGTTAAGTGGTCATTTTGTGGCTGAAATACTGTGGTTAAGAGTCCTGCAATTATGGCACAATATTATACCTACAATAAATTAAATATTACACGGTCGTAATAAGTTGCAGATGCAGTTAAAATGTAACTGGTGCATTATAAAGTTTTTTAGGTTTAAATTCCATATTTCTTCCTTTCACTAGAAGAGCTTACTCAGAAAATGATTTGCAACTTCTTTACGATTCCGGAATGCAGTTTAAGCTATCTTATTCATTAATTTTCTTGAAACATTTGCTATTTATTGCAAGTAAATAGTAAGTTTATCTGTGTATTCTATTTGTTTGTTACGAGAGTTAAATGTGAACTAATTTGGTCGATTTTCTAGCCGAAGACGATTTTTATGAAGAGGAAAGAGGTTTAGTGATTTCGTTCCATTCTTATCCCATCACGGAACTCTTTTCCTCTATGTAAGAAGTTGCCAATGAATGAAAAATCAGTCATGATAATAGTATACCTCGGGGGAACAAAGACAACGTTGTATAGTATTCTGTAATAACTTATTAAATCAGAGTCTATAGATTATAGTAAGTAGTACCTTTTAGCTGATATTCTCTGTAACCATACACTTTATTACCGAGTAGGCTGGTGCTCAGTACTGAACAAACAGGGGCATCGATCAACGCCGGACAAGGCCCACTTGAGTTCATAACGAGATACGCTATTAATGTTATTACGCAGATTGTGTATGACATTGAAATATTGCATTTTTGCTCAATATTTCTATAGTTTATGGTGCGGTATTGCAGTTTATGGTATCACTTTTATGAAGTGTTGTTCGGTGCAATTAAATCTATAATATAAAAATGAATCGCTGAATCTGTTGCTAAGCGCATAACTTCAGAACGACTGCACTAAATTGGATGATTCTTTTTTTAATGTGTTCCTTATTGCCAGGACAAGGTTTTTACATAAGAAAAATGAGGAATAAAAATCTCAAAATTCCCACGGAAACGGGGGCGCTGCGGGTGAAACCGCGGGGCACAGCTAGTAATAAATAATAATGTTGTTAAATGTAATAATAATAAAGTCCGTATTCAGAGACGTTAGACTTCCTTGGTAGAGATTTAATGAGTGTTTCTGACATGTAATGTATGAACAACTACGTCAATTACTTAAGTGTTGATTTTATGGCCGTCTCTAAGTGCGGTGGTTAGGGGCTACATCTATGTATCAGATTGTTCAATTGTATATATTGGAACTGAATATTGATACTGGTTTAACGTGACCTCTGAAGCACGGCGCTCAGATAGAAATGCTACTATCGAAAACCAAGTAAGAAGAGAGAGTAGGTGGACAAGTAGGTGACTAACCTTATAAATATTTGCATCGGAATAGATTGATTAAATTGTCTCGTCAACTGCCTTGTGTTAAATGCCTTATAACGTAAGATATAGTATTTGTTCAAGATATATTGTTGGCTGAACAGAATGATCGATTAGCGAGTGGAGATACACGCGGTAATCTCCGGGTGTTATTCGGTTTACGACTCGATAATAGAAAAACAATCAGCTAAGTGGCCGTTTGAGTGAGGTGGACAGGGAACACCAATCAGAAGGCGGCCCTCCGGCTCAAGAGTATTGTAATGAAGCGAGCCACGCAAATCACCCGGAATGAACCGATTGAATTTCAAGCCTTCAATTAAATTTTTAACGCGACCGGTGTTCACTTGACCTTCTTCAATTCATAAATATTCGAAATCTTCCGCTAAAATTCAGATATTTAGCAAAAAAAACCGGCAATTGGAAAAACGAATTAATATTTGCTAATTCGCAGATACCTAAATCAACAATGCAAATAAGAATTTCAAAGGGTGAAATAAAATTTAATGTTCTTGCGTGATGGAGGCAAAGAGTGTAAACGAGTGATGCTTTGATCTCATCAAACACCGACATGCGGTTAGCTCTGGAATATTTACACATCTCGAGAGCTTCGAATCAACCAGATAAAATGTTATGTTTGTTTGAAATCATTTCCTATGTTTTAATTCAGTCCCCTTACCGCGGTGCTGCCAGAATAATTTAGGTACCTAGATACTTAAATTTAATTTACAAAATTGAGAGCGTAATGTTTGTTTCCTAAAGTTACTTACGATTCCGCAGATTGGATAACGTAATTATTTATTTACTCTTCAATGTTGACAGCGCGGTTACTAATTTCTGGGAACCACCGTTACATATAAACCTTTATTTCAAATGTAACAGATATCACGTTGTATCTAAGTTGGACTGGAACCAACATTAAACGTACCGCCGGAAACTCAATCCAACTTTTATATTGAATTTTTAATAACAAACTTTGAAGTGTATCGTCGACGATGCGATCATGGGATGGTAGGTGGATATTTCATTTATTATAGCTGAGCTTTGCTGTCTATTCCAGGCTTTCAATATCTATTAGGTTTTCTATAGAACGGTTTATTGGAACAGTTTCTGAAGCGGCAACGCTGTCTGGTCACGCTGATATGAGGACAAATTAATCGCTAGGCTTTAACCCATTTTACAGTAGGTATTTAACTTTATATAGATCAAATACATTTTGACTACTTTTGTGATACCAAAAACTCATCCATCAATATTTGAAATTTTAATAATAATGGAAATAGATCATTTGAAGTTCAAGACACCAATTAAAAGTAAGATAGCATTCTATGTAAGCATTGCTTAATGTTAGGATCGCGAATTATGTACACAAGTGCACATGCACACTGTTAACATCTAATAAACGTCCATGAAAATCACAGTAGATTGTATGTAAATAAAAATACGGGGTTAATATGAATCCTAGTTGGCACCCGTCTCACGTTCGGCGCAACGCAACCCGTAGTGCGCATAATCACTTTATTTATTCAAATTAGAGAAGCTTTACAAAATTAGTTTTCATTTGCAACATGGCATCGTGTGTGTAATAACCCTTATTACACGTTTAGTGAAATGTTTCTCTTAAACTTTAGCTCGCTTTTTGATTCGATTTTAAGGTTTTTAAGGTTACCCATTTTAGGTAAGGTTAGGTTAATGCGACCTAATTTGAAACTTTGCATAAAGATAAAGCACAGAGCAAAGAATCACCACGCGCTCCTGCCCCGGCGCGGCGGTGATTCTATGCTTTGTAAGATAAAGTACATCTAATATTGAAGAACATATCTCTCATCCTTGTGTCCTTGTCTCGCCTTAGTTTAATAAATTTAATTTTTTAGGAATCTCCTCGGTGGTCTAGTAGTATGTGCACTCGCCTGCCAAGACTGAGGTCCCGGGTTCAATTCCCAGGTCGAGCGAAAACGTGTTTCCTACTTTTCAAACATGGCTCGGGTTTGAGATCACCAACCCGCATTAGGCAAGCGTGGTGATAACGCCTGAAACCTCCTCACTGTACTGATATCTTCATAGAGAAGAGAGGCCTTTGCCCAACAGTGGGACATTACAGGCTAATACTTTTTTTTTACTACTTTTCTTAGGAATCTGTATCAGATAATATTGTTTATAACGATACTTTATTAAACATAACACACATTCCAAGAATGTGTTTGAAGGACGCGTCTAATATTTCTTGGATATGTCTTCGTAATAATACGCGTGACTGTCAATATTCTAGCTAGTACCTTCTTGTCTGTCTTCGTCATAAATATAAAGTAATAGTATCTCAAAAGAAATTTAATACATTTTGAAAATAGGGTTCTGAAGAAACCAACAAATACAATGTTACCCGCTCCAAGCCCTGTTAAAGGCAAATTTAATAGGACTCGCTTTCTATTGAACTGTCGTTCTGCAGCTTGTAGCTTGCAGCTTTAACAAAAAACGTCAAAAAGTGTTCCCGCACTGGGAGCGTTCACCTGTAATGTCACATTCCAGATTCGATTTTGAGCATTATACCATACTTTCTCCCTTAGTGACGAGCATCTGCGTGTACTGTAACAAGATTTGACTTTGCGAGCCGTTTAATTACAAGCGAAGCGCATTGATGTATCAAGGTGTATCAATCAAGATATACATACAATGCTCGGTTCTCCTGCTGCACTGATGTAATGCGGGCGCAGCCTTAAGGCGCATCGCTAACAGAACAAGAGTCGAGGCGGCGGCGGGGCACGGGTGCGGCGCGGGCGCAACGCGCGCGCGCCTCTTCTAAGAATCTCTTTGTTTTCCATTGTGTTTTATGTAACTGCGCTAACAGAACAAGAGTCGAGGCGGCGGCAGGGCGCGGGCGCGGCGAGCGCCCGCGCCTCGACGCTTGGTCGCCCGTCCGCCATTTTGTTTCTATCAGAGGAGCGTTTACACCGACTCGCATTCGCATGGTTTTTATGAAATTTGGTATTTCGATAGTATACTCTCTCATAACTTGGTAAATAAGTACTTACCATAAGTACCTAGGTAGATTTTATCCGATTAGGTACTACGCGAGCGAAGCCGTGAACAGAAGATAAAAAGTAGTTAGTTATAACTTTTAATGGTAATCTTAATTGAATATAATTGCAATTCGCGTGTCCATCTAAACGCACAGCCGCTTTTTGTATAAGCGCAAGACGTCTTCATCTTTCGAAGACGACATGTTGAATACATTCAAACGAGGCATAAACGCCGCTGCCTCGACGCTTCGAAATTCGCCGCTTCGCCCGCGCCGCGCCGCCGCCCCGCCGCCGCCTCGACTTTGCTGTTAGCGACCTGCCTAAGGTGTTCTCGGTGAGGGCTGCGTCCAAATTATGTAACACGTCCATCTAAAATAAAAAATAATTATACCATTAAGAAAAATTTATAAGTACTATTATAACACAATAGGGAACCGTCAAACTCAATACAATACTTAATGTCAATGTCAATGTCAATGTATGTCAGAGTTCACACTAAGATCGATTTAGTCTCGCTCTGTGCCACACGAGATGGCGCTCGCTACCCCATCCTTGGCTTTGTCTGGAGATTAGCTGTCTGTGGGCGTCACCGGAAACCGGAAGTTATGCCGGAACTAAAATGATGGTCTTCCGCCCACTTGACTCAGGCAGTCGTCCCACCGTCGCTATAGCCGCGACAGGCACTAATTTTCCTAATAACCAAATTAATTCTATGTTTTCGTTATTTGCTTGTAAACTGTTGATTGTGTTGTAATTATATTCGTGTCTGTGTTTTTGATTAATCTATTATATTGTTGTATCCTAAAATCGTGCATCGAACTTTTTAATTCACGCCCTGAGAACCCAAATACCTAGAATCATAGTGACGCCATAACTTTCATTTCATCATCCCTGTTAAGAAGTGGTAAATTTCCACCACTTACACTATTGTTTTATCATTAACGTTTAAAAACAAATTTATTAATATATTATATATACTATTCGGCTATTGCACATTTTGATTGCTCATATTGCAATGAGGTAATAAAGAAGGATACACAATATTCCCCTCAACATAATATTGTTTATGAGAGTAACGAGCAAAATAACAAAAGCCGAGAGATGAAAATACACTTTCTATGGAATTATATTATTAAATTTTCGGGTCATTATACTTCAATGCATGGAACTTTGTATTATGATATAAATTATAATGCAGTATTTCAATAGAGCATTTCTGATCTGTCCATTCAATTTATATGCGGTTGAAGGGTACAATAGTGTAGTATTAGTTGATTAATTGAATTGTAACGCAGAGATCAGTTACAGTGGTGCTAAATGAGTGCATTTTATGGCATTAGAGAATGTGGAACAATTCAATTGTTAATACTTGAATGATACTGACTCACGACCCCGTCCTAAACTAAGACGTTAAAATTGTCGATCGATCTAAGACAGTAGAAGTTTTGACGATTGACCTATTTAAATAAAAATCAATTTGCATATTTAAGTACTGTTTTAAAGCCACCATTTTGAATTTATTAACATGAAAATAATTAAAAAAATCAGGCTCAAGAATTTGACATTTTAAATGAAAAATGTCATATTCTTAAGCCTATATATAAAAACTATTTAATAAACTACCTACTTCAACGTTATGTCACCAGATAGTAAAGTGGAGATAACTTTTAATATCTTTTACTGGAAATTCAATTACGGTTTGAACTCTTGCCGTTTTCAATAAGCTGCTGTCGTAGAACAATATATTACGATCAGTGTTCATTGTTCACTACGAGGAACAGTTGCTTTAAGCTGCGTTTTCACGTGCTCTGAACGTTTCCGAACGCTCGCTTGCTCATCCTTTAACTAAATGACAAAGCGAGCAAGCAATATGTTCGGAACTGTTTAGAACATAAGTGAATACCATTGTGAAAACGCAGCTTTACAATATCCTTCCATTTGAATGGGTTCCATGGAAAATTTTAATATGTGATGCTACCTTAAAGTAATAACTTAACTTTGTCTTAATATGTCACGACTTTGTAGGTGTGAAGGGTAGGCAATCATTGTACTTTTGAATTAAGAAAGATTATTTAGAAGAAAGGACATGTGTAGTTTAAATATATTATGACACTGTAAGGTATCAAAAGTATTAGTATTAAGGAAATTAGGTGTTCATAAAGATAAGACAAATTATATTTTTATAATTACTTCACAGAGTACTTTATATGCTGAAAAATTACTTAATATTAAAAACTATTCCTTGTATTGAAAACATGAGTACAATTCGTAATTTTTAAATGTTACTTATGTCCACCTCATTACAAAAAATGTTCAAAAGAAATGTTTTAGATGTGATAGTTTTTTAAATATCAAACATTTGTTAGTAGAATGTCAATTTTATAATGCAGAAAGACGTCATATTGGATTGCCCGACAATCTTAAGGACTGTCTGAGCAATACAAATATAACTGTTAATTTTCTTAAACTCATTAACTTATATAATCTCATTTAATCATACGTTAGTTCATATAACTCAATGCTATGTTGGTTGTCAGTCGCTGATGACCAAGTTGTTTAAGCGACCTTAAATAAATAAATAAATAAATAAAAAGAAAAAAAGTTAAATTTAAATTAAATCAAATTATGATAGGTACGAACATTGCAAAACACAGCTGTCAGGCGAAACTCCAGCATCGAGTGAAAAGCAATTGTAATAAAATTACCTCAATACTGAGTTGTTTTCCTAGCATCCATTTTGAATATACAAATAATTATGTGGCTTTCAACCGAACGTGATAATTCAATAGCAATGTTATATTCGTTTTGAAAGCCAGTTTACAATTCATGGAAATTTAAGCAACTTTATAATACAGTACCCTTGATTCTTAGTAAGATAATAGTTGACTAGTTGAATAATAACCTTTACTAAACGATGTGAAGTTTGTCGCCCTGACACAACAACTGACTTACTAGCTACAAACTACACATCGAGTTCATCGCTCATCGAATTGGTGCAGGGTAGTACTTAGATTTGACACCTTTTATGAGATAAGTGACAATAAACTTAAGCCACAATAATATATTCTCTTCCTACCGCATTCAGAGACGACCACTAAATCGACACTTAAGTAATTGACGAAATTTGTATACATTACATGTCAAAATTACTCATTACAACTCTACTAGGGAAGCAGTTGAGGTCTCTGTACGTGGGTACGAGCGTCAGACTCTAAACTTCTAATATTACAAAAGATAGTTTTTTGTCACGTAGCTGCAGTTGTGTTGTTATGGCACTGGTGATAGCAATAATACGTTTCATACTTATGTGATAAATGTCCAACTTAATTCTTATAACTGCTTTATACTGCAGCTGTCATGAAAGAAGACCGTTTCAACTTAAAGTAGAGTACATTATCAGTGACAACGATAAGCTTTGGTGAGATAAAAACAAAATCAAGCTTGACTGGTATTCTCGCAGTGTAGCACTTGTGGCGTAGTTTGATTAACGGTGTTTACTCGTCACGATTGTTAAGCCACGTGCAACTCGATCACAACTTAGATGGGTGACTCATATAGACATTTCTATTTGCGTACAATATAATTTAGTTCACTTTAGAGAGCTCTTTAAATCGTTGGTCTTGGTTCTTCAATAGAAATACCATGTTGAAGACCTTTATAGGGTCTAAAAACAACAATGGGGAACAAATAGTAAAATAGAAGCTAGTACAACATAGAACGACTATTAATCAGTCTGTATTACCGCTGGACAACTTATCATGACTGCTGCAAATAAATGTATTGAAACCGTTTTCGTTAAAAGCTTTTCGCTCCAATCTAATTAAATGAACCGATTGGTATATCCTAAAAAGACTGCCTGATATCTCTATGGGAAACGAATCTCTACCGAACACAGAAAAAGTGGCATAATTACAATAATCCGTTGTTTGCGGGCAGACTAATAACCCAACATTCTTCTTCCGAACACTCCCATTCACACATAAATCAACTTTATCCCGCTCTTTTAGTAAGTTCAGCTTTTTTCTCCGAATATACTTTTTAATTTTCTCATCATTTATCAGCCGTCAGTTTAACAAAGTTCTTAGTTTAATCGTAGTTTTAGTTTCGAGGAATGTTTTTAATTTTATGATCGACGATGAATGATTGTGGTCCTTCCCCTCAACGTCTTTGCGAACTTTGAGGTGCGATTACAGTAAGTTGTTCGCCGCATACATCAGTTGACAGCTACGATTGAACAGTCTTCTTCAATGCTTATTTACAGGGTTCTAGCTATTAATTGGTTTGTCCCTTTCTGACATACGCATATTTCGTAATAAAATATATTTTTTGGTTGAGTCAGCGACTGACCAAACGCTGACCATCTGACCAAATGATGCGGACCGATCAGCTAGAATTGAAGACATCCTTACTCTTAATATTTCAAGTATGAAACACAGTTCATCTCGCACAGTTATTGTCCGGGCATCACAGTTATTTTTAATTGCTTTTATTTGCCAACGCACCTCTACAAATTAAATCTGCATTTTTCTATTTATTTTTGCATTTTAAACACTTTTAGTGCAATTTTTACCGGTATTTGAATATAGATTTAAAGGCAAAATTGTTTTAACTTTATTTTTTTAAATTCATCTAACCGCATGCACATACGATGATACGTGTCAATGAATGCAAATTAAAAGTAAGACGAAAGTTTTAAAAGTTATCGAATAATACCTATTTTTACAAATAAACTTATTAAGCAAATAACTTATCGGTCACTTCATTAAAAAGCTTCGAGCTTATAGCTGTTCAACTTATAGTACCCCTCTTTTGCATTTATTGTGGGAGTTAATACATAGTTATTCAAACGTGATATTTTTAGGTCAATCGTAGTATATTGTCATTTCCATTTGTACACGTGTTATCAAACGTATGTATTTATCGGTACTTTCATTTAAAATTCTAACAATTAACTTGTGAAAATCAACGTATTTATCTATGTTTTAACGTGGGGCCGCTAACTACCCCACAACACACAGATAATTAAATTGTAATTCTCTATTTTCTCTGTAATTGGTACTAATTAACATGTCCGCTATTAGAAATGTTATGTTGGGAATCATAATTATGTAAGTAATTTGATGTGGTACTTACATAGGTAAGTAATTGGCTGTCTGTAATGCTGTTCAATTTTTAATTACTAGCAGCGCCTCGAGGTTTTACCCGCGTTGTGCACGTTCTCGTGGAAATTTTGAGATGAAAAATAGCCTATAACCTTCCCGTTGAATGTGGTTATCCATTACAAAAAGAATTATTGAAATCGGATTGGTATTTTCTGAGATTAACGGCAAATAAAAAACAAGTTCTTCAGCTTTATTATAGTACTAGCAGCGCCCCGCGGTTTTACCCGCGTTGTGCCCGTTCCCGTGGGAATTTCGGGATTTTTTTTACATAAAAACCTTCCTCTTGAATCACTCTACCTATTACAAAAAACCGCATCAAAATCCGTTGCGTAATTTTAAAGATTTAAGCATACAGACAAACAGACAAACAGACACGAAACAGAGACGACTTTATTTTATACTATGTAGTGATACTCGTAGATTGTTGTAACCTTCTTCATTCAAAAATGGCATCGCATCGCAACACTTCCCAAGCTGAATTGAACTCGGCACTACGTTTAACTTTTTTCCAGGCATTTTTCCTGTACAAAGGATTCTTCACCTGTTTCGAAAAAGAGTATTAAAAAAGCCAAATTGTCCTATTCGTTGTCGAATATACTGATGAACGCATTCTCTGCTAGACGTAGTACGAGTATTCCACTATTCAAACAGAAGATTTGATTTGTCTATGCTATCCATTTGGTAGAGTTGAGAAAAATATGAAGATTTAAACAAAATACGGGCTACTTATATATTTTTTTAAGTCTTTACAACTACTATTCTACTTGACAACCATTTCATACACCGAATTAACTGTCGAAGTCAATTCATAAACGACGAAAATGTATCAAACATCAATAAAATCACATGAATTGAGAACCTACCGTGCACTAGTTATACAAGTCAGTTGAAAATACGGCTTTATGCAAATAGTATTAGTGTTTAAACTGCTAAATCTCATCGAATAGCTTAACAAAACAAGCGCTGTAACTATCTGGCCATACATTGAAAGGTACAATCAGAACTTGGCATCGCTCCAGTTACAATACACAACTATTCTGGAAATACTAAAGACTAATTTAATTGTTGAACTTTGTCTCGAAGTCACCCTTGAAGTGTAGGCGTCGTAAAATATTTCATCTGGGATTTGTCTCATACAAAAATTAATTTAAGTGTTATGGACAAAAGTATCGTGTTTCTCGACTATAATTGTTGTAATTTGTATGGAAATTTTTTATCATGACGTTTTAGTGATTGTTTATCAAAATAGTTGTTAAAAACTTTTGTTATTGGTAATTTGTGATATATTTTGGGATATTTATGATTAACCTAATCGTATTTATTATTATTTTATTGTTCTATCAAAATAAACTTTTCATAATTAATGACAGCAATATAAATTATACTTCATTGGTTATTAAATACTTCAGTAATTAAGTATTCCATAGTAATACCGATAGTTTACGAAAATCCCGTAATTACCGGCTCATTGTGATAGCACTGATTTTATCAATCAAATATTAAACCCTTAGTCGCTTTATATGTAACTAGCCTCGCCTCGTGGTGTTACCCGGGTTGTACTCGTTCCCGCGGGAATTTCAGGATAAAATGTACCCCATGTGTTATTCTGGTGTGTAACCTCTATTCCTGTAAAGTTTCATCCAAGTCCGTCCAGTAGTTTTATCTGGATTTTTTTGAGAACTACTACGTCTTTCCCGTGTTGTGTCCGTTCCCGCGGGAATTTCGGGATAAAATGAATCTCATGTGTTATTCGAATATGTTACTAATATTACTGTAATTTATCCAAATCCGTTCCCTAGTCTGTTGCTCTTTCAAGCAAAAACTATTGAATGGATATAATTTTTGTAGGATTCCTTTCAAAAAAGTTGTTTTAGATAATGGTTATAATAAGAAATTCTTACATACAATTTTGTAATCTGATATGCAATAAATTAGTAAAGGTTAGCGGTAGAAAAGACCGTACTCTACCTCTGCCGTCGTGATCAAAATTTTCATTGGTACAACAAATGTAAAGTAAGCTTTTTTAACAAGCGATGGCTTTTTCAAACAACCAAATGTCCACTATTTTATACTCGAGGGCTCTCCCTACGGTGATAAAATATACATCAACCAATCAGCAGTTTCGATCCAATATAGAACATCTGATCTCCTAAAATTGGGTATCTCCCATTTGTCTCATTGAAAACTCGTAGGCTGTGAAAAGGTCGAAGTTAAATTTATTTGTTTATTTATTATAGTTTATTTATAAAATATGTGCAGACATAGTTGTTGGCTACGACATCTGGGTGTCAATTATATATTTAAATACAGTATTTGTGTAAGTATATATGTATAATAGTATCAGTTACTTTACTTTGGATGTAGTGTCCAAAGATATGCAGTCATATCTTTGGTCACTACATCCAAAGTACTCAGTAGTGCAAGATTTCCGATGACGACGTCGACGAAAGAGCGAAGTGGAGGGGAAAAATAAGGAAGGCTGACCCCACCACCATGTGGGATACATAGCCAGGAAGAGAGAGAGAGAGAGATACTTAAATTCCATAATACAAGATTATAGCTTAGTTTGGGTCAAATTAACCGTGTGTGAATTTGATCCGGGTGTATTTATTTTATTAATTAACATAAGTAGCATTCTACCGAGATATGTAATTTAACCTTAGAAATAAGTATCTAATGTCGATCTAATTTGCATAGCCAAGATGTCTAAGTACATATAATTTAAGTGGCAGGGTCTGTATGCACAGTCCCTCATAATCTTCGAGCTGGCCGTCCATTACTCGTCAATCCGACGCCTCACTCCAATACATCACTCATTCGGCCTCGGTCTCGGCTTAGCGGTGCGGATATTTTTCATTTATCTGTATGCGTTATTTATGGGCTAAAGATCTTTTCTTAACCGACTTCAAAAATAGGTGGAACATGTTTTTTTGTGCTATAGGTACTCTCTTTTTATTTTTTTGTATTTTCTAGAAGACAGATTTCGTCACGTACAGATGACGAGGTAGTTTCAGCTCGATATTGCATATGCGTAGAAATATAAGGGATTAATATAGGTATGTACCCGCCCTAAACAGTTATATGGAATTTTGGCATGAAATGTATCCCATGTTATTCTGATGTATAACCTATATTACTGTAAAGTTTCATCCAAATCCGTTCAGTAGTTTTTACGGGAAAGAGCAACAAACATACATCCATTCCATACATACATCCATCCTCACAAACTTTCGCATGTTATGTTTTCACACTTGCATATAGTTAGTACTGACTTGACTGTACCAGACAAATATGTATTTATAAGTACGCATACCTTTCAACCTACTTCTTACTTCAGTACTCTGAGATGCCCATTAAATAGAAAATTAACTATTTGGCGTAATTTTTCAAACATTATGTCAAATCCTACTTCCTACTAATATTATAAATGCGAAAGTTTGTGAGGATGGATGTATGGTATGTATGGATGGATGTATGTATGTTTGTTGCTCTTTCACGCAAAAACTACTGAACGGATTTGGATGAAACTTTACAGTAATATAGGTTATACATCAGAATAACATATGGGATACATTTTATCCCGAAATCCCTGCGGAAACGGGTACAACGCAGGTAACACCGCGGGGCGCAGCTAGTCACTCATAAATTCTCTACTAAGAAAACATTTGACGTCTCTGAGTACGGCGGTTAACGAGTTACATTTGGTTTTGAAGTAGTATCAAAAATTCAATACAATTTTATATACCTCGAGATCAGAATCTAGTTACCGTCACGGCTCGATTGAGACCCGTTTAACATCTATCTGTGTGCAAATGTTCAAAACAGTATGGGAAGAAAAACAAACTGTGCACTTTTAGGATACTTCATAGTTCATACAGAGTTCACCATCATAATCGTAAGGGCATCAAAATCAAACGATATGGAGTTCTCAAGCGTTTATATGAGTTGTTCAGAGGAAATAAATTATTCATTTGTATCTACAAGTCAATGGACTACGTATTCTTACCTGTAATAGCCCAGGTTACTGTCAAAAGAACTCGGAAAAAATACAAACATTCAATATATCAAAGAAACTTTGATAAACAGTTTTTCCATCAGGGAAAGATACATTTTCGACTATACTCAGAGGCTGCCTAAAAGTTCATTCCAGAACTATTTTCTTCAAAAATACAATTTCCATTTTTATGTACTAAATCCCACTAAATTCTAGGCGTACTCGTATGTGAACGTTCAAAAAGCTTGTTAAGCGGAGTCACGTTCAAAGCATTGACCTATTACTTTATTAAGTCGATATGGACGCCCACTCGGCCGGACCCTCATATCGCTCGGATATTACATAATAGGACATCAGGTAATAAACTAACTGTAATTAAACATAGCTATTTAGGGCAAACAATACTCAGCTTCGCGTGTTCTTGTTAATTGGTTGACTATTTAGGGTTGGAGATAGTTTAGTTCTAGGTAACATTTTAATATCATAGGCTTTTATTATTTCAATAAGTCTCACACCAAACAATACCAAACAGCCTAACTTATGTCTGTGTTTATAAATTAGATATTAGGTGACTTTATTTGTATAACATTTTAGATACTGTTATTGTCTCTACATACTTATGATAGCTTACTTCAATACCTATTTGCAAGCGGAAATTGATTTACGTCATCACATCGTGCGTATTGCCATTTGATAAATCAATGTTCATGCTGATGCAATACAAATTGCCTTCTCGTATGACAGCAAATTACATAGTGTATCACGGGGGAGGATGTAGGTAGCTATCTGTTGTTTTGAAACCGAGTATTTTCACCCACAATGAAACGTATGCGGTTTTATACAAAGAAAAATATCACGAGGAAAAAATATTCGTTCAAAAACACGGATACACTGAGGTCACTAAAATAATAACCAGCAAGTATAAAATAATTAATATCGTCTAAATGTACCAGATTAAAAGTCCGGTATTTTGTTCAATATCCAAAAACTTTTGTTAAAGATATAATTTTTCATAAACATAACTCAAGGATTTGCGTAAAGTCGAAAGTAGGTCATACGAAACTCGATTGCTGTACGTGATTAAAAGAAATGCCGAAGTGTTGCGGTATTTTATGATTCTGTTTTGTTTTTTGGTTTGAGATAAAAGTTGAGAGGTCGAAGGGGCGCGGTGGCCCGATACCAAGTGGATGGCTCGAGTTAAGCGGTGGGTGCGTTAATATAACTCTGCTAATTACCCCTCGTTTGTAACAGGGACAAAATCGCTTCCCAACCTTTCTGTTACAAACTCGAAAATTGCTTCATTAACTTTATTTTCTTGTGGACGTCTCTGTTTTATAAATTACCTGTTTCCGATAACTTTGCTGCCTCCAGACTTTATTATTTTTTGAAGAAATAAAAAAGCGGTTTTATTACGAATCAAAAGGGCTAGAAACTTCAAGAAGATAAATCACCGACGAGGTTTCACCGATATTTAAAAAGGACGGTACGTTTTCAATCTCGGCAGCAAAAATCATACATACTCAGTTATATTATTCATATATACTTATAAACCTATAAAGAAGTTAAAACCACTCATAAAGGCTCGCCCATTCAAAAAACAAAACTTTATTCTTCAATTACTCGTAAACCGTACACAATACTAGGTACTATACAGAACAACACAACACAGAATACAAAACTTCTAAGCACACGATGCAAGTACCAACATGTTACCTTTACATTCGACCTATTTTACCGTCTAATTAACTATAGATACTATTTTCTTCGTAAGAAGTTCCCGAGAAACTCTTATAGTTGGAAAGGGAGTTATATGTAACTGAACAAGCGGGCTGATCCGAATGAAAGGACATGTTTGTTTCACTCGTATTGAAATTGTTTCCAATTCCGTGCTCAAACAGTACCTGAATCCAATCTCGAAGGATCAGGGGTCTAAAATGTTTACTTGTTTCATCATTCGAGATGTGTCTCAGTTAATTATGAAGTAGTATTTGTCATGTATTATTATGAATTATTATAAGGTTTTTTTGTATTCAGTTGTTTATCTTATTTTGTTTCATTGGGTTTAATATGGTTACATGGCAAGTACTACCTGCTTAGTTTATATAACTCGCAGCATCTAAACTCGTTTAAACTAAATGATGCTGTTTTACTAAGGGCTGGATGCTTCAGTCTACGCTTACGCACCGGTAAACGTAAACGCAAAAGTTAGTCTCGCCTCGTCGTAAGAAAATGAAAAATCGTCGCTGTCTACTGGCCACCCGAATAACTTTAACAGACTGTCATTTAAGTTTAGAAACAACACTTTGTATTTAACAGACATTTAACCATCGACCGTACCGTATCGTGATTGGTTTAACGAACGTATGTTACGATAGCCGACCGTTTTACGAATCCCGCCTTAAGTACAATTTCTTAAGCCATTTTCTACTTACTTATGAATGAAACTTATGAACTTATGAATGGATGAAGAAAAAAAATTACGACATAAAATGGTTGTACAAAGCAGTAAGTAGGCCCATCATTCTTTAACTAGGAGTACAACACACCCTAGAGTGTTCTCTATATTAACTTTCCTACACGTCATGTTTACGAGATCATATATCAACACCGTTAACTCATAAGCGGATTCCTCAAAGAAGTCTGGAATGGTTGTCAAACTCCGATGTTTAATATTTAATAATAATATTTATTAGAAGCACTGACAAGGCCCGAGGGTATAAACTGTCGTCAACTTTGTAAACGATCGATTTTTTGAGTGATGTATTTGGCTTAACTCGATGGAAAAGTAAGCAGTATTTAACATGTTATCTTGTATCTACAGTTGAAGTGAATTATTAAATAGCTAAGCGGAATTGATAGGTCGGGACAAACAAGTTTGTACCTAGTAAATCGGCTTATAACGGTGTGTCTAAAAACAATTTAAAAAGCTTTTAACAAATGACCCATGAAAATAACTTTTAAATCACTACATATTATAAAACAAAGTCCCCGGCCCCGGTCTGTCTCTCTGTTCGCTTTAAACTCAAATGCTACTCACGGATTTTGACGTGGTTTTTTTATCATATGGAAGAGTGCACACTAGACATAGACATTTATGAGCCTTTTTTGTCTATTACAGGTATCGATTTTATGTTAGATTAAAGATTTTGTACCGATTACTGTTGTTGGACAGAACATAAATCAATGGTACATATAAACCATTGATTTATGTTTGAAAATTCCCGAAATTCCCACGGAAACAGACACAACGCGGGTAAAACCGCGGGGCGCTGCTATTAAAAAACAAATCGGTTCATTCATTTTTGTCAAATATTAAATAAGTAAGGTTTTCTCAAAAGGATATATTAGATTTCATAAAGCATTTGCAAGATAGATATTCCCATATAATCGTACGAATACCACAGCTTCATGTAATAAGACTCGTTAATCTCTATTACTACCAAAATAAGGCCTAATATTGGACAGTGGTGTGACATTGTACGTTACTTATTTGTAGGTAAGTGCCTAGAGAATAGTCGAACTGTACCGAAGTCCTCGGTCGACCAATTAAAAGCGGTTTCGAAAGCATATCAGAAAGTATAGTCGCGCCCCGCGGTATAACCCGCGTTGTACGCGTTCCCGCGGGAATTTTGGGATACAATCTATCCCATGTGTTAATCTGATGTATTATTGTAAAGTTTCATCCAAATTCGTCCAGCAGCATAGCATACATACATACATATATCCTCACAAACTTTCGCATTTATAATATTAGTTGGATAGTGAACTTAGATGATCACAACAGTCCTTAATCTGATTTATGTTTAGCCCAACAACAGTAATCGGTACAAAACCTTTAATCCAACACAGAAACGAAGTCTGTAATAAACAAAAAAGTCTCATAAATGTCTAATCTCTAGTGTGCACTCTTTCATTGTCTTTCACTTCATTGTGCAAGCCAATAACAAAAAGTAGTCAAACGCCAAACTTGCCAAGAGTACAAGTGACGAAGATCGATGGTATCTATCGATGTCGCCGCCTCGTTACTCGACTAAAAGTGTCAAGTTGCTACGGAGAGATCATTTATATGTTTCAATGCAGATCGCTCGTCGAACTCGTTGAAACTTCACACATTTTTTGAACGACTGTGACTGAAGAAAATGTGTTTGACCGCTCGAGACAATGGGGGACAATTTGGGACAAGAATAAAATATGGCAATCTGTAAAGTTTCTGTTATAGCTTGAAAGTAACGCCTCCATGTAGGTTACGTAATGCCTTATGTTAGGTTACAGATTTTCTTATCTCCATATATTTTCTGTGGTAACCGAACATTTTATTTGATTACTAGCGGCGCCCTGCAGTTTTACCCGCGCTATGCCCGTTTCCGTGAGAATTTCGGGATGATGAATAGCCCGTTAAATGAGATTAGCGCGTTCAAAATTTATGACATTAGTATAGATTATAATGGAATGCGTTTTCTTTAATATATTTTGACGGCAAAGAAACATTATATAAAGCTACTAGCAGCGCCCCGCGGTTTTACCCGCGTTGTGCCCGTTCCCGTGGGAATTTCGGGAATTTTTTTACATAAAAACCTTCCTCTTGAATCAGTCTACCTATTACAAAAAACCGCATCAAAATCCGTTGCGTAATTTTAAAGATTTAAGCATACAGACAAACAGACAAACAGAGACGACTTTATTTTACACTATGTAGTGAAGTTGCAGGAAACAATAACGCAAGTATAAGTAAACGTATACGGAAAAATGTAGAGTGTGTTTAACATTTTAGATGGATCGGTTAAGTGTAAAAGTGTGCCCACCTTCAGTTCCTGTGAACATCTGCCTTCGGCTCGGAGTAATAAATCAAAACTTCCCACAACTTCCTATCTGTGACAGATGGTGTTTGTGTCTATAGATATTCAGATACCTATTCAAGATCCACAGATGAGAAATGTTATGTAACCGCAATGTTTAACTCTGCTATTTACCTTGCCGTTTGTCTCAAAGATTTAAGATGATAGTTTGTCTTGTACAAAGTAGTTTATCGTGCAAGGTACAGCTTGTGCCAAGTTATCTTTCTTATTTTATGATGTGGACTGAAAATACAAGCTTCTTATAAATAAAATGCGATTTTAACGTTTTATTTTTAAGTTACGCCAACTTATCTAAACTCTACATCCGTAAGCATCCGTAAGCTATTAAATACATATCTACCAGTGTACTACCGTTTCTACGAGTGGTGACATTTGGTTGAAACTTCGGGTATATTTCAAATGAAAATACATTGAGTATTTAAGAATAGAGTCCCGTTTTATTACTTTTATAAAGGCTAAATTGTGTAAGTCTCAAAAGTATATAAGATATTTGTCCCGTCTGTACTGATATTTTCGGTTTTTGTTACTTTATTGATCAATCGAATTCTAAAAGCTTTCTGCGTGTAGGTGTCAGTATACTTTTGATACACTATAATACTATACATTGATATGGCAACTATATTTAGTCGTAACCACTAATCGGCCCGACTCGACGACCGATGTAATGCAACGAGCGATTCCGCTCTCGGCTAGTTGCCATAACTCCATTACAAGTTTACGCAAGGTTGCTACTCAGTTTCAACCCTATTTGAACTCCGTTTGAATACAAGTTTTAATACGTAACAGATAACCTACAAGTACTTTTCTTTTAACTTATTGTAAAGTGGTTTTATAGATAAAACTTGGAGATTAAAAGTGAATCCTTTTACACATTTACCAAGATAAACTTTTAACGCGTTCAACTTTTTGCTTCTTCTTGTACGTGGTTGCTTTACATAGAGTAATTGAGTTTTGCATAGTTTTGTAAGGCTTTGTTGTTTGTTTACTTTGAAAATAAAAAGTCTAAACTTAAATTAACTTAAACTTGAACAACAAGAAAATATTTGATTTTCTCTTGTTCTGAGTTTTGACCCAGATAAGTGAACCTGGATTGAAACATGGATTATTTCACAAAATTAATGTTATATTTAGGAAAAAGATTAAAAAATACTTACGTACCATCAAACAAAAAACACACCACACGCCTCTATTGCCATCATCATCTCCACTCAAACAGAATATCCAAATTTTAAATCTACCTTTTTTCAATAACATAGTCGATAGTTGTGATTATAAAATGCGTATTGCAGCGAGGAGCCTGCAGCGCGCAATCAGTCCGCGATAATGTCTCATTTGGCGTGAACAAACATGTCAGTCACAACACAACACTTCCACTGTTACATGACGTATGGTAACAGAAATGAAGTTATTGCACATGTTTACAGTAGGAAGCTACAAAAAATATCACTTATCTTTATAATACATACTAATATTATAAACAGGTAAACTTTGTAAGTTTGTTATTGTTTGTTCGAGCTAATCTCGGGAATTACCAGTCCGATTTAAATAAACATTTTTGTAATAGATAGCTATATTTATGGGCAAGGTTATAAGCTATTTTTTATCACTCAAAGCATAGTACATACTTGTTGTTGATTATTTGGTCAAAACGTAGTTAGACTGTCAGAAACATACGAAGCACACACCAGAGACAAAACATGTAATATACTTTGTCTGCCATAAGCTCCAATATGTCTGTGTTTAAAAGTTTACTACGAGTATTTGATAGGACTTCTGACCTAGATAGAATTCAGAAAAAAAACACCTACTCTTCTAAGTAAATGCCCTTCTCTAAGAGACCGTACCTACTAAGTGTTTTTACGTTCCTTGATGTATCCCCCTCGTGATTATATTGTGATGGAGGTCCCTGCCCCAATTAGGTTATTTGTGACCCTTATCTAAATTAAGCACTCTCCATACAAAGGGTTGTATTTCTTAGGGTCTTTAAATATTTCGATGGAGTTATTATTTCAAAATAATTAAGTTATAATACCGTTATGAATGAACCCGACTTAAGTCTTTTGCTTGTTTAAATTAATTATAGATGTTTTAGGAGAATTCAAAACAGACCAATGCTTTTTGGCGGGAAGGCGTCGCTAATATTGAGCGAATTTACTAGCTGTGGTTCACTTAATTCCAGAAACAAAATTTGAATTCATCACGTTCGACGCTTCCGTCAAAAACAAGGCTCAACAAACGTTAAGTTAATTTTATCATTATTCAGTCACAAAGTATGTAACAAATTCCTAAACTTTTGCGCCCTAAATCATTTCAAAGTCCTAAGCCGATGGTTTGAGTCCTTTTTCCCAGCTATTAAGGCGGAGGCGGTCTCATTAAGACCATCTGTCAAATATCTCATGGAAAAATAGGTATCGTTTTACAAGACCTCCGAGTGTAGAGCGATCCGAGCCACTAGCCTTCAAAGGAGATCATTAATCATTACTGGGGAAAAAACCGTCACGATTTACAGTTTTTTTACGAACATCATTTGCTGACGTTTCTCAAATATTGATGGAAGGGTTTGGTGACCCTGTGAGTAGCTTTTAAAGATGTGAGTAGCCACATTATGTTTTAACGGTTTTACAAATCACTGAAGGTACAATCCCTGACAAATGTGTACAGTTGTGTTTAAATAAATGTTATTTGAAACTTCTAAATGCATAATTATATCAAATATGAAATACGAGACATTGACAAAAACACGAACTTACTAACTTCCTTAAAAGTTTACAAGTTGCGAGACAGAATATCAGCAGAAAAAAGCGTCTTACGACATATCTTTTTAACTTTGTCATAGAAATCACCGATGCGTAGCTTGCATGCAGCAAGTTGCATGCAAGTTTCCAAGCAAGCGCCAATGATCCACGACGTTTCAAATCAGACTTAGATAGATAGCATAGCAGCGTTTAGTTCTTTTAAAAGTCTAACTTAACTTACTGCCTTGACAAATCACTTAATGGTGTTTGTTTTTGATCTCTTACCTAATCCGATAAGGCATGGATGAAGTAAGAAATTCAATTTTATATACTTTCGTATCAATATATTAGGAATCCAATATTAATACAGCATTTCAAGTGAATATAATACTTTTAGATAGTTGTGATAACGTGTAATATCTTCGAAACAACCCTTATCAAAGTGACATATCAGAATTGTCTTTTATAGGAGTCCTTTTGGGAAAACTGTTCGTTATAAGATCAAGATATTATTAGAAATATTTATCACAAGCTATCAGTTGTTAATATTTTGTATATTTACTCACAAGCTTAATACGAGTATATTCACGCATAAATTAAAGTAAAGTAATAGCCTATAATGTCCCACTGCTGGGCAAAGGCCTCTAATGTCACTGAAGACATCAGTACAGTGAGGACAATGAGGCGTAATCACCACGCTTGCCTAATGCACGTTTGAAAAGTAGGAAACATGTTTCCGCCCGACCAGGGAATTGAACTCGAGACCGAGTCTTGGCAGGCAAGTGCACATACCACTTGACCATCGAGGCGTTCACGCATATGAAGCCAAAAAGAAAATGTCTTCTACTTACATGATTTAAAAGTAAAAGTTATTTCACGTGTGTACGTATTGGCAAAGTGTGACTAATATTAGTTTATAACTTTCACGATGGGGTCAAGTATTTTGAGAATTTCGTTTATGAATTTGCCTTTTCCTCAATAGTACCAACGGAGGACGGCAACAAAATATTTTTTATATGTTTAAATTTAAAATGTAATTTTACACAAATAAATAAAACAAAACGTGAAAGGTGAAGTTCATGTGTAAATTAATACACATGAACTTCACCTTTCACGTTTACATGTCTTTTATGAACTCAAAAGTTGAAATTCCTTAGTTCTCAGTTATCGCGGCCTAAAATAATCGAATCTCAGAGTTACCCACTGGAAAACAGAGCCCTATATTTCGCTCCGTCCCACTTATTTGCGAAGGTTTGAGTGATTCCAACATTTTCTTCAAGATACGTCGCTTTTGCGTTACTCAAAAATTCGCAATATTAGTATAATCGAATTGAGACAAAGATTCAAGAACCCAGTTACTTTTCACAGAATTTCTTTAAAATAAATTAGCTTCTGGATAAGAGGTTGGTTGGAGTAATGTTTCTTGGTTGCAAAGGGCAATTCTAGAATTTTGCTGTTGTGTCACGACAAAATATGGTCGGAATATTTTAAGAGATAGAATTTTATTAGAATATACTTTGAGGCTCTTACCAGCCTGTAAGTAATGTATATTTGCAGATCAAAGGCCCCTAAATCACGTATAATGCTCGTAAACAATACAAGCTTTCTCACACAAGGAGCTACAAATAACCCTTCTAGAAAAAGGATATGATTGAACCGTAAAATGTTGAAGACGTCAGACCAAGCTTCAGACACATTAACTTATAACTAACTAACACATATAACAGCGTCATGACTGAAAATGACTTGACCAATATTTAAAAAAAGAAACGTTTATAAAACAAAAAGTTTTGTTTGAAAAAAAAGCGCAACTTTAACTCATTAACCCAGATATTAACAATGACCTCTAAGCCATCGCATTAACGGAGTCACCTGCTGATGACACCCTCACAATAACTCAAGTAACTTAAATAGGGCTGCTACTTTAAAAAAAAAAAAAAAAGACGTGTGGCACTCGGGGACTGCCGCGGTGAAGCTATTGCATAGCATTTTGTATCAACTTATGCAATTATCTATACTAATATTATAAAGCTGAAGAGTTTGTTTTGTTTGTTTGTTTGTTTGTTTGTTTGTTTGTTTGTTTGTTTAAACGCGCTAATCTCAGAAACTACTGAACCGATTTGAATAATTCTTTCACTGTTAAATAGTCTATTTATCGAGGAAGGCTATAGGCTACATTTTATCCCGAAATTCCCACGGGAACGGGCACAACGCGGGTAAAACCGCGGGGCGCTGCTAGTATTTGATATATTTGATATCTCTTCTCTCTCACCCCACCCGCCTCCTCTCTCTCACCCCCTCTCTCTCACCCCCTCTCTCTCACCCCCTCTCTCACACCTCTCTCTCACCCCTCTCTCTCACCCCTCTCTCTCACCCCTCTCTCTCACCCCCCTCTCTCACCCCCCTCTCTCACCCCCCTCTCTCACCCCCCTCTCTCACCCCTCTCTCACCCCTCTCTCATCCCCCTCTCTCACCACCCTCTCTCACCACCCTCTCTCACCCCCCTCTCTCACCACCCTCTCTCACCCCTCTCTCACCACCCTCTCTCACCCCTCTCTCACCCCCTCTCTCACCCCCCTCTCTCACCCCTCTCTCACCCCTCTCTCACCCCCCTCTCTCACCCCCCTCTCTCACCCCCCTCTCTCACCACCCTCTCTCACCACCCTCTCTCACCACCCTCTCTCACCCCCCTCTCTCACCCCCCTCTCTCAAACCCCTCTCTCACCCCCCTCTCACCCCCTCTCTCACCCCCCTCTCTCACCACCCTCTATCAACCCCCTCTCTCACCCCCCTCTCTCACCCCTCTCTCACCACCCTCTCTCACCCCCCTCTCTCACCCCCCTCTCTCACCCCCCTCTCTCACCCCCCTCTCTCACCCCCCTCTCTCACCCCTCTCTCACCCCTCTCTCACCCCTCTCTCACCCCCCTCTCACCCCCTCTCTCACCCCCCTCTCACCCCTCTCTCACCCCCCTCTCACCCACTCTCTCACCCCCCTCTCTCACCACCCTCTATCAACCCCCTCTCTCACCCCCCTCTCTCACCCCTCTCTCACCACCCTCTCTCACCCCCTCTCTCACCCCCTCTCTCACCCCCCTCTCTCACCCCTCTCTCACCCCCCTCTCTCACCCCCCTCTCTCACCACCCTCTCACCACCCTCTCTCACCACCCTCTCTCACCACCCTCTCTCACCCCCCTCTCTCACCCCCCTCTCTCACCCCCCTCTCTCACCCCCCTCTCTCACCCCCCTCTCTCACCCCCCTCTCTCACCCCCCTCTCTCACCCCCCTCTCTCACCCCCCTCTCTCACCACCCTCTCACCACCCTCTCTCACCACCCTCTCTCACCCCCCTCTCTCACCCCCCTCTCTCACCCCTCTCTCACCCCTCTCTCACCCCTCTCTCACCCCTCTCTCACCACCCTCTCTCACCCCTCTCTCACCACCCTCTCACACACCCCTCTCTCACCCCCTCTCTCACCCCCCTCTCTCACCCCCCTCTCTCACCCCACTCTCTCACCCCTCTCTCACCCCTCTCGCACCCCTCTCTCACCCCCTCTCTCACACCTCTCTCACCCCCCTCTCTCACCCCTCTCTCACCCCCTCTCTCACCCCTCTCTCACCCCTCTCTCACCACCTTCTCTCACCCCCCTCTCTCACCCCCTCTCTCACCCCCTCTCTCACCCCCCTCTCTCACCACCCTCTCTCACCCCCAACGCACAATCGCACACAACGCCGTGTCGAAGACTGCCGAACTGAAACGACGTTAGACGATGCACGGCCTTCAAGCCACACCTCCTTCCCGTCGGATCGGGTAAGCGTGAGGTTTTTTCGTTACGGAAATTTTGGATTTGGTCCCCGCGCTCAAGGCCCGCGATAGAAGCTATGCAATAGCTTAAAAACTTGTGTTAATTTTCTAAGTAATTTTCTGTAATGTCTACGAATATTTACTTTTATATTCCTTTCAACTTTCCAACTATGACAAAATAATAAAGCATAATGTTACTTAGTTTTTTTTTTCACTTTTTATATTTTATTAATCACATTACTTTATTTTCACCGTCATCAACCCTATTACCGATCTATAATTAAAAGAAACGATTAATCATATTTCCTTTCAGGTATTCAATATAGATTTCAATTGATGGTTTAACAGCCTCCGTGGTCTAGTGGTTTGAGCGCTCGGCTCACGATCCGGAGGTTCCGGGTTCGATTCCCGGTGGGGATATCTCACAAAAATCACTTTGTGAGACTGTCCTCAGTTTGGTTAGGGCATTGCAGGCTGAATCACCTGATTGCCCGAAAAGTAAGATGATTCCGTGCTTCGGAGGGCACGCTAAGCCGTCGGTCCCGGTTACTTTCTACGGATAGTAGTCGTTACATGAGCCATGTCAGAGGCCTTTGGCGGCTCAATAACTCTGACACCAGGATTGGTCAGGTTGACCATCCACTCGATAAGAAGAAGAATTGATGGTAAAATAATTATGTAGACTAGCCGTAACCAGTGTTTTCATTCGCATTATAAATGTTATAATGCGTGGCGTAGTCTGACTAAGCGATGTTCGTTAATTGCGATGCGTGTTCTAAAGGAACGGGCAACTCGACCCCTAGTTGGATGGGTGGCCGATAGTGGAATTTCTGTCGGAGCGCTACCGTGCTTCGTAGGGCACGTTAAGCAGTCGGTCTCGGTTGTTTCAATCGTCAGACCATGTCGGAGGCCTGTAGGGGGTCTTAAAACTCCGACACCAGGGTTGGCTACTGCCCTACTCGAAATGAAATGAAATGCCCGCATTATACAGGGCGACTTCAAATTGGTAATACAAAACACTTGATTTTGGCTTCATTAATGCTAAGTATTGTAATTAATTAACTCCGATGTTAAAATTAGCTGTCTTTAATAATTGATAATTTTCTAATAAAATATTTAATTACAGTCCCGAAGTGTGTTTACCCTACATTCAATACCTAACTGTCAACTGCCAGACCTGTCACTCGATGTTATCAACGTAAGATAATAATTAATGGTAAGGTAGCCATATGAAGCCAAAGAAAATGGGATAATTTAAAATTAACAAAAAAAATACTTCTGGTTATTTTAAAAGCATGAGACCTAATGGAGGTGCTTAGTGTAGGGCAAACGTGTGCAAAACTTTGATTTTGTATTACCAATTTGAAGTCGCCCTGTATATTTGTTCCCATAGGCATTTAATGTCCATCAGTAAGGTTTATAAGTGCTAGATATGGAAGTTATTTGATTCGAGTTCTATTTACTCTGATTCCAATTGGTTGGTCCTATAAGCATTAATGTAAATATAATGTAGTTACGAGTATTACTATTGTACAGCAATGTATGCAAACGAGTCATTCGTTGGCATTAGAAGTGAATTTTCTTCCCCAGTATCATTAGGGAACTTGCCAAATGTTACTACGTCTATGTTTTTCATAATACGGCAATATAAAGTAATGATGTTAATAGAAAAGCTTTTACCTTTATAACCGTCTATTTGAATTTTCTTTATTAGAGTTATTGAGCCGCCAAAGGCCTCTGACATGGCTCATGTAACGACTACTATCCGTAGAAAGTAACCGGGACCGACGGCTTAACGTGCCGCAGAGTACAGTCGATAAGGTCTCGCGATTTGATTGAGTGAGTTTACAAGTCGTGTGTTGAATTCCTACGAAAAGTTTACAATATGATGTGTGACGTACTGGTGAGTTCAATAAATGCGAATTTAATGAAACTCACTTGAAAATTCATTCAATAACGCGTCGCACAACAAACATCAGACGACCCGGCTCGCATAGGTAGCCGATAGTGGTATTTACGAGTATATCTGACTGTACCGTGCTTCAGAGGACACGTTAAGCGGTCCCGGTTGTTTCAATCGTTAGATCATATCGGAGGCCTTTAGGCGGTCTATTAACCCCTATACTAGTATAGGGTGTAGTATAGGGTGGCCAACCCTAGGGTTGGCCACTGACTTATTTGAAACGAATGATGAATCAGATGACTCTATGTACCTAATAGAAAACTTTACTCAATTTAAAAAGTCAAACGAAAGCTTCCAAAATATATTTGAAGGATATTCGACAGCGAGTCAATTTTGATTGTTTTCATATTGAAACTGAAACCCGATACTTCTGTTCAGATTAATTTGATTGCTTTGTCTGAGGCTCGGCGGAACACTCGTGGTATGGGCGTTTATCATGTTACAAAGCTTTTAGGCTTCAAGTTTTATTTTAATACTCGTTCCCGGAATTGGTGAATGTTAAACATAACCTTTGACGCTAAAAATTGTTATAAGTTTGACGTGTATGTTTTCTTGTACGTAGGTATATCTGTGTGTGTTAGTGGTTGTGGCGCTTCCAAACGTACATATCTACCTATAACACCGATTTTGTTTTCTTTTTAGAGTGACAGCATTATTCTTTTGTTATTATAAAACAATGGTCCACACAAATATTTTTTTCATTCCGTTAATCTTCTTTATGCCTCTATCCAGCTATTAATTCTATAGCGGTCTAGCCCTAGGCAAGTGCCAATAGTTCCGCCTAAGAGAATTATTTGATTGTCTACTATCAAATATATGGGGTTTTATCATGCCCACGTGACTTGAAATTCCTATAGGCTTTGATTAAAAGAAGAAGAAATAATAAAATGTTAACGAGTGCCACTTGTCTGAGTGGAAAGTAAACTAGTCGAACGGGTCATACTAGTTATTAATAGATCTAGACTTTGATGTTGTTTCAAAGTGGATTTTTTGTGTGAATAATAGTTTACTTAAATGAGATCTAAATTGAGTGACAGTTTTGTCTTTTAAACTACAAGGTAACTTATTATAAATGACTGGCGCCATACCCAAGATATTATTCTGTAACAATGTGGTATTATATCCTCCAGTACATAATAAATTTTGGTATTTTGATCTAAGTTGGGTGGAGCGGTTTCTACTATCTACAAGTGCTGGGAATAAATGTTTATTAGTTTTGACGAATATTGCTACTTCTAGAATATAAATACATGGAAATGTTAATAAATGATGGCTTTTAAAGATAGGCTCACAACTATCTGTCACTTTTAAATTGAAAATAGCTCTAATACAACGCTTTTGGGACTTAAAAATAAGTTCTTTATAACTGCAATTGCCCCAAAAGATAACACCAAATCTTAATAGAGAAGCCACGAGGCCATGGTAAGCAATTAAAGTGGTAGCTGTGTCTACAGTTTTTGACAGATTAAATAATACAAAAGCAAGTTTACTCAACTTTGTACAAATATGCTCAGCTTGAGCTTTCCAATTTAGTTGACTATCAATTAGTATACCTAAAAATTTTGCTACTTGAACACTTTCTATTGGGTGGTTATCATAGTTAATACAAAGGGAACGGGGTTGAATTCTTTGGTAGAAATGCATTATTTTTGTTTTTTCTAAGTTTATTTTAAGATTGTTAAAGTTAAGCCAGTTAATTATAGTTTTTAGGGTATTGTTGATATCATATTCATAGTTTTTAATATTATTATTGAGATCATTAATTATTGCTGTGCTATCATCAGCAAAAAGGATAAGCTGGTAAATAATTTGGAGTGGTAGGTCATTTATATATAGTAGGAATAATAATGGCCCAAGGACGCTACCCTGGGGAACGCCATATTTTATTTCTCTACGTCGAGATTTATATATTTTTTCGCGTTTTGATTTATTACACACTCTAAAAATTTCGGTGTATTGCATACGACCTGTTAAATAAGATTTTATTAAATCTAATATATTTCCACGAATTCCATACGCGTATAGTTTATTGAATAGTATTTGAAATATAACAAAATCAAAAGCTTTTGACATATCTGTAAAAAGAGCGCAAATAGGGATTTTTGAATCAACATTCAGTAAAATTTTGTTAAGAAGATCATAAATGGCCATATTAATGTTTTTGTTTTTACGGAATCCCTTTTGTTCATCGCATAGTATATTGTATTTGGTTAGGAATGAATAGATACTTTCATATATTACTTTTTCAAATACTTTCGAAAAGACCGGGATTAATGCTATTGGTCTGTAGTTGCTCATGTTCTCTTTATTATCTTTTTTGAAAATTGGTTTAACTATAACTGTTTTAAGACTCTTAGGAAATATTCCAGAGCTTATACTTAAATTAAAGATGTGACATAAGGGGGGAGCAATGATATCCGACACATATTTAACGATATTGGTTGATATTCCATCATAACCAACACTTTTTTTGTTTTTTAAGGAATTGATTACCTTTATGAGGTCTTGTGGTATTATGGGGTTTATAAAAATAGAATGAGGGTTATTATGAATTGATCTAGGTTCCTCTGTCGTTAATTGAGGCGTGTTAGAAACTTGGTCAATAAAGAAGTTGTTAAAAGATTCAGCAATTTCTTTCGGATCTGTTACTATTTTATCATTTGTATTTATTTTAATAATAGGTTCTGGAGTAATTTTATTGTTATTTATTATTTGCCATGAAGTTTTTGATTTATTTTTGGAATTTTTTATCAAGTAGCTATTTTGAGCTGTTTTTGTTAATTTTATTATCTTTTTGAACCTACGGGAGTATGTTACGAACTTTTGTTTGTTTTCAGTAGATGGTTTCAACCTTTGAAGCCAAAGCAATTGTCGTTGTTTTTTACTGCAGATTCTAATTCCACGAGATACCCATTTAATTTTCTTTTCTGTTGAAATGGTAACTAGTTTAAACGGGAAACAGAGATTATACAAAAGGAGAAATGAATCAACGAATAAATCATAAGCTTTATCAGGATCAAGAGAACTATATATTTCCGCAAAATTTAGACTGGATAGATGGGTTTTAAACTTTATTATGTTATCTTTGGAAAAATCTCGCACAGGTTTTCTCCAAGATTTTATTCTAGGTATTTTTTTAACCTTAATTTTTAAAATCTGGGCAGTGTGATCTGAAAGAGCTAGATCTATAACGTCAGTGACATAATTATTTTTGAAGTTTACAGCAAAGTTATCTAGACAAGTATTGCTTTTAGGTCTAGTAGGTTGTTTAATTGTTAATTTAAGATTGTAGCTTAAAAGAAAATATTCGAAGTCTGTTGATAATTTACCTCTCTCACCCCCTCTCTCACCACCCTCTCTCACCCCCTCTCTCACCCCCTCTCTCACCCCCCTCTCACCACCCTCTCTCACCCCCCTCTCTCACCCCTCTCTCACCACCCTCTCTCACCCCCTCTCTCACCCCCTCACCCCCCTCTCTCACCCCCCTCTCTCACCACCCTCTCTCACCACCCTCTCTCACCACCCTCTCTCACCCCCCTCTCACCACCCTCTCTCACCCCCTCTCTCACCCCCCTCTCTCACCCCCCTCTCTCACCCCCTCTCTCACCACCCTCTCTCACCCCCTCTCACCCCCCTCTCTCACCACCTTCTCTCACCCCCCTCTCTCACCCCCTCTCTCACCACCCTCTCTCACCCCCTCTCTCACCCCCAACGCACAATCGCACACAACGCCGTGTCGAAGACTGCCGAACTGAAACGACGTTAGACGATGCACGGCCTTCAAGCCACACCTCCTTCCCGTCGGATCGGGTAAGCGTGAGGTTTTTTCGTTACGGAAATTTTGGATTTGGTCCCCGCGCTCAAGGCCCGCGATAGAAGCTATGCAATAGCTTAAAAATATGACTTTAAAAACGATTGGTGAGATATGAAAGACAGATTAAAATAGTAGGTGATGTTTTGCTCGGCGGGATATCTACACGGCAGATAGATGAAAAATAGTAAAAGAATAGGTTATCGCTACATTTCAATGTGGTCGCAATCGGTAGTCTGTCTGTCAAAGGCAACGTCTCAAAAGAACCGTCTGGTGTGAAGATGTCTTCTTAACCAATCGAAAACCCTGACATCAAACACCCAATTAACGTAAAGTGAGTATAAATTAAATACTTAATTACGTATTAATGTAAATTAGCCCCCGAACCACGACCCCGAACATATTTTACTACAGCTATTCTTAAAACAATTGTCTTTCCGCGGGTGACAATAACACTAAATCCTGAGCTAACCGAAATCGGCGACCATTACCGTCCCCGTTCGCCTAAAAGCCCAACTGTCCGCTGAAATGCGACAAAAATCAGACAGGACAGATCACATAAATTCAATGAAAGTCATTGCACGGGGTGTATCCGGATGACGTCAATTTATTGCCTGACCCATTGGAACGGAATATAATAAGAGTTATGAGACAATTTGACACACACTTGTTACCTACTAGAGGGGAATTGTATTCTCCACTTGTAACCAAGTAGGGACTCAGTGGGCGTAAGAGGACTTTTGAAACTGACGTATTGTCTTATAAAAGTTGGTTCCAACGTATCAACGATCCCCAGTTGTAAGTAGATCCTACTAATATTATAAATTCGAAAGTTTTTGAGAATGGATGTATGTTTGTTATTCTTTCACGCAAAAACTAAAGAACGGATTTGGATGAAATTTTACAGTAATATAGGTTATACATAAAAAAATACATGGGATACATTTTACCCCGATATTCCCGCAGGAACGGGTACAACGCGGGTAACACCGCGGGGCGCCGCTAGTTTCCCATAATTGTGTTCTATTTGCGGTCATAGAATTAACATTACACAGAACGTTAGAGTCGTAGATGTTATCTAATTAATTTTATCTTGAATCTGGGTAACTGGAAAGTTTAAATGAATGGAGAGAATTATGTAATACTCAAATTAGATAGTTGTTGTAATTAGTAGACTAGATTAGATTGAAATTGGATAAAGCGTGCGTTTGACTTTTTCACCGTTTATAAGCATTGGAAGTTCGCATTCGGCAGTTTGCAACTATTCCATAAACAACCATCACATACAATAAGTAGTCAAGCTGAACAGTCGTTAGACTGACTATTTCAACGCAAACAACTCTGTCTTCAGACTTCCAATAGTTTTTAGTTCGGTACACATTTTTTGTTTAATAAACAAAAGTCTATTCAGCGACTTGTGTGTGCGCTCCGTTATATCTATCTATCTAAGCGCTACCTTGCTTCTTGTAAAATTGTCGGTCCCAATTGTTGCATCATCAGGCCATGTCGAAGGTCATTAGTCGGTCTAAAAACTCCGACAACAAGGTTGGCCACTAACCTAGCTACTCAAACTTGCTTACTTTTCACGTCACGTCACGTCACGTGCTTCCATAGACCAGAGGACTATTAAGCTACAGCTACATACAACTAACTACTCCCGGTCTACTCGGCCTCTTATAATCCTAATTGCACTAAAAAAGTACTAACCCATAACAAGGTTTCAGTAGCCTTACAGGTGCCATTAAAATGGAAATTTTTCCCGAGGGCACCGGTACCGGCTCAAATATCCCGGGTCTCAGATTAATGCGACACAACGTTATAAAGGATCCGGAGTGATTGTGCCGGGCCCGCTGACTGATTAACTGACGTCACAGCGCGGATATAATACTATTTTATCATCAATTCAATACGTAGAGGTTCTTAGGAAGACGTTGAGATGCTTCGAAAATGTTCACCCTTTAATGATGGGAGATCAATCTTTGGGTGGTCATAAATTGTGTATGTATTGGATATGGTAGAGGGTGTTACTGTAGTATTATGGTTAATTCTCAATGAAATATGAGGTACCTAGTTCAATGAATATTGATTTTGTTTTCCTTCGGTAAACAAGTGGGCAATACAATGAAAAAACTAATAAACACTTTGCAATTTTCTAATATCGCTTAATCTACATAGACGTTACGTACTTACTTCATCTATTGTGAAATTGGTCTTTAATAACCATAAAAATCAATTTCGTTTCAATATGATCACATTAAATAGTACTCAATCATTATTTTTGCTATAATTTCCTACTAAACGACGAGGAAGAAAACCTATTATTAAATTTTGTTATAACTTCTACGAGTATAATAGTAAAATAAATGACGTCAGAAGTGTTCGATTTATGAACGAAATAGAGAAGTGTACTTCGCTTTTCGGTGATTATCGTAGATTAATAGACCCATTGAATCAAAAGTGAAATCACCCTAATCCCAAATGGCATAAATATAATATTTCCTTTTCTAGAATGTATTAGTTTCTCATGTCATTATGTTCACTCCATTTCTTTCACTACTCGTGGGTCGTGACAATGTTCGTTCATTTTCAATCACACGACCGAAGTAGGTCAAGTTAGAAATAAAATAATCTATTCAGGAATATAATGTATTATGTCATAAATTAAATGATACGAATATTTATGAATTGTATATCATCATACACACGTCGCTTTAGCTCTGCGAAAAAGTTTCAAACAACACCCCCGTAATCAAGCTTCCAACATGACGCTTATTTTAAACTACATAATATGGTTTTTAATGCACGATTCGACGTGAGACCAATATTTCGCGTTAAATTAAGCTTTAGGTATGTCTACAAAGCTTCATCTCCAAATTGGACTACTATAAGATTTTTTATTACTAACCTAGTGCATACACAAATGTCTGTTCTGTACGATTAACTCTCGTCTATAAATCTTTAAAAGCTCTCACCAAGGTTAGACAACTACGCTTTACAAAGAGTAATGTTACTTACAGAGCTTTTTGTAAATGTAACCAAATTGAATAAAAAGAATTCTTACTCATAATATTTCACGAGACCGTTTATCGCGTAGTTTTGCTGACGTCATATGTCATGGCTTTGTTTTTATCTCTTGAGATTCATGGGCCTACATGAGCTTAGTCAGCGGTCCGAAAGCGACCGCCTAGCGACTGAAGCGCGTGTCCCACTAACCCTCGTACGGTACTTTAGTACATCATTCCGATTTAGACGAGCCAACTCAACCGTGATGGCTACAAGATGAAAGGACTCCCTTACACAGTTCCGCATTAAAATGTCCTTTTGATTTTCCGAATAACTTTACAAATACCTCTGGGAACCTAAATTGAAGTTTAGATTTATACGTTTAAGTTACACAACAGTGCTAAGAATTTGTAAAGATTTGCCGCTGGAGGGTATTAGAAAAGTCAAAGAGTAAGTTTTATTTGGTCACGTTACTCATTGAAACGGTTTTACGAAATCTTGGCTATGCGTAATTTTACTTACATCTCAGCTAAAGATAGGAGATCAGTTAACAACAATCTTAACAATGTAGTAAGCGCAGTAGCAGATAGCCGGCGATATCGTCCTTTTTACGATATAACCCGTTTTATTACAACACTCAGCTATAAAATGCAGACTGGGAGCGTATATACGATTATCCCTATATCGTGAAAAGTATATATCACTATTCTACGCCCGGTGCTTAGGATTCCAGTTAGCCTGGAAATGTTATGAAACGATTCCATGATATTTATGACATGAAATTGGGATGCTGAATGTTTGAGTCAGTGAAAAGTGATTTTAACCGATTTTAAAGATTTATGTAACTGTTACTTTATTGGGTACTTACTTATTTCATTGGATGCTTTACTTCACCTGTCCCGGAAATCAGATCTCGATAGATAGCCTTGACCTATTCTGTTGAATTTGCTAAAATGGATACATATTATGTCTAGATTACAATGCACGATGTTGGTTTTAATGAAAGTTTCCTTTTTAAAAGTTCTGATGAAATATTAGTTGTACTAGCTTTTGCCCGCGACTCTGTCTGGAAAGTCATTTTTGGTTGCATTTTTAGGGCTCTGAATAGAATCACTTGTGTGTCCAGTTTACCTTAAAACAAATGTACTAATTGAGTCACAATTTGTATAGCCTACTAATGCCATACATACTACATGCGAAAGTTAGTGAGGATGGATGTATGAATGTACGTATGTTTGTTACTTTCACGAAAAACTACAGGACGGATTTGGATGAAACTTTACAGTAATAAAGGTTATACATCAGAATAACACATGGGATACATTTTATCCCTAAATTCCCTCGGGAAAGGGGTTAAAAACATGGGTAACATTATCCAGACAGTTAAAACGTTCAAAAATTAACCCAGAAAATTGCAGAAATCAGTAGTAAACTAACAACTATTGTTTAGTGAAGTTTAAAACTGGTCCTTTTCGAAACCGACTCGTCGTAAAGTGTATACGAGAGTAAGACACCAACGAAAACTTGGAGTAATTTAACTACCACTTGTTTCACTTTATTTCAACTTAGAAGTTTAAGTTGTGGCGTACAAAGTAAAAGGTAGCTTAATTTGTAATGCTTTAAATATATTTTGAGACAAAGTAAGTAAGTATAACTTTTTCAAGCAGAAAACCGACTTCAAGCCAGGTTTTATGAGAACCACCTTTAACTCCGGTGAATTGTCGGTCAAGGTTGCTTTAATCGTCAGAACATATCGGAGGCCTTTAGGCGGTCTTATAAAACTCCGACAGCAGGATTGGCTACTAACCTACGCGAACTCACTTCCTTACTTACACCCGGGAAAAAAACAGGACCAAACTGTAACCATACCCATTTTTTCAGTTATCAGCAGAGACCGCAAAAATTTGCGATATTGTTCGCAATAGTGTGGACATGACTTCAAAATCAATCAAAATATTATTCATTAATTAATTTCTTACTTGACATATAATTTGATTCCTAGTCAATAAATACAAAAGTTTGTTAAAGTATAGGTTTATTAAAAAAAATGGTCAGTATTTTTTCCAAATTTTCTGCTGTCAGTCTAGTATTTATTTATTTATTGTATATAAATATTTACGAAAACGATACTTATTTTAAACACGAACGTAAAAGAAAGAAAAAACGACTGTCTGCCGAAAATGTAGAAAAAAAATACTGACCGTTTGCCTTAATAAATATACTTTAACAAAATGTTGTACTTACTGACTAGCAATGAAATATATGTCATGTAAGTCAATTAATTGAATAACATTTTAATTAATTTTGAAGTCATGTCCACACTATTGCGAACAATGTCGCAAATTTGTGCGGTCTCTGGTTATCAGGTAACAAACATAAAAAAAACAATAAATAGACGAATTTAGAACCTCCTTTGATTTTGAATTGAAACGTCTACGGATACACTTCGCTTTTATGAAACCAGTATAATAATAATAATATACGAGTATATACCCGGACAAATTCACACACAGTTAATTAGACCCAAACTAAGCTCTAAGCTATATGTTTGATACCTCCTTTAATTTTCGAAGTCAGTTAAAAACCTGTACTGTACCACTGCTGGGCAAAGGCCTTCCATCTAACTTAAAATATCAGCAGTACAGCGAGGAAGATTAGGAAATGTTTATGACGTTTTTAGTTTGTATCTTAAAAGTTGCGAAACTAAACATACTCAAGGTATTTTTATTGATATTTTATGTTCAATAGTTTCCAAGATCTTTTATCGTCGCATCCTGCCTCAGGAAAAAACATTCGATTACAATAAAAATAGTTACTACGTGAACTTTATTACGGTTTTTGGGTGGTTGCCTTATGACGTCACACGTACATACTTAAAATTCAAAACAAAAGTTATCTTAAACAAATGATATGTATAGCATCGCATACTGCTTCAAACGTTCCTTTGCATCAAAACACAGATCATGTTAGTTTACAAGTCAAAATATAAAAAAACCTACGGAAAAACGGCTGAACCGTTTTTTACCAAAACATAGTTAAGAACAACGGCTTTAAATGAAAAAAAAACGCATCGAATTCGGTCTATCCGTTTGAGTTATACAGACACAGAGCCAAAAACATCGACGTTAAACTTATAACACCTCTTTTGTGTAAGGGGTTAAAAACATTTTACTCTGAAAAGAACATACATAACATTATTTTCGCGATAACATTTTAATGAATTGAACAACACAACACTAATACATTTTGCCAGCCGTAAAGCGCTATCTTGGCTGTACGAAACTAAAATAAATGTATACACAGATTCAACACTTGCTCTCGGAATCCCGTTTAACAAAGTAAGTCTTCGCATGTACTTACATTCTTATGTAAGTACATGAGAGAAGATTTAAAGTAAAATTCTAGTATGAAGTGAGATAAAAATAATGTGTTTTTATTCGAAGCGAGCGAAAGCGGAGCGCCCGAGGAGAGTTCAAGTGGGCACGAATTTTTCGCGCCTACATTTTGTACTTCCAGAGGTCGTTATTTGCACTTATTTTTGTGAAGACATAAAAATAATGGAAACGTTATTTGAAACGTTACATTTCAGAATATTGTTATAACTATGTTGTTTACTGAGTGAGACGGTATGAGTTTTCGTTAATAGGTTCTATAGGTTTTGTTGTTAATACATAAAAATAAAAATATGAGTACTTATTTGATTATGGAATGTGTATGATAATGTTATGGACAATACAAGCTTACTTAGTACACCATTACTTAGCTCTCTCTTCTACGCTCTCTTTCACTCACATGTACTATAAGGACCTACTTTTCCGAGAATATCTTTTTCAAAAATATGAATCAAATGAAAGTAATTTCTACATTTAAACGCTAAATTACTCATTTATAGACGATATTATTTTAACTTCAAGTACTGACTACATCAACATTAGCTGGCGTTTCCAGTTACAAGTTCACTTGATCATTGTTATTTTGTTTGTGAAAGCTCCTCATTCTCTGAGTGTATGTATTATTCACGAGATTCGCTTCCAAAGATTCGTTCGTACAAAGTATTCACTATTTGCAGCTAAGTAATACGCAAATGTATCCAATCAGATTTTAAGTGTGTTTTTTCATGACTTTTCTATTCGCTTTTCAATGAATTTGTTTGTTTAATACTTTAGTTTTCTATTTTGTTTTTTTAAGGTGATTTTACACCATGTTTAATTTAATTAAGTTAACGAGGATCCTCCCCAATTATCTTATGTTTGTTTTTATTTCCTTACTAATAAAAATTACTTGATAAAAAAACGATGAAAATTCTGAATTAAAAAGCCTTAAAAACACAATGAGTGGAAATATCCGGACAGGCAAGGGATAACAACATAATCCTCTATGTATTTTTGTAATTATTTGTTTATTTGATGTATCGAGGTCAGCCCGGCTCCGAATGGGGCAATTCGCCAGGACGGCCACAATAATTTACAAAGAACAATGCTCCAGCGATATGAGTCGGTTCGTTCCTGTTTTCGCTCCCAGTAAGTAGGGGTTATCAGGGAAACGTTTATGTAAATGTTAGGAAAACGACCGGCATAACCGTTTCCAATCATAATAACGTTTTTATAGAGAATTTGGGTGTAAATTTTTTAGTATTATTTTATTACATTAAAATAATGTTTATTGAAACAATGCTTCTATTTTTAACTTTCGCCGCAACAGACTTTTTCGGCTGGAACTCAAGGGTTCCTGTCTGTTGTACGAGTTCGAAGTATCCAATATATTGAACCGATCTAGGTTGATTTTCATAACCTTTTCTTGTGATTTTATAACTTCATCACAGTACCTACAATAAATCATCATCTTTCCCGGCTAGGAACTGGGAGTTCATTAATTAAACAAAATAAAACGTGAAAATCATATTTACTCTTCCAATCTTACTAATATTATTATTGCGAAAGTTTGTGACGATGTATATATATGTATACCCCTGAACATAACCAACCGATCCGATATCTCTTCAAATGTAAACGTATGACGTCACAGCGTGGTACAACTGAGAAATTCGTTTGAATTTTAATTAATGGAACGATTTATTCTTAGAACCCGTACGTAAGCTCGCACATGTGGCGCCAACAAAGCTGTCTATTAGATACTTTGTTCAAAGCTTATGTTATTACAGAAATAACATCACATGCGAATGTTGTTCTAATGAATTTTCGTCTGTCATTATTACGTTATTATTATATTAACATGGTTATTTACTGTCTCTATCTCGTCACCTTCGGTAGAGATTGGTAGAAGGACTGACGATGTTTGAGGGAGTGGAAACAAAATAGTGTATTTTTTATTAGTATTTGGTTATCACCACATATCAATATATCTATACCCATATAATAAAGGGTTTGATTTTTTGTTTGTTTGAACGCGCTAATCTCAGAAACTAACGATTCAATATATCGGATTTGTAATGGATAGCCACATTCAATAGGAAGGTAAATGCTAATTTTCATCCCTAAATTCTTACGGGAACAGGCACAACCCAGGTAAAACCGTGGAGCACTGCTAGTACTAAAACACGATCTCCACGTAACAATAAAACCACACTACGTGCATGAGATTTGAATGAAAAATATCAGCAAAATATGTAAACCAGTTTTCCGGATGAATGCCTTCCACGAAATCAAAGTTCGATGATTGACGAATTGTTGCAAAAATAAGTTTAGCAGTTTCAGGTTTTACATTGTTTTGTGTTTGTGTTTTTGTTTTATGGAAAATAGTTCAACTAGTTTTACTTTATTTTATCAAAATGTAACGAATGTTAAACTGAAACTGAAAACTTTACCAAACGGACCATTGAAATCCATAGTACTAATCCCTCTTTATTAACGAACCCATAAATCTCCTGAAAATTGAAATGAAACGTGATACTTTCAAAAACTTTTCCGGAGTGGTTCAATTTGTGTTCAAACAACGGCCAATTTGCGGAGTGTTAAATTCCTGGGCGATTCCCTCGTGGAGGTCCATCAATCAGGACGCCAGCGATGTGCCACCCGACGATATTTTACAAGCACTGTCACTGTCACAACAATATGCCCCATTTTGTTAATACATCGCTGCCAGATTTGACCTAATGTAGGGCGAGACTTGAAAAATTGGTGCTCTCTGATTTTGAAGGGACAAACATAATGTTGGATTTGAATGATGATGGTTAGCTTGATGACCCATTCATGTCATTTTAATCACCGCTAGGTATAGTTTATTGTATACTAGCAGCGCCCCGCGGTTTTACCCGCGTTGTGCCCGTTCCCGTGGGAATATCGGGAATTTTTTTACATAAAAACCTTCCTCTAGAATCACTCTACCTATTACAAAAAACCGCATCAAAATCCGTTGCGTAATTTTAAAGATTTAAGCATACAGACAAACAGACAAACAGACACGAAACAGAGACGACTTTATTTTATACTATGTAGTGATAGCGTTCATAATTTAAATGTTTCTATATCGTCTCTAAAAAACTATTATCGTAACAGCAATATAAAAGAGTTTAGTAGGCACGCAGTACACATTCTTGCTCAGGTTAAATAGAAAAATCTTACTTAAACTTCTTCGTATGTCGGACAAGTTTTCGATAAAAAGTAGTTCCGCAACTAATAGAAAACTGAAAGGGGAATTGGTTAAAGTTTCCGACAAATTGACATACTTGATGGTTCAACCGTTTCAATCCAACGTTTTAGTGAATGTGTTCCGAATATAGGATTCTAATGACCTTACCGTCGGTGTGTACTCGTCGTTCGACTATCGCTCGAAGTTATAACGATCAATAAACAACATTTTAATTAGTTCATTCATTTGCAAGTTACAATAGACAGGCAACTTGTAAATGATGGTTGAAAACTTTGCCTAATCTATATATTATATGATCAACGGGAATTAGGTCAAAAACTAGCAAAAACTCATTACAGACATATCATAAGTAAAAGTAAAAAGTATTAGCCTGTAATGTCCCACTGCTGGGCAATGACCTCTCATCTCACTGAAGATATCAGTACAGTGAGGAGGCAGATTATTATAAGTAAGTAAAGCTCTATAAATGCTTGTTAAAAGAAAAGTAAACAACTAAGGTTAAAAGTAGTTAAGTTGGCAATTAAAACAATAGAAGTAGGTTCTTAAATTAAAAATATTAAATTGCTTTTAAAATTGGTGTAATTTTTTTCCACGGAATTATAGAATGATATTAATTCGAACCGTATCGTATTCCAATGAATCATCGATAGTCTTTTGTTAGATAAAGGTGTTGTGAGGGAAACTGAAATCAGTGTGTTGTATTTTAAAAGGGTATACGATATAACACAACAAAGCTGCGGCCGAGAGGTGCGAAAAGGTTATTTGCCTCTAGTGGTATAAGGTTGGTCCCTGAGTTAAGTGGCATAATACTATTTATTTAGTTCACAACTAACACTTTCCGAGGTCGCATGCAAAGAAGAGCAAAAATTTTTTCTAACCTCGGAAAATGGATTCTCATTTTTGATTGCATTTTATATCATTTTGTTCAAGTGAGTGCTTTTTCTGTAAAATGAAGTAGGGGTTTTCTTTATACAAATAAACTAGCAGCGCCTCGCGGTTGGTGAGAATTACGAGATGAAAAATAGCCAATAACTTTTCCGTTGAATGTAGTTATGCATTACAAAAATAATTATACAAATCGGATTGTTTGTCTCTGAGGTCAGCGCGTTCAAACAAAGAAACAAATAATACTCTTTAGCTTTATTATATTTGTTTAGCTGTAGCGTTGCGTTAAAAGTTATCAGTAACAATATCTCTTTTATATCCTCCAACAAACCAATAATTACACTTGACGTAAATCAGTGCGCAGGCCATAGGGGGCGCTGCTCGACCCAAACAAGCTTTGATAAAGTTGATTAGTCCCATTTTGTAGCCACATTTTGCAGCCAGCGTCGAAATGAAAAATAAATTCCAATTCAAAGCTAGCTATAAAACTACCAGACTAGACGATCCTCACCTACTTTGGTTAGGTTAGGTTATTATGCTATTATGCTATAAAACATGAATCTACTTTCCCTTTCATATTGTTACACTTTCTTAGTACAAGTAAGATTATCGGCTCTTTCCAATTAAGCGTTTTCATTCGTCCTGCTATATTTGTATGGAAAACAAAAGAACATCCGTGTGCGCAGACGACTGCGCAGTGCGCACTACTGCGGCGCGTAGGCAGACTACTAAAATGGTTAAATTAATAGTCCTATTCACGCACAACCAGTTAGATCCAAACTAAGTGTAGATAGTGGTATATTTTATCATTGAAACATATATTAATGTCATTATTATTTGTTCAAACGGGAACTTACGTACGACGGAGGTTACTGTTGAGCGTTCCTCAACACGTTTCGGTCACGTCCAGTGACCTTCATCAGGAGGTGGGTGAAGCGCTCGCGATAGCGTCTCTCCCACTGAGGTATACTCGTAGTTCTCATTTTTACCATATACACTATTCTTATTTAATACCCGCCCCCAGTCTCGCTGTGCCCACACACGCTACCTTACCTCGTCCTCGTCCGAACCTTGCTTATAATATATTATTCCCGAGACCCTTTTCGCTCCGTAATCGACTTCTAATGCCGCTCTAACTTGATTTTACAGTAATTTGCTTTTCATTACAAACCATCTAGTGGTGATTTGATTAGTTGGAAGATGTATGAAATTATTAATAGGGATTTAGATTGCTTTGGTTAAGTTCTATATATATTTGTAATTAAAGTTTAAGATAACGTAACAGAGTTTGTATTCGTAAACCTGCGTCATAATCGATGCTGTAACCGATTTTTTTAGCTAAGTGGTATCTACATAATCAACGCCTCGGTGGTACTTCTTCTATATGGTAGTACTCACCTGCCAAGACTGAGGTTCTGGGTTCAATTCCCGGGTCGAGCGAATAATGTTTCCTACTTTTCAAACATGGCTCGAGTTTGAGATAGCCAACCCGCAGTAGGCAAGCGAGGTGATTATGCCTAATCCTCCTCCCCGTACTGATATCTTCAGTGTGAGAGTCTTTTGCCCATCTGTGAGACATTACAGAAAAGATACAGATAGACGTTATGACCACACTTGACTAGTGCGGGTTAAAAAAATTAACACAAAAAATATGCATCATTGGAAGAGTTCTTCAACTTTTGTAGTTGATTATACCTGTACCTATATACCAACACTTTTAAACAACAACACGGAACTTTGAGATCTACCTTCTTTTCAAGTCAAATGGCCATAATAAACGCGTATTAAGAACATTTTAGCTATTCGTCACTTTCTGACATATGCAATTTTCCGAAGAGCAAAGGAGACAAAACACAGTGTTTTATTTACATGGCGTTTATTAATAAGGAAGAAGTACATACTCTGTACCTATTAGTATAGATGTACTAGTTATCATTCCTATCTATTTCTACAATAATACATTCCCTTTGAAAGCAACGCAGGTGGTAAATACCGCCGCAGAGCACGATAAAGCCGAGTTAGGTAAGTCCAAGCAAATTAACAAGCCTCCGAATTTACATAAAGATTTACAAGTTACCGGTGTTTCACAGTTTGTTTGTATCGCAAGATATCATTACTTCTTAGGAACACAAACATACATACAAAGTGGGTTATTTCAAAGTAGAGTACAGATACAGTTATAATAGGTTGGTAAAGTCAAACTATTTAATATTCAACGAATTCTGTTTTTGAAATTACGTTTTAGCATCATTTGATGGGTAACAAATTTAACAGTAATCACCCGCTAACTAACGGCCGGTCTCAGTTGAACTAACTTGATCGGCAACCTAAGATAAAAACTCAAGTTTGTCATTGTTCCTTTATAAAAAAATGACAATTTTATCTGATTTTATAATCACCAATACTTGACATTTACCTATTACATATAAATAATGTCAAAACATGATATTTAAGCTTAGATTACTAATACCTAAGTTATTACGATAGGCAATAAGTACCTAAAAACCAACAAGCTTCATTCTCTGTGTAGATTTTTCTTTTACACGTTAATTAAAAGCAAGTTTAAGAACAAAGTGTCACTTCGTTAGTATACTTACAAAAATAAATTCTCTTTCAAGCGCTTTTTTGAGCTTTCCGAAGTTGCTTCAATTTAACATTGCATTCACACAACAATGAAAAGAGAAAATGATTTTCTGCCTTTATGCACTCTTCTGGGCTTTGTCTATGCAATTATGACGTAACAAAGGGAAAAAAGAAGATTAATTCACAAACCTGATTGACTTACTTTGTACCTTAAAGTGTGTATAAAGTATTCATACCTCAGAAAACTAGTAAAATCAGTCGAGTAAAACGTCAGACATTGTGAAATCATAAAACGTTCTCGCATTTTTATAGCCTAATTTTATCTGCAACAATTCTTAGGCATTTTTCTCAATACCTAATACAATATGAAAGAAACGTTAGCAGCGTCAAACCTAACGGAACCTATCCAATCTTATAAAAGCTTAGCAATCAAGGTCGCCGGTAGAATAGACTGTAGCACTCGGTGATAAGGCATAATATTGCGTGAATAGTGACGGATGATGTAGTTCGTGCCAGCTCATTTGATTTCCGCCAATCCTCTCAAATAAAATGGATTGAACGTGAAAGGGGTGTCAAGCACTGTTTGTAATGCACGAACGTTTACCTGCATCTCTGTCGCTGGAAAACTACGGTAAAGCCCTGATTTAATACGATTGAACGTGCCTCTGAGCTGGTTCTGTATATTTTGTCACTTAAATTCTTTTGGGACTAATCCGAGCATTTACAATGCTTACCCAAAGAGCCAATGCCAATGCTCTGCAAAACGAGTCCCTATTTTTGGCGGAAAATATATTAAACTATTTTAATTACGTTGCAGAATACAGTTAACTGTGAAATATCCATTTGATATTAATCTGAGACTTGATATCGTTTCGTTTTGAAACTACGTTTACACTTCGTTTTTATTTTAAACTTTTCTGACGATTCGAAAAAACCAGTATGAGATAAGCGGCATAAAAACATAATTAGGCCCATCGCAGACGACAGACTATCCGTGAGGCACTTTTTAGTCTGTGAAAATAGAACCAATGTAATTATATGCAGTAACGCACACGACGCGCAAAAATCCGCGACAATCCGCGACCGAATTTTTGTGCGCCGCAGACTCGATCGCACAAAAAGTCTGTCGTCTGCGATGGGCCTTACCATCGCCTCGCTCTCATTATAATTTGCTACAATACATTATAAGCCGTAATCTGCTCAATATATAAACTCCAATACTATACATTATTCATGAGGCTAATGATCCAACATCCATACTTGGCATCGGTTCGCTTCGATAACCTTCAGAGACCTCTATAGGATCTCAAGATGAATATGCCACAATACGTTGATGGTTCAATGATTGTGAATTGTGTAAGAACCAGAATTGATGTAGGTATGGAATATTTACAGATTGTTGGACCAGAGTTGCTATATCTCTTATGTGATAGCGTCAACATGTTAACTACAACAAAAAATTAAGCTATGCCTCTTGTACGGTGTACCTATTAATTGGGCTTTGGCCATTTTATAGCCAAATATTTCTTTGGCCTCTCATCTCATCGAAGATGAACAAACCGTTAACTGCGTTAAAAATATTCTCTTAATCCTGTAAATTAAATTAAAAAAACCCTGTAATCCAGAATGATTAATGAAATTTTCAAGAATAATAGATTCACAATATAGAAAGCGTGAGCTACCATAACTTTATCGCAGCCGTACATTCATTACATATTTTAGAAAATGTATGCAACTTCACATATTATAAGTTTGCATACATATGTGTCTGTAATCAAACTGCCTTCGTTTTATCTTAGACTTAAACGTGCCTTAATAACCATCTTTACGGACTTCCTAATTCATAACTCCAGTTGGCTCTGCTTGCATAAAGTTCATAGTTACGTCATTATGGCGCCTGCATCCTTCAAGTTGGAACTAAGTACAAACTTTGATGAAGAACTTTTAGTTTATCTTTGAAAAGGTAAACAAAATATTGACTTGCATCATAACGTAATATTAGCTGCAATGAGGTATTATTATATCTTTTGTTTAGCAGTAAAATGCATGTACGCATCCCCCTGCCGTCCGGGTGGTGCCAGAAGGCCGGGGTATGTGGGGCTCTACCCGGTAGGCAAGCTGCCGGGGCCCATCGCACCTACCGCAATGACTACCACTAAAACCACTGCTGTGTCTTCTGTGCGCCTAGTGTCAAGATTCGACCACCGAGTACCTCTTCACCTTCTTCTAACCTAACCTACCATGAAATCTATACTAATCGGGTAGTTACCAACAAAGATAAGGATTACATCAAAAACATGATAATAAAAATCCAACATTTTTACACTATTCCTAACATTAAGTGAGCGTAAATCGTCACTGTACGAATAAACAATCCCGTAAACATAAAAAATAAGACGATAAACACGTTATAAGTGGGCCATAAACAGTTTTTGCCGTCAAACGACTTGGCTACTCGGAGCCTGCGAGGGTGCATACATGAATACCGCGGAAGGCGGCAGGTACGGTACGAGTAGGCGGGAACGAAAATATAAAGAAAACCGTGACCATCGGATGGAATGTATTCTTATAGTTTAGATATAAATATCTTTTGAAACTATAGGGAAATAAATGATCCAAGATCTTATTAAGTAACATTTACTTTGTATATTGTTTGTTATACATAAGTTATTTACTAGTATCTGATTAAACTTTTACGAATTTGCACTGTTAACGTAACGATATAACGGCGTAGCGGTTAAGTAACATGTTCGATGCTCAAGGTAGATTGAAACAAGTTCGGTGACCGCATAAGGCGAACACCTTAATTTACTCCATTGTACTCTTAAATGCCGCAGAGACATTGATTAAATGGACCATTAACTAATTGACGTTATTTTCGTACATTAAATGTCAAAATCACTCATAAATGTTCTAAGGAAGCATTTGACTCTCTGAGTACGGCGGCTAGAGTCTATCTTACTGTGTCGCGGTATATCTGAGTCGGTCTCACTATGTCATAGTATGTCGGTGACAATCGCTAATACTGTGGCCTCAGAAACCCCAACACCTTGACGGATGTCTAATTTCGTGAACCTGTTCCAGGTACAAGGGAAAATAAATTTACATTTATGAATTTTAAGCGAGTTGCTTTCTATGATAAAGACATTTGGCAGAGAAGAGAGCTGTTAATTTATTTGAGAAATATTTTCGTATTTTACTGTTTTGTAAGGCAGTTTTTGTAACTTATGACTTAAGTATTTCTTATGTTACGCGTTAAAAAACATTTCTACCAAATGATTAGCATTGAAGAAACATTCCTCTGCTTAAGTACCTATTATAATAGTTAAGGTAAGTTACTTCGGTACTTTTTAGGGTTTCGAACTTAAGGAAACGAACACTTTATCGGAACACTTGCTTTTGATAACTATAACTTTTACTTAGAGGTTATTAATGGGTTGGCATCATAATAGTTATTAATTTCTAAGAAAATTGTTTAATTAAGTTTCACTAAATTTTTACTTCATACTTCAACAATAAAGGTTTGTTTTCAGCAGCAGGCAGCAACTGCCGACCGCAAGGAGCAATATTGATTTCCATGAATCTGCGGTCGCAGCGTGCTGACTACTGCCTGCGATTCGACGTGCTGTCGTGCCGTGATTCATAAAAAATAGTAGTGGTGCTTGCGGTCGGCTGTTACTGCCTGCTGCCGCAGTCGCTACTGAAAAGAGACCTTTATTGATTTCAATCACATGACTCTTGTTAAATTGGTGACATAAATCCTTAAAGGAAAGTTTGCTTCCAAACGTTAAGTACTTCCGCCTTCATTTGCAAATAAAAGTTGAACTCGAAACCATTTATTTCGTGCGCTACTTCCCATTTTTGCCCGAAACAGTTAAAACCACTCCATTGTGCTTTAATCACGTTAAAATTAGTGATGTGCATCATTAAAGTTTATTGAAATTGAACCTAATTATTTTAAACGTTAAGTTCAATCTTATTTTAACCAAAATTGGTTTTAAACAGCGGTTGATTTTCTAGAGTAATGACTTTGCATTCGATAAGTAGTTAATTAATTAATTTGTTTAACTTTGATGGTATTTAAGTAACTTAAATTGTGAAAGTCAATTCCCACAGCAGGGTAAAGTACACCTACACCTAAGTTAACAATAACCCTCAATCAAAGCCATTAAATTAAACATAAACACCCAACATTATAAACAAATAATACGAATAAAAGCATCAAAACTCCTCAACGACACAGTTTTGTACTTTTCTTTACCTATAAATCAAATCACAAGACTAATTCCAGTTCATAAATTCCTCGGAGCCCTAGCTGCTCGACAGGAAGCTCGCTGATGTCCCCATCCCTATTAAAAGTGCACGTCGCTCTGAATTCAGCTCGGGCTGCCGGAAGCCGGGAACTCATTTATTTCACCCATAATACTTCGTAACTTATGATTGTTGTTATATCATTTGTATACGTATGTGTTGAATGACTGACAAACGATTACATACAGCGTAATAATATTGTAATATACCTGGACAAATTCACACTCAGTTAATTAGACCCAAGGTAAGCTCTAAGCTTGTGTTATGGAATCAAACTCTCTGATACTACTATATATACATACACAAATATTTTATAAGAATATAATTGACACCCAGACACCCGTCGTCACCACAAATATATCTCCACATATTGTTGACTCCGGGCGGGAATCGAACCCGCAACCTCCGACACAGCAAGCGCTCTCACTGCCACTGTGCCAACGGGCTTGTTTAAGTGTGTTGCTTTTGTTTCAAGTTTGATGCCTTTCCATATGTTATGCTATGTTTGTGCATGTCCTTTGTCCGCGTACTCTGTATACCCGTCCACGGGCAGCTGAAGTTTAATTATATATTGAAATGGTTGTACGAGGACAACGGTAGTAATTTTCAAGTCAGTGACCTAATGACTAGTAATGGCTCGGTTAGGTTACGTGAGAGCTGGGACCACAACATGCACGAGCTGTGTGAGGGGAAAGCGGCAGCGACCTGCGAGTGCTAGCACCGACTTCTACCTTCAGGGTACTGGGACACGGGAAGTAATTTGTAATATTTATTTGATTGAACTACCGCTGTTCCGTGGACGGCGATACGGTGTACGGGAATAGCGGACGTAGACCGTGCGGATACACTAACCATTTCAGCATATTGTAGCTATGGTGGAAAAGTTCAAGAAAGGTTTAACAGGGCTCAAGAGTCCCCACTTATGTTTTACCTTTTCACAAATTATTATGAAGTCATACATCATCACATTATAAAAATAATGATAATATACAAATAATAATAATATACTTCATTTCCATAGTCCAGTCTTTTTCTTTCGTTTTTAACAATAGTCCCTACCCCTGCAGGAGCATATTCGCGGAAACGATGTACGATGTGGTTGGGAATGTGTCCTTGCAGTTGTGATCCATTACATTAAACATCTCCAAAGGGCCTCTACGAGTTGGATCTGTATCCCTTCTTATGCCTCTCAAAAAGACCGGGCTTGTCCCGTGACATTGAGGAGAAACACTATTAAATATTATTCATGTATAAATCATATATATCATACTCAACTACCAATTCTTGACCGAAATAAAATCTCAATTTATTTACGTTGAAGCCTGATTATCAGAGTTATTATCTGATTTTATGAAACCATCAACCACCACTGAATTTTAAGAGACCTTTATAAAAGGGTGAAATTTAATTACGAAAATCTCGGACTGACTCGAACAAAGGTACTACTAACTAATTTTTGTTTGTGTAACTGTTCGTGATAATGTAAGTTACTGAATTTTTAAGTTACATTTTTTATTGCCGTATTGTTGGGGAGTTTATTATAGAGATTTTAATTTTATTTAGCAACGACTTTTGCTTTATTTTTAGGACAACGATGTCAGTTACATGTTAACTATACCTACCTTACCTTAAATGGCAAAAAATCCGACAATTTCTTCCTAGCACACATATAATATAAATAAACAAATACATACAATTGCTCATAATCACCTCTACGTCTTCTACGTCTAAACCTCTGCAACCAACCAACAATCTCAAACCACACAAGATATTCAACTGTACTCAATTAGTACTAAATTAGTTTCCAAAGCATACACAATTACAAACAATAGCTTGACTTCCTAGTACTAAGTTACATTAGTGTACAACGGATAGAATAGCCTACTCGAACTGGTGACGTCACAGTCTGAAACCACCATCAGACCGCGGCGCTAAACCGAGATTAATTCCAGACCACATTTACGAACTTTTAGCTCAACATGAGTTCATCTGAATTTTAGTGCCTTTGTGTAAGCTTCGCGTGGTACGTTTAGACGTGTATACTGCGTGGTGAGAACAAAGTCAATTTATGTTTGTTAACTGCATTGTATATTTTAGGCAGATATTTGGCACTAACTATATTGTTATAATGTTGTATCTTGGAGTCACGGGACAAGCCCGGTCTTTTTGAGAGACATGCGAGGGGATACAGATCCAACTCGTACAGACCCTTTGAAGATGTTTAATGAAATGTATTACAACTGCTAACTATATAAATAAATAAATAAATAAATAAATAAAAAACATGTTTATTGCCTTTTAAAAATATTACAGAAAACTTAATTAATAGAACACAAACTAAATCTAATATTACTAAAAATAACAAAATTTGCATAGACTTTAAAAACACAATAATAATAATAAAAAAAGTAATACCTACTAAATAAAAAGGCAAATGGTGGGAGGCTCAGCTTGTGCTGGTCGAAAGGATTTCGTACAGCGCGCTGTTTTTCAGCCGCCACCAGAAAACCCAAGGATGTTAAGCGGGTTGAGAAGTAAAGAAAGAGGGACGACGTGTTCGCCAGGAATATGTGTGCGTACTTTCGCGCGCGCGCGCGCGCGCGCGTGTGTGTGTGTGTGTGTGTGTGTGTGTGTTTGTGTTTGTTTGTGCGTGTGTGTGTGTTAGTGTGTGTTTGTGCGTGTTAGTTGAGTGAGTGTGTGTGTGTGTTATAATCTTGAATAAGCTAATTAGGGTTTATGTGAAGTATTGATTTAGGTTTGAGTTATTTTGGTATGTGTGTTTCAGATTTTCAGCATCAATCTGCCTATTAAGTAGTGCATTTTTATACTTTGCTTTAAAGCTTTTTATGTTTAAACTAGACCTCAAGGGAGGCGGAAGATCGTTCCATATTTTCGCAGCTAAGTATCTGAAACAGCTTTTATATCGAGATGTGCTATGGGTAGGAATTCTAAGAAGATTTTCAGTTCTAGAGCGCATACTTCTTTTGGTGAGATCTTTAGTCCACAGTAACTTTTCGTACAGATACTCCGGTTTTTTATTATAAACTACTCTGTGTACTGTGCATGCATATAGTAAGTCTCTCCTCGCCTTCATGTTGAGGACACCGAGCTTGTTCAAATACGGAGTAATGTGACTTCTTTTTGGTACATCTAGGGAATATCTGATACATGCGTTTTGAACTCTTTGTATTGCTTTCTCCTGCTTTTGGTTAAGTCGAGGGCCATATGTTGAACTACAATAATTAAAATGAGACAGAACCAGTGTTTCACTTAACATAAGGCGAAGATTTTTGTTAATATATGGTCTAATTCTGTACAGAGTCTTTAATTTAAAAAATGCGAATCTAATTTTACTATTCACATGTTCTATGAATTTTTGCTCACTATCTAAGATAAGGCCTAAATTACGAGCGCACCGGACCTGTTCTATACAGTCGTTATTTAATTTGATTTCAATCTCCGAATTTGTGATTTGGTTTATATTATGTTTGGTGCCTAGTACTAGCAATTTAGATTTGGATGGATTGATTTTTAAAGCATTTTCCTGTGACCATATAAAAATATTGTTCAGATCGTTGTTTATTTTAGCCACAGCTTGTTTTAAATCTTTACTTGGGAATGAAAAGTATACTTGCGTATCATCGGCATAAAAGTGGTATTTACAGGTATTAATGCGCAAGGGCAAGTCAGCTGTGAACAGGGTGAACAGGATAGGAGATAATATTGAACCTTGAGGTAGGCCTCTCTCAACAGGTGACAGCTCCGAGTGCTGCTTTTGACCGTCTCCTCCCTCGGTGACTACCATTTGCTTCCTGTTTCCCAGAAACGATTTGAACCAGAGGCAGGTACTTTCGGAAAACCCATAGAATCTTAGCTTGGCTAGAAGTAGATCTGGGAGGATACAGTCGAATGCGCGGGAAAAATCTAATAGAATCATTAGGGTAGTCAAGCCCATGTCTGAAGCTTGCGTTATGTCGTCCGTAATATTAAGGAGAGCTGACTCTGTACCGTGACCTTTGCGAAAGCCAGACTGGAACTTAGGAATTATATTGTGCGCTTCTAAATAAGTTATTATTTGGTTCAATACAACTCTTTCCAACACTTTAGAGAGTACGGGTAGGATGGAAATCGGTCGTAAGTCGTTTAGGTCTTGTACTGGGCTTTTCTTAGGTATGGGTGTTATTAATGCATTTTTCCAAATAGTGGGAAATGTATTAGTGGAAATCGACTTATTTACTATATTGGTAATGACAGGTAAGGTTACATCCATGGTTAAAATCATCATGTCTAAACTTATATTATCGTATCCTACTGCCTTGGTTTTGATATTGGTAATTATTTTTCGGACCTCTGTTTCATTCGTTGGTTTGAATTCAAAAACGTCAAGATTATTCTTGGGTCTAGCGGCTATTTTTTTCAGGTCTTTCGCGTTATATGGAGGAAGAGATAGGAAATGAGAATTAATTTTATTGGGATTGTTAAGGTGGTTAGGTATTGATTGAATATTATTACTTTGAATTTGCGTCGTGGCCTTTAAGTTCTTCCAAAGTATTGCGGGTTTATTGATATTGCGGTTTATGGAATCATTAAAGAAAGCCTTTTTTTCCTTCTCGCAGGTAGATGTCACCAAGTTTCTCAGATTGCGATAATATCTTTTAGAACTATCAGTTTTAATTTCATCAGCTCTGGCTGAAGCCTTATCTCTTAAACTCATCATAAACTTCAGTAAGTCAGTAATCAGTATATCACTACATAGTATAAAATAAAGTCCCCAGCCGCGTCTGTCTGTCTGTCTGTTTTAACATGGTTATCACCAATCGATAGAATGATTCTTCTGGAAGGTTTTTAGATATAAAAAATCCCGAAATTCCCACGGGAACAGGTACAACGCGGGTAAAACCGCGGGCACTGCTAGTTGGATATAAATAACATGTTGTTTATAGGAGATGTAATACAGCAATACTGTTTCAACAAATTGTTGGCACATTCCAGACGGAGGAACCAGCGGGAATGCACCGTTATTTATTTCGATTCGATGAGAAACTAAATTGGCTGGAAAATTGTAATTTCAGAGTGGATTCCTGGATTTCTACCCGTAACGTATTGCAGAAGATATTTAAGAGCGACGGCTTTCTTGAATAGGCTTTGATGAATGTTGAGACTGAAATAATGAGTATATTATTTTTGTTTTGTTTGTACTTTAAAAACAAACATGTTTCGAATTTGAGATCACCAATCCGCATTAGGTAAGCGTGGTGATTACGCCTAATCCTCCTCACTATACCACCTCTTCGTATATCGTCACTAGGTATATTGAGATAAAAAACCTTTGCCCAGGAGCGGGAAATTCCAGGCTACTTTACTTTACTTTACTTTATACTTCGAAAAAGAACTATTGAGATTGGGTGACTTTACAAGATGCGTGATTCGACACACATAATGTGCATGACGGTATTAGAATTTCAATCAAATTACTTTTTATAATTTCACTATCTAGCTTTGTTCCTTATCAAACAAAATTCAATAGGTAAACTTTACTACTAAATTGTTTCGAAAGTGAGTATTGGTTAACAAAAAGGCGGTGCGAGTACAATCGTTGATTGATCAAGTTTTACTGCCGGGTTTATGAGCAGGCAGCGAGCGCGTACGAATGGTGATGACCGATGCTTGCCAAATCAATAACACGTGACTTTCGGCTTAACAATGTGAGCTCCAGAGGAAAACTTAATGAAAATGTCGAATCAAACTATTACGGATACATTTCGGTATAATATTGCTACATTTTCTTACTGTAATGTTATTTTACGTCCAATAAAATCCATATTATGTTTTATTACAACCCTTAAAACAAATAAAAAGTTTATATTTTGTCTGAGTGCACACCATGTACTTTTACAACTAAAAAGGTTATTTAAAGCTCTCAGAAAAACGTGTACTCAAAACAAAAATAGCTCTGAATATTATCTAGCTTCGTTTCACAATGGTATAACGGAAAAATGGTTACTTTTGTCGATCAATGTTTGCATTTCATATTTTTTACGAAGATGATGCCATTGTGTACTCTTTACTACGGAGATTTATTTTCTTGGAATCGATTACCCTGTATTACATGTAATGTCCTATTGCTGGGCAAAGATGTCATTTCACTGAAGGTGATCGGCACAGTGAGGATTAAACACTTACTAGGGATTGGTGTGTGCGAGCCATGTTTGTTCGAGAAATAATTCGTTAAATAATTTAATTTAACAGTTCTGTGCATTTATCATTTAAACAAACGCCTTCGTATAATTAAGACTTTAATTAAGTTCAACGATATTAATGCCATTAAATTTTACAGAGACCGAAATTTTGTTCCGGTAACTCACTATATTTGTTGTTGGTGAAAACGTCGTTACACTAAGCTAGCTTAGAAGCTACGAGCTAGGACCTCATTCATAAACGCTTATTCACATTTTAGCTATCAAATGGTTTGTCCCTTTCCAACCTACCTAATACTCCAAAGAGCAAATGAGACGAAACACTTTATAACAGTGTTTAAGTTTAAGAACGTTTATGTTTACGTTAAACTCACTTAATGTCAAAGACACGCTTTACCTAAGCGAGGTTTCGTTCTAGACTGTGGTTCTAGTTAACCTAGATATAGAGATTGTTCAATGGTAGACGTGGCTTATCTTACATCGGACTTCTTAATATCTAGGTGATAGATAAGGTTTTTACAAACATATTCGTTTATACATGTCACAGCCACACTATCGACAATGTTGAGCAAACTACAGATGCGACTTGGGAAGGATAGGTGTGTGACATGACTTATAAGCACAGTTTATAAGCAAGTTGATGACTTTTGTAGCCAAAGTTTAAAACCACGGAACCATTTAAACCACGAAAGATCGAGTTATAGTAGTTTAACCTTACGAGCGCCCCTGAACGTGTGTAGGTAAATGTAGTATATGTACAAAATCAGTATGTCAATTCACATAATAATTTTAAACTCTTAACCCTAGTTTAATACGAATTCGAAAACAGAAGCCAGCCATCGGATTAAATATATTCAGTAATTTTATTTTGTATCTCATTTGTGAGAATATATACGGTGGGAACCTCATTTAAATTCAGTCAAGTGCGTGTGCTCCTGCCTTTATATGACGCTCGTGTAGCCTTTTGTTAATACACTTGTTTATATTCATTCAAAATATAAGTATTAGGAAGGTACACCTTTATTTATTTTTATTCGGATGTATTTACATTATCTTAACCTATAAAGTATAGGAAATAAATTATAGGCTTTCGTTACTTTTTCAAATAAGTTACAACAACACAAGAAAATGATATCAAAATGAAAAATATACGCAATATGTTTGTATGGATAGAATATGTAATATCAAAGTTATAAAAAATAAATTATTATATGTAAGTGTTTATTAGGGTGCATTTCCGTTAGTGCGGGGCCCGATTCTCCAATCACAGCGCATTGGGATTATTAAACAACACATTGACGTTGTCATAATCTTTTTGTAATGCGTTCTGATTGGTCAGCTGAGGTCCGCACAGCTCCGCTCCGCTTCAATGAAAAACAATTCTTAGTACACGTTGTGGTAATTTTGCGTCTATTAAGGTTATAGTTACAAAAACTTTAAAGTGATATTTTTATGAGTAATATTAAGGTTTTTGAATCGTGTTAGGCCTGAAACTGCGTTAAACGGGTGCGCGCGGTTTTATACAAAAGTGCAACACACGGGCTCTCGTCGTACGGAACGCGGATGGACGCCCCCGCGGGTCCCCGCGAAGTAGGACTTTTGTATGAAACCGCGCGGGTACCCGCTTGTGACGGGTCCGTGCGCCCGCTTAACGCAATTTCAGCCCTAACACAAGAAATGAAGACACTTGAGATGGATTTCCAGAGCACATAACTTGCTTTTTCTGAAATCTAGGATTTCCTTTTTACGTTCACCTAGAGAATACATATTTTACAATACGAAAGCAACGTGATTTTAAAACGAAATTCAAACCAAACCGCGGAGAAAACGTTTATTCATTTCACCGTTTCTTGCGCGAGCAATATCCAACGGCTGGAGTACAATTTTAGCGTAAAATCACATACGAGACATTAAACACCTCTTGGTATTTTGTTAGGAGATCTGAAAGGGTTCCCGCGACCCGGTTATCTCCTAACGGCCTCAACTTGAAGGCCAGGTTAATGTTAAGTGGCGTATATCCCTAACATCTTCATTAAAATACTCTTAAACAAAATTATTTGATACGTGATACTTTGTAAGATAAACGTTTACGTTATGAAACTTCGTAATTATGTTACAAAGTGTTTCTTTAAACGTGCCGAAAGTTTGTACATGATAATAAGGAGATTCTTAACATAGTAATAATACCTATGCATAATATTTTGTTCCTGGGTAATACTCTGAAGGCGCAGACTAAAGCTACTGTCACACACGCTCATAATAAACAAGGTTATAAGCATGCTCGTTTGTTCATGTCAAAAATCTGGAATCGACACTAGTGAACCTGTTCAGACTTGCTTAGAGTACGCTCTCTCCACCCGTGCCTTAGATAGCACGCTCGAAATCAAACGACTGTTCATTATTCAGCATACTTGAAATGAGCATGCGCATTAATAATGTTCCGACACACTTGCCTCTAATGACCAACTGCTCTAGTGGCATGCTTTTGTGCTAGTAAAGAGCATGTGTGACAGTAGCTTAACTCTAGTCAAGCGAAAATGATTTTATTTTTATTTGTGTATTGTACAGCAATGTCCCATGACAGTTGTGATATTGACATGACATTACACATCCATACTTTTTGACAGAAAACAAGCATAGAAAATACGAAGTTATTAACTGTTAGTATATAGATGCTTTCCGGAACTATTTGTCAGTCGAAATATAACGTTTATAACTGTATCGGATAACGCATAAATATCCTATACAAAGAAACAATAACATAAGACAAAAGTTTCTTGTCTACGCAAGCCTGAAAGGTTTCAAACCCTTCTCCCCAAATCCTTTTAGCAATGAATATAATAGAATCGTAAGCGGAAGCCTAAAGAAAACTTAAACTCGAAACCTGAACGTGACAATCTTCTCGTTAATTGATAAAAACATTAATCAAATCCTTTAAATACGATAGTCAAAAACAAAAGACTGCGTTAATGTTAAAACAAATGAATTCGTGCTTCAGTTCTCTCGAGATCTCTCGATATTGAGGACTTAAGGCTTGTGCTACATTTTTTAAAGACGAAGTGATTTCGCACTAAAATATACTTTCGCTGGTTTTGCTTTATTAATCTAAGAGAGGGCGCCACTGCCTAAGGGTTAACATCTGGTCCGTGTTAAATAGTGTAAATAAATAGTAAATTAAAGTTTTTAAGTGTGATCCAGTGCTAAAAGTGAAGTTTAGTGTGCAGTGACGAACATACATTGTAGGCAAGATAGAAAACTATTCCAATGCGTTAAAATTACACTTAATATTTTCAAAAAAAAACTGTTGGCTTCAAAACAACAAATTCAGTGAAAAGTGACATAAACTCTATAAAACTTGGTGATACTGTGATATTCTGAAACATTGAACTAAAATCTTCTTTCACACATACTTTTCTAAGATATTACAGTGATATTAACAGAAATAATTAAAATTCAAAGTATTTTATTTTCGATTTTAAAACTACCAACGCCATCTATTAGCGACGGTAGTAAACATTAATTGATCACCTGTCATAACATACCCATCTTCATACTTAGTACATCGCTATCACGTTAGAGCGCGCTAACATTAGTAATTAATATTACATCCAAATAAAAGATGAGTTCGAATCAGAAGTGTGCGGGGTGCCGCAATTTGCTGCCGAAGAGGGAATATTTGAGATGTTTAGAATGCAAGGATGCATATGATTTGGAATGTGCCAATGTTAGCCAAAAATTATTTAATATTATGGAGCGCAAGAATCAATGGAAATGTCCAGCTTGCCTGAGCAAGCGCCCGAAAACGGGTAACATCGACACGCCTATACGATCGGCATCCGTCTCGAACAAAAGTACGATTAATACGTCTCCGACGCCTCCAGTAATACCGGATGACGAGGCACTACAAAATGTTACTCGGCGAGCAAAATCCTCTCAGTCCATCCCAGTAAACCAACAGTCGACATCGGACGGTCTGGAAAGCGACACGATTGCGGATTTGAAGCGATACATGTACGAGCTTTTCCACAACGAGATAACTAGCGTTCGCGATGCTCTAGCCGATATAGCTATTACCATCAAAACACAAAATACTGTAATTGAACAGCTGCAAACCAGAGTGTCCAATCTTGAGAATAAGCTCGAGCAACAAGCCACAAGCGACACCTCCACACTAGAAAATAAAATACTTCTACTTGAGGCTGACATCTCCGAAAGAGATCAACAAATGTTGGCAAATGATGTTGAGATAGCAGGATGTGCCGAAATGCCACAAGAAAACTGCACTCACATCGTTCTGTCGGTAGCGAAGAAAATCGGATATTCTCTAGACGAAAGAGACATCGTGTGCGCTTATCGTGCGGGACCTGTCCGCAACGCGCGCGATCCGGCACCGGCGGCAGCTGCGGCGGCATCAGCGGCGGCGGGAGACGCAGCGGCAACTAAGGGAGTGCACCCTCGACCTCGGACGATCGTCGTGCGACTCACACGCCGAGAGCCACGGGACGCGCTGCTGCGAGCTGCGAGAGTCCGACGGAATACCACATCTGAAGGACTGCAACTGCCGGGACCCATAAATCCTATATATCTGAACGAGCGGCTCACAAAACACAACCGCGCACTCTTTCACAAAGCACGTACAATGACCAGGGAGCACAATTATAAGTACGTATGGACGAGGGATGGGCGCATTTTTGTGAGTCAAGATAGCGGCAAGCCCCGCTTCAGGATTCGCACAGAGAACGACTTGCTCAGGGTTTTTGAGAAAGCTCACATTTGATCTTATGTTTTATGACAACTCACTTTGTAATTTTTGCATCTTTAAAATAAGTCTTACATTTCTAAAAAATACTTTCTATGTTATGTTGCGAAAGTTCAATACTGATCTCATTTGTTTTTTTGTTAAAAAGTTAAGTTTTCATTTTTTAACATTGTTCAAGTTTCATTTTCAAATAACTTTAATAACAATTCCTGTTGATTATTTTGTAATAAGTGTATCTATCGATTTAAGGTATATACTAATTACTAAGCCTAAAATACTCTCTGAGATGTTAGACAACCAAATTACTCTGAATCCTGAATTCTCAAAATATGTCACAAGTCTTTCATATATGTATATAGCATTATTTATGTATTTTACACTTATAACATATACAAACAATAATATATATCTATTCACAATAACTTTTACGCGGAATGCGGTTACAACATTCGTTTTACGTACCGTGTACATTCAATATGTCTGTCTAATTGATGAAAACATAATATATATTAAAATGGGATCTCAAATACTCACATCAAACACACTCTCACAATACACACATATACACCTACACTTATACACCTTAATATATGGTCTGCAAACTAATCACATTATATTATATTACTTATACATACAATTCCTGTATGAACTCTTACAAATAACTCTTAATTACACGTCAAATGGCTAACAACAACGAAAAATGTTTAAGATTAGGTTTATTAAATGTTAGATCATTGAATACCGGGGAGGATGAGCTACTGGTAGCAGTGCAAAATCAAAAACCTGATGTCTTTGCTATCAACGAGACCTGGCTAAAAGAAGGGGAAGAGAGCCTAGCACCAACTATAGCAGGATATCAATTTATTCACAGAGCGAGAAAGGGTAAAAGAGGCGGGGGTGTAGGCTTTTACATAAGACAGGGCATATCGTTTAAAGTGAAAAACCATCCTCCATCATCTCTTGAACAAATGTGGATCGAAATCCAACTAACGCAAGCGACTTTAGCTGTAGGTACTGCTTATAGACCCGAGAGCGTACAAGTTGGAGACGCACTGGATGCTTTAAGTGAATCAATTAACCATGTTTCACAATGTACTTACGTCTGCTTGTTAGGTGACTTGAATATAGACTTACTTAATAAAACATCGAGTAACGCAAACGAGCTAGCTTATTTCTGCCAACAACGTAATCTAGATCAGCTGATACAAGAACCCACTAGAGTGACAGATAATTCTCAAACATTACTAGATGTAGCCATATCAGACAGCCCGAACAGGTGTCGGGGTGTCGAAGTTATACACAATAGATCTCTTAGTGATCATGCTATGATTATGATAGACTTCAACATTAAAAAACCTAAATTTATTTCTAGCATACACTATCGACGAAAGCTGAAAGATATTAATTTTGATTTGTTTACGAAAGACTTAAATGGCATCCCGTGGCATTCTATTAATGATTTACAAAATGTTGATGAAATGGTAGAACGCTTCAACCAATATATGCTCATATTGTTCGATATACATGCGCCGATAAAAAAAATAAAAGTTAAACACCCCTCAAAGCCATGGATTACAGACATGGTCAAATTCATGATCAGTCTACGCGATGAAGCTCTTATCCACGCGCAAAAAGAAAAAACCCAAAGTGCAAAAGACTATTATCGCAGCCTAAAAAACTTTGTAACTGCTACCATCGAAAGAGAAAGAAAAGCTTATTATAATACTTCAATAAATAACAATTTGAAAAAACCGAATTTACTTTGGAAAAATATAAAGAACACGTCGGTAAACTCTAAAAAACAAACACCACAAATACCTAGCCACCTAAATGATCCAGATAAAATAAATGACTTCTTCTTAAAGCTACCTCCCTACAACGAATCAGATTTAGAGCAAACATGTTCAGAGGAAAACCAACAAGTTAATGATGAATTTAACATAGTACCGACCACAGAACTTGAAGTTTCTAAAATAATAAACAATATTAAAACTAAAGCAGCTGGACATGACAGTTTAAATATAGATATGGTCTTACTAACGTTAGAGGTCACTCTTCCCATAATTACAAATATTATAAATAAATCCAATAGTACTCATACTTATCCATCCTGTTGGAAACACGCATTGGTCAAACCTATACCTAAAAAAAATCAAGTTAACGAGCTCAAAGATTTACGTCCTATCTCTATCTTACCGATATTATCAAAAGTTTTAGAAAAGGTAGTTCTGGACCAAACATTGTTATTTTTAGAAAATAAATCTATTATACCTAAACACCAATCAGGATTTAGAAGGGGACATGGTACAGAGACAGCTCTTCTGCACATCACAGACGATCTAACTGAAGCCGCGGACAAAAGACTGTGCAGTATCTTGGTGCTACTAGACTATTCACGTGCCTTTGACTGTTTGCTTTCTAAACTATTACTTGCCAAATTAAAATTTTATAAATTTTCTAGTGATACATGCAAATGGTTCGACACATTTTTAAACGGTAGAACACAAGCCGTCATAACAGATGGTCCTGATGGTCAGAAGCTTTCTGCTCTTAAATCTGTAAATCGCGGTGTACCACAGGGTGCATTACTTAGCCCATTACTCTTCTCAATTTTCACTGCTGATTTGGTCTCATATATAAAATCTTGCAAATACCACTTTTACGCAGATGACACTCAACTTTATTTCTCTTTCGAAGGCAAGCATACAAGAGATGCTATTTTAAAAATAAATGAAGATCTAGAACGAATCTTTAAATGGTCAAAAAATAACTCGTTATGCATAAATCCAATAAAATCTCAAATGATTGTCTTGGGTACTAAAGCCCAAAAAAAAATGGTTTCTGATAGTGATGTAAAAGTAAACATTAACAACATTAATATTGAACAAGTAACATGCGCTCGTAACCTAGGACTCATTTTAGACGAAGAACAAAAATATGTCTCTCACGTAAATAACAAAATTAAAACAGCTTTTTTTAAACTCAAAACCTTATATAAAATACGTAAATACATAACCGAAGACCTGCGCCTCCTCTTAACAGATCTGTTGGTGCTCTCTCATTTTAACTACTGCAGTACTATTTTTAGTCCTAGAATTAATGCGAACACAGAGAGAGCCATTCAAAGAGTACAGAACGCCTGTATTAGATTTTGTTATAACGTACCCAAAAGAGAATACATAACCCCCTTCCTGAACCGCAAAGGAATACTAAATATGAAAGCCAGGATGGATTTGCACTATGCCTGCCTTACCCATAGGATTATATGGAATAAGAAACCGGAATACTTATTTACAAAACTAACATGGGTTAAGGATATTACCAACCGAAGTCGCCGCTCTCACACCGAGAACTTACTCAAGGTCCCTCCTCACTCCACTACACGATACCGAGGATGCTTCAAGTACACAGCAGCTAGTATTTGGAATAACATACCTCCACCCCTCAGGAAAAAAGTAAGCGCAATACAATTTAAAACAAAGTTTAAAAATGCATTGCTCAAGAGACAACTGGCTGCTGAGACCCTGATGCATTCGCAGTGGAAGTTCTTGCCGCTTATAAAATATTTTTAATAAACCTTATTTATTTATTTAAATGCCTCACTAAATAGTTTATTATATATGAAATTTACTAACACAGTAATATAACGAGCATACCACACACACACACACACACACACACACACGCACACACACACACACACACACACACACACACACGCACACACACACACACACACACACGCACGCACGCACGTACACACACACACACACACACACACACACACACACACATGTACATAGACGTAAACGTGCAATTTATAATCTACCCAAAGGCTAGACAACCCCCTCCCAAATCCCGCCTCACATCTCAGGGAGCTAGGAAGAACTGAAAACCAGCGTTGTGTGGACTCAGTGTCCGCACAACTCAAGCTGAGTTCTTTTCCTTTTGCCTACTTAGTTAATAAGTTTTTTATTTTTTCTTTAATTTTTAATTATTTTCTTTTTTTTATATAACTACCATTTCTAATTTGTATTGATTTATAAGTATGGCAATAAACGTCTTTTTATTTTTATTTTATTTTATTTATTTTTAATCTTCATACGGATCCAATTTAGGGATAATACGGAATCTGGTTATACGAGATCTAAATCAACGAGTAATTATAATGTTCACTATTAGCCTGCATTAACATACCTCCCTTTAATCTGGAGGATTCTAGGTCTTTCAATTTGACGTTTTCCTTCGTCTTCTGATTGTACCAAATGGAATGCGGAATGATTTCCGTTTGATTGTCGTTATTCGAATCAAACAGAATGCAAAACGATTGCCAATGGCTAGATGAAATGGTTTAATCCTAGTTAGCCTACTGATAACTCGTGTATTTAAAATGACAATATAAAATAAAATACATTTTGGCCGGTCACACTTTACAAACAACAAAAAATATTAATAAATTTAGAGGGTCGGTTAATCCGTGTTAAAGGATCCGGATTTTAAGGGATCTAAACTTGTGAAACCAAGGATGACCGACGGGGATGTTTAGTTACTCTACTAAAACCCAGAGCAAACCTCTTGAAGGACAGTGACAACCCTGCTGTCGGAGATTTAATTACTGGACATTATATAGTAGATATAGACGTGTTATAAAGCGCTTTTTTGTTTGAAAGCTGTAAGCTGGTTCTTATGTACCTACAACTTTGTAGTTTGGGTTACTAAAAAATCAACTGTGTAATATGTAGCTCAACTGTATAGGTAATATGTCTTCGATAATTTCAGTCGCAGTGACTTACAACTGTACTGAGAGACGTCAAATGCTTCGATAGTAGAGATGAATTAGTGATTTTGACATGTAATGTATGAAAAATTATGTTAATTACTTAAGTGTTGATTTAATGCACGTCTTCGAGTGCGGCAGTTAGCTGCGAAGCAAAAATCGGATCAGATATGTACTATTGGAATCAAATAAGTCGTTATATTTTGCCCTGTTATAACTATGCAACCAATTTTAACGACTTCATTGTTATTAGTTACTCTGTTGTTGTTTACAATACGTATAGGTAGTGTTGTAGTAATAGCAACATTAGTGAGATCAATAAGCCCCTGTTCGCAATATTCAGCCCCGGGGGCGCGTCACTCGTCCCCGGTCGACAACTTGGCGCCGACCGCTTGTGCTTGATCAGTTCGCCGAAATAGTTATCGATACACGATACTTATCGATGGACCTGTGAATCCGATAAATAGTAAGTATGTTTTGGTAGGCTAGTCAGTGGCCAACCCTGCCTAAAAGCCTCCGACATGGCCTAATGAATCCGATGAATGAAAATGGAATATTAAAAATCAAATGTGTTTTTGTTTAATTGTTTAAGAAAACCCTATTAGGAAAACTTTGAATTAAGTATTTACTATGTTAAACATTTGAAGGCGACTCACATGTCTTTGCCACCGTTTACTCCTGTTTTATAATTAAACGGTCCAGTATTTTATTCACAGAACGACCTTTTCCAATAACAGCGAAGTTATGTTCAAATATGTAAGATATGAGAAGTTCGCATAACTCCACCTGCATATTAGAAAAGATTGGAATACAATATTCCACGATAAGTCTGCGATCATAAAAATAGATTTAACTCATAATATATTTAAAAGCAATATGGACTCGATAACGTCGCATCCCTATGGGTGAAGAGAAGTAAAAGCCCGTGGATTTTTTTCAATATTCATTATTTATTTAAGGGGTTCACACGGAGAGGATTTGATTTCAATTCCATTTCTGGGTCGAGGTCACGCCCGGAGGTTCGCCAGGGATTTAATATTTCCTCTAATAGACCAATTTGGAACAACTAAGTAAACATAATGAACCAATTAGGAATATCAAAATATTTTTGCTCTCATAAACAAGCCAATTAGTGGATAATCTTACTATTTAATTACATATATCTATCATAAAAATGTATGTCTATCATTAAAAAAACTACATATAAGAAATCGCTTAGGTCTCACGCACTCTATAACTACTATATCGATTGGATTAATAATAATTATTGACTAACATGAAAAAGTAAAACCAGTCTTTTCTGGAAGTTTCTAGAACCGAATATGTTCTAACAGACAGCCGTTAAAATAGAGCGAGTTTAAAAGCTGCGAGCTAGACGAACCCTCACTCAACGCTAACCAGGCTCTATACTCATATATTATTCTCTCTCACAAAACTTTGACTATGAAATAACTTATATAAAGGAGACTGTTAGTTATCATCCGTCGACCGCGTGCTTCATAACTTTGAACGAATTAATTCAAGTTCAATTTCTAGACACCTCCGTATCCTATCTAACTCGGGAGCGAACCACCTCCCTGCCCTTGAATATCAGTCTTAACTCCTTAATTGAGCGTTAAATTAAACTAATTTCCTTAATAAAACTTAAGCACCCTTATTTAAAAGTTTTACCTTTTTTATGGTATCTCTCCCTAAGTTAAATCAATTTTGTGGAAATCTTTTATTATTATGAAAGAGAATATCCGATCTTTTATGTTCTCTGTCAATAATTTGTACGTTTGTTTGTTTCAGATGATATAACAACGCGCAAACATTCGAGGTTGTGTTGCAAAACGTCAGTGAATATAAAATGACGTAACAAAAACAAATTTACAATTACATATTTATATAGATTTTAAATCAAACAAAATATAATAAAATATATTATCTAGTAGTAGATTTGATGTGATAAATAATGAAATTAAGTGTGAGTGCGTACCGAGCGCATGCGTCTGCGCATAAAAAGATTCTGACGTCATCGTACCAGCACCACTACGGCAGCACTGCGGCGCCATCTTGTAATCCGTTGCAGCCGACCAGTTTCACTCCACAGCAGGTACGATTATCTGTAAGACACTGTTTTATTTCAATGTCCATGTAACCTTCCTTCACTTGGCGCCTATACTTAATAACCCATGAGAACAAACTTTTTCCTGTTCACTCTCATGGGATTGTGGAATAAATTAATTTTCCCATTTGGAAATTGTAACTTTTTATCGTAGGTATTTCAATGAATAGCAAAATGAAAGGTATTCCTATTTTTAAATTGTAATGTGTTAATTTTCAATGTGACCATTGTCTTTAAATTAATCACTACATAGTATAAAACAAATTCGCTATTTGTGTCTGTTTGTTTGTCTGTTTGTCTGTATGCTTAAATCTTTAAAATTACGCAACGGATTTTGATGCGCTTTTTGTAATAGGTAGAGTGATTCAAGAGGAAGGTTTATATGTTTAAAAATTCCCGAAATTCCCACGGGAACGGGTACAACGCGGTTAAAACCGCGGGGCGCTGCTAGTTTATAATTCACTCCAAAATGTTTAATACAGTTACTGTTTAAATTGTGTAACACCAAATCCTCAATTATTACGTTTCAATATTTACATTAAGTAGAGAAATTAGAAGGTGTTAGAGACGAGGACGCCTACCTCATAATCTCCTACGTGAAGTTTCAATTGAACCAACATCGCAATCCATATTTTCGTACAAAACTGTACGTAATAACTTGTATGTTCAAAAAGTTTTTAACCAAGATAATAAAAAAGCAATAAATACTCCCAAAGTATACAACATATGAAACTTTATCTTGCAAATAACTCTGCAAGTAACTTATGGGTAATATTTTTCTTTTTATTGGCCGTTGCCTGTTCTTTCGGGAGACTTGCACAATGCATGAGAGGATAACAAGGATGTCCCGTCCGCTCTAGTGCGGTTCTATTGTATCCGAAGTTAAATATTAAGCTAACAAAATTAATTTATTAGCACAAAGACATACAAAATGAAAGACATGACGTAATTTGTTTTAAGAGCAAATTCAAATTCAAATTTATTTATTTGCCATAATGTACCTAAATACATCACACCCTGTTAGGGCACTGCAAACTAAAGATATTTAAAAATAACTTAAAAACTAACTTAAGAATGAATTTGAAAATAAACGGAACATATTAAACTCATCTCTATTTATGACTTGGATTTTAAATCGCCGACCAGAGAGTACGCAAGTAATAGATTTTCTCATTATAAACATCATTATCGAAATGTATAGGTGTCTCATAGTAATTCCAGATTGCGCTGCGTTTAAATTGACTATTCGTAACAGTTACTATTATTTCTATATCTACCGTCAACAAATTCTTTGCCGGATTTTACTATGATGTTTATTTACTAAAACACAGCCATAAATCACTAGTATCCACAGGAACATTTCAGGCGGAACTTAATAAATCTGTTAAGCACAAATCGCTGTCTAAAGGGCAGCTTATAAAATTTATCATAACAAGTTGAATTCAGTGGAGAGTTCATCTTTTCTTGTTACGTTATGAAATATGACTTACAACATTTTATAATAGGGAAATTGCTTTGAAAAACTGCCAGTTCTAGCTCTTTTGAACGACGTCTTATAAAATTTATTACGCTTAATATTTTAACCGCAAACTTTATTAAGATTCACGATAAAGATTCATTTAAGTGAACATTGCTTGGTTCAAATGAAGCTTGCCACTACCAACAAGCGGCAATAAAACTCTCTCAGTAATTACAAAATGAAATTGTATTATACAGCTCACTTGGTTGCTACATCATCAACAAAAGCTCTCAAGCAACATTTGGCATACTTCCAAACCTCTTATTTTCGAAGGAAAGTTAAGTGTTTTTAAACTGTTGCTACTTACTACATCGGGTAGGAATAATTTATCACAAATCTTGGAACTTACTTGTGAGTCATTGCCCTGAAACAATGAGTTTATAGGCTGGTCTATATTAAGTACTGATCATTTTGTAAGTGAATTATAGCAATAGTCACAAAGAAAAGTAAATGTGTCTGATATCCGAATCCAATTTCAAGCCTCCTCTCTGTTAGGTATAAAAGGGATGAGTTAAATTTGACAGTAGAATATGCTGCTACAGTTGATTATTGGGGCAAATTCCTCGGAAGGGCAAAAGCTCAGATCTAGATATATTTCTGTTCTCAGATCGCTGTCTGAAGAGTGAAGATTATGATTATGAATTAGTCGTAAATATGGTACTTGCCAGATGCGTGTTACTGATCACTACATATTATAAAACAAAATCCCCAGCCGCGTCTTCCTGTCTGTCTGTTCGCGATAAACTCATACACTACTGCACGGATTTGGACACGGTTTTTTTAAATAGATAGTGATTCAAGATGAGTTACCCGCGTTGTACCCGTTTCCGCGGGAATTTCGGAATAAAATGTATCCAATATGTTATTCTGATGTTTAACCTATATTACTGTAAAGTTTCATTCAAATCCGTCCAGTATTTTTTACGTGAAAGAGTAACAAACATACATCCATACATCCTCACACCCATCCTCACAAACTTTCGCATTTATAATATTAGTAGGATATTCCTGATATCTATAAGGTTTCATAGATATATCATAGTAACATGCGATCTAGAGTAACTGATACTAACCCGTTGAATTTGAAATCGCGTTTTACGAGCTTTTAGTAACAAGGCCCGACATACAGTGAAAAGTCTTCTACAATGGAGCGAAATTACATATACGTTTGGCAATACAAGATATACAAGAGTGATTCTGAAAGACATCGATCTCTCCCAAAGGCCCAATTGAAATACAATCGTCACTGATTTTACTGTTATTGAGTTGACTCAACCGCTTCATATAAATTGGCTATTCTTTCTACAATTCAATCATTTTAGTTTAGTTTCAAACGTTTTGACATTTCAAAGATTTTAAGTGTACGTATTCTATAAGAGAACAAAAGTTTATTTTCTATATTCCATTTTGATTTAGCATATTACTGTTCAAGGCTCTCAAATATATATAGATTTTATTTCGAAATTTTACTATTCTTGAAAATGCATTAGTATACGTGGTGATTACGCCTTATCCTCCTCACTGCACTGATATCTTCACTGAGATTGTGGGACATTAATTTACTTTGTATGTCAAAAACTAAAGTAACTTTTAACTTTCGCTTCATTTTATTCAAGTAAGTCCATATCAATTGCAAATTAAGGTTACAACAATAAATAAGTGCATGGGTAATTAGTGAAGGTTTGTAGGTAAGGGTCGGGCCCGTAATTATACAATTACACGATACATTACGCCGCCGAGAGTTGCCAACAACACTAATAACTTTTTCCCTCAAAACTTTCACAGCGGCAATTTGCCTTCACTGAGAATATAATTTACTTCTCGAAAAAAATATATAAGTAATCGTACCTTTGATAAACAACAATCCAATGGTAATATTAAATGTCATTTGTAGGACTTATGTTTATTTTTTTGTAACTACTACTGGGTAATATTGTTTCTATCTAAGGCACGTATTAGATTACCTAGTAGAAACGAATTAAACCATACAATAACAAACCGCTATAATTAAACCAAACCAATAAATAAGTAAAAAGACGGGCTACGCTCACGCACCGGTAAACGTTAGCACAAAATTTAAGTCTCGATAGATGTAAGAAAACGGAAAATCACGGTTTTCTACTGGCCGCCTGTATAACTTTTACAGGCATTCATATTAGTTATGAAACAATACATTAAATCCACACATTTAACAGCGTCAAAATCGTGAACTATTTAACGAACGTATGTTACGATGACCAACCGTTGAAACAACCCTAAAAAAATAGGGTAATAGTAGTAACAATGAAATTCCAATATAATGTCGATAACAATAGTATTCTCATATCTATAGCTAACGCTCACGCTCACGCTAACAGCCGGCTGTCGTATCTGAGCCCCAACAGAGAGACCTAATTCTCAACTTGAAATTTCCAATAGGGACCTAATCTAGTGGCTAGTGGGATCCTTCCGGTAGTCTCTCAAAGAGACACAGTGTAGGACAACACAGTAGCACTACAAAATAGTGATCTATATTTTGTGGTGGTATGATAAAGATTCTCCTCATTGTACTGTTATTCGGTGAAATGAGGGGCGGAGGAGATTATCCACTTCAGGGCATATGTCTCTCATTTGACTGAAGATATCAGTACAGTGAAGAGGATTAGGCATAATCATCACACTTGCCAAATGCGGGTTGGTGATCTCAATCCCAAAATTATCTACTGAAAATCAAGCTAATTATTCGGTATTAATTACTTATAATCTGCCCTAGGGGATAAAGATTACTTATAAAAAAATTAAATGTCGTCTGAAATAGGTATTTCATATATTTTTATTCCAATTTCTATATCATTCTGCTCTTCCATTATTAAGTGATCTATTTTAAGCATTAAGAGTAAATCTATTATCTCCCATGTCTCGTGATTACTGTTCACCGTCGATCGACAGACTGCTGTTTCTAAAACTGTGGGTGTAACGGAAGTGAACGCCGAGCGGATATGTGCATGAGGCGAGATGGTCTAGTTGCAAACTGGTATATATTTATTACATCAGTATTACGTTTTGGGTATACTTGTAATTAAATTTTTTTACAGAATTCACAAGAAAAATAAATTACAAAACAATTAAGAAAATTAATAATGAAAGTACTGAATTGCTTTTTAAATTATGTTTGTAGAATTATTATTATACGTTTCGTCTCATCTTCCTTATGTACTGATATGTTAAGTGTGATGGGAGGCCTCTTGTTCAGCAGTGGTATTTTACATACTTTAAGAATTCGTTAAGTTGACCTTACCCGATATTTTGGAATTTGGAATATTGATGTTGCGCACCCGTGATTTAGCTAGAAAAACATATAATTAAAAATCTAGAAATATGTTTGGGCGTTACAATCTATATACATACTAATGTATAAAGCTAAATAGTTTGATTTTTGTTTGTTTGAACGACCTTATCTCAGAAACTGCCATACAATTTAAATTGTAATGGATATCACATTCAAGGGAAAGGTAAAAATGTATTTACAAAATAAAATAATTATAGGCTATGTTTCATCCCGAAATTCCCACAGGAACAACGCAGATAAAGCCGTGAGGCTCTGCTTGTATAATACACTAGCAGCGCCCCGCGGTTTTACCCGCGTTGTGCCCGTTCCCGTTGGAATTTCGGGATAAAATGTAGCCTATAGCCTTCCTCGATAAATAGACTATCTAACAGTGATATATTGAGATATATTGAGAAACAACTTATATCGAGAGTTTATATCAAATACCGTTGAAGCACTTGTTAGTAAACTAAGTGAAGTTAACAAACTTATAATTATGCACTTACAAGTAATCTTATGACTTACATATCGCGAACTTGCTAGTTTAACTTTAATATAAGTGTATTATTATTTTACTTAGCAGTTATACTGAAAACCCTTTTGTCACAAGATATTACTTAATATGATGTTTTAGTTCTTAGAATTTAAGCATATCATTCAGAAAATATATATGTAAAGTACCACAATACATTTTTGATAAAGCCTCACGCTTTTACGAATACAATAAATATGTCTTTTCAGCCCGAAAACTGGATTTCTGTAACAATTTAATACACGACAGTTGAAATGAAATAAGCTATAAATATTCACCGTTTTCTCCCCCAATATTCCCAAGTCACTCACGCGGAACGACAAAGAAACTTGTATTACTAATGTACAGGGTTCGAGTGGACTTCATACAAGCTTCTATTGTGATCTACGATTGTTTTACTAAGGGTCTCTAGCTTGTATACTTTTATAGTGAAAGTATAGTTAACGTGAACAGTTGAATCGTTCTTTATGATCTATACTAATATTATAAAGATGCAGAGTTTGTTTGTTTAAACGCGCTAATCTCAGGAACTACTGGTCCGACTTCAAAAATTCTTTCAGTGTTGGATAGTCCACTTATTAAGGAAGGCTATAGGCTATTTTTCATCTTGAAATTCCTACGGGAACGGGCACAACGCGGGTAAAACCGCAGGGCGCTGCTAGTAGATGATAATTCCAATCCGGGCAGATTTTGGGATTGAGAAAAGAACTTTATTCTAACCACGAAATAGAGTAAGTGCTTCTGTCTTCCGTGATTCCAACTATAACTTGACTCGAACGACCCCTGTTAGGGGTTATAGTGACATTAATCTGAACGTATGATATGCAGAATCTGCCGCGCTCAACTACCCACATACGCTCACAATAGGGAGGCAGGGAAGGCTTCCGCTTTCCTGCAATTTGTCACTTCCCTCCTCCCGACGTACTCTTTAATTGGATGAATTTAAATTAAATTCCGAACGGCTAGATTGCTCACTGATTGGCGTAAAATAACTCGCTAGTGATTGGAACTCTTTCAATAGAAACTTAATAAGTTAAATCGTCCATGAATACTTAATTGGAACGTTAAATAAAATAGTTTGTTTAAGTTAATTGGAGACCGCTAGTTAACTACTACTAAGTTACTGTAATAACAATTTCAATGTTTTGCTAATTTTTAACCTGAACAAGACTATTAAGTGGGTTTTTAATGAAAGTCTTGGCAGAAGTTTCGTTATTTTATGTATATTTTGTGCTAAATGATGTACTTTGTCTAATGTATATTGTTGAAGTTTAGATATTCAACGTTTATTTATTTTCTTAATGATAACGTGAACTTTACTAATGTTATTGTTACAAATTAGCTTAGACTTTTGTTTTAAATTCGATTGTTGTTTATTACAACAAACATCAATGTAGAATACATAAGAATTCACATTTACGCATATAGTTTATTTTATTTATATATACTAATATAATAAAGACTAATAGATACTACCAATCTCATTTGAATAATTCTTATGTAATGGATAACTCCATTCAAAGGAAAGATTATGGGTTATTATGCATCTTGAAATTTCCACAGAAACGGGCACAACGCGGGTAAAACCGTGGGGCGATGCTAGTGAACTTTTCTATAGAGTAGACTTCCACACTTTATCAAGAAATGGTCATCTACAATAGGAAATGTAAACAATTCAGTTATAAATGCGATGCTTCGCGTTGATTAGTGAATTATACGAAGAGCAGTGTAGAGGAAGACACATCTCGGGAGTATCTTGTAGTTGACACTGATTTATCGGGGATTATGTCTGTAAAGTTACCATTTTCCGTCTCAGAATCGTGTGCTTTGTCAAATTAGGCGTATATGGAGGATTGTATGATACAAAGTGTTTTTTATATTCTTTGACTAGCAGCGCCCCGCGTTTTTACCCGCGTTGTACCCGTTCCCGCGGGAATTACGGGATTAAAAATAGCCTATGACCTTCCCGTTGAATGTGGCTATCTAATACAAAAATATAATTACTGAGATTACCTCGAACATACAAACAAACAAACAAACAAACAAACTTACAAATTTTACCTCTTTATAATATTATAGTATAGATGAGCTCTTAAGGTCTACACTATTATATTATATTATATTAGTATTTAAAGCTGAAGAGTTTACATATTTTGTGGTCAACGATAAAGTTTTAATACAACCATTATACACGTAATCTAATCATTGTTTCATATATTTTAGACTCAAATTTAAGTAATTGAAAATGCATATTGTAATATTTACTATTCAACCCCTGTCTAATAAGTATTTATATATGTATTTGTATAGTTAGTAAGTAACACAAATTGTTTAATCAAATATTGTTAAATTATTATATTGTTTTCTTTATTCTTTTTCAATTCAACAAATAATTAGTCTCCTTAAGAACGTTATGTAATACTAATGCATGTAAAATATTCCCTCGAGAAAGGAAGGAGACACGACACGTGTTACCATGGAATACAGAGCGGCACCCGAGGCGGTGCCAGTTATCCTCGTCGCTTATTTCTCAAAGAAATATCACGGTTTTTTTAAAATTTATTGCTTTGAATTTGTTTCATATTTGTACATCAATCTTGTGGAGTTGAAATAAGTGTCTGAAACGTTGATCCCATTAACGTATTCGTACATCAAAAGAGAAATATTTTAAGAATGTTTATTGATGACTAGGAAGGAAATGTTGTTAGATTTTTGGACGTTATATCGAGTTCTCCTTCTGGAGTCGAGATGGTTATTTTGAATTAATGTGTTTACGCCAAAATTTGGCCAGGTCTATTGCACTTTTATTTGCTTTCCAAAGATCCAAATATAAAATTAATTTTATACATGTTTTTTTTGAGAATGTTCATCGATTATTTGGAAGTGTAGTTTGATTATGGGTGATGTTCAACCCGGGTTTATTTATACATAATTAAGCAAGCTGCATGTTCCTTCGTGTTGTTCACTCTATTTGTTTTTTCCCGTTTATAATCTGGTTAATTTGATGCTTGTATTTGTTATGTTTTTCTATTTCCCTTATTTTAGTTTGTCGTCCTCGTTATAATTATATGTAATTACCATTAGTAGTGGAAACTTGTAATTGGCCGTCTGCCCACATGTTTACATGTGTATTAAAATTATAATTGTAATGTAACCTAGCTGTAAGTTTTCCTAGAATTAATAAAATAAAATAAAATAAATAAAATAAAACTAATAAAGTCGATAATTTTAAACAGTATCAGGTATATTACAATCGAGTTCCTGTGAAACGCCTTCCTATTATAAATCACTTGCGGGCATTCGAAATAGTTAGTTAAATTAGTAAATTGGGGTTGTTTATATTGCGAGTTTATAAGTTGCAATCTCGTAAGAATTTGGGTTCTTCTGAAATTACCATTGGACATCAAAATCATCAGAACTGTCTCTCAAACTGTTTAATAATTGACCAAATAGATCAATCGAACAAAAAGCCTTACCGCCGCGGCGTACTCAAAGACGTCAATTCCTTAACAAAGGTTAATGATTGATTAATTGATGAGTCAAGTTAATGGCCGATTAAAATCACGTCTCTGATCTACAGCAGATACTGGCGCCGAAAGTTAAATTAATTAATTAAATTGACGTTTTGTTTTGTACATTGCATGTCAAATCATAATTTAGGTTAGAGATTAACGAGTGGTTAATATTTAACCTAAGGAATCATTTGACGTTCTGAAGTTTAAGTCGAAGTAGAAGCTTAGTTTGTGTAAACAACCATTTGTAAATTAGTATACGTAAGTTTATACCAGCGGGTTATTTGAAGAATGAAGCGCTCCGGCCATGCTCAGCTCTTGAGGCCATGCAGGCGAAGGAATATCTGCATCCAACCTTGTACTCTCTCGCCTCCATGACCTGAGGAACTGGGCTGATTCTACTGAACATTACTTCAAGACGGGGCGGGATGAAGAAATTAGCATGTATGGTAAAATATAACTAAGATATAATGTATAGTAGATAAAACACAAAGGAAATTAATATAAATGAATTAACGTAATAATTAAAGTTTGATGTTTATAAGTTACTTGTATGGTGAAGCGACTTATTTAATCACTAGTAGCGCTACGCGGTTTTACCCGCGTTATGCCTGTTCTCATAGAAATTTCGAGAAAGAATAGTTACCTTTCCCTTAAACGGGAATATTATAATTACATATAAAACTCTTCGGCTATATTTTGTGCTTACTGAATAAAAATAATGTACTTATTGTTAAAGTTTAAGTATGCGCTAGGTTTTCAGAAAGTTACAACAAACACTTAATAATATATAATATAACTTATCAAAAATGATAATCATATGATACGAGTAGTACACTTGTCTACACATATGCATGATTAAGTGGCAACTACAAATACACACTTAAGTTACTACAAGTACCCACAATATGAATTTCTAATGCGATTCAGTAATGTACTAAACTGTATTTACGTAAGTTTACCAAATGCCTGTTGACAGCCACTTCAGTCCAACATGTGAAGTACAACAACCAGAATAGAGTCACCGGGGTCGTCATAGTTCACGACATTACTGGGTTAAGCCCTCGTTCAGTCTACACTGTGGCCGGCCGATTATACTCCACTGCCACTGTTCATACAGTAGTCCTTGAGCTCCTTTTGACACAAATCTGACATACATTATCGTCAACTATAACTGCATTAAGTTGGTGACTCGTAAACCTAATTTGAGTTGATCTCTGAGACATAATTGGGTTGCTGTGGGCGTTCTTGTCTTCATCTTGTATGTAGGTATTCGGATAGCGATACAATGTGTGTGTATATTTATATTGTATGTGATCTGACCGTTGACTACTACCGGGAACTGCGCTAATCTTAAACTTCTTATAAACAGTTTTATTGAGTACATTTTCATGGTACTCCTTAAGAGCGGGTTGGTTCAGTTTACGCACCAATAAACAGTAACACAAATTGTCAGTCTCAACATATGTAAGAAAATAAAAAATCGTCTGGCTTTCTACCATCGAGTTATAAGTATGTACTAACGTACTAACTTACATATAACTTAATGCTTTCTACTGGCGTAATTAGTGAACTGTTATCGAACGTATGTTTCCATGACCAACCGTTTGAAACAAAAACCAGCCTTAAATAACAATCATAAGACTTACTACAATTTTACATTTGTATTTGACGTTGCAGTCCCACTTGGAGGACTCAGTTTTATTCTACAGGTAACAGCAATGAAAAACAACAAAAATACTAAAATTAAAACAAAGTAACAGACGATGGTTGACTTATATCAGGGCCTGTTATTTGTTTTGCGAAGCTTCTCTATTGCTTTTTAGGAAAAGTAAAGATAATTCTTAATTAATATTGTATGATTTTTTTAATTCCTCAAAAAAGTAATAGCAGTATCCCATTAAGCCACATCAATATCAAAATATTCAATTATCCATTAATGACGCACTTGAAACGCAATTATGCATATCGGATCCTTCAGATATTCATTAAAATTCTGCTTTACTTTTAATTGAAATGCATAAATCATATTTAGTGAAGTTCTACTGAATGTTACTATCGTTTTATAAATGAATAGCTGGATGATATCTTACTGAAATACCGTACCTACCTGTAGTACGGTCAATGAGTCGTACTCCAAGACATCTGGAGTGATTAGTGTTGCAAATAAACCGTTTTAAACCAAAATCTGTGGTTTCAAACGCATTTTAAATAAATTTAAAACGGTTTAAAACCGTGACCACGTGCTTACGTTTATGACTAATTAATATTTTAAAACTAAAAATACAATATATTAATTGAAGATTTTTAATTTTTGTTAGTTACAATGACGTTTTACATTATTTTTAGGGTTTAGAAGGTTTAAAAATCTTAATATGCGTATTTATTATTTCTTTATAATAAGCTGTGTCTGTGTATGAGTAGGTAGGTATGCTTTTTCTTATTTCATAGTACTTATGTTTGGTTGTACAACATTAAACAATTTTATACGTTATGGTGCGGCAACGTCGCGTCGTATTATTTATTATTATTACCAGTAGAACCTCGTTAAGTCGAACCTCGATAAGTCAAAAACCTCCAAATCTCGAAAAAATGTTTTGTTCCTTCCCTTCAAACACCAAAACCTCCATTACTTGAAATCTTGACCCTCTGTTAGTCGAAATAATCACCGAGTCCCTCCAAGCCATTTTGGTACATATTTTCACTCTATAACTCGAAAAATTAAATTTGACCTGTGTATCTCGAACATAGCAACGTTTTATTTTACAACCTTTACAACTTGATCATTTGGAATTTATTACCTCTATTGTTCGAACAAAAATAAGTTACCGACTTTAAGAACTTGCCGACAATGTGAGTACACTATTGTTTCTTAGAAAACATTTTAGGAGTGTACGATAATAAATTTATGACTCACGTAAACACGTGTTTATACAATGCTATTGATAGAGAACAACCAAATTATCTAACTAAAGCAAAAAAAAATTACTAACTTTTTTTAATGCCATATTTTTTATTTTAAAATGATTTGAAATAATGTTGTAAATATAAATATGTTTTTGACTTCTGCAAGTTGAATTTTTATTTATTTTACCTCTCTAACTCAAAATTTATAAGAATAAACCTCAAACTCTTTATGTCGAATCAAAATCCGCCTTAGTCGAAATCCTCCATAAGTTGAAAACTCTATAACTCGAATTTTTTGGCATCTCCCTTGATGTTCGACTTATAGAGGTTCTACTTATTTACTTTTTCTTACACATTACTCGAGCCGCACCGAGTCACCTTTGTTTGAGGCGAATAGCGAGCTAGCTACCTGCTTTTGTTTCGCTCTGCAATAAGTATGTAAGTATGAGAATACTTATACTTATTGTTTTTTGTGAAATGTTAGTAAATTCCAATAGAAAATCATTTTAACCTATATTAAACCTTAAAAATTGGTTTAAAACGTTTTAAACCGAAAAAAATGGTTTAAAACCAAATGATTTTAAACGTATAAAATACTTTTTGCAACTATAGGAGTGATAAGCTATGTTTTGTTTTGGTTTTATAGATTGGAACTCTCATATTAATGATATCCAATTTTAAGATACGCAGTAGATCTTAAGAATCTAGATGTATTTGGTTTTCTAGAAGGTATGTTGATAAAATTGATAACTGAGTACTACGGATTAAAATGTACTAAAATGTAAGCTATATGACATGTAGGCCACACCTTCTATAGGTACCTTTTTTCGAGAGCGCCTTGAAGTAGAACAAATAGGATCAAATAGTATAGTTTTTAATACAACTTGCTACTCTTTATAGCTTATCTTACCCAACAATACAAGTTTTTATGTTACTTTAACATTTTACGACGCGCGACGTTCAAACAATGTTCATTCAATAAAATACGCAACGTAATGATAAAATACACTTTTTCGCAGTTTTATAGCTCTGTGGAGTTTGGTTACATACTATGTTTGGGCAGTTAACATTTATTTTATGTTAAACTAAATATTTATGGAAAAAAAGTTTGAAGTAGTATAAATTAATGATCTCAAATTGTATAATAGCCTCATTTACGAGCTCCAACTTTCCTAGATTATGTCCGTATATTTTTCCTTTGTTGATATGAGCCATTAGTTTTTTATGTTAATAGCAAAGTGATGTATCTTCCTATTTAATCCAATCAATCAAACAGTTTGAACTAGTCCCTATACGAGTACAGTGCGTTTCTCAGCCAGCTCGAATGCCAATTTTTTATTCATCATAAACAAAAACAATAAATAACAAACTTAAATAATATCTTTCTATAAGTCCGAGTTCAACAAAGTTTATATTAAACAAAATAACTTGCGAAACGAAATAAAAGTTTTACATATAAAACTGTAGGTTTTGTGAATCTTTTGATAAATGACTAGACGAGGAAAAAGGGAGGTACAAACTTTTATCTGTTCCACTAGTGTTGTACGTCGGAGTGTTTTGTAAACAAACGTCCCGTCTATTTTATGACCTACTTTTGTGATGTTTGACCTCATTCAGTCACGATAATACTGGATTATAATGTAAGGAATCAATACTTTCAAACTTAATTTATTAATAGAGGATGCGGGAAATTTCATTTGCTTGAGATTCATTTTCAGAAACCAATCACTTTAATGTTACTCATCACTTCTATTATACGAATTTTTATTAGTTTACTATGCAAATAGTAAATATACAATACTATGTTATAGTGACATAGTAAAACGAAAGGATGAAGTCAAATTACTGTAGAAAGGAAATTTAATCTTCAAATCTGTTTATTATGTAAGTACAATCTAAGTACGAGTATTATAGATTGATTCATCTATCTAATATATGTAGGGTTTCCGTAATTAACTGCTAACCCGATAGACTCCTTATATAGATAAAATAAACCTTATTTTACCCTACAGATCAACAACAATATCAGGTATCAAACATGCTTCTCTAATTTCATCTTAATGTAGTTTGAACCACAAAATACAAGTTTCAACTTAATAGTCGCTCCACGTCGGTACAGATCGTGTCTCGATTGGCGTTCACAAAATGACAGAGTAGATTTGAATCAAGAGGGTTACTAGCTCCGTGATTCGAATAGTTGAACCATTTTAGCTTAATTATGACGACAATATTGTCTTTCACTGATTAATGGTGGACGAGGGCGCAACGGTTGCTCATTAAATCGATGACTGATGATATTGCCTCTCGTTTCCCGAATGGCCACTGTCACTCGTTTTCAGGCCATGACCTGCGATCTAAATGATGAAATGATATTGTATTTTGCCAGAAATAATACTGTTTTTATGGGTATATTTTTTGTGAAGATGATAAATATAAGTATGTAAAATAGGCTGTGATAAATGTGAATGAGAAAAGAAAATATTTTGAAGTGGCTTCAGAAAGGTATGTTCAAAAATGTTATGGTTCTCAATTCGGTTGATATTTTTTGTAAACTTGCTCGCTCCCAGCTCTCGCCACGCACTCAATCGTGATAACACATATTAGTTTCACACGTTATCGCTAGAGGCGTTGTTTTATTCAAATATACATTTTCCTTGTGCATTTTTAATAGATCTTTATTAATCGGAGAGCTTATAAAGCAAATTCTTAGTAGATTTTTATTATAACAAACATTGTACCTCTTAATTGACAAATGAATTATAATCGACCATACGGGCCTGTCCATACTTTAACATTTTTGCTGAATTCATATTTAGCTTCCATTTAAAGTAAATACGATAACACTATTAATTCAAACAGAGACGTACCATCCCATCAACTAATCTTAAACTGTTCTCAAACAGTTCACACTTAAATAATATCTACCTATTTCCAGTCCCAAAGATAAACTACAACATTTTAGCTCCAATTAATGTGGATAACAAACTTGATAGTTCTGTGAGCGTAAAATAATGACCGTGTTCTTCAGAGCGCTTGCTCCGACGAGGGATTCTTGTTGGAACCCAGCGAACTGAAAGAAACATAGTGTCTAAAATCTGGAGAGCAAATGCATCCTATTACGTACTAATTAGCAATTCGTTTTAAGTTTTCATACGTACTTCAAGAGATTTTAATTAAATATGGATAGTTTTGTGGTTGTGCCCTAACGGGGAGTGGTGTGGTATTTATATTATGGCAAATAAATACATTTAAATTTGTAATTGTGAATGTAGTGTAATTGTATACGAATTTTCCCACTGTTTTTGCTTACTTGCCATAAATAAACCAAGCCGGACTATAGGTCGCTCAAACTTTAACTTATTTTACAAAAATAGGTAATCAAAATTCGTTTTCCTGACTCACTTCACTACATATTATAAAACAAAGCCCCCAGCCACGTCTGTCTGGCTGTTCGCGATAAACTCAAATACTACTGCACGGATTTTGACGTGGTTTTTTAAATAGATGGAGTGATTCAAGGGACAGGTTTATATGTATAAAATTTCCCGAAATTCCCACGAGAACGAGCACAACGCGGGTAAAACCACGGGGCGCTGCTAGTTTATTTCTTTATTTATTGTATTCGCGATCAAAGATAATATAGTTTGTATTTCTTCTTCTACTTGTTAAGTTCCAATCTTGTTTTAATCTTACGAGGATAACATTAAATAAAATTGTATTAAGCCGCCTCAGTCCACAGAGTGTAGAAAACAAACACAATATCCGTTTATACGAGTACTCCTCTCACGCGACACTTAATAAAACCTTTTATGTAAAGAAAACTTCGTTTTTCTAAGAATCTATATTGGGAAACGTATTTAAGACCTACTACTTTATTGAAAAATACGAGAAGATTGATAATGGTGAGTGTTAAAAGCAAATATTTTATGACGGAATGAATGTCTAGACAACTCTGTATAACTCTAGGATTGCTTCTTCTATAAATACTTGGATAGAACTTCATTAACTGTTTATTTCGCAAACCAGCTCTTATATATTAAAGCGGCTTTATTTTTAGTCTTGCTAGTAAATATTTTCTCTCTGTCTGTCTAATTAAATAGATTATTAAGCTCAGTTAACAATGCAAACAGACTGACGGGGGTGCAAAGCTCATTCGTTTTCGCTTTAGGTTCAATCAGGGTTAAACAAAATGTGCATAGTAATTGTATAAAGTTTAATTAATGAGTACGCGTAGCGCTTTAACGTGCTTTAGATCATTTAGGGGGGGGGGGGCTGTATCAAACCGTTGGATTTTGTAACATACGTCCGTTAAAAAGTTCAACTAACACCGTTAAATGACTGTTTAATATAAAGAGTTTTTTTTTTATAACCGTCTGTTAAAGTTGCTAGTAGGAAAGTCCTGCATTGACCCACGGAAGCGTAACGGCGTTATATTCACTCGGTCAACATGGTTCCAATATATCTAGACACCATATCTGTTAGTTGGCTTGGAAGGTAGTTGTGCAACCTACCTGCTAATATTCAGTGGTTTAGTTTCCCGGAACACTCTGTGTGGAGTGTTGATGAACTGTGGGAATACGCGGATAGCATTCGTAATGATGGTTTCTTCAATAACTGTAGGTTTCAATGAGTTTGGTCAGCCATTCATTTCAAATAGATCAGTGGCCAAGTTTGGCTTGTAATATTAGTTGTTAAAGAAACACTTTGTAAGAAATACTAGATGATTTATTAGCTTACGCCCGGGCGTACTAGAGAAGTCAAATGCTTCCTTAGTAGAGATTTAATGAGTGATTTTGACATGTAATTTATACAATTAGTTTCGATTTAATGATCGTCTCTGAGTGTTGGCAATTACAGTTGCCTGCAAAATTCTAGATTGGTTAGTTGGTTGTCATTTACTTATCTTACAAAGTCAAACGTGTCTATAATAAATAATCTTAATGAAAACGTGACATTTTCTAAAACACAAAACAAAGTGAAGAAAGAAAAACAGTTGTGTGTTGAAACTGAAGTAAATCTCTTAACTGAGAGCCTTAATTTAGTTTAAAAGAGTCCCACGGGAGAGGTTTTCGTTAAACAAACTTACTCGCAGACAACACACTAGTTTGAAAGGATAAACTGTAAACTTTAATTGTGTCTAGAAAGATAAATAACACAAACCACCTTTTATTTTGAAGACTTTTATGTGTTTTGCCCGGTAAATCTTTCATTACTACTATCATTATGAAAAGGTACAATTTGTAAGTTTGTTTGTATGTTTAAGCTAATCTCGGAAATTATCCGTCCAATTTAAATAATCCTTTTGTAATAGATTGCCTCATTCAGCGGGAAGGTTATAGGTTAGTTTTTATCCTGATATTCCCATGGGAACGGGCACAACGCGGGTAAAACCGCGGGTCTCTTCTAGTAAATTTACATTTTATTCAATATGTCAATACATTTTCTCAAAAATATTCCACTCAATTTAATATCTTTGACACGCACATCACACTGTATTGACACATCAATATTTACTTTCTGGTTAAACCCGGGGATTAAACTAAAAAGTGATCAATACATTGAAATGAGAGCAGACATTCAATGTTTTTGGTGATTAGGGACATTAAGCTTGTTCAGTGAATAGATTAATTATTTATAGTAAAACTACCATAACTAAAATATACTAAATTGACACTCCTAGTATTATATGGAGTATAATTACATAGAGGATAAATGTTTTATTAATAAAGCTGTTAGAAAATGTCTGTTATTTAGATATTATCACTCTGACTAGCCCCCTCAGGAAAAGAGCATTAAGTTACACAATTACAACGTAATAACAACTCAATTACCATTATTAGTTGACGTTATCGTAACATAACATAAACAACTTGATTCGGAGAACACAATTACCATAACAAGTGAATCATTTACAATACGCCCTGTTTACACACCTAACACACGTCTAATGAAGTAATGAATTAGTCTCGCGGGTGCAAAGAATAATATTGTTGATAAATATGGTTCTTTTTGAGTGGCGTTGTTAACATTTTATTGGAATATTCATTTAGGTTGATTAACAAGGAAGAATACAATTATTTAATATCTATTTGTATGGGACTCATTCATTAACTTCGAGTAGGTTAGTGACATAGGGGCCAACTCTGGTGCCGGAGGTTTTAACATAGTGGCCAACTCTGGTGCCGGAGGTTTTAACATAGTGGCCAACTCTGGTGCCGGAGGTTTTAACATAGTGGCCAACTCTGGTGCCGGAGGTTTTAACATAGTGGCCAACTCTGGTGCCGGAGGTTTTAACATAGTGGCCAACTCTGGTGCCGGAGGTTTTAACATAGTGGCCAACTCTGGTGCCGGAAGTTTTAGACCGCCTAAAGGCCCCCGAAACGGTCTGACGATTGAAACAACCGGGACTAAAGAAAGGCAATGGTAAAATAATTATTTCTGAAAATGGAATAATTTATTTATTGGTTCGTGGGTTCTTTAAATTAGGTGTTTTTAGTCGTCCCGTAATCACTACGGGACGACTAAAAACACCAAGTAGAAGTAGCAGAATCACTGCTACTGCTACTGGTACTGTCCATTTCGTCCTAGTGTGACTTTAGTGACAAACACATCATCCAAAAAAATCCTTCAAATGTTATCTTCTTTATCTTCTCGGTACTGTTGTGTGTATTCAAGTACAGAAGAAGAATGTTGATAATAAAAAATGCGTTATATTATTTCCAAAAATAATTATTATTTTTATTGACTTTTAATTTACAGCGCGATCGAGGGTCTGTGTATAATTTATATTGCATATTATTTTTCGATACCTCCAAAATCTTTTACGTTGTTTGTAACAAGCGATCCGCCTCGCATTATATCGAGTAATGAATTTATACCAAAATTAAAATAAAACGGATCATGTAGCTGATCATGTAGCTGATCATGTAGAATCCCGGAAATTTATTCTTTGTTTTGGAGATCGTATCTTTATAATAACTAACAGTATAATTTCATTGTAGTACAAAACATTGCACTTATTTGAATCCATTTCGTAGCACAATACGAAACCAATACTACGAAGTAGGCCTACTACGCCGTAGTCATTATCGTAGCATTTGCTACGAGCTCGTAGCATTATGTTCCACATTGTTAGTGATACAGTAGTGCCGTTATAATGGTTGGATTATTCGGAAATTATTTGTGAAATTATTCATAAATGTAACGCAAAAATATTTTATAACCAATCTTGTGTAACAATTACCAAAATATTATAAAGTTTCGGAAAGCTCCACCATTTTAATCTGTTTATTTTAACCTCCTAAGGTTACATACGACAGATATGTCGCGAAATAAATGAAGTTTGTTTGGCAACAACGCGTTGAAGTTGTAAACATGGCGACGCACTCGTGACGGAACGAAGCCAATTTGTTTGGTGCGAGGCGAGGGACAAACACTTGTCAAGAAGTTTAGAGGCCATGAGCGTAGCGGTTAGAGTTCAAAATAAGATTTAGCAATTATAAGTTTGTATTCTCACTGTACTGATCTTCTGTGAGATGAGAGACGCTTGTCGTGTCCTAGGGTAAACTGCTGTACGACATTATATGTTGATCTTCAGTGTATAACTTGATGTTCGTTTGATATCGTAGTTACTCTGTTAGTTACTCTCTTTACTCATTACTCAAACTTTAATTGTATTTATGCCACTACAAAGTCGCTAACCGCTCAAATATAAGCTTCGATAAATTGCGGTATTAGTACGAAGCCTGCGTGCCAAGTTTGACGTGTCGAGTCGTTTATAACAACACATACAGACCACATTGTTACGTCACACAGAAGTATGAGTGATGGTAATGATGAATATCATTTTAAAGGTTAAGTGGACGGTGTTTTGTTTGTAAATGATATTTTGGTGTTGTTTATTCCGTGGCGCTGTTTTCTTCTGAAGCGAAGCTCTTGTCAATGGATTAGTAATTAAAATATGTTTTTAACAGATCTGACTTTTGCGCGTTTTACGCGTTTTATTTCTATAAGTTAGATGCATTACCTATATTAAGTATGTAAGTAATAAGTAATTAGCCTCTAATGTCCCACTGTTGGGCAAATGCCTCTCATCTCGCTGAAGATATCAGTACATGGAGGAGGATTAGGCGTAATCACCACGCTTGCCTAATGCGGGTACCAACATACATATACATACATATTATCATTTTTATGTTATTATGCTTAAATAAACATTATTAAAGTATAAACATTATATAAACGCATAACTTTTCAAAAGTCCAATATATAAAAAAATACTTTGTTGTTTGCCATACAAATGTATTTTATTTCTTATTCCCACAATAGTACGATTTGAGACGCTATTAAACCCTACTGGAAAATGTATAATTTGCATATTTATATCTCCAGGACGACGCCAACACGCTCATTTTGTTCGGAGACACGTGTCGTGTTATCACAAATCAGTAGATGACAAACGACACAACATTTACCTTGTGATAACAACCTTTCGGGGAAATGAGTGTGTTATAATTTGAAGGAACAAAAGCTTGTGTTTGTTAGTGGGCATTCACTTCTTATACATCGGACGGACCTATGTATTACCCTCAGTTAGGTAGTAGCCAAATGTTATGTGTTGTTGTCGTTGGAATATGCTAGAGACGTTTATTTGGTTTTAAAACTCAGACGTCAAGTTTGGTCAACGATTTATGAACTAAGTCGAGTAAGTTAATGACCAAATTGTCTATTTCATTGTCTCTGAGTAAGGCTGTTAGTAACTGTGATTGCTAATCGAATGATAGCAGTCTTATATATTATCCACAAAGGTGGTTTATTACTAAAGAGATCAGATTATTTGATGTTTTGAATGCTTGGGCGTAATATTATTTGTGCGGGTCGCTTCAACTTACACGCACGCTCGACAACGTCAACAAAAAAAGTCAGTCTCACCAGACGCAAGAAAATGACTTTTCTTTCTTTCTACTGACTTTCCTGACTTTTCTTCTGACCGCCCGAATATTTTAACAGCCTATTAGCAGCCTTGCCTTTAAGTTTTGAAACAACCCACCCTTAGTCACAGCACAGATCCTAAACGAATAATATATTACTAGTAACATTGTAAAATGTGGCATAGCTTAACTTATTGCTTAGGTACTTAAATCAAGACTTCTGTTATAGACGTATAAATGATTTCCCTGAGGATTTTTCAATGCCTGTCGTGCAAAACTCTGTTAAAGGTGCCTAAAATACGAGATTAAATGAAACAGATTGGTTTTCGTTGAAATTAAGTGACCGATGAGCGAATTGGGAATTCAGCTTAGGATTCAGTTTCGTATTAAGAGTTCCACAACTTACTTGCCAAAGGTTTTACTAAGGTATTTCCGATTGTTTTTGCTATTCATCTATTCACTATCAATAAAAACAGAAGCAATTTAAAAAATATCTGACATCGCGAAATAGTAAAATATTTCATTTGGCAGTCCATGACGACTCGATGTTGAAATAAATTACCAAACAGCGCGGAAGACACAACTACCTACTAAACTCCAATTTGGAATAGAGCCAACAGATAAAAACTGTTCCAAATACTCGGATATAAAATTCATTTCCTTTGTTGGAAAATCCGCCTTGTTGGTTCCCATATTTAGTTCAGCGCCATCTAGCGGAATTGTTGTGAACTTGGTTGTGGTTCTGAGGGGTAGTAAACTCCAACCCGATTTTCTCTCACAACTTTGCTTCGTTGTCGCTGTGGCTCGGTGATAATTGTTTCATATTTTTTACATTAATCTCTGAATATTTAAACGCCACTCGAATTTTTCATACATTTTTATCAAGTTTGTTAAAATTGTCTGAATCAATTCCAGACAATGCAGTTTAATTTGAGTATTCCGGGTTTTTGTACAGACTTGTAATAAAGTAGGTTAGTGGCCAACCCTGGTGTCAGGGTTTTTAGACCACCTCAAGGCTTTCGACATAGTCTAATGTTTGAGATAATCATTGTATTAAAATGAAAGAAACATAGGTACTTATCAATCCATTATAGTACTACATTCCGCATCGCTCCGTTCTGCTTCTATGGAATCACTCTAACGCTATTAAATTATTGGGCTAAGGTAGGTTTATAGGGCGCAAATATTATAAGGAAACTATAATACAGTTACCAAATATGTGTTTGATGTTTGATCAGAATTTACGACGGAAAACACATCTATTTTAGTAAACGCAGTTAACTAAAATTTGTCTGCTTATAAATAGACCAACCCGACACCAAAAGGTTTACAAACTTGAGTCAAGTGAGAAACTTAGTTACTCAAGTTTATTTCTAACTGACCACGGTTTAAATTAGTGTTCAAAACAGTTCATTAAACGGAGACGCTTGGTGGAGAAGGAAGACGAAATGCATGAATGATTTCACAGAACTATATTCGGTTAAAACGGCGAGATGGATTGGGACCGAATTTGGCAAATGGTGGTACCGTTTATACTTGAATGAGAGTAGGGACCTGTAGAATATACGATATATACCTACCGTATTTTCTTTTACACGCATGCACTTAATATTATTATGATGTTTCAAATACACACTTTTTATTTTAGTATTCCTAGAAGATCAATTTGTCAAATATCGTTCATGTTCGGGCCATGGTCAATGTGGCAATTTGTTACATTCGATAGACCACGGTGAGCGTTCTAAGGCGGTCTAAAAACATATTAGGGTTGGTAACTAATTTATTCTAACTTACTTACTCTAACTAATTTTGTTTGATTCAGCTATGTCGGTTATAGTTGCAAATAAGTATACGTGTTGTATTTAATCTTTACCTGTATTGTAATGTCTTAATACCTTCTTGTCTACTTATCTTATCCCTTAAAATATCAAAAATGATCTCGGAAATGTTCACCAAAATTCTTAAAATCAAAAAAAGAACTCCATCTTTATCAGAAAATATGGGATCCAGAATCAATTCGCTCTTGTTTGTATAGGGAGGTATAGTACAGAAATGCTGTTAAGATGTCGAAGTCGTGATGTCCCAGAAATGGGTTAGGTTTATTTTAGGCGAGGCAAAGGCCGTAATCGGCGAAGGCTGCGGCGTCTGGTTTTATAACGACCTCTGGTGATGCAATCTGGAACTGAATGAGTTGACTCAGCGGTAATGTGGAAAGAGCATAAATAGACATCGCTTGGAACTACTACCCAACGCTGGGGTTAGATTTATGACGGTACATGCTAATATTTATTGAGGACAAAACTGGTACCAATAATGCTACGATAGACCGTAGGACCTTTTTGAAGACAACATTGAATAAAAATCAGGACAAGTGTGACTTCTATTCGCGTGGCGACTTTTATTTCGATTATTTGTTTTTGTATGTGACTTCAATAAAATTTGGCTAGTATTGATCCTTGGTGGAACCAATGTGGTGTTTTTTGTACATGTTTATATAATACTATTAACTAGTACAAGCTGGCACATATCTAATATATAAAATTCTCGTGTCCCGGTGTTTGTAGTTAAACTTCTCCGAAACGGCTTGACCGATTCTCATGAAATTTTGTGTGCATATCTGGTAGGTCTGAGAATCGGACAACATAGGGTAGTCCACCCCAATTTTTTTTAAACAAAACAAGGTTTGCTGGGTCCACTAGTTATAATGTATCTAGAAGCACATGGCATGACCAATAGGTATGGACTTAGCCGAGGAATCCCTCACAATTTATGCTGTAGGTATAATATCTATGTATAACTGAATTCCAATACATTTCTTTACTTAGCTAGTTGACTTTAATAACAATATCGCAGTAAATGAAGCTTAATCTCAAGTCTCCAAATTGCTCTATTAACAAACTTCAATGTACCAAAACGGTCGTAGTTCACTGGATCCGTGGAACTTCGTACATTTGAATATAAAGTCGGCGAACTCTTTGTCCTACAATTATTATCTTATTTATCACACTTCATAAAAAAGTCAAACTAACTTTGAATATTTAATGTTCAGTCTTATAAAGTGCCTTTTTTTTAAGTATTCAATGTTTAAGTTTATTATACTGATAATACGGTTTGAATTCTTTGAATTTTAATTGTTTTCTTAATCTTATTTTGTTTAAGTCTTTTGTCACAAAAAAGGTTGCCCTAAAATCATCCCCAAAAACAAAAACAAAATATTTGAGAAAACTCTCAAAAGCATTTGATAACATACGTTGTTTAATGTCCAAGGTATAAAAATAAGTATCTTTTATTTAATGAAACTAAAATCTACCATCAAATTCATATTTGTTAAAGAAAATACAAACTTTACCTTACATTCATGTCATGAAAACTCCACTTTATCTTTGAACTAAAAATAAACTATTGTTTCTCCGTAGAGCGCAAGTAGCCTGTTACACGATAAGTATGCTGTTTCATGCTGAAATAAACGTTTTCAACGTGGTCAGTTATAAAAAGGCTATATTTGATCGTCTAATACAAATTGAAATAAGAATTTTACCCTGTGTTATTAGAACAGGTATTAAACAATGTTTTGGTAAATCGTTGTATCTCAACTCTCAACTCTATTTAGTACCTAAATATGTTCAAGAAACCAAACGTGTTCGTTCAAAATTGTATTTCATAATGCACGCGACATCGTTTGTTTATTAAACATATGTATTTAGGTGTTAAATACAATTAAGAATGCTTGTCCAATCCATCCTTAAATTCCCTTTTACATACCTACGTAAATATTTTATAGAATTGTAATTTATTATACGAAATCTTTTTATTTTAAACCCTCATTTAAAAAAAGGTGTGTTAAAATATGCTTGAGAGCTGTTCTGTTGACAGGCTTAGTGTGCACTATACACGTTGAAAAGCTGTAGTTTTTTAGAAAGAAAAACGGGAGCGGAATGACGTTCCCAATTCATTGGAATCTATTTTGCTTTTACTTTTCTGTGCTTGGTTAAGCACAATTTGAATCGTAGAGTAAAAAATGAAATGCTTTAAAGAAAGTTGTTCAAAATTTGAATTGTGGTTAGCGTAATTGGTAGTTTAATGTTATGAAAACAAAACACAGTTTGTAAGACAACAGTGAACATATTATTCTAGTTAAAAAGCCTTTATTAAGCTATTTGTTGGTTCATTGTAATGAACGTATGATTCAAGACGTGAGGCTCATTTATGAACACGCAGTGGGTAAGTAAGTTGTAATGAGACGGTAATTTTCACTCAGTACGTAGTTAGTTCGGAATAAGGAACATTTATCGTTTAATATAAAACATTTGCAATGATGCTACTAATATAAACACATTATATTTCTTCTAAAATCGCAAGTAGCCACATTCAACAGGAAGGTTTTAGGTTTTTCTTTATACCGAAATTCCCAAGGGAACGATCACAACGCGCGCCGCGTAAAACCGCGGGGCGCTGAGAATCTATTCATATAATAAAGCTAAAAAGCTTAATTTTTTGTTTGTTTTTCAGAAACTTCCAATTCGATTTGATTAATTCCTTTTGTAATGGACTTTCATCCCGAAATTCCCACGGGAATGGGCGTAACGAAAAAACTAAGGGGCAGTGCTGGTTACGTTATTAGCTACCAAATAATTGATATATGGTAACCGATAACATTGTCAAATATATACTCGTATGTTATGTATTTTTGAAGAGGCAAGCAAGTTTGTGTTTGTAACTAACATTTCTGCATTATATTTTCTTATTTTCAACTCATGGGATGCAGCAGGATGCAGATGGACACAGTTGCACAAACAATTGTGCACCTGTTATGCATCGTGAGCCGGTTTAAACATTGTTTGGATGTATATATCGTGATATTTCTACGGTGTTTCGGAGGTCACATTTAATTGTCGGTCCCAATTGTTTCAATCGTCAAACAATGTCGGTTTAAGTGATCTAAAAATTCCGACAGGTTTAACGATGGTAAATGTGGCTGACTTGGTTAACATGTTCAAAGGAGATGTTTAAATATTCATTGGTGGCTTTACAAATAAGCTACGTTACTTTGAAATTCTTATACACAGTAAATAATAATAATTTTAAATAATCAACGAGTAATAATAAGCACTTACAGAATTATTAATATTAGAAATAATACAGACAAACATTGTCAACTTGACTAATGTTATCGAGAGCATTATTCTTTTTTTACCTATTAATTGAAACGTACGTTAATGTCATTATTATTTGTTCAAACGGGAACTTACATACTCTCAAAAGTAACCTCCCTCGTACGTAAGTTCCCGTTTGAACAAATATGCATTATTCTTATTAAAACTTTGATATTTCACTATACAAATTTTAACAATATTGACATTACGCCCTATTCTTATTCGGTATAATTTTATACCAAGAATATCGAAGTCATAGGTAAAACAGCTGATACGAATAATGAATACTGAGTAAAATGTATTAACCTGTAATGTCCCACTACTGGGCAAAGGCCTCTGATCTCATCGAAGATATCAGTACAGTCGGCCAAGAAAGTGGTCTACCACTTTTGACAAAAGTTTCTGCGAGATGTAACGATCGCTAAGGTTGACTTTTCTATGCACAATTATGTTATGACGTTTAAAATTGACCTTGTTGTTTCATGACGTTCAAATGAATCTCAACCGTAGGGTGGTAGACCACATATTTGGCTGACCGTACAGTGAGGAGGATAAGGCGTAATCACCACGCTTGCCTAATGCAGGTTGGTGATCTCAAACCGGAGCCATATTTGAATAGGAAACATGCTAACTATTAAAAAACCGTATCTATTAACTGTATATATTGTTTGTAATCTAATATTGAACAAAACTTTACTATTTACTCGTCGAAAACTATTCGATGTCAAAACTAGAGAACTTATTCGTGAATCAGTTGTGGTACTCTCTACATAATACAATTGTGTACGCCCGTCGGTGGCCCATTATTAGAGGCAAATGTTTCCATCTCAGCTTGGCGCTAACTGCGGGAGCCCCGCCGAGTCCTCATTCACTCCCTTCTGTACCTAATTATCGGACAACCTTAATATGAGTACAATAAACTGCACATGTTTCTGTAGTATATCGGACGTTAGGTATTTGTTTGAGACGTGTAAAGTGAGTTTATTAACTTTGTGTTCTTTGTTAATTGGGATGTTATCTTAATATAAAGGTAATGCTGGAAGCTGCTCTGCCACTAAAAATATACTAATAATATTAATTAAATTATCTCGGGAATAACTAGCCTGATTAGAATAATTCTTTTAGCAATAGATAGCCACATTCAACGGAAAGTTTATAAGCTATTTTTATCCCAAAGTTTCCACGGGAACGGGCATAAGGCGGGTAAAACCGCGGGGCACAACTAGTTATATATATTTTTATACCTTTAAGTTGAAAAAATCTTTTAGTTTCTTATCCAATATGTTTTAGTTTAGGGACCAAGATACTTCATAAACTATACACCTTATTTTCGGTTTACAACCGCATACCGACTTGTTAAGAATAAAAAATAGGGTCGGTAAGTTTGTACCACTCACCTGACCCTATACATAAAGCCAACAAAACAAAATGATTTTCCTTTTTCGAGCCCCAAGCTAAAAACGATAAAAACATAGGCCAATAAACAAGAAAAAATATTGTCTAGATATTCATCTTTAGATACACGTTTCAGTTTAGTTCAATACATCCCCATAAAAGTTTAATCTTGAATCGAGTCATTCTCGAGACACTTAACACCGTTACTTCGAACGTATTAGTGTAGTGATATAAAATTGAGGAATTCCATGAAAGGTCGTAAATTCTTCTATCACAATAACGCAATGATAAAATGTACAATATAATGACATTAAAATCTGAGACGTATTGTCCTGTAAGACTTCAATTATATATATTTATTCTTTAACGTATATCGTCCCACTGCTGTGCAAAGGTCTTCTTAACGCTTCCGGACCTGTCCTTCAATTATACTGTTAGATGTTATTTGATGTTTAATAGTATGAGTTAGTTTAGATTCTATAATTCTTGTACAAGCGTAGAGCTTAGTGTGTGTGTAACTAATTGAGTGTGGACTAGTTCTGTACATATTTGAGAAACACATATGCACTTAGGTTAGAATGCTAATGAATTAAGCTGCATTTACGTACATTAATTTTACTTCTCTCTGACTTGTTGACATGGAGTACCCTTCTGTCTGAGTTGTGTTAAGTTTAAATTAAATATCAACAATGTTTTGTGTTTATCATTTAATGGAATATAAGAGTTTAAGCTCTGCATTGACTTTGACTTAAAAAGTTCAATTGAGCATAAAACATTAAATCAGAGGGCACTTTTTCATTATCACTAGTTGTTAAAGTAAATATACGACCCATTTGTCTTCGTTTTAAAGAACCACATTGAATGAACTCTATAAATTGTAGGGAAGATTTTTAAAAGGAATGTAAGCAGAGATTTATTACAGGCAGGCAGCTTGTATCCCGTGATATGCATAAAATTAATTTGAAACGAGTTTTGGCACTGATTATGTAATTTATTTCGGGTAGGCATCTCCATTTAATAGAATGGCTATGTTACATACAGTTATGTTATTATGACTATGATCAAAGTAAGTATTTCCACAGCTACATAAATGATGTTTTTAAATCACTTAGCTAGTGAATTCGCTCAATCTGAACAAAGTAAAAATAAAGCCTTTTAAAACTGAGAACTCGTTTTTCATTGAAACAACGTAGTACATCATTATTCACAGTTTACATTAACTATTAAATTTTATGAACTCTCGTAGCATTTGACTACGCTACGCCTGCTACGAGCGTAGCGGAACGTAGCAAGCTTCTATACGGCGTAATTCAATTATTTTGATTGTTTACTTAAACTTAAGTTTTATACGAGTAAGAGCAGTTAAAGTCCTTGTAGATAAATTTGAAGCTTAAGTACATTAAATCTTGGAAATCTTTTGATTTATGTTGACATACAAAGTTTTAAGATATTGAGCTAAATTGGGTCTTTGGTTTAAGTTAAAAATACATTCTGTACACACATTCAAAATACGTCCTTTTACATATCTCTATACAATAAGTACTTATATTTTCATAGGCCACGTTTTTTGTATTATTATTACATCTCAGGTAGAGATTCAATTCCGTACAATAGGTTTTGGGAGCCAGCTCATCCCTCAGTCGTATCGAATTATTATGATATTTGAATTATTGAACTTTGTGATGTTATACGTATTTTATCATGTTTCATAATCATATGTGATGAAAACACATTTACCACAAATTCTAAAGAATTATAACCATTGATTTTATTACGCTGCGTTCATGTCCTTCACTACATAGTATAATAAAACAAAGTCGCTTTCCGCTGTCTATCTCTATGTATGCTTAGATCTTTAAAACTACGTATGTAGCAGATTTTAATATGGTATTTTAATAGATAAAGTGATTCAAGAGAAAGGTTTATATATATACAAAAATCCCGAAATTCCTACGGGAACGGGCACAACGCTGGTAAAACCGCGAGGCGCTGCTAGTAATTATAGAAACTACTATCATTATTTATTGAAGTGGCATATAAAACGGTGTTTAAGGAGCTCTCCTTAAACATCTATGTTTATGTACATCTATATCTATGTTTGATACCAGGAACTTGGCAATCGTACATCACTCTATTACTCACTGAAACAAGAAGTTGACGATAGAGCGAAGTGGAGAAAGAGGAGGACTGACCCTACCAACAAGTGAGTCACATAGCCAGGAAGAGAAAGAGAAAGAGTCCGTGGAACGAACGTGAATATGAGACAGTTATCATCATTAAACTAAGAGCTAAGCTCTTGTCGGGGAAAACTGATGCAGGCTTTTCCATTGATTTCTATTATAAGTATGAGCGTAATTAAGGACGAGGTGTCTGTCACGTCTTATGTAGAGGAACATAAGACAGTAACGTGAATTAATATGACTAATATCATTGTCACAGTTTACAACGTATTTCTATTCACTACTGACTGGGCTTTGACCGATGGAAATTGGGTTATCACAAGGTGACGTCGGCCGAGCTGTTCGGGAAGCGGGGCCGATATAAACACGCATTACCCCCTAGAGAGCACCCGGGGTCCAATCTATGTGTTTACCAAATATAATCAAGATCGGTACAGTAGATTTCTTGTGAAAATGTATCAGAATTACATACAAATACATTGCTTACTTTGATATTGAACATTAATTTAATTACTTGTTTATGTAGGTGAGTTATGTTTAGCTAGCTTTAGGTTTGCTTACATAAAACGACATAACTTAATAGAGATTCAACGCTTTATTTTTTAAAAATATCGCTCTCATCCCACTATCCTATACTAATTATAAATGCGAAAGTTTTTGAGGATGAATGTGTACGTTTGTTACTCTTTCACGAAAAAGCTACTGACCGGATTTTTATGGATTTTTGCAGCGGTATTGCTTAGACATCAGAATAATACATAAGTTTTTTTTAACCCGAATTTTATGAGGGAACGATTACAATGCAGCTGAAAGCGCACGCATCAAATATGCTACGTACTTAGTAGGGTCGCATGTCACCTTTGCCCAGTTCATCCATGTAAAGTTATTCTGATCATAACCATATGCAAGTTGAAGCCATGTCTAAGTTACAAAGCAAGCGAAGCTTAAACAACTGAGCACTGAAACAAAGTGGGTAGGACTGAAAACGTAGGTCATCATAGGTCAGCTATTTTCGTTCGTTAATTATTCCATTAAGTCTATGGAAAAGTTTGAATTTCGTCAATGATACTGTTTGAATGGGGAAAATATTTAAAAGTTTAATGTTCGAAAGGGTTTAAACAAATCTATACTAATATTATAAAGCTGAAGAGTTTGTTTTGTTTGTTTGTTTGTTTGTTTGTTTGTTTGTTTGTTTGTTTGTTTGTTTGTTTGTTTAAACGCGCTAATCTCAGAAACTACTGAACCGATTTGAATAATTCTTTCACTGTTAGGTAGTCTATTTATCGAGGAAGGCTATAGGCTACATTTTATCCCGGATTTCCTACGGGAACGGGCACAACGCGGGTAAAACCGCGGGGCGCTGCTAGTTAAGTATATAATCTTTTTACTTTAACCTTTTTTCTTAAAACAAATATACAAAATCGAATAAATATTTTATTATGTTCTAATTTCACTACACCATCAAATGCAAACGAAGCTTACTGAACCCAAGTTATTCAATTAAACAGTAACTAAAGTCTCATTTTAATCCTTCATGTAACAATTGATTGAATCAATTAATTGATCGTCAAACGTTAAGTTATAATAACAATTTCTCAATTAATTATCTCGTTAACATCGCACACTTTGGTGTAAATGGAAAAGTTATAGAAAGTACTATGGAGTGAAAACGTGCTCCAAACTTTCTTAGTAGTTGCAAATGAGTTTAATTTTTAAATGGTAATTTGTGCCAACTTCATTCATATTATGTTTATTCAACTACGTATATTATTTTAATATGGATTTGCGAATATTATACGTAAAAACAAAAAGGTACATTTCAGCCAATTACGTTCAAACAATATGAAATGACTGCACCAAACAACTGTACATTATACACACTTGACAACTCTAGACGACTGAATAGCCAATTAAAAACTTGAAGACAAATCACTTGAGCGCTCGTCAGTACCCGATGTTACGATCCACAACTCAGTCTACGGCTGGGCGCGATCCGAGTCGCAACCCCGCGGAATAACACCCTCCGTACACACGACAAACCGAATAACGAATAAAGAAATAAAAAACAAGTGTCACCAAAAGTTTTCACTCAGTGAAAAAAATGTGAGAGTGTTTAAAAAAATGTTTAATTAAATGGCCGCTAAAAAAAATAATGTAGTGCGTTTGCCTTCAGTGGTAAGAATTGAATGTAATGAATGCACCGAATGATCAAATGAAATGATTTATAGTGGCATGTTTACAGGATTTTACATTTGTTATAGTTGCATGGCTAATGCTTACTAGTTGTCGGCAGATTTCAAAGTGCTTAACACCGTCTTAGTGTATGTATCCACCAATGGCAACGAGGTATAAATAAAACAGCCAATAAGATTGAGTTGAAGCTAACTTTAGAATTGCATCTGCTTAATCCTATTGGTTAATACTTCTTACTTAACTCTATTGGTGGATTACGTTGTAGTTAGGTTTTTTCACTTTCTATGTGTGTTTTCAACTTTTTTATCTCAATAATATTAAAACTTTCTATTAATAGGTATTTATATTACTATTTTCAATGTTTCTACCGCATCCTCTTAAAATTTACTGTACTCCTTAACTTTAAAAATAAAATTTAAAACCACACAATTATCACCCAATCACCGTTATCGAAACGCTCAAGGTGTCAGAATAATACGTTTCTCTGACATCGAAACATTTTTAATACAACTTAACCAAATAATGAAGTAACCAACGACTCCAACAACAGATAAAAATATTCAATACGGCAGCTCCAAGTGTTATTGCATTGTTCTTAAACGATTTTGTCATATCGATAAGCTACGAATACTCCATATTATTGTGGTACAGCTAATCCCAAAATAGCTACGCAGCTATTTCGCTAATAACACGACACAAAAGAACGCAACTACGACAAACCTACACCGAGAATACCTACTACATTTCTGGTGTAAAAATAACTCATTATCTCGTTCTAGGTTACAAAAACGGTCGCAGGGGACCGGTGCGATCTCATCTCAATTCCCCTTTATAAACCTCGTCATCTCTTTAATTTAACTTTTTGTTTACAAAGCTTTGCGAGTGGCCGTAGTTGACCGTGTAGGTCAACGAGGCTCAAGAATACAAGATTTTATTCTTTCTCGTAAACAAATTTAGGTCCACGACTTGGGAACAACGTTCAACAACTCAACATACTAATTTTTTATTGTTTTGTTAGTCCCGTGATGATTACATTTATTTGTTTTGTTAATAGGACCTAAAGTCTAAATAATTTAAGCTTTCGTTGACTTTGAGCAAATCTAAAAGGTGCGAGCCGGCGAACGCTCGATTTCTATAGGACGACACATCGATTGAAACATGATTCCCATGTTGCGGAAAATTGAAACGGGTCAACACGTCTTATCGAATGTTAATTCACCGAATATCCATTGATCGAAAGCGATCACAGAATCTAGTGACAAACATCTGGCAATCAATTTAGTCTTTAAATGTCCATTCATATGTAGATCAATAGAGGTAACTACCGCCATAGGGTTGGTTTACCGTGTGAATTGAAACTAACGACCTCAATCCTGGCAAGAATCATAGTTTACTGATGATTATTAATTATTAATTATGAAGATTAATATGGGAACTATTTCCAAGTCATGATCTGGAGGGTCTGCTTATATGATATGAAACAGTGAGAGAGTCACATAAAGGCTTCGTTCATGGAGACGTGGAGCGTTGCGCGGTGGATAAAGCGTTGCGTGGCGCATGTAGCGTTGCGTAGCGCCTAAAGCATTATGTGGCACGTGTAGCGTTGCGTTACATAGTGCAAAACAAAGTTTGAAAGAAAAAACGCATGAGATCTCGACTCTACATTAACGCTCTCGTAAATAACCATATATTTGATTTAAACGCGCTACGTGACGCCCTGCTCGAACGCCCTGAACGACGCATCTAATTTCTCTGTAAAGGTTTTCTCAAATCAAGGAAAACATCAACATTATCGACACGACACGTAATCTTATTGATTTTATTGTCTTAAATAAACTGTTTTGCTTTTGATTGAACGAAATATCATTTTGTATCAATGCAATATCAATGCTTTTTTATAGAACCTGGTAAAATCTTAATATCGTTTCGTTATTAATACCTAATCTCACAAAAACACTTAACATTTACCTTTGGCTCATAATAGATTATAACTAATGTTTTATATTGATATTTATGTATCAAATGGAACAATACAATGCCTATTTAAAGCCCAAACATCGATACAACTCTGCATCTATTCTAGAAACATACGAAGCCGACCTTTTGTATTGACCGAATCGCTTCTGTTTCCGCAAATAACACAAAAGGTTGAACCTCGAAAGATTTACTCAAAAACCAGTCCAACGTATATTTCATGGTTTAATTCACAAAAAGAAAGGGTTTTTTATATACTTTTATTGGCATATACTTTGTTTGTATTATGGCATAAAATGTATATATATTTGAATCTACAAAAGAAGAATGATTCATGATTTACTTTACCATACTAAGCCTTCCTTTTTCTCAGGGGAAAGTTAGAGAATCTAGGTGTCAGTCGTCAACGACATACCGTGAATGGCTTCCAAATGATTAAAGGATAAAAAGAAGTTCTAGATTTAGGCTGCCCAGGTGAAAAAATACAAGGTGGATTGCGCAAGCATTCTTACTTTTATTTAGCTTTAAATAGTGTTCTATTTGGGCACAATATATTCCAACTTTGAACAACCAGTTTTTGATTCTTAAACATATTTACGTACTAAATAGACTTAATATTTCTTGTGCAAGCTACCCACAGGCTTTCAAAGCTACAAAAATTGTATATATAAAATATATTATAACCTCGTACAACCCCTCAAATTTATAACTTAGCCTAATTAAATATGATATCTATGTATGTATCTACCTACTCATTTACATGTAATACATCTTCACTTGAATCATAACCTGGAATCTTATATGGAACAAGGGATGAACTCCAACAGAAACCCTCAAAGTTGAATAAGGAAACTAACAAAAGTTGAAGCTTGGGTATTAATCCTAATTCATAAAAGTATGAGTAAACTCGTTTGCGCACTGTTCCGACCCAAATGTCGTAGGACTGGGCGATATAAGGCGGGAAGATGACGTTCATTCATGAAATATACGTTAAAATATATACAAAAACATCTGAGTACTGTCTCTAAAGAGGAAAATGCATTATATATTATTCGCGTTAAAAATACAAAGGCAGAAGAAGGCTCGACCTGTATTAGCTTCAAAATTCTCCTGTGATAGATGATTCTAGCCTTGATATAACTTTCAAAGTAGAAATAGACAATTTCCCGTTGGTTTTGCATTTGTTAGATATAGTTCTCTTACTCCCGTACTCAGAGTCGTCAAATGATTCCTTAGTAGAGATTTAATGAGTGATTTTTACATGTTATTTATCTAAAAATGCGTCAATTAGTTAACTATCAATTTAATGGACTTCTCTGAGTGCGGCAGTTCATTCAACTTCAACTTAAAAATGTCTTTTCGAGCAACGACTACAATTTAACACACTTGGGGTACCAACACCAAAGAATTCCACCAGATAAAAAACAAACTACGGACCGCAGTAACTACAACAATAAGATACACATCAAATACCAAACAACACACAAAAGCTTGTAAAAATACATTACAATCACTTCTATTTGCCATTACGTAGGACGTGACTGGTACATAAAGATGTATGGTTTGTTATAGGAAAAACTTTACCCGGAATACAAACGAATGTAATACATGGTTATATCTGAAACTTTTTCTAGTGCGAGTCAACGTTATGTCTTGATTGGTTTACGGTTTGTAGTATTTGCAATGGGGTTGGCATTGAAGATAATGCAACTGATCGATAATCTTGTTTGGTCGTCTTTTGATTCTAGTATCAAATTTTTTCCGTAAAAGCTTCAGTTTAATACGTATGTAGTTATGTTATTGTGTAGATACGAAAAAGGCATCTAGATCGAAACCAAAATAATCAGAGATAATCAGACCCAGCGAAGTATTAATGAGAAAATTAACCTTTGCTTTCCTCACTATAACGCTTATAATATTTAGATATATTTTTAGCCAATCCAAGCTAAATACCATCTTCAAGGCTTACCACAAAAAGTAGTAACATTGGAATAACTCGTTACACTCCAAACGTTATTTCCATACCGTTGCCCAAAAAACTGTAGCGTAGTGAAGGAATCCACAACTGTGAGAACATATCGACATGTGTCAAAACCGGAGTACATCAAGTGTCTACTCAGTAATTGCTTCTATCTGTTACACACACTTCATATCAGGCTGAAGAGAAATCTGAGAAATAAATGTCCTTTCACGCTCCGGTGACGCTTAACAAAACAATAATTCATTGTAATCCACTGTATAAAGGGTTCTTCACAATATATGAACACGTACTCGGTTTAAGGACGATTGGACAAGATTTCGTGCGAAAAATATTATTGGATGTCGGGTTATAAAACTGGATCGAATAAATTGTGCTCGTGTGTTTACTTTTGCTGGAAAACAATTGTGTAAAATCACGGAAGAGCGAAGTCCTTACTGTTTCTCTATTTCGTGTGTAAAACTAATGGTTGGACTTTGAACTACAAATAAAGTTTTACTTTGTTATGAACATTAAATTAAATTGTAGCCTCGACAACTAAACAAAACAGAATATTTAAGTTGTACCTACCTTTAAGGACGCATACAAAATACGTGTCCAACTATTGCCAGTCTTCTTTTGACGTCAACCACAGTCACAATTTAAATTTAGATTGCGGATTCCAATTTTGACACTTGACTTGACATCGTATATAGATTTAAAATGACGCGAAAGTGACCATGATTGATAGTAATTTGAGATGAAGTGTAAACTAAACTTCAATAAACCATGTTTTCGTTTTCAAGTTTTCATTGATGGTAGCCCCAAGTAAACACCACCGTGAAAATATTGAACTATTAAAGATGTTACTAATACACTTTCCGTTCGAACGAAGCGGCGTTAACAAATTTCAGCGTCGAATATTTGTTTAACTCGTTAGTTAACGTAAAGTTTTGCAAATAAATACCTGCTAAGTTTTACTTCCTTTACGACTTTGCTGTTTTAGTTTCAATACTCAACGGAATTAAATAAAACTATAAAATCGATAACTATTTCTGTGAAATTGACAATAATCTATAAAATATTAGCATGGCTTTATTAAATTAGTAAATAAGGTAGATAAAAGATTTCTCTTAGATAATTTATAATCTCAAGTTCGATGGTACATAAAATTCTTTTTCATACATCATAAGCAAATCCGGCCGGAAATTCCCCCGTTTTTGATAAGTGTTTTCACTTAAGTAAAGGTGACAGCTTTTAGTAAAACCTTGATGGAGCGCGGTAAATCCCGAAGACGCCATCGTTGTGAGTGATGGCCAAATGACATGGAGTGAAACATTCAAATGACTTGCACTAAAATGCGTAGAGCTCATCACAGCCACATATAGAAGGAAGAACGCGTAACGACATCTCGTCTGAATAATAAGCATAACTTTATTGCGTGTTGTAGTGTATTATGAGTGGTCAGGGGCAATAAGATTTTTTATGTTAAACTAGCTGTGTCCTCTTGGTTTGTCCTATTCCTGACCAAGATAAAAAAGATAATTAAAATCGGTCCAACCGTTCTCGAGTTCTAAATAGTGTAACTAACACGACTTTCTTTAATAAAGATATATTGATACATAAATAAAGATATATTGTGTGCTAAGATCACAGATAGTGTTGCTTGGTTATCCATATGTGGTGGGTTGTTGATCAACAAATCATACTTAAAATACATTGTGAAATATTTTGAATTCGTACGTTAGCTATTAGAATTAATTGGAAATACTGTATAGTGAAATTGCATTATTGTGAGTGATGTGAACGCGTCAGTTGTAGTAGCATGATTTGTAGTTAAAAAAATAAATAATTTCTTGAAGTGAATGTATTATTCTGTTCTAAAAAGAAGCAACGCACTCATGACATGACAACGTCGATTTTGTAACAAACAACCTCTACTAAGATTTCTAATGCGATTTTGTTCAATGTAATCTGCCATTTACTAGCATTGAACATTACTCACTTGAAATAAGTGTCTTTGAAGATGTTCTAGAGAATTCTAGAATTATCAAGACCATTTCAATGCTTCAGAGAGCACGTTAGCATTCATTCCTGGAATACACGTATAAGCCAATTTTGTTGAGCACCGAACTAAATTTAATCTGTGTTCATTCAATTATGTTTTGAGGTTACCTACAATATATTAAGGCGGGTGGCTTTTTCATATTTTATAAATATTCTCTTGATATTAGTTTTATGATTTTATGATATCTAAGTTGCAGACCGTATTTATAATCTCAAGTAATCATTATATTGTTCAAATAATCATGATAAACTCGTAATTCTAATAATTTTGTAGAGATATAAAATCTTTTTAATCTGTGTTGTGTTAACAACGTTAAGTTAAGTACTTACCAATTAATTTACTTTTGTTTAGTTTTAACGATCTGTTGTTACATGCTCGTTACTTTACAAAAGTAAAGCAAAAACATTACAATGAATTGAAATTCTATACAATTAAATGAGTGAGTACAATTCCAACTTCGAATAACTGAAGTCTAATAAGTTTTGTATCACAATTGCACATTACTTGAATTATACTCGTACCTTTTTATTTACAAAAGGTGTCTCGTATTTTTTTTGCGGGACATTATTCTGTAGGTGGTGCATAAAACTTGGTTTCTATAACTATACTAATACTGTACCCTGCGGCTGTTAGTTATGTATAAAGCCGGCTGGACCTATTTTAATGATTCTTCTTTTGTTTTATTTAAGTATCTTGGTCAGGAATAGGATAATAAGTAATAAAAATCCCGAAATTCCCACGGGTACAACGCGGGTATATCCACGAGGTGCTAGTTTGAAATGTAATTAGATAAAGTCATTCGCCTGATGTGGTTGCCGAACTTGTGTCAATCTACAAAGGTCAACGACCGATTTCAAATGACTGACGATGAATGACGAATGATGATTTTGAATGAAATGAACTTAATGTACCTGTAATGTTATTAAACAAGCAACATTTCCAAAAAAATACAATTTAATGCAACTTTGTAATACTTACATTCATTTTACAAATGTAGCTCGAAACTAGATATAAGCTGACATAGACACTGTCCAATAATGACTGTATGCTTTTAAGCATCTACGAAAAGACTCGAAAGAGGTTAAACTAATTTAAAAAACTTCATATGACTTTACATATGTACAGTAATAACGTTTCTCGTAGAAAAAATATTGGGTGTCTACAAAATGAATTTATAGCAACATTGTATGGAAACCTTAAGAACGACAAAATTGGATTACCAGTCTACATAATACTGTCTATGTTAAATGACATTTATTGTGTGACGAGTACGTATTGTGATCGCGTGTCGCGCATTTATTATCATCTGCAGGAGGTTAATAATCAATTTGGACCGTTCTACTAATTGGGTTCTTCTTTTGTTCTGTTTCTGTATTGCACGATACATGGTTAATAATATATTAGGCATTAATATGTGGATGGATGATTTTATGAAAAAATTATTTGTACTCAGTTCTATTATACTTAAATAAAAATTGATTGGTTTGGATTGCATACTTCGTAGCGTAGTTTGATAAAGCGCTGTTAGTTCAGTCCGATTGTTAAGCAACGTGCAGATCGGCCCCTACTTGGATGGATGGCCGATAGTGGCTTTTCTAGCTGAGTGCTTTGGAGGGCACGTTAAGCAGTCGATCCCGGTTGTTTCAAGTGTTAGACCATGTCGGAGACCTTTGGGCGGTCTAAAAACTCCGACACCAATGTTGGCCACCAACCTACTCGAAACGAATAAATGACTACGAAATACCTTTTTAACATTTGGAAAGTAATTGACATAATCAATCTCATGTCCAATTTAACATATCTCAAAAGTGACCTCATATTATTTTCATTTTCATTCTCAGTATCAATCAATATACGGTTAGGAAATAAGAAAATAGAAATATATTGAAAAGGGACCCGCCATTCTACCCCTATCACACGGATTCTGTTTGATGTATTACGAAAATGTACAAATCATCTCCGAATGTTCAGGAATCTATATTTTGATTAAACATTCACGTAGCGTAGGTATATGTTATGGACGCGAAAAACTATTTGCATCGTATCCCGGCGAGAGGTAAACCTATAAATCGTATTTGTTTTGATACAAAACCGTTTAAAATGTGGAATCTCATTTCATTTGTGTCTGAAAACGAGAAAATCTTGGTCATACTTTAAAAGTATTTATTTTGCTTTCGTAATATTAACTCTAGGATATCACTACATAGTTTAAATCAAAGTCGCTTTCCGCTGTCTTTCCGTATATATGGTTAGATCTTTAAAACTACCTAACGGATTTTGATGCGGTTTTTCTTTATAGATAGAGTAATTCAAGGGGTCGGTTTATATGTATAAACATTCCCGAAATTCCCACGGGAACGGGCACAACGTGGGTAAAACCGTGGGTAAAACAAAATAAAAGTAAGTTCGAATGTGTCAGTGGTCACCCTGGTTTCAGAGATTTTAGACCGCCCGTCGGAGGCCTTACCTCCGACATGGTTTAATGATTGAAACAATATTAAAAATAATTACTTAATTCCCTTTAAACATAAATTAAAAAAATATTTCACACTACTCGGGATGTGAACTTGTTTCTTCTCATTTATATTGGTCTTCAAAAATAACATAAAAACGGCTAACGCAACAACCCAACATAACATGAACTTAATTGACGTATATTAGATGAAATGTGAAGAACATAAGTCTTTGTCTTAACATTTAACACACTTTCCCGTAGCTACCCCTGCACCCGTCACGACGGGGGTTGTGATTAATTACGATGTGACTTTTTCCCACACTTGTCAAGCCTAAAAAATGGTCGTTTGATATTAATAAGCCGTCAAGCGTCAGTTGTACCCATGGGTACAACTGAACGGAAGACCTTATACTAAAAGCAAGTTACTTCAGGTTACGTTCACGTACTGGTAAACGTTATCACAAAATGTCAGTTTCAACAGACGTTAGAAAATGAAAAATGATGGCTTTCAACTGACCGCCCGAATGACTTTAACAGACTGAATTTGACAGCCATTTAACAGCTTAAAGAATCGTCAACTTTTTAACGAACGTATGTTATGATAACCGACCTGTTTGAAAAAACCCACACTAAGAAGGAAGGAGAGAAGTATTTACTTACTAAGCAGGATGGAAATATATGTGGCCGAGAGGAGTATCGTAAATTTTTGAACAGTTTTATTAGACAAAACTCAGCAGTTTCTGATTGATAATGACATGGTCATTGAATGATTCACGAAATTTGAATAGATAGAATATAAGAGAACTGAAGACGTCAAGTTTTGTGAGGTAGGCTCTGATCTCTTTCGACGTCAAGGTTGGCCACCAGCTTAAGAGACAGTAAATCAATATCAAAGTTCATTATCTTGAAGAGCGTTAGTAAATATTGGCATTATGTTAACGTAATTGCTTCTTTCTTCCATTTTTACCAAGAGTGACGGGAAGCCGTCAAAATTGAATATTTATTAGGTTATGGTTTTACGACTTAGGCCTCCAATTGGATAACCAACTGAAGGGTCTCTTCATATAGGAGTAACCTTGAAGTAAGTCTGTTAAAAAAGCATTTGTACTAGGAATGTATTGTTTTCTTTCCATTTTGCCTACTATATTAAGTTCTATCATCGCTCTGCGGTTTTACCCGCGTTGTGTCCGTTCCCATGAGAATTCGGGATGAAAAATAGCCTATAACTTTTCCGTTGAATGTGGCTATCTATTACCAAAAGAATTTTTCAAATCGGACTGATAATTCCCGAGATTAGCTCGAACATACAAACAAACAAACTTACAATTTTTACCTCTTTATAATATACTAGCAGCGCCCCGCGGTTTTACCCGCGTTGTACCCGTTCCCGTGGGAATTTCGGGAATTTTTATACATATAAACCTTCCTCTTGAATCAATCTACCTATTACAAAAAACCGCATCAAAATCCGTTGCGTAATTTTAAAGATTTAAGCATACAGACAGACAAACAGACAGACAGACACGAAAAAGAGGCGACTTTATTTTATACTATGTAGTGAAGTATAGATCTAACTTATCCATTTGATTTAAGCAAGTCGACTAGTAAAATATAATAAGAGAACTGGCAGTCTCGCAGAAGTTTAAGACCATTAGCAGAAGTAACGAATAAAAATATTGTTATTCTTCCTTCAAAGCCGCAGCAGCTTCATGCAATACCGAACAGTTCCTAATAAGATCTTCCAAGTCTCATACATCCAATTTATACGCAAACCTAAGCTTATGATAGTCTACCTATACTATGTTATTCCTACATTAGTTAGTATAAATAAATAAAGGAATATGTAACGCTACATATAAAAGCTTAGATAATGTTGAGCGAGCTTACAAGATTACAAGCCGGCTAGTTTAATAGAAAGTGAGCATTTCATTGCTTCTACTATCAAAACGTATAGGAATGTCTAATGGTATTCACATAGGTATAGTTCATTAATCGTAGATATAGCTCAAAGGAAACCACTTCGCTTCAATTAGCACTTCTTTATGTATTTCTCTTACATTTTTACAGTAGATATTGGACCACCAAATAATCTGTAATACAAATGTAACGTGTGGGCACAGTATAATTTATATTTATACTGTGGTGTGGGGTAGGTAGGGATGGAGTCTAATGTACGAGTATAGTCAATAATACTATAACGCCCATACGCAGAGACATCAAATGCTTCCTCAGTAGATGATTTTGACATGATAAGTATGAAAATTGCATCTATTAGTTAAGTGTTCATTTAATGAACTTCTCTGAGTGAGACAGTCAACATGTTTTATAATTATAAATAGCTTTAAATACGTATATTCCTCGATATTATACTTTCCTGCACTTACAATAGTTGGCTTTTGTGCTGCTTAATGGCTTGCACTTAAAGGAACAGCGCAAACATAGTTTATAGGACAAACGTGAGAATAAAAGGAAATTACCTATGATGAGATAAGGATGTAGCCATATTCACAAACATATCAGCTTATAGGATGAAAACGTCACGTGACTTGCAACCTTATTTCTACGAAATTATTGAATTGCGAATGAGTTTTTTGTTTAAATTACTATGAAGACACAGTTTTAAAACACTTGTAACACAACAATTGACTTTAATGAAGATTAACCTCAGTCTCCGCATAACGCTTATCCATAAAACATTTATTACGCCATTCTTCATCATATTTCACTTTATAAGTCGTAATGTGAGTATTATGGTGAAGGTTTCTGATGCAATAACAATAATATAGGGAGAATAAAACCTTGCTATTCAAGATAAAAATCCCCTATTGTAGTGCCATATCCCAGAGGCAGAGCTGAATAATAAACTACACTTGAGTCAGATATCAAGTGAATTATGTAATTGATTGGCTCTATTGACATCACGAATTACATTCGCTGGAATAAACAACACTGATTGACTGACCAGACCGACACAACTGATATTAGGTATTCTGTTCGAATACCATTCATAGAATTAGTCTGTTTCCGAGTTGTTTTTTTTATTTAATAAACAATTTTATGACTTGATTTGAGTTTTCCAATTTGATCATGCTATTTGTGTGTAACACTAGAAGCTCTGAACTCGTTCCCTTAGGAATTAAAAATAATACATTATTAATATGACTATCATATACAAAAGTCCGAATAATTTCTAAAGTTACCCACCATACCCACCATAATGCGTTAATAAGCAAACGAAACGATTAGAATGATCTTATAGAAATGATTTTATAAAAATGTATGAAGTCGAATTTTTGTTCTAAAAAGTTATCTTAACAAGTAACTAAAGCTCTGCAAAATGTTTCATTTTATCAGCCAAGTCTTCTTCACAATGTCTGAAGAAAAATTACGACACTTATCTCCGAACCTCTTTCTTGTTATTGTACTAGATTGATAGCTCACTCTTGCTATTAACTTAAAGGCACTCGAGAAAAAGCCCAATTGAGCGCAGCTGTGAAAATTACAAACCTCTAAGAAACAGTCAGCATTTTGTCATGCAAGTCGGTCTGCGGCTTTAGTATTTTAAAACAATCCAGTCGTGGAAAAACCCAAGATAAAATGTCTCTTATTTTTCAAAACATACATTTTACTTAGCATTTTGTTTAGTTTGTGTGTTTGTTCAGGACTCAAGGAGAAATACGACAATTTGTTTGGATTTATATTCAACTAGAGGTACTTTAGGCAAAAAGAGAATTCTCATTGCAAGGGAGCTTTATAGTTGAATAAACTAAGTCGACGTTGGTTTGTCCGTGAGTTTAGTGCACTTTTCATTTAACCTACCAGTTGGATATGAAAAATCTTTTTGCACAAGATAGCTACTTTCAACAGAAAAGTTATAACTTTACAACCCAAAGTTCCTATAGAGATAAGGACAATATGACTGAAACGATGGGTCGCTGATCATTTTGAATAACTGCTACTAAACAAAAAACAGCAGTTCCAAGCTTATTTTTCAGTACGTATTTTACGTAAGCCAACTTTACGTATTCATTTACGAACTGATGCAAAATTCCAAAGATGAAGTGATTCGACTTCATGAATAGTCTTTGCATCATTCATCAAGGACTTTCGAGAGGCTTTGAAGGTCTATATCAGTCAGCCATCTTTACGTTCATTTACTCAAATAAAACTAAGAAAGGATGAATGCTATCTCTCGTTTAAGTTTTGCAAAGTTTTAGACATTCCAAGATATATTTATTTAAGCTTTATATTTATAAGAAAAGGTTTAAGTAACCTTGTTTGGACCTCTAGCGTTAGCTAGCGATAAAAAGCTTATAAATTCTTGATAGTAGGCAATCTTGTTTGAGAATGCGATTGAAAACCATAAATTTGGTAGAAAACATATGATTATACAACAAAACTACAATTGTAGAGGTTAACTGTTCATGAACTATATTTCATACTCATTACTTATTTCGTTGCGAAAGTAGTTTTGCTAGATAGTGTACGCTTGTAAACTACAGAACTAATTATTTTAAATTGAAAGATGATCCTAAAAGATGTTTCTTATTTTAAAAAGTTAAGACCAAATTATATGAGATTTCTTTCATTATTTCCCTCGTCTGATTAATGTTCTTTTAAATGTTGTTCGAAAAAGTGTCAGTTTTGCGAATTTTTGGTATGATAATCACGTGCCAAATATCATTGGGTGTAGTACTCGGTCACCTGCTACCGGAATCATGCTCTGCTCAGTTCCAATGTGTGCAAAGTTGATGAAAATAGTGGCTATCACCATCTCTATCGTGCGTTACTAAGCTCTTTTTGATTTGATTGTTTGGTACAAAATGTAGCATAACTTTACATAGGCACCCTGAAGTTGTATTGTGTTAATCCCCGTATGCTGCACCGTTGTATTTAGGTCAGAAGGTCGCTGAATCTATCTCATATCGTCAGGTTTCGGCGCCCAATGCGAGGCTCAAGGGACGCGCTAACGCGTAATTTGATTTGTATTACTTACTTAGTTGGTATTGTTTGCAAACTCAAACTTTTTGGAAATCGCTTTACAGTTTTGCTAAAATCTGTATCTGTAGGGTCTGTAGAAACTATGTCAAGTTTTTTTGTTGAGTGATTGTTAATATCAATAAAATTAGTAACCTACTCTATAGAAATGTGTGTTGAATAACTGCTAGACATTAGTTAAAGGCTAATATACTATTAAAGTTATTTAAGATTTATCTAAGTATCGATCAAAAAGGTTTGACGTGTAGGTATAAATGTAAAAGTCATTTATTCACAAGGAAATGATATCAGAACGTCTCTATTAATCTAATAAAGGTCTATCAATCTAGTATTTACCAAAGCCTAAATTTCATGGGAGTATTCATCTGAATGTGTTATAAATTATGATTGAAATTAAGTATTTATCTCCCAAACACTGGCATCATAGAATCACCCTTAGAAAATTTAAATGTTATCCTTCTGAGTTTATTAGTTTTGATATCAAAGGATAAATGGATACGACACACAATAGGTTTGTACTTTGACCCAAAACTTTCTGTATTATTTGTTAAGCTCCTGTTTTTTTGTTACATCAAAACAGATCGTAAAAGGTTATAACGTCTTTTACTATTTTTGTTGATTTCCTTGTGGAATAAAATTGATTAAAAACAATGTTATTTCATTGTTAATGAAATGAACTGAGTGAAAAAGTTTGGATAAAGATTATTTCTATCTATCTATATTGATTATTATTTCTATATATAGATACAACATTTAACTTCTGCTTAACACTCTTTATAGGCAAGTGGATGGCAAGTGGTAATCACTTTGCATTTTATTTGACTGTCAACTGTCAAAATGTACTTGGCCTGTACATATAGACATTACACGCCAGAGAGAGACAGACAGAGAAACATGCGCGTTAAGAAAACTAAATAGAATGTGCAACGATTGCCACTTGTCTAGAGGGCTACCATAGAGTATACTAAGTCCATTTTAAATTTATCTCTTGTAACAGTTACAGTGGCTTTAAGGGCTCCCACACAAAACTGCGATGCGATGGGATGCGAATTCGCATCGCAGGAACTTGCGATGCTGTTTCATTAATTAGCGATTCTCATTTAATATATCCATCTCTTTTCTTTGTACTGTAGTAATGGCGATAGATATACCTATTTCAGTTCGTATCGCAGAAATTCGCATCGCATCGCAATTTTGTGTGGGAGCCCTAAATCAGACTTTAAAAATATGAATCTCAAATTATTACTTCATATAAAAATCTTATCACGGTAATCTCTTTAACGATTGGTATAACCACGGGATTATATTAATAAACCCTGCAAACCCCTGAATTATGAAAAGATATTTTTAACAAAGGAATTAATTAGGACAGCAGTTTAATTTGACTGAGATTAAAGGCTATCGCTTACTTTAATGAACAGGAAGCCTTTTTGTGCCACTCAATAATTAATTTAATTTTTGGTGGGATTTTTTATACAAAAAACTTCAAAACTTTTTTTTTGCAAAAATCAAGTTTCTAAATTGAGATACTTTCAAAGATGTATAACCCTAGTCGAGTTATTATTTCGGGATATATATACTAAGAATTTAAGTCTTTTTATTACTAAATCATCTTCAAATATATCCATAGAAATATCAAGACTTTGATAATGACAACAGTGAACGCAGACTACAGTTGAAACAGTCGTAAGACACTCTTAAACAGTCGTTCTATACTTCTATACTTGGAGGGTATTGAGCAAAAAGCCTTGACTGACTTATCTGAGTTTGCATCTGTCTGTCAGTTTCATGACTGTCTTCTCTTAACCATCACTCACCGCTCAGCACTCAGCCTCAATCAAAGTTATAAGAGTAATGCTTTATTTATAGTAATAGAAAATTATCTTTATATTCTGCTTCAAGATATCAATGAATTGTAGAGAATATAACATTTTACTACATGACAGGTCTGAAAACTAAAAGTCTCTGCATTTTAATAGGATAATTGTCCTTTCCATCGCTGCTTATTTAATGTCAATTTATTTATTGTGTATTTCGGATGTTTTGTAAGATGTGATATGCAAGTTGAATGCCGAATACCACGAAAAAAACTGTTACCAAGAATATACACGTGATTGGCCTTGGTGATAGGATTGGATTGAGTTTTTAGTTGCAACTAAAACATTGTAGCGAAAAACTTTCACGATATGAGAGGTGCTATTAGGAGTAAAAAAAGTGAAAATATTATTATTACTTATTTTATTATATTATGTTTCTTCAATTGTTTAATTACCTGAAGATAATTAACAAACCTTTTACTTTGGTCTTAAAATAATGGTATTGCCATATTATTAGTAAGATAAAATCTATTAATTAGCCTGATAATATCAGGTGAAGAGATCTTGCGAAATGTAAAGAGGTCGTGACGGAAAGCTGTGATTTAGGTCATAACACCGCGCGGTCTCGCGAGTCTCAACTCAGCGTTTGACGAACACTTAACATTGTTGAGTTTGTTTATGTTCACTCTAAATATTAAAATTTTTGGTACTTACAGTCCGGCAAGTATAACTTGGCGCAGCTGTGCGCCACTGTGTTCAATGTCAATGTACTTTTATAACTGCTTCTCTTGTACCAATTTTTATCACTTTAGGCATTATGATGGCACAGTAGTTAGCAAAATATTCGCAACGATGTTTACTATGAACTCGGAAGTTTCAAAGTGAATTTTCAAGATGACCGTTTTAGTTCCTCAAATCGCCACCGCCAACTTATACTTGCCGGACTGTAACCTTGAATACTTTTTCGTAACTGACTCATATAGGTTACTAGCAGCGCCAGGCGGTTTTACCCGCGTTGTGCCCGTTCCCGTGGGAAATTCGGGAATTTTTATACATATAAACCTTCCTCTTGAATCACTCTACCTATTACAAAAAACCGCATCAAAATCCGTTGCGTAATTTTAAAGATTTAAGCATACAGACAAACAAACAGACAAAAGTAGCGACTTTGTTTTATACTATGTAGTGATGATGGTCACTAGAAGAGTAGAATACGTAGAATTCCTGGCGTAGTTAAGATAATTGATGATAAATCATTAGCTATTGTTAGTCAACGTACAGCTTGGCATCGGATGGGTGGCCGACAGTGGCATTTCCATCTGACTCAAATTGTCAGTCCTGATTGTTTTAATCGTGAGATCATGTTGGAATCCTTGAGGCGGTCTAAAAACTCTGCTAGGGCTGTCTGCTAGGATTGACTACTAAACTAACAAATTAACTATTAAGGTGATTAGTTGGCAAACTGTTGATAATATCTCAAAGAGTGTTGAATTAACTATACTAAACATGTTATTAATACTTTCCACGATTGGTAAAGAATAAGTAAAGAACATTTAAACTAATCGAGAAACTTATTCTCTTTTAAAGAAACAGGTCAAAACTTTTTACTAACACGTTTCATTAAAAACACAAAAATAAAACGAGAAGCAACAAACAGTTTTAAATTACTTTTCCAGCGACAAATTGAATTCAATTTCACTTAGTGAAAGCATGAAATCTGAGTGAGGGCTTATCTTGAAAATTGTTTTTGCTAAACAATTCGACTACTATTGGTTTCAACTATTTGTTTTAGCTTTCTTTCGTCCATTATTTGTTCTAAAGTAAATAACGGTATCAATATCCACTTATTAGTCCCGAACCTAAGATATATAAACATTCAACTTTAGGTATAAAGTGTATCATAACTCAAGATAACAAGAATCATATTGGAAACAAATACACGGAATAAGACTGAGTTCTATTTGCTTAGTTCTTGTCTGTGATTATTAATATATTCAAATTCGTCTGTTGCTAACGTTTGGTCGTGTACCACTCAGTTGCGTAACAATAGCCAGTGCAAAATTTTGCCCGCCTAGCACTACTAACAGAAGGCGACAAGAATTGATATAATACTGTGATTTGATTGGTGGAATATATTTGAAAATTCGAGTTCTCCTCCAATGTTCCTGGCTTGTCGCCTTCTGTCAAGTTTGTAGTGCTAGAGGGGAAATAGTAGTGCTAATAGCGCAATACTGATTGCTGCTGATGCCGTTGGATATTACAGACTAGTACTTCACTGTTCACCTCACCAGACGCCATTCCGGGGATATACTGTACACATTCATTCATCATTCATTTCGAGTAGGTTAGTGGCCCACCCCGGTGTCGGAGTATAAAGACCTCCAACGTGGTATAGGGACTGAAACTTGCGCGAACGTCGTCAGCAATGGAGGAACTTTACAAAATTTTCGATTTTAAATTAAGAAACATCAGATTTTTGGAGAAGCTTTGCAAATATTTTGGACCGCCATTTCTTTTTGCAATGTAACGTAACAATAATCTGCCTCTGAGAATAGTGAATCTTTACTTAAGCTCTAGGTAGACACGCATAGTGCGGGTGCAGGCCGGTTGCGGGTCGCGTGACGTTGTATTCCTTGTCACAGTGTCACACATCTTATACAAATAAAAGGACTACAAATTCACGAGACTCGGAACCGGTCGCACCTGCACTATGTGTGTCTTACATATAACTTATCTATTAACATAAATAGCTCGTACATATACACCACACATACATAAACATAATTCCACTAATAGCGAGTATTTACGTCATAATTATAGCCGTAATTTTATTAGAACATTAATGTATATTAATGTAGTTAGAGAAGCTGTATATAGTTACATTGTTGTGCTAATTTTGTTTCAGTATCAGTTCCTTTGTGATATCAAACATTATAATGTTATTTCGCAGCTACTAAACTACTTGGTTATGTAAGCGTGTAATATTGATATTTTAGCTGTTAATTTGGTACTAGTTGTTATTTTTACGTATATTTTAGTAAGGTAAAAAACCCTCTTTGAGTATACCTATTATGAGTATAGTATTGGATTGAGCATTACTATCATGTTAGCCTATTGATTTTATAACAACTATGAATACGAAACCTTATTTTATTTTTAATTTATAACCTTTATAAACAAAACTGAATAGTTAAATTCAGTTTCCTTATTATCCATCACAATGTAAATTCCTGTAAATCCACAATTAAGTTTTAATTAAATGAAGTGATTGATGTGAAAAGTTGAATAACTTTCAAGTGTGTACTATAATAGCTTTTCAATATTATGTACAAAGAAGAAACTATCCCTCTCATACGCATTCAGGTGAGTTTATTGAAAGCAGAATACAATTATTATAATTAATAAAGTATTTAATTGATACAATCAAGTACTTTCAATCAGTAAAAATATGGTTCTTTATAATTCGTTACTAGGGACATGTTACACGTATAGGGGATGTTGTGCTTCATATCAAAGTCAAAGACAAACATTTTTATTCAGTCTTGACCTCAAATAGCCTCTTTTGATCGTACCACTATTATAATATTACTAAATAAACATCGTAGTCAGCTAAATACATTCAATATACATATTTCAATAATAAATATCACCCCGATCGTATCTTCATAGCCAAGCGAAGCACTTAAATTGAGATATTATAATACCGTCAAATCTGAAATTGTAATATGATAGTTACTCACCGCTGTTGGTTTAAAGTAAATTGAGTAATATTGAAGATTCAGCCACTAAATCTAATGTTAATCTGATAACTTTGATTGCTCTTTTATTGAAGTAAATTATAATTATAAAGTATACAGATAGAAGCTGATTTATTTTAGAATAGTTTCAATATGAATAAAAAAACTTTAATACACAAATATCAAACACAAAACAACACTTAACTACGCCATATACAGCCACAGCATTGCACTTTGCTACGACAAAGCACTTGCCTACAGCGTAGCATAATGCTACGACGTAGCAGACGTAGCACATTGCTACGACGTAGTTCCAAAGTGATGCAATAATCATCAAAATCTACCGTTGTTTTCCTTGCATGGACTTCGGCACATCTTTGTCTATTTTCTTTGTTATCTCTTTAAAAATAAAACCTACCCCGAATAACTGTAATATTCCAACTGAATTTCTAAACCATCCATATTTAAAAGCAATCACTTGAACCAAACCAAGTTATACTAAAATTGAAATTGAATTTCCAACTCTATGTATGTTTACACAAGGACTTTTTTACAGGCAGAAGAAGGCACAAGTCGGACGTCAGAGGGTGAAGATAATGATGGGAGTGAGGTCAATGCAGGGTCCTCGAGGGTGTTGTCGGCGGCCACGTCGCGAGAGGAGGACGATGACTCGAGTAACAACGCGAGCAGTGAAAGCAAGAGTCCGGGACAGAGGTTAGTGTGAGCTCGATAGGGCTTATAAGTATAGTTCACTGGTTGATGACCCGCAGTTTCAACTGCATCCAATAGATGGCGCTGGATGCAAGTTAGAACACACTAACGTTATTGTCTCAGAGTTGATGGACTCACCCTCAATTTTGATAGCCAGGAAGTGAGCAATTTGCGCATTTATAATATTAGTATAGATTAAGATAAATACTGTTTCTATAAGTACTGTATCATCACCGGTAGCATGGTGTTGATTCTATATGATTAGTGTTATTTGATGTAAAATGTATGACAGATGCTTCCGTGATGATACAATAATTTTGGTATAGTTATACCCCTCAAAATACGCGTATTAAAGTCACTAAAGCAAATTTATTACTTATGTGCAAATTCACTATCGCTGAATAAAAATCGTCAGGAAAATTAGACAGGAATATGTTAACATGTAAACAACCTTTATTTTCAACTTTGATTTATTGTCACAATGTAAAACAAACAATGAAAATACACTTTTTCTACGAATGACAAATATTTTTTATCATCGTCAACTAAATTGTAACTCATGTTACGCCTAAAGTCAAACAATTCAACTGATTTAAATTGCTGTGAGTGGTCGGTTCAATCAATACCCTTCACAACACGTCGAGTCGTCAAAATCAATATTATGAATTATTTAGAACCGATATGCCAATCATATTTCAAAACTATCATGCAGCGCACTTTGTCCGTTACATTTACTATTTGTTCGGCTGAATTCAGATTAAATACATACTTAATATAATAGGTTTACATTCTATCACCATATTACAACGGCAAAGGGTGAAAAGTGTAGATATATGACGTCGACTGTACAGGGTGTTGCTTGTGCTCGATAATATGTACACAATATCGAACATAGCTATATATATATGAATTACATTAAAGTGCAAGTTATATAACAATTCTTTATAACACATTTCGTTCCATAACCTGGACTCACCGTTAATATAACCCAGAGGTGCTTGTATAGTGGTTTACGGAATACATTCCAATTCTTTTGTGATGTTAACTTTACACTCACAAACCAAACCTCTAATACGTAGCCGACCCTGGTGTCGGAGTTTTGACCGCCTAAAGGTCTTTATGGACTCAAACTACTAAAACAGCTTAACTTTTGTCACGTTGATAAAAACAATCGCACTATGTAATCGCTGAGACAGGGACATTCACTAAATCCTTTTCGATTGGAATCGTCTTTTCCTCGTATAAATTGAGCCCGTGAATTCATTTCTGACGTGTGACATAAGTGCCGTATCAAAATAAAATACGCTTGAATAAAAAACTAAAATATCTCTATTTCATGCCTTTATGGCTGTTCAAGATATCAAGATAAGATTTAAGATATGGAATAGTATCTGTTTTTAAATAAAGTTTAGTTATCTCGAAATAGCTATTTTAAACAGGGTGAGATAATATTTTCGTCTAAAGAGGCCATCCTCAGAACATAGAAAAAAGTGGAAAGAATTCCATCTAGACGAAGATAATATTTTAATATGAACTGCTATAACTATTTATAGTAAGTTTAAACGACAAATTACATTCAAACGGGATAAACTTAAAATCTATGCCAATATTTTTTTATAAAAAGAGTCTGAATATTGACTGTATTTCTCTTTAGTTTAGAAATACCTTGATTAACTAAAAAAGCCTGAATTCATTCATTCGTTTCGAGTAGGTTAGTAGCCTGAATAACGGGTCACTAACAGAAATCTAGTCCACACAACCTATAAAATGTGCTATCCAGTTATCCGTAGTGCAGGATCCCATCAAGGTGTGTGCATTAAAAGTATATCGTTACGGACTTATGGTTTTTATATGAATTATGGTGTTGTTATTATCCAACCACTCCAGTTGGTCCAGTGCAATTGTAGCCGCATATTGCGGTTATCTGGTGAACGCTAATCAGCACTTAACTTTGAACTTTATTGTCATTAGATTAAGGGCCGAAACTGCGTTAAGCGGGCGCACGCGACGGTTCACTTTTGTATGAAACTGCGTGGGCACCCGCTTAACAGTTTCGGCTCTTAATGTCAAAAGCTCTCTTAAATAGTCATTTACTTTCAATTGTTGTTTTGTTCTACGACATTGACTTTTTTAAATTGAAGCGGAGTAGTGGTTTATTTAAGTCCATATATAATAGTTAATTATTTAAAATAAACCTGACCAATACGAACTAAATGACTATTGGACTGATATACAATATGTCAATGTCACGAGCCCTATCCGAGAATAAAATAATCGATATTGGTCCAACACGATGAGAAATAACTCGATAACGTACTCGATGGGTGCGCATTTAACATAAAGAAACAGGTTTCTATTGTTTCTGCAAAATTGTAAGCAAAACAATTTATTTCGGAAAAAAAAATTGTTGCTTAATCTAGTTTACTTACAAAATAATATGTAAATGTCTTTACTTTACTCATGTATTATTCCATCGACGTTTCAGTTGCATATAAAGTACACATTATTAAGAAATGAATAAACTTATATCTTTAAACCCGAATAGTGCTTACTAAATAGAATTATGATAGAACATGCTTTAAGGTAAACATAAATTAAACAAGGCTATCGCGAATTTATAATAAATAAAAATATCCGAACTTTTGGTACGAATTACTATTAATTACTGGTAGAGAAGAATGAGGTTTGTGAAGAAGAAGGTCATATTAGAAGGAAACGTACCTGTATATCTTTAAATCTTATTTACATTTATAACACAATAATACACTGAAGTAACAGATAACATTCAGATATGAGGACAAGTTTAATCTTTAAAAAAGGGATTTTTGACAAAATAAATTAATGACTAAACAGTATTGAACCCTAATACTCAAATGACTGAAGTTTCTGTCAGGCGAACACCTCAAAATGTATCGATACTTGTATCTCATTGGTATTTCGTATCAAACCGAACTCGAGGCCCGAACTAGATAGATCGTCAGAAGCGTTAATTAAAGGATTAAACTCCATCTGGACAGAATTAATGAGTTCCCAGCACTTCCAGTGACTCGGCTCAATACAACCTTGATTCAATGTCGATCTGAATATACATATGTATTTGATCTACAGCTAAGTTAAGTCCTCGATCCTCCTCACCGTACTGATATCTTCAGTGTCACGAGAGGCCTTTTTCCAGCAGGGGAACATTATAGGCTAATACTACTACTTACTAAGTGCAATAACTTAACTATTTAGCTGACTAAGGGCTCTTTAAATTTAAGCGTTTTTATTCGACCTGCTACATGCCGCGTTGGTACACAGTCGTCTGCACAGATGCTCTTTTGTTTTTTCATACAAAACGCACGTAGCAGTACCACAGTCCCTACAAACGTCTTATTCAAAAGAGCCCTAACTGTAACTATCGATAGTTGAAAATATATACCTATTACTTATCTGTATTCTAGCTATTGATTTGTGCTTCTCGCAAGTACTGTTTAAATTTTCGAAGGAATTTCCATATGAACCGTATTCTATGGTTTACCTGGATAATTTTGTCTTAATTTCAAATTAAAGGCGCTGATAGACATTCATCTTAGAGATTCACTTATATTTTTCTTAAACATAAATGTACTGTCTACTGTCCAGTAATGAGCACAAGTTAGATCCAAACTAACTAAGCTAAAATTATTTTTATTCATAATATTAGTAGCTATTCCGTGGCGTCTATTTATTGCAACGTAATTTTCTTAATCAAAAATCATAAAAAATACAAAGGAATAAAACACACAATTTCCTGGAATTTGATTTGTTTGTGATAAACATCTGAAAGCAGCTATTGGAAATATCAACAGTCTAATGAATATTAATGTTATGAACGGGGGATTCATTTAAATAGGCCTTATCATCATAACGGCCTTAAAATATTGTTTTGAAATTAATATTTATTTATTTGGGAAAGGACCATGGGCAAATTTGTATGGGCACTGTCCCCACCCACCAACAGAAATGAAACTTGTCTCATTGAATAGATCTTGGCAAACTGATGATTTTTTACTATGACGAGAATCGCCCTATGTATGGGGTTTTCTTGGAAAACCGTGTTTTGTTTTTACATATTTTGTATCTAGAACATATATATCCTATTTTTTCCTTATATACTAAAGTTTTGTTTATTATTCTCAACCAACTGTTCTGTATGTGAATGCGATTGCGATTTCGTTGTAACCAAACATTGTACCACACCTAATTTCCGGTTGATGTTTATCTGAACTTTGAAATTTAGTAACATTAACGAGATAAACAATCCAATACTGAAATAATCCGCCTACTTCAATATAATTTAAACTTTGTTACCAACTACAAAGTTCTGTTAAGCCATTTGTTTACCTTGTTTAGTACAAAATTGGACCAATCAAGGGATTCAAATGAAACTGTCTTTAATGGAATTGAATTTAAAATTGCGTCTATAGTTCAGGTTTGTGGTGAATTAAACTTTAATTCTATCGTTATAGTTAACTAGATTTCAGGTAATTGGAACCATTAAAGTCTCTTTGAGAGACTTTGAAATGAACAAGACTCTAAATTGGTAATCTGTGTCCGTAACTATATTTTTAGACACTTAAATTATTTTATTAACTATGTTGATAATTGAACTTCTATCAAGTCTTCAAGTAATAATTATTATTGAAATCTGAAATGATTTACTAGTATAAATATAAAGTAATATTTCTCATGCTGTTTAGATTGTTGAACAAGTTGTCGCCATTCACTCCAATCGCGAAGGCTGACGACATGTAAGTCGCAACATCAACGACGTCCAATCGCTTTGGATACGCTTAGCTGCGACCTTAGAGCACGACCCACAACTAAACTTTAAGTAAACTAATACGACTTCGTATGTATTCAGATGGATATTGATTTATGACTAACATTCAGCCAAAACTTGTAAATTCCCAAAAAAAATTAATAACTATAGTACAAGTTAACTTATTTCCAATCATTCAATACATTCCCATTATGTATATATGCACGTTCATTAATTTCAAAACATAATTGAGTATCCATTAAATGCGAATACTTTAGAAGAGTCTTAAGCCCGCCCAAAGCCTTTCACAGTTATATACGTGCAATGCTCTAGTGGATGTACGATTAGATCACAACCCCGCACAGCAGAAAGAATAGACGCCATAATAACCAACAACAATACAAATTGTTGTCTAAATAATACTAGTAAAAAGCTGCATGTGCTCATGTGAAGTCCACATATTGTGCTGAACCGACGTGACTCAGGCTGGTACGTTTCTGTGATCACATACTTACCCATTCACCTCGCACGCGTAGAGTTTAGTGCCCAAGAGAGTGCCAACAGCTGTTTATTTTTTATAGTGCATATTAAGTTGTATTTGAGATTTGGCCTCGCATTGTTTCACGGAAGCGTACCAGTGTGTCCCGTTAGCAGCTTGGAAGCAGGCCACAGTTACACGTCACTCGCATAACACGAACATCCCTTTATAGGCGACCGATCATTGCATCGAGTTCGTCATCGTCTCGCAAGTCCGCACCGGACGAGAGACGAGGATCTGACTCAGACAAACGCGGACATAAATGGAGACACGTTCAAGCAGTCATGGCATACTACCAAGCCCTCAGGAAAATTAAGAGGTTCGACATACCGGCGGTCCGCCGTATCGATGTCAATTTTATATAATTGTTTGTTTGACTACCCTCTTACTACCTTCATTATGTGTATAGGACTACGGGAATGGTTTCACTCGATCTGTGTGTTTTGGATATTGTGTTAGATCACCTTGGACTTTCCTATCACTTGGGACAGACGCGTGTTCAATGTAACTGCATTTTACTCTTAGATTTTTTTATAGTATGAACTTCCTAAATTAGAATAGCGATTAGTTTTAGAAAATAAAATAGAACCGACTCAATTTTTACTCTACAAACTATTATACAGTATTCTATAGTACTCTAGTATGCCATGCCGCATGTGGATAGTTTTGTTTTGCACGAATTTTCATATATTTCACGTAATGTGCAGTGCACTGACAATAGTTGACAATCTTTGGATCTATCTCTTGGCAATCCTTCTTGAAAACAAAACGCTGATCTTTGAATGAAAAAAAAACAATAAATGAGATAAAAGCAATACTTGAGCTGATATCGTAATGCTTTTAGTAGTAGTTTTGACTAATGTTTGTAATGACAGAACGAAATCGAATCAAAGATGGATGAAGTTGCGGACGACGGTGCAGCTGAGCTCGGCGATGCAGAAGAAACCGCCGCTGAAGCGAGAGGACTCCTTCCTGAAGCGGTTCTCCACTCGGCAGACCACCACGCAGGAAACTGTGAGTGTGTCTTCATATTTTGTTGAATCTCCCTATATATATAGCCTCCATATAAACTAATTGTACTCCACGGTACATAACATAACCATACGAATACATGAACCTCGTAAACTTTCGCATTTCTAATTTAAATAAGATAACATTAAGATACGTAATAAATAAATCCATGTAGAGGAAATGGTATTTTAATGAAATACATAAAACTAAAAGCTAACTTCGGACAAATGAACAAACACCATAATTTTTCCTACTTATTCGTTTTAGTACGGACAATCCATTTTCATTGGCTTCGAAAACTGGAATAAGTATAAATTTTAATGAGTGGAAGTGTTCCGCTAACGGTCGGGCGAGCGCTGACTACATCGAAAGTGTGCTAACAAACAACTATTGGATTTCGAAACCGTACGACGGCGGTCATAGACATTAACATCCTGTTTTAGATTAGATTGTTTTTAGTTTTTACTTGAAATATCTTACTTTAAAAGAAAATATAACGCCCTATAAGACAAGAGAAAGACTTCGACGAAATAATTATAGTTTTGTTTCCATTATGGAAAAAAGTTATATGACTTTTTTTTCTGTTATTAACTGTCATAAATACTGAATCAACTACACTTACTTAATTGTGTGTCATTGGTATTTAATGCCAGAAAAATACTTAACTTAAAGGATGTTCAAATATAACAAAGCTTATTAGCAAATATAAGAGTTTTTTTGTCTTAACGCTCCATCTCTGGAACTTCTAATCATTTGTATGAACCAAATTCAAGGCTTCTGTGTATCCTGAAATTCCCACGGGAATGGCTGCAATGTGGGTATACCGTGGCAGTGGATAACAGGGCCCGCTGTTTGTATAATTAGACTTGTTAAATACATATTTAATTGGGTATAACAATCTCCAAGAACTGTGCAAAATTCAGAACCACGCTTGATTCTAATTAAATCAAACATGTTGTGTTGTGTACCCGACCTAATAAGATTCTTGTTTTTTCTGTCTAAATCATAAGAATATAATGTTTGTTTTATTCCATGTTTATGAAAGGCGGAGGACTTAGGCTATGTTCACATGTAACGCGCGTTAACGCGCGTCAACGCGCTATCAAATTTGAAGAGAGTTCAGATGATGAGCGCTAATGCGCGGTGCGAGAGTACTCGTCAGTCTAGCGCTAGTATCAAAGCGCGAGTCAACGCGTGATTGTCTGCGTCTAGAAACTTTTTCTCTGAGCGCCGCGTTGACGCTCGCTGACGCGCGTTAACGCGCGCGCATGTGAACGGTTGCTAGGTATATAATATTAGGATGTCTAAGCGCGCGATTTGAAAACGCGCGTCACAATTCAGCCATCTGAACATAGCTCTCTTCAAATTTGATCGCGCGTTGACGCGCGTTAACGCGCGTTACATGTGAACGTAGCCTAAGAGTGTACTCGTATTTGAAGACATCTGGCGGCTTATAACTCGAATATTTGAATATGTATTTTCCATTTCATAGTATTATTCAAACCGCTCTCTTTAGTACCTCTTAGTTTAATGACTATATAGTTATATCGTCTTCTGGATATGGGATCGAATCTTAACGGTATAAAGTGATAATATAAACCTTTAACTGTCCCGTCCTTTGACTGTTAATGGCGTGGGCCTCGTTCTGAGAGACGAGGTATAGCGCGCGGCGTAGAGCGGGGCGAAGCGTGGTGCATGTGGCGTTTCTTTTCACGCTGAAAGGAAACATACAATATGTTAATAGATGAGAGAGTTCACATACTGAATTCACGTTAGCGTTGGTTTAATAATTTTCTTTGCCGCACAACGCTACGCTACACGCGCCGCGCATCGCCCCATGTCTCCCTTCACTAGAACTTACTGTTCTGTTCATCTATCAAAGGAAAATAGTGTATTTTTATTAATGTCGAAGGTAAGGTAGATAATAATAGACTTAGTATTCCGTGAAAAGCATGTGTTCAAAATCCCAACATTATAAACATCATCGGGACATATTCAAACTTGTAACAGTTTTATCGTTTTATTTGTGTTTAATCTCAATACTACTCTATTGCGAGCTGCTATACCAAAATTTAAAGAAGTGGTTCAATGGTTTAGGCGTGAAAGCATAACGGATAGAGTTACCTTCACATTTAAGATAACAGGTAGGCATTTGGCTAACATTTGAACTGAATACAATATCTGTCTCGAATTAAATGACGCATTGCGATACCTTTGAAATGGCCGTAACCGCAAATAGTAACCTTACGTTAACATTTCGAATTGAATGTGTATTCAATTGAGAACCGCACGATGCATTGAAAATGTGACGTCACGTATAAGTTCCTATTGTTGACATTAACCGAGATTTATTCATCTAGAATGTTCTTTGAAAACTTAATAAAGGTGAGTGTTACGTAAATATACGTATACATTATTCATTTGTTTTGCTGAATTTCGTATAATAGTGGCCCTATGGATGTCATTTGAATGTTGTTTTCGTTACCACTTAATGCGAAGAGAAACGTGGATAATGTTGTCAAGGCTAATCTCTGTAGATTTCGTTTGAAATGCATTTTCTTAATGGAGAGAGGGTATGGTTTAATTCAGTCGCAATGCATTTAAATACGGGTCATGTAAAACACTTCCAGCTGGGGACAATCTTTGTCTGGGTAGGACACAGTTCTTTGCAGTGAAGTATGCTAAGCTAAACAGTACTTTGTTAATTTTTTCATGTCATATCTACGGTTCTGTTTATACTCGTATATAAGTGTATTAGGTACCTATGTATTTGTTTATCTACAAACGCACAAAGACGTAGTAATACATTCTGTTTAGACAAATAGCAATCGTTTCGCGTTCTATATTTGTCTGGCTTCTGTCATACCATAAGGCACTAGCAGCTATCCGCGGTTTTGCCCACGTTGTGACCGTTCGGGATGAAAAATAGGTCTTTCCGTTGAATGTGACTATTCATTACAAAATTATGCAAATTGGATTGGTATTTTTTAAAATTAGCGCATTCATAAAAAAACCTCAGCTTTATTATATTAAGTATAGAGTATAGATTGGAAGGTGTCATGACCAGGTGACGCACACACCAGACACCAAATGTAATGTGAAATGATTGCCACTTGTCTAGAGAACTGTTTATTTTAGACTCTAGACATCAGTATACTTTTGCACCTCTTAGTAAAAAAAAGATAAAAGAAAAAGAAAGGTATCTAATATAAACTGTTCTCAGGTAGAAGACACCGGATCCGAGGGGGCGGCCGGCGAACATAGATCCACGAACCGACAGCGGCGGAGGAAAGTCAGGGTTCCTCGTTCAGTGGTCAATCCTGACGAGAACTTCTACTTCTACTGGCTCTGGGTGATCACTCTCTGCGTGCTTTACAACTTCTGGACGCTTATTGTAAGACAGAGCTTCCCGGAGTTGCAGGTGAGGGAACTATTGTATACTATGTTCATGTCTCTTCCATTTTATAACATCAAATTACCATCTTAAACCGAAGTTCGATCAATATTATATGATCAACTCATTCGAAGATAGAAATTGTAAAAATAGATGACTACATTGTAATAATTTATATTGAAGGATAAGGTGAGAAATATAATTACAGATTGATTAGGTTTATCCCACTATGAATTAATTTAATGTTTGCATTACCGCGTACGGTACCTACGCACTGACTTATTTAGGGATTACGAATATAATTAACTAACAAGTTTAATTATAGTGTTTCTCCTTCAAGTACGGGAACAACAAACACGGTCTTTCTGAGAGGCATACGAGAGGGTACAGATCCAACTCGTAAATGTTCTTGGGAGATTTGTAATGGATTAACACTGCAGGGATACACTCTCAGCATATCAGTATAATATTTTGTTTTTTGTTACCGTGGTGAATAATGTAAAATGTATTAGGTATCCGCAATTGGTAATTGTTAATACCTACGAGAATATTCACTGTGCAAAGAGCCTAGAAATCCAAAGGCCCAGGCCCTAACGTTTCGAGAGCGAACCAAACGGTTTCAGTTTGTCTTTTATTGCTTACTAGCTTTGCCCCGCGGTTTCACCCGCAGCGCACCCGTTCTCGAGGGAATTTTTGGATTTTTATTACTTTTTATCTTATTCCTGACCAAGATTAATAAAATAAAAAAAGACTCATTAAAATCGGTCTAGCCGTTCTCGAATTATAAATGGTGTAAAACGACTTTCTTTTGTTTGAACAGATTTGTGTTTCGACTTCAACGTTCGAAAGTCAATTGCAGTCAAAATGAGGCTATCTTACTCCATTAGTCCAAAGAGTATTAACAGATGACGCGTTTTTCTGTACGCTGTGAAAGTACACACAAACAGTACATCATATAAGCATGTTTGATTGTTCACATAACCACATAATCACAGTTAAAAATTCCTTTATCTTTTCTATTATTCGACTCATTCGTAAATCAAATATGTTCTCATACAAATCAGAATATGGAATTGGAAATTTAAACGCTTCTAACAGAGATTCGTCCTAAACAAACACACTGATTTAGAAAACCTTCTGTAAATATTATTTTTAATAAACACGCCGTTTCTAGGGATTTATGTTATATTCAGTAAGGGCCTACATATCAATTTATTTTTCAAATTTTATCAAATGGAACCTTCTTTGACATGATAAAAAATATCAGAATCTCAAAGTAGAGTGGTATTACTTTCTCGTTCAAATCAAATCAATTTACATTTCAAATTAACATGACTCTGTTTGTCCGAGAAACAACTACTAAAATAAAACCTGGCACATCTATTAGCATAAATAAATAACTCAACATGTTATCAATTGTGTTGACGAGGAGCAAACAAAATATACATTATTTCGATGAAAAACAGAATGTTATTTGCAATATTATTTTTAACCTACATCAAAAAATGTGTTAGTGTTAGTCCTAATAAAAATAAAGGTTTTTTACTTCATCAAACAAATACCTTAGACATGATTCGAGTAACTTTTAACATAATAACGTAGCTACATTTAGTAGCCAAAAAGATGGCAGCACGTCAGTTTAACTAATAATAATAAACAATATTGTTTTATTCATAAAAGTGAGATGTGAGAGATGTGAAGGAGCTTGCACTGAATAGGAATAGATGAAGAAATCTGCATCGGACTCACCGACAAGAGCCATGCTGTTAAATTTATGATGATGAAAAGTATACATTGATATCTTATATCTAGTTGCTGAGCCCTTTTAGGCGTTAGCCTGTGCCAGAAAGACCCCTAGTTCTACGAAGAACTATGAATGACAAAATTAATATGTCCCATAACCGTATCCGTATTAATAAACAAGTCTAGTGACATTAATTGAGGGCTTGTTCCCTATCGATGGCCATAATAAAGTTATACGGGTGTGTTTGTGTAGCCTGTACATTTTGATCAGACTCAGTGGGCCGATTCCTTAATTAATCTCATAGGTATACGTTCGATGTTTTTCCTACTAACCTGGATTAGTAGGTTACTGTGGGTTACTGTTTACCAGTCTTGGGACATTCTAAATTTATTTAGGTGAATTATCTATTGTGGGTGCATTTTAGATATGTTTCTTGGGGATCTTAACAGCGTTTGTGGATTGTACTTGACAATCATCCTGCGTTTTACTTGGTTACGAATTCAAATACCATATAAATGTGGTTATATTCACCATGAGATTTGTATAAATTTTGAAACGGTTGACAAAATATATTGGGAAGTATTGCCTATTGGCAATAGTCAAGGGCAGAACAGAGGGCTTATTCTAGTGGAGATGAATCCAAATGGTGAAACTTTTATCAATTGAAATACTTTTTTTTCTTGGAAAATGAAGGAAAAAATATTGAATCTTATGGGCTTAACTGTACAAATGTAGGTACTTCTGATTATTTCAATTAATAATGTATTTCATTCAATAAACACCTTTCCTGCATTAGTATAATCTAATTTGATTGAATTTCTAACGACATTCTGATGTAATTTTAATATAATTCGACATGAAAGATGGAGGACAGATTAAAATAAAACTCCCGATTATAATATTTGGACTCTGAAATCAGATATAGGAAAATGAAATCCTTTGAAAAAAATATCGCTTCGGTGAATTTTACCTTTTATAATAAATTATTTTTATCTCCATATGAAATGTTTGTTTTATATAATTTTTATTCACATGAAATGGAGTATACATCTTATCAAATACCTTATAATAATCATTATTCATCTCTTAGATTCCATATTATTAGGCTGAAAGATTTTGATTATACTATTAATTCTCAAGTGATTATAAAACTTACAAACTCAAACAATGTCACCGAACCCCTAACTATGATTAACATCTACTAAGAACAAATTGAAAAGCCCCGAAATTGGTTCATACTCGTATTATTGCTTTTTATACAAGTTGGTTTAAAAACACAAAATTTATTGAAAGCAAGTTCTAATTTTAAAAAGTTCTGTCAGTACAAACGCATCGTGCCTTTGTTTTCGATGTCGACAAATAGTAAACTGTTCGGTTTTCCCTAAAGAATAACAAAATATACGTAAACAATCACGTTAGTTCTTTATTCTTTGATAAAAGTTTACAAAAAATTAGCATCGGAAGCAAGTTGTAGGTCAACCCTTATCACGAGTGACAGTAAGAGGGTTGTTTTGGTTTCAGTCTGCCCACCAACGTGACGAGTTAACTTTACCCATAAAAGTATATGATGTTCAATAATATAATTAGTTATAGTTCCGGGATTTGCCAACGAAGACAATATAAAAATAGACAACGTAAAAATAATAGAAATTGGGCTAACACTTACATTTATGTATACTGTGCCAGAGGGAGAGAGTAAACGTAGATCATATTACCCGCCTTTTGTGCATTGGTCTAAAAACTCACTTTATATTACGCTTTATACTTTATGACGCCATAAATTAAAACAATATCCACCCCATTAACACTCCACTTTAATTCCATTTGAAAGAAGACCATAACTAATTTCAACAAAGAATTAAAGTCTCAATGGTGAAAGCCAAATGGTCCGAGTCATGAAAACCTCTGTCCCGAGGTTTTTCTAAAAGTAAACCTTCAATTTAGTTAGAAAAGGCCCACATTGCAGATATATTTCAAGTGCTTGGTGTTGGGCGTTACTTGGTAAATAGAAGTGTCCAAATTGTACCAAAGGGAATAGCAGACATAGGTGGAATTATCTAATATCGATCTTTCCCGTACCCGATATACTGAAGCCGATATTGCCTGTTACTACAATTTAGTTGAATGGATTTATTTGAGGAAGTTAAACATATTACTTTCTTAAGTCTTATACAGATTGCTCGCTTATTGTACTTATAATAATGTACCTAAAACATCTTCTGCACTAATTTATAGTGGTTTAGTTTGTTTCTTGTTTGTTTAATTAATAAACCCGTTTATCTCTGAAACTACCAATATTTGAAGAGTGACTTTTACACCTGTAGTTTGGTGTAAGTGTCAACTATACAAAACCAAAACTACGCAAATATCTCCTTCCCGAGGCCAAAGAGAAAAATGTCCTCTACCTGCTATGTAATATAACCTTTACATAAATAAGACTGGTTCCAGTACATTTTTCTTATGAATTTCCATAACTACATTCGCGTATTTATATCGATCATAAAACTGTATATATCTCCACGCAGTGTCATTTTGGTGGCTGTTCGGGGATTAGTTTGACCTACGCTCCGGGTTGACATCTGAACGAAATTATAGCTTTACGTTGGTATACGATATTACGGTATTGGTATAAAGTAAAAATTGTATTGCGTAGAGTTCAGGTATTTACAACCGTCTCTTGATTCTGCTTGCCTGGTACTTTGAATTTCAGTAATCAGTAAAAAAGCAAACCAAAATAATGTGAATGTCTTAGGAAATAGTGATGAGTGGAAGAATGTCTTAAACCAATGCGGGTTACGATACAAAAAAGAACAAATTTTCTCATATAAACATTTGTCAGTTCACCTGGGTGAAGTGTACTAATGAAAATTAGTAGAGTAAGAACAAGTCAATCTAGGTTAACAAACCAGATGCCAGCAGACATACCAGTAACTAGAATAAAACCCCATATTAGACGACTAAATGCATTTACCAGTACACTTGAGTAGTAATGTTTATCGTCACTAACTCTAGATTGAATTGATTTAATGCACAGAACAGCTATAATATTAAACTCGAGATGTACGTGACAGTACGTGTGTGTGTCGGAGACTCATAACGTGCCTCGTGGCGGAATGATAAGAATGTTCCTCGAGGGAGAATAATCGACATCAAGATTCTCACATAAGAAATAGGTATTCTTTACCAATAGTAAATTAAAGTATTAGCCTGTAATGTCCCACTGAGCAAATGCCTGTCATCTCACTGAAGATGTGTACAGTGAGGAGCACCAATAAAAGTACTTTTAAATAAAAACTGTGATAAACCAATAGATTAACCCTAGGGCTTCTTTTAATTTAAGGTATCAAGTAAACACCCGATAAATTACTGATAAATTAACCTGCCCTCAGACGTACCTTATCGTTTGGATGGTCACGGTTCGGTCTGAAACAAAAGTTACTAAACATTCGCTACAAAGACCGTCAATCAAAAGACAATCAAATATGTTCAAGTTATTATAAACGTACGTATATGAAGCTTTATTCCGTACATGTGAATTGAGAAAACACTTCACGTTGCCATTACTTGAATTCTCAAAGGTTTTTGCCGAGGCCCATCGGGGTAATGTAATTTACCATAAACAGGAAAATTGAAACAACGGCCATATTTTACAAAAATCTTGTATTAAAACATAAAAATAATGAAAGCAAGAAGGAGGCCAAAGACAGGGATAATATTTTATGCTCACATTTGAAATTAGAAGCTCAGCAGGAATTCTTCACCGCAACTTTTGATAACTTTTAAATTAATCTGGAGTTTGCATCATTTTTAATATTAAATGTGTTTATTGTATTTCAGGCAATTTCTGGCAATCTAAATTAAATCGTATAGAATGTTTTGTTGTTCGGCCATAACATTAAAGAAACCGCAAACTTTTTAGCATCAAAAGTACTTTGAATCTCTTTCCTTTATTTTAAAAACCTGTGGTAGTTTTATGTAAAGGTAAAAAAAACCTTCTAAAAGATTAACACAAATCAAAAAGAGAGCTGAAATGGGTTGTGAAACACATACATTTATAATGGCTTAAGCCTAGTGTACAAGGTTTAAGCGAACTTTATAAACTAGATTTACGGATACACTTTCGTTCTCATGTTCGATATCTAAGACCACAGTTCTCGTAAATGTGCCGAAAGAACAGATTAAACATTTTCGAAGTTAATTGCATCCGTTAATCCTAGTTTATTGATACAGAAACTTATTAAACCATCTCATAGACTAAACGTCGTTGATACGATCGATTTAACAAACTGCAAGCCGACGACCATGTACGAGTATTTCAAATTTAGAACTCGTCCATTGTTAACACAGAGTAAAAAATATTTATCAAACCTTCCCAAAGTAAGTTCGTGTTGGCCCACCCTGGTATCGGGAGTTTTTAGACCATCTTAAGGTCTCTGTCATCGTCTAACAATTTAAACAAACGGCACCGATAATTTAACTCGCCCGTGGAAACACGATAGCGCTCAGATAGAAACGGCACTATCGGCTACCCATCTAAGTAGGGGCCGAGCTGCAAGTTGCTGAACAATAGCAATAGCAACATCGCTTAGCTAAACTCTGCCACGAGCGCTACGAATACCTTCTTTATACCTACCATTTAACGTTTTTCGATCGACGCTACACATGCACATAGATACGTGCGCTTTACTATATCATAACCTCACGACACTGCGCTATATAGTTCAGTTATGTTGTTGTTTGTTGTCAGATAATGTGCCATTACTTCTGGTTGACTTGCGACGGGATCAGTGACATCGTGTTCGCGCTCGATCTTGTTGTTCAGCTCAGGACTGGATATCTGGAGCAGGGCCTAATGGTAAGTGAAACATTTTAACAGGTGATACGAGATCTCTTTTTGAGTTATGTTCTCCTGGTACTTTTTGCAGGCTGCGTAGTAAAAACCCGTTGAATGAAATTGTTGCATTTCATGAAGTAATTTCGGTCTAAAAGATAAAATCGGTAGATGAAGGTATGTTCTGTTGAAAGGACTTTTACATTATCATATATAATTAAAACAATGTTTATTTTACAGTATTATCATAGCACCATGCTCTGCAATTTCATCAAGTTACTAGTAACATAATGCCAAATAATCAAACTACTAATACATAGGATTTTATATAAGATAATATGATTATTAACATTCAACTTAATCGTATACACAAGCGGATGTATACCGAATGTAGCTTGGCCCAAACAAATGTGAGATACCGCCCAGTGGCCTTACTGCTTAAAATGTTCCAAGCAGAAAATCCAATCGGACCTTGTCAAAACAAAATTATAAGGGTCAAGTAAACTTTTCAATAGGTATATTGTCCATATACGTTCCGGGGAATTGGCTTTAACTGAATTTCCTGGGTCAATAGGTACCTACACTTTTGACAATAGGGTTTAGTCAATTTGAATAAGTGGATACCTTCATTTCGAAAGGCTGTGGTCGAATATTATTTAGACAAATAGAATTTGAAGTGATTTGTTTTCTCTGCTGATGTTATGTACACATAAAGTAGTCAAGTAGCCTGTAATATCCCACCACTGGGCAAAGACCTCTCATCTCACTGAAGATATCAGTGCAGTGAGTAATCACCGCGCTTGCCTAATGCGGGCCGGTGATCTCAAACCCGCGCCATATTTGAAAATTAGAAAATATAATACTTTTATAGGTTTACAATATGATAGCAAACTACCAAGTGGTTTACCACTAGAACTAGGCTTTGTTACGTTTGTCATAATTAGTGAAAACTAACGACCGATATGCGACCGATATAGTTGATAGACACCAAGCGTAGCATAACATTGGTCTAGTAGGAAGACCCTCCTTTACGTCAACAGTGAATGCACTTAGCCCATACGAGAATCGCTTCCCGTCTGACGTTAGCAACAAGGGTTGTCAACTTTGAAATCACTTGACGTTTCTGATCGACCGCCAATTTCTCTCATCATACTCCTTTTTATAGACCGTGCTATAGATGTATAATCTCCCACTTCTGGGTAATAATGGTCTTTGGTCTCACCGAAGATATCAGAACAGTAATCACCACGCTTGTCTAATGCGGGTTGCCGATCTCAAACCCGAGCCATGTTTGAAAAATGAGAAGAAAAAAAATCGTTCAACCTGGGAATTGAACCCATACCACTATGTATGGGTTCAATTCCCAAGTTTGGTCGTCTGACCAAGGCATTGAACACATAGAAGTGTTTTAAAAATATTGTATCTCTTTACAGGTGTACGACTCGAAGAAGTTGGCCAAACATTATCTGACGTCGCGGCCGTTTCTCCTGGACATCGCGGCGCTGACGCCTCTTGATCTAATTCAGCTGAAGATCGGCACACACCCTATCATTAGGTTTCCTAGGTTTTTAAAGGTAAGTCCGTCTTATAGTAGACTAGCCGCGGCACGCTGGTTTACTCACATTGTATACGTTTCAGAGGGAATTTCGAGATTAAACATAGCCTTTCCTTTCCCTTGAATATATCTGCCCAAGACAAATAATATTATGCAAATCGGACTGGTAATTCCCGAGATTAGCCTGAACATACAAACATAATTACTTTTACTTCTTTATAATATTAGTAGAGATTAGTAGACAAGGGAGTTCGCTCGCCTTAACGGGATCTTTGTTTTCGGTGAAAATTCTTTTTTTCAATGCTTTTGTATTTTACGGCTTCTACATAATCTGAGTTGGATATTAAAAAAACAATCTTTATTAATTACATAAAGAGGCCGATTTTTCTCTATTTAACAAAATGTATGAGCTTGATCCCAGTCAATCTGGGAATATAAGGTTAGTGCGAGCTACAAAATGTTCACTCTAGCGACATCTATTGGATGGCGGTTGGTACCACCTCTCGGAACAACCAGTTGTATGTATATGTTGTTTTTTATGTGATTTTATTAGTTTACTTCATTATGATTTAGATTGACTTGACAAACAAAAAAGTAGTTAATCACAACAAAACAGATTAAGTTTCGTAATCTCCCTCGAACACCCAACTTGTTTGAGTGTAAATTGGATTTGCGTCAAACAAACGTTCGACTCCCTGATGAATCAATTGTAAATCCATTCATTTAGTGCAAATTATTCAAACAAAATATCATTTACAAGGTTCCAAATTAAATTGGTTGAAACACGAGCCCTTGAAAGCAGGCGATTCATAAATACTCGGAGGAATTAAACCCCTCGTCTGTTGTGAATGGTTGTTAATGGTGCGAATAAATCTGATAACCACCTTCCATAGCTGTACGGAAACAGGCATTGTTATAATTGATGGACCTGTATAATATATTATTGCTGCGTTACGTTATAAAGACATGGATACCTTTACGTAAAAGTGAAATGATGAATTTCCCATTCGGAAAATTAACACAATTTGGTCAAAAGTACAAAAGTGATACTACATGGCTCAATTTTTGTTGTAAATAAATATCAGTACTTTTCAATCATATTATGGTGCGTTTACATTATGCACTTGCCAAAGACTTACTATTCCTGCCACTATTCCTTGCTATATCGCAAATCCTACATCCTACTAATATTATTAATGCGAAAGTTTGTGAAGATGGATGGACTACAGAACGCATTTGGATGATACTTTACCGTAATATATTTTATACATCAGAATAACACATGGGATACATTTTATTCCGAAATTCCCGCGGAAACGGGTATGACGCGGGTGAAACCGCAGAGCGGTTTTTATACTCTTAATACTTCTGCATAAGGTAGATGTTTCCCTGGTGTTTTTCTATGCCAACAGCCTAATTGTAAACCCTATGTTAGTAACACAAAAGGTCTAGTTTCATTCGCCTCGTCCTCACTTACTGGCATTAAAACACATTTAGCAGCCCACTGATCTCAAACGAATTAAAATGTAAATCCATTTGCCTAATTAGCTAAAATATTTCTTTGATATTTCATAATTCAATTAACTGAAATGTAATCGTTTTTTGAATAACACACGACACAATAATTAAGGCAAGTAATTTATTTGATTATATTTTTATTAGGTTTCTTTGATCTCCGGGGTTTTATTTTGTTATTATTTTTGTTTATTCTTTCTTATTAATGTTTTGTGGACTTTAAATTCATAATGATAATTGATAATTTGTTTTTATTCTAGTAAACTTTGGGATATAGATTTGTGCTACTAAAATGATTAATTATTTACATTGATAATCGTGAAAACAGTAGTGCTCAATTGCTTATCTTAATCTACCATTATAACACCAAGCTTGCAAGCATCTTTTTGCGCACATACCTATGTATTTTCAACCCATCATATCAGTATCAAGCATCTTTTTGCGAACATATTTTCAAGCCATCTTATCAGTATCAATAATATCAGGCTAATTCTTTTATACCAGCTTAAATATAACTTTTATTTTATATCAGTAACAGATACGAAGGAAAATAATTACAATCGCAAGATAACTTTAATATACAAAAGGGTTCCTTAAGCGCGCATCAAAGTAATTAATAATTACTAAACTATTAACACCTTACCGAAGTAAGGAAAATCTATTTACGACCAATCGTAACTAACAGTCCATAAAACTTTGCCCTAACCTCCAAATTATTCACTACATATATGCCCAAATCGTAACTGAAAACCGTCCTTTACTATCTAAGGCCCTGGCCACTTGGTATGCGACTTCCGTTCAAAAACGTACGAATTTAATGCTTAAAGGGGTATGCGCTTTTCCTTATACTCGTATATCATATTGGAATTGACTACGTACGTTTTAAACATTCACGCAATTAGATCGCACCCACCGGACATCCACAGTTTCTGTATCTTCTCGAAAGTGTCATTATAGTTTTTTCTAGATTTTTCTCGCGGTACCCGCGTTGTGCCCGTTCCCATGGAAATTTCGGGGTGAAAAATTGCCTTTACCCTTTCCGTTGAATGTGGCTGTCTATTACAAAAATCATTATTCGAATCGGACTTGTAATTCCTACATACGAACAAACAAAATCAGAAATTTTACCTCTTTATAAGAAGAATACATATTCTTCTTTTGTAAGAAGAATATGTCTTTATAGACTACACTAAAACCCGTACGAAAACGCATCCTAAGTGAGCACGGTCTTACCCTAGAACTGTCCTTATCCTAGGACTGAATAAATTATGTTAATTCCCATTCCGTTTATATCGAGATAAGTTTATAGTCAGCGAAGAAAATAATAAAATCGTTTTCCGATATTTGTGTGAATAGTGTCGGGTGACTACTAAAAGCTCCCTACAGACAACACTTTTAGATTATACTTACAAATTGGGAAGTATTTTGCTTACTTCCTGTACCTCTATTTTTTCGATTTCAATATATACTTCTTAACACTGTTTCCATGCAATTGTCTTCTATGATGCGTTGAGGTAAAGACTGCTTAGTATCTGAGGTCACAAATTACATGTAGGAACTTAGTTATGAAATTCTCTGTCCGCAAATATATTGGACGAAGTTTGAACAGTCAAATGTGCACACCTGTCGGACGTATCCTTGTTTCCTGTTCAGCAAAAGTTTTCGTATCGCACCCTAATTATCCTTATACACAAAACAGAGGTTTGTCGTAAATATATGATATTAATTTATGAAGTATTTCGTAAAACTTCAAGATAAACATATATTTTATAATTTTGGTTTTGTTATTATATTTCGTTATATTCGTTTCATTCGTTTTAATAATTCAACTTGAGCTCAGCCCCTACTTAAATATGTGGCCGATAGTGGCCTTTCTATCTGAGCGCCACCGTGCTTCGGAGTGCACGTGAAATTGTCGGTTCCAGTTGTTACGGTCTAAAAACTCCTACACCACTAACCTAATCAAACTTTTTTACTTGCATATATATTATTCTAATTTGTAAGGAAGTGTCCTAAAATGTTAAAACACACAAAAGAACATCCACTCATTATATTTGAATTTTACTTTCATAAGAACAATAATATCTCCTCCAAACATCTACACAATATCTGTGACACACTTTCCGCTACTTCGTATAATACCTAGTATCCGTATATTTTACGTTTGACAACTGATACACCGCAGTTACGAACTGGTTTCACCATTACACGAATAACGGGCTCAGTGTCAATCCGCGGTAAACACGATAGTGAAGACTTAGAGCGTTTGTCCACCGCCGCCGGCACCGGACCGTCACCGGGAACGAGATTATTTCGGCCCGAGTTTATTATGACGTGACGGATGTGCGGTGGACACGCGGCTAAAGCAAAACGCTCTAAATGTATCTACCGCTACTTCGGCGCCGCGGCATCTCGTTCCCGGTGCCGGTCCGGTGCCGGCGGCGGTGGACAAACGCTCTTAGAGGGAACACTCCGACATATTCGGGGATCAAAGTGTTCTCGCAACCTCTCGCTTAATATAATGACTCAAACAACAGAAACTTTTTCGAGTTCGCCTCTTTAATGCGAATTAATAGTTAGTATTGTTTGAATTCGGTTTTTGTTTGAATTTGCATTCAAATGTAGGGTTGAATTGGACACTGTTAACCAATTGCAGGTTTTAGAAGTAGTGCGTTCATGTTAGAAGAGTATAGCGAAAAAAATGGAGGATCGTATTTTAATATGTATGAATCTTATTTCGTAGTTTAGTTTTTTATAACATTCAGGCGTTTAGTAAAATATAAAGCTTTTTATAGTTTGTTTGAAGGCGCTTATCTCAGAAACTACCATTCCGATTAGAATAATTATAATGGATAATAACATTCAACGAGGAGCTTACAGGCTATTTTTCATTTCGTAATTTCGACGGGGGCATGATGCAGGTCAAACTGCGCAACGCTGCTAGTTAGAAAATAAAATACACAATTTCGAAGATCATGACATTGACCCTTAGTCCTAAAATATTCTGAGAACACATTTATTTAATCTCTTACGCCCGTACTAACGTCAAATGCTTCTTTAGTAAAGATTTAATGAGTGATTTTGACATGTAATGTATTTAAAATTTATCATTTTTTAAAGTGTCGATTTAATTAACGTTTCTGAGTACAGTAGTTACTTGTTCCTGAATGCCCTTCATCAGTCTATTTAAATCATGTTTACCCCCAGGCATATCGCGCCGTCAGCTGCTACTACATGGTGGAGTCGCGGACGGTGTACCCAAACTTCTGGCGCGTGATCAACCTCATCCACATCCTGCTGATCTTGGCGCACTGGTTCGGATGCTTCTACTTCTTGCTTTCGGAAGCGGAGGGGTTCCAGGTCAGTGGTATAGTTGGATCAAGGAATAATAAACATTACGCGTTCCCGATCACCAAACCGCATTAGGCAAGCGTGGTGATTACGTCTCATCTTCCACTGTACCGATATCTTCGGTGAGATGAGAGGCCTTTGCACAGCTGTGGGACATTACATACTTTACTTTACTTTATGCTTTTTCAATACCTAATACTGTGAGCGATCTTTAGTACGCTCGTGCGGTAGATTAAAATGATCAACTTGTTTATTCAACTTGTTTTGTATTTTGAGGGAACTGAACATGTTTCACATTCATTCGTAACACTAAATGAAAACGCAGCTTTAAAAGTGTAAGCGCCAACATTGCATTAAACAAACGGATGTACGTCTCTACACTTAAGTCATTATACCTCTTTCGTTGGAAAGTTTGTTTTCTCTTTACCTTAGGAAATACAAATTCATGAAACTATTCAACATCTAAACCTACTAAACTAGTATGATTTACGAAGAAACTGTGTAATAGATTTGATACAATATCGTTTTGAAGGGTCTCCTCTTCAATGTATTGATATCTTCATGAGCGCAGCATAGAGACATTGAACACTGAACATTATGGCTGACATTCAACATTTTCGTTTTAATGTGCGATCTGAGCAGTCAGTCGTTTCTGTTTAAGAAAACTATTTCATATAGTCAGTACAACACAGAATAAGTGTACCAAGTGTCAAGTCCTTAAGAATTTAATATCTACTGAGACAGGCATTGGGCTTAATAAATTGTTATACCTTACTTTATACTGCTACCATTTCGTTTAGCTCCACAACATTAGGTTGCTCACACAGTGTAATGTAATTAGTACTTTAACGAACGTCTAGAACACATCGCGACAGATATACAATCAAGGTTTATGACGGTCTTGACTTAAAGCCTTGAATACCTAATAACGAAGCGTGCTTAATGACTCATACTAATATTGGCGTTTTACGTTCTTGGAGATTGGTTTCTTTATTTTAATTGCCTCTTTCTTTTACTTTTAAGATAAATTTATGTAAGCCTTTCATTTACTTGTTACTGTTCGCAAATTGTATTTAACTGTAAAGCTTAATCAAGCGCTAGTCTAGTGCCTATATTAGTTTGAAGAAGTAAGAGACAAATCGTCTAGTGAACTCTACAATGGTAAAACGATTGGTGTAATCCCACAAAGCAAAGGCTTCTCACTGTAGTTAATTAACTAAGTTGCTGAACAAGTAGCAACTTAGTTGCGCGGATGTTTCTTTTCGTTTCTGGTACTTACAAATTATTGTTAAGCGACAATAAAATTAGAACATAAATATGATCTCGAGGTAAATGAGGAAATGCCAATGTTGTTTCGGTCTTATATCAATTCAAAGAGTATCTCACATTATTGATGTAACTCTTTTAGTTTTACCCGTTTTAAACATATTTCGGGAGAAGAAGTATCCCCAAAAAGTCTATCAAACCTATTGTCACAAATGGATGAAAATCCGACTATATGTTTATGGTATATCGAGAAGATACAGAGAGAAGTGGCGGCTTTGTTTAATACGTATAATAAGTCTATGTAAAGAGAGTGAACAGGCTTTTGCCCAGCAGTGGGAGACACAAGGCTGAATATATAGTATACGTCTACAATTCTTCAATATTTCCTACAATATGCATTAAAAAACGAACTTTGTACCGCGTAGAAAAGTGGCTAATCTTGGACTTCGGTCATAGAACTGATAACTGATTCACAGGGCGACTGGGTGTACCCTCACCGGCCGGGCGACTACGCCACTCTCACCAGGAAGTACCTGGGCTCCCTCTACTGGTCCACACTCACCCTCACTACCATCGGGGACTTGCCGACACCCGAGACCAATGCCGAGTGAGTAAACTGTATTTTATTTAAATTTTATATTATATTTGTTGGTATTGAAAGGTACAAGTCGAAGGACGGTAGAATGCAAGCGACAGCTGCAGTCTGCATTAGTTTCTGTCTATCTTAATCTCTACATTGGTTCTAATCTTGGCAGGTATAACTATCTGTCTGCAGCTGTAGCGTGCGCTAGGCAGCAACTGCTCACTGCAATACCAATTTTAAAGAGATTTATATATAGCTGTTGTATTGCCTTGTAATCTGCAGCTGCAGTTCGGTCTTCGACTTGTACCTTAACACTTACTAAAGATATTTTTATAAGCGATAATCTATATATAGATCAACATACGAGCAACTAAACAACTTGTACTGAGTTGTAAAGCCAATAGTTAGAACTATTGATTGGTTTAAAAAAGATCGCTCATTAGTGTTGGGAGTCGTTGTAGCGCTGTCGGTGACACGATTAACAATAACGTCAAGTAATTCAAAGGGCAATTCTAATGTAGGTACTTTATTTGCTTTATGTAAGTAAAATGACAGAGTAAAACATTACGTCTGAGATACAACTTTTAACACAAAAATGCTTCTTGGTACAAAACGTAATGTTTCATGTGAGGTGACTGCACTGATAATATCTTAAACTTGTCTTAAAAACAAAAACAAGATCCATATTTTATTTCAACTTTTTAGTCTACATGAAAACTCCATTTAACCCGAAACTATGTGAATAAACCCAAAGATACGATCTCGAGAAACTTTGGATCATCTCGGATAGACGGTATGCGCAGCAGAAACGATGTAATAAATAGTTTTCGTATAGCATCAAATTCATTATATTTACGGTTTTAGTATCGTCGAAAAAATATAAGATGATACTTTGCCTTCAGATTACTGAAAATTTGCACACTTTTCTAAACTTAACCTTACTGTTCGTGGAAAAATATAAGAAAAGAAATATAAGAATGTGTTGTTGCCTTCATTTGACTGAAAATGTTTAGTCTGGGAAAGCGAGTTTAAATAAGTTAGTGGACTACCTGGTGTAGAAGATTTTACAAGGTAAGTTCGAGTAGGTTAGTGGCTGATGTCAGAGTTTTTAGACCGCTTAAAGGCATTAAGCGGTCTACAAACCAACGGCCTTAGGTTTAGTCTGGTATCTTTGAATGTCACCTTCACTTTTGTGAAGTGAACTTATCATAACTTAGTATACCTAAATTAAGAAATAATTACTCATTAATGCCATTAACCAAGTGAAAAATGAGACCCTAAATGTTCCATAAAATTCTCATTAAAATGTACAGAATTCCAATTTGGTTCCTCTTAATCATTGCTTGCGTCTGAGGATCATTAAAACTTGGCCTTTTCTCCAACTTGCCCTCGATTCAGGGTCCTGAAATTAACCCTTCCATGACTATGAGGATACGAGAGCAGAAACTAAATGAATTAGGGGTTGGGAAGGATTATTTTGGTATTTTGTGTGACGAATAGTAGCGATACGGACGAGGACAAAGATTTACGAATAAGTTTCGATACCGGTAATAATTCGTACTGAACTAAAAGCTATAATTTGTAGTGAAATAACGGTAAGGAATATTTTATTCAAGATATTTTAGAATATATAAATATTTAGAAAGAGACGAAATAGAGAAGTGTAAGAGAAGTGTGAAGAGAAGTGAAAGAAGAAATGACGAAGTGTAAGAGAAGTTTACTTCTATTTTCTCTTCTCTATTTTCGTGTTTAAATTATTCAAAAACATTAAGGAATTAAAGGTACAGGTTTATATCGTCCGCCATTTATTATTGACTGCCGGGGACATTAAAAAACCATAATCACCAGATGTCAAGCGAGTGACCTACATCTTTTGTTTTATACACAACTGAACAGTTAATAACTAATAAATTATTAACTTAAAACGGTTTCAAACTCCAGCAAACTTAGTATTTTACGGAAATTAAATATTTTCATGGAACACAATCAAGAAGAATTTTATTGAAAAGTTAACTGAATCATTCTCGTTTTACTTTTATAACAGATTCACTTTGTGTAATGGTGACCAACTTTAACAATTAATAAAAAGTTTAAACGATTAAACGATATATTAAGAAACTATACATTTTTATATAAAATATAATTATACTTATTGAAATTTTCTTAAACTAGGTACTAAAGTAGACGAACGACTACCCCCTGAGATACAGTTCCCACTAGTTCAGTGGGTAGGGAATCTTGTATATGTATAAGGCCTTAGTGTATAAGGCCTTAATATTAGCATCGTGTATCTCCATTTATATTAGGCTACTTTTGATCAATAAATTATTTGTATTTGTATAATGTTAAATTTATATTAAGCCTATTAAAAATAATATACTCCTATTTTAACAAATAAGTCTATATAACAAAACAGCCCTAAATATTTTTTCATTTGTTTTAACAAAACAATGTTTTTAACACAACAGCCCCAAAAGCCTATATCCGAAAAACTTGAGTGATACAAGTTAATTTAAAAAATAGAGTTTCAAACTTTCAAAAAAACTAGTGTACCAAGGCACCAATGTTTTTTTTTCAAAACAATGCCAAATTCAGCGAAACGTGGCTAGCATTCGTATACTCACAAGTCTGTACCGCAAGGTGGTCAACTGGGCCCGCAGAGCACTGAGCCCACAGGCTAAGTTGACCATTTTTTTTTTCTTTACGGGCGACTCGACCCAAGGGTCAACCCAGCCCGCTTACTTACCGCCTAAGAGTCAATTCAGCCCGCGGGCGTAGGTACTATTCGGTAGATTAGGGTTTTTTTTTTATCGACTGAACCTATGGGCTGAGCAGGCCCTTATCGGTAAATAGTAGTCGTGTGATTAGTGTGGGTCGAGTCACCTATGAAAAAAACGGAGTGGGTAACTGAACCTGCGGGCTCAGTGCTCTGCGGGCCCAGTTGACCACCAAGCGGTCTGTACGTATCACTTATTTATTCCCGCCGTCAAACCCAGTGAGTTTATTGTATATTGGCCTGCACATTACCGAAACGAGCAACTAGTTTGTTAGCTCATTAACTAAATAGATTAGTTTAGTAATTTGTTACTACAATACCTACAACGTAATTAATATAGTTTAATCACTTTTGGGGTTTACTTTACTAATTTTGTTAAGGAATAGTTTACATTTGTAGTTCAGCGGGGGATCGTGACATATTTGACTAATTCTTCAACATAATGTTATTAATTAAAACTAGGCTTTACACTTAAAATACGTACTGCCGCACTCAGAAACGTACATTGAATCAACTTTCAACTAATTGACGTATTTTTTCATACAATACATATCAAAATCAGTCATTAAATTCAGCCTCGGTTCCATACAAAAGTGAACCGTCGCGGGCGCACGCGACGTGCGGACGCGTCGCAGTTTTGACCCTTAGGAACCATTTGACGTCTCTAAGTACGGGCGTTAAACGCGTATGTCATTTTTGATATGCATATGGCAGTGTGTTTTAATGTATTATTCATAGAAATATAAATTTAAATTAGGGGTAAGTTTACCCAAGGTACTCTCTAAAAACCTTTTTTTTTTACTAGAAACAGACTGCTCACGTAACTCATGATTTACTAGGAAGAACTATAAAGGATATCTCAGAGCAAACATTTGCACAAGTATTACTCGGCAAACGTCTCGAGGTCGCTTGTCTTGAATTTTTAAGCAAGTGTCGAGCGAGGTTTCCAAGCCAACGATACCGTCGTATAACAGTCGAGATTTATAATTAAATTAAGGCTCGAATTCACTTGTATGAGATACAGTTGAGAGGTTATGATACATACAAGTGAATTCAATTGCGTTAATGACCAATTTTAGTTGCAGCGATTTTAAACCGCCAAAATGCCTCCGACTGCTGATTAAAAAACTGGGATCGACAATTCAACGTATCCTCTGAAGCTGTTTATAAGTCACGTACGAAGAGTTAACATTGTTAAGATATAATAAATACTTTTATCTACACTAATGTTGTAACATTCTACTTATGTTTCCAATACTTGACTTATAATTACTACTGTTATAGCGCAGGCAACTAAAACACTCAATTTAAGCAATTGCACATGATGTTATAATATCCACATCGATATCGTAAAATCTCATTATAACATCATTATAACGCGACCAATTAACCTGGCGAGCCTTATGTCAAAATCCTCATACTAGTTGTATAAAATTTTGATATTAGGCTGGCTTTTGAAAACAGTTGGGTTATACGTGAAAACTTCGTCGAAACTACATACACAAAACTCTTTGGTAAGATCTCGCTCGCTCCTGATTGGCCCTACGCGCAGCTGCGCTCTCATTGGTTAGATTTTAATGGCGGCAAGTTCACTGTGACAATACACGTACGCGTGAAAAACTATTGTCAGCTTTTACTCTTGTTGTTTGATTAATTGCATTAGTGAAGATAAAGTAGTGTATGCAACTGCATATAACACGGGTATTATATGCTTCCTTATATGACAGTTGCATAAACTACTATTTTGAATAAAGTGGTAAATCTTAATATAACTGAGGGTCTTTCTTTTCAGTTTAACCTCGTATCCAGTTCTATTTAAAACGCATTTTGCAACAATGTACCCTTAATTGTTAACTTTTACGATGAAACTAGCTTTTGTAAAGAAAACAAAGCTTTCTGCAAGCTCTTATTAGAATTTAAGGGTTAAATGTTGCATACAATTTTATATATTGCCATCTTTTGCGTAGGTCTTTTATATCAATAACATAACTATAAAAATAACCTGGTAAAGTGGGGCTACTCCACTAAGTCCGAGTGTGACTGCGGTGCCCCAGACCAGGACATGGTTCACCTCTTGTCCTGTCCTCTGTGTCCTACCACCTGCTCTAAAGAGGACTTACTGAACGTATCAGACGCTGTCCTCTCTCTTGTGAATTACTGGTTCGGGAAAATATAAATACTGAAAATTATTTTGCGCCATTGACTAGAAAGAAGAAGACTATAAAAATTACAAAAATAATATATTTATCTGGAAGTCTGTTGAAATATTTTATTTTTCTAACCCCCGACGCATCGGAGGAGTGTTATGTTGTATCGTAGCTCTCAAACAGATGGACCGTTTTCAATGCAGTTTTTTTCCAATCTTGGCAAAAGATTGTTTTTATTTGTACCGATTGATTACTCGATTCGATCGAAAGCTTCACCGGTATTAATATAATCGTTAAACGTTTAAGGTTTTTTTTTTAATTTTTTGAAATATTTACTCAAAAGAAAACTCTTTATCAAAATCTATTAATATAAATTGATATCGTTAAATGCTTCCGGTAAACATTTTCAAAGTATTTTTATAGTAAAAAAATGTTTTTATTTCCAATCAAGTAACGTGAAAGCTCAGGAGCTTTTAACTGAACTTTCTTAAAGTTCGTTCGTTTGTGTTTATTCTTAAGTATTCTTAATTAAATATATTCTTTGGTTTCATCTGCGGAGCCTCTGAAGTTCGTAATTTTATTACTTGTGGTGTTTGTGATATAAATTAAGCCTCCTCCGTAAACTTTTAACTGTGACGGAAGGGAACAAGAAATAGAGAACGTAGTACTTTGCTGTGCCGTGGAAAGGACTGTGGTATTTGGTAAGATAAATACAGAAAATACCTTAAAAGCTCGGCAAGGGGTATTAGGGCTCCCACACAAAACTGCGATGCGATGCGATGCGAATTCGCATCGCAGGAACTTACGATCCGAATTTCTGCGATACGATTTAGTGCGGCAAACCGTTTGGTAGGGCGACATTCCTTCAAGTGTAGTCAGCCGTACTGGACGTGTTTTTAGGAAGCGTAAGATGGATCGCAAAAAGATTATTGCACTGCTGTTATTGTTAAATAGATATAAAAGAAAAAGAAGATTCTGGGTTCATCCATTTATTACGATTATGAACTCTGATGGGAACTATTTTACTCAAAAGTACTATGCGTTGAGAACTGAAGAAGATAAATTTTTTGATTATTTTAGAATGAGCATATCTTCATTTGAAGAGCTTTTGAGTTTATTATCACCGTGCCTTAAAAAACGATCGTACAAGGGAAGAATTCCTGTCCTGAAATGTCCTGAAATGGCGTCACCAAGGATGACGTAATATCGCAGGAATGTGCGATGCGAAGCAGATCGTAAATTCTTACGGTGCGTTCGTGCGAATTCGCAGATATTTGCGATGCGATGCGAATTCGCGGTTTTGTGTGGGAGCCCTTAATGTTAGTTGTATAAAACAAAGTTAATGTCGCTGCCAACGTCACCATCTGTTACGTCTTTTTCTAATCCACGAATAATATATATCACTGTTTTGTAAGTAAAAATATATATAATTCTAGTTATTATATATATATTATACTAGTATGGGAGGTGATGTCTCGATAACTGAACGAAATATAATGTAATTACATTTGAAATTAATAAATGAATTGAATTGAATTGAAGTTATTAAATTGAGTTTATGTAATGCAATTGTAAACAATCAAAACTAAGTGCGAGCACGAGGTCCCTTCATAAAAATTGTTGTTTGTTAAAATCTAAAAATAAAAACCTATTATCTTATATAGAGCCTAGTAATTAATAGTAGAAATATTAGTCTAAAAATCTGTAGGCAAAGTTGTGATCACCCAAAATACCTATTAGTGCGCACCCGCGTGCGCACGCGACGGTTCACTTTTGTATGGACCCGCCGCGAGCGTACGCTTAACGTACACACAGTACACACAGCCCTTAGTACACACAGTACAGTGAGTAGAAAATTAACGTAAACTTTGATACTTAAATATTCTTAGATATACAGAAAAATAAAGCATTATAAACTTTCCATCTGCGATGTGTCGAGTCGATTGCTAAGAGCGTTTTCCACTCAATCTCAAGTCAAATGTTACTTAAATATGGGCACTTCGATCTGGGACAGAAGCTACTTCTGTATCGAGACTCGTTGAATATTCCACAAGAATTCGAAAACACTTTAAAAGTATTGTGTTTGTCATTGAAAATGTTTCAACTCATTCTCTAAGAATCCGGTTGCAATGAAAGGGTTGAATATGTCTGTGTGTAGTGTCGATAGGAATATGTTTAGCATGTGTGTTTGTTTGTGTGTGCAGTATCGATAGTCAATTGTTTTTTAATTCTGGTAGCTAGTCTCATCAACTTTTAGCGTTAATAACTAAACGGAATTTATATCACAACAAGATATCAAACAAGGCCGCCACTCTTAAGTTATATAACTTACCAGGCAGGCGTTTATTTTTATCTAAAATATGGATCAAGTCTAGTACTAAATCTTAAGATCAGTGCAGTCACATTCACAAGGCAATCTTTCAAAAACAATATTGTCCAAGACATAAACGGATAAGAGAAGGGTTTACTTTTGACAAAGGTATATAAATGACAAGGATTCGCTGCTCTCTTTGAATTTAAAGTAGCTTTCCGGAATATCCCCGAGGAGCTATGCCTGCAAAGGGCTGCTAAACACCATACAACTGTGTTATGGGGTTGACTTTTTGACACGGGAATATAACTGTAGCTTCTTTGAAAGAGGGTTCTAGAAAGGACTGTGATTTTCTTCAGCGATACAATCAGCACATTGAAGTAACTCTTGCAATTGTGCTATAAGTCAATATCAATATGAGACCAGCACTACTGTTACATGCAAGCGTTTATCTAAAAGCTGCAAGTAAACTGTATAGGAATCGTATCGTACACTATAAACGAATTAGTGTTGTTATTGAAGATCTCATTTAACTAGAATTTCACGGAAGTATTTCAATTTCAATTTTGATATGTACTTACTTACACATCGTGCGATTCGATTCGGATGCAGTAGACGCGTAGCTATAAAGTTGCCGACAGACAACTTTGTTCGAGAGTCCCACTGACTCTTTAATTAATTAATGCGATTGGCTGAAGCTCTTCCGCCTCGATGCTTACTACTTACACCTTTAAAATGTATGGTATTATGAAGCTAATAAACAAGTTGTATGCATGTAGCACACACGGAGGCCCCAAATTTCTGCCGCGTCGCGGGCTCAAATCCCGCCTATTGCAGTTCAGATCAAACAAAGGGTAAATATTTTATCATTAGTAGCTCACAATTGGTCAGAACGTAAACTTTTAAAACTTTAAAAATCAAATCAAGTTAATTCGTTTTATAGAATCTTTAACAAGATTTTTAGTAGATTCTTCATATTTGGGATAAATACAATTTGTAGGTAATGCAGAAAAGTTTTTGTTTGAAAATGCTGCTCTAAGTTATGTGTGACTTGGGAATGAATTCTCTGTATAGGTACTTTATTGACTAAAGTTTAGTTCCTACATTTTCTTTTAAGATCTTTTCTACAGCGGAAAGACATCTATAAGACGAATGAAGACAGTTTTCAATATGTAGGTTTCACGTATAGCTTGGTTCCCAATATTTTTCACCCCAATTTGATCGTTACCGGGAAAGTTATCAAGTATATTAGGAGTCAGTGAACTTAGACCAATAAATAAGGGGCAGTCCCGATGCCTGTGAGGTATTGCCAACCTTTATAGGACCCATAAAACACTCGGGAGAATCGAACGGCGTTACACATGACTAGGTATAACTAAATGAGGACATTTTTGCCGCCTGAGAAGAAATATTGATACAGTTATCGCAATATTCTTCAATTCTATGTTCAAAACAGAGTTTGCCATTTAAATAATATTTTGCACATCAGACATGTTTATTTCCATGTCTTAGAGTTTGTATTATATTGGCAATACGAAACATGCTTAACAAGCTCACGAAAAACTTATAATACGGCATCGACTTTCATAGCAACATTGTATTCAATTTACATCTACTCTATCCAAATTATTTCTCAGTAATGTGACAACAAAAGCCCTTATTGCGAACCTATATGAAATTCCTAATATTTAATCCAAAAGGCGAAGATTCTCCAGTTAGGCTCAGTTCACAATAACGGTAAGTACGTGTAATAGCTCCGGTGATCTGTGTGAACAAAGGCTTTCTTTTTCAATCTTCTATATCGTATTAGGCACGTAGGTGCCGCGTTTCATTCCGATTTTAAGCGAGGTTTTTTGTTTTTAGCCTGAATCATTCCACTTCATGACAAAATCCTGCCTAATTTTTAAGTTAGGTATAGGAACTGTGCTTTTAATTTAAAATCACCATTAAGGTATAAATGTGAAGTTATGAAGCTTTTTTTCAGACGGTAATAAGATACTTGAGTAATATGACTAATTACGTTACATAATTTAAAGTAGATTCTAGAGGACAAAGTTAAAATTGAAACGTCACGAAGATTACTTTAATCTTGAAGTAATTAATAATTACAGAATTCTATCCAATTTCACAACCTCTATAAACTCTTAGTCAAAAGTGGTTAAATAGTTGGCTTTAATAAATTCATAGATAATTTCATCAAAATAGATAGTTATCTAAAGTCAATCGTTTTCTTTTCGATTCGAGAAGATTATTTTAGGTTATATTTCCTAAAATTTGGGCAGGTCTATTGTACTGTTAATTGCTTTCCAAATATCCTCCACAGTGAATATCTACATCCAAGTTGTACCGAAATTTATCAAACTTTTTATATTACGAAAAACCCAAAACCAACGGTCAAGTTGAACACAATTACTTAGCTCGTAGGTCCACGTTAAAGTTTCAGTGGTCTATCCTATTAAGGACCGGTGTTGACCTCCAGCCTATTGGAATAGTGGATGAAAGAGCATACAATTCAATTATCCTCAAGAGAAGCGAAATGAAAACTGCTCCCAGGTTGCGGTTTCATTGGCATTTAATTTGTTCGGACAATTAAATGTCTTTCCAAATGAATTGAGAGGTATTGACGAGTTTTTAATTTACAAGGGAAGCTTAAGAATCTAGAATGTTTATCAGTTTGGTACTACATAATTGATCGCAATTTAAAGCTTTACATTCAAAATTAAATAGTCCATAGATGATCCAACCTACCTGCTGGCCATTACTCCGTATTTGTAAACGTAACAAAATAAAAGATTTGTACCAAATCCATTCCCCTACTTTTATGCTTTTATTTATTTGAATTGCTGTGCTTTCAAATATATTATTGTATGGGAACGTTTATAAAACGATGGTAATAAAACAAATTGACATAATACATTGAACCAAAAGTCAATGCAGTTGCATGCCATATGATTATACTGACAGTAAAAATACATAGTAATGAATATATATGAAATCTAAAACATAGGTATCAAGTAACAGCAGTGTCTCTCCGAACGTTTTCCTATTTCCGTTTCTGATAATTCTCCCGAAGTATTTAGATAAGGCCCATTAATTTCGTATTTCGTATCTCTCTTTCGTTGGTAACCTTTTGTTAATGTGTTTGAAGAAAAGTACAAAGGCTATTTGTCTTCGTAAAGCCTCCTAAGTAGTATAATCTAAATCAGCCTTCGAGTTATCTTTTTAGGGAGCCTAGCAAAGTATTGATAAATTCCAAAAAACAATTTGATGACGGTTTACGATCTGACCAATCGCAAGCACCATCATTAACAACAGATAAATCTTTTCCACGAATCAAAATCTGCAATATCTACTACATTTATATCATTCAGCACAATGCACAGTCTGAATAAACAGAAATGTGGAAGGCAGTGTTTACCATGATACCGTGAGATCGATAGTAATATCGTTACGCTGAATGTTTGATTTGTTTCAAACTAATACCTACCCATATAATTCAATAATAGATAGAGAAACAAAAAGTTCTTGTATGCTTAAGATTTGCTTTTTCTTTCCGTTACAAATATTCATACCGGTGATATATTCTGTTGATAACACATAAACATTGTCTCAAACGTTTCGTACAAGGAAAACCGCCATTGTGGAAGGTTGTATAAAAGTAAAATGGCGGCGGCAGAAATTTGGAGGCTGTTCGTTTCGCAGCGACATTTTGGGTAAATTAAATGTGATACAATAGTTTATTTACACCATAATTGATGTTTATTTATTACATTTGAAATTTATTTTGTCATTCATCGGAGATTCTAGAAAGTTTTCGAACAGCCTTCATTAATTGAACCGCCATTAGTAACGCCGCTCTTTGTCCGTTTTATTGTTTTCAAGTGTTTGTATTATTGCAACTGTTCGAAAACTTTGCACAATTTGTTTCGTTTGAATTTCACAATCTTTTGTTTATGCACGTTGTTTATTCTTGTTATTTTCAGATTCTCTTGTTTGCTCACCAATTTTTAAAAAGTAGTTGATAATTTGCTTTTGCCTTCTTTTTGTTTTCTGTTTATTTACAATTTCATAGTATATACTCGTAATAGTTATCACGTGGAGTTACAAGTGATACTAAAAGTCCAAAACAATGTTAAACAATAGGAAATAACTCCAATTTTAAATTTATAATCATACTATTTTTCAGGTACTTGTTCACCATAGTGAGCTACTTGATAGGCGTGTTCATATTCGCGACGATCGTCGGTCAAGTGGGCAACGTGATCACCAACAGAAACGCGAACCGTTTGGAGTTCGAGCGGTTGCTGGATGGAGCCAAAACTTATATGAGACACCATAAGGTAGTACAATATTAATGAATGACATTAATGAATGACCTATTAAGTAGTTAAGGCATTCCCTAAAATTCACGTAACATATCGTCAAAGGATCGTGATTTAATACACAATCCTAGCGCATATACATACGCAATACTGAACACAAAATGTAACGATGATATTATGTTTCCTATGATATGTATGATACTCGTATGTATTGTATATTGATTAAATGAATATTTTAAATTCAAGTTCTCCACTAGTCAACAAACAGTATGTATCATTTTTTTTTCATAAATCAGAAATGCTCAATGGCTCAATAATTGATGATGACGAATATAAATCGCATTCAACTAAGAGATTCACCTTTTGCAACTGTGCCTAATTTCAATAGTATATAATCAATTTGGCTACAGGTTCCAGGCGGTATGAAGCGTCGAGTACTCCGCTGGTACGACTACTCGTGGTCGCGGGGCAGGATCCAAGGCGGAGGGGACATCAACACGGCCCTCGGGCTGCTACCCGACAAACTGAAGACGGAGCTAGCGCTCCACGTCAACTTGAGTGTTTTGAAGAAGGTACGCGAAGAAACTAAATAAAAATCGATTCATTTTGGAGCCGTGGCTGATGATATGTCTTAGCATAACATTAATCAGAAACTCGAATTTCACTCACCCAGTTGGCAGCTACAATGAAAACATCGATTTAAGCACTTCAGTTTTCCAGTAGTTTAAATTAAAATACGTTCAAATTTAGAATGTTCAATGTTTTCGTAAAACTGTACTATCCTATCTTCCTAACTATAAATGCAAAAGTAACTCTGTCTGTCTGTCTGTTACGCATTCACGCCAAAACTACTGAACCGATTTGAATTAAATTTGGTACTAACTACTTTTTATCGCGAAATTCTTGGTACAACGCGGGTGAAACCGCGGGGTGCTGCTAGTAGTATTATAATGTTCAGTAAGGCCTAAACCAAGAGATATGTACATGCTTGATATATAATACATATATAATTGCTTATATAAAATGCTTAATATATAATAGAGGCATAATGTTTAAAACCAGTTACGTCCTAGATCCTCCGAGACTACCATTATCGAAGTCCCTAAATATTCCAGGTAACGATATTCCAAGAGTGTCAACCAGAATTCCTACACGACCTCGTATTAAAAATGAAAGCCTACATCTTCACTCCCGGGGATTCAATATGTCGAAAAGGTAAAGTAATAATATACCGTATCATTTGCGTGAGAAAACATACTCATTTTCAATTGGGAGAGCTGATGTTATATTTTATTTAAACAGAAAGGTATTTTGGTGGTAAAGGTTTTTGGTTTTATCAATGTGTTTGTGAGTGCTTTAAGTATTTAGGTATTATCATAATAATGTATTGACTATTTATGTAAATAAGTATTAAAAATTTGGATTCTTATGTTTACAGGAGAAGTAGCTAGAGAAATGTTTATAATAGCTGATGGAATACTAGAAGTTATATCGGAGACTGGTAGAGTACTGACTACCATGAAGGCGGGAGATTTCTTTGGGGAAATTGGTATTTTGAATCTTGATGGACTTAACAAGTGAGTTACAAATGTCTGATATCATGATGAAATCCATTTTCATGAAAATTAATGTTTTAGAATTAATGGCGCCGTAGAACTAAAAATCGAAACACAAAATCGAAATGATATTGTGTAATGTATCAATGTGTTGTTATTTTACTAATACTTATGTTACTATTTTTCAGACGAACGGCTGACGTTCGTTCAGTGGGTTATTCAGAATTATTTTCCTTATCAAGAGAAGATGTTCTGGCAGCCATGAAAGATTACCCAGAGGCACAAGATATATTACAAACTCTTGGTCGCAAAAGACTTCAAGAGGCCAAAAACATGTCAAGACAGAAAGTAAAAGGTAGACCCAGAGAAAAAACGCAGGTTAATATTTTACTTACATCACGTTATTTGTTTTAACACAAAATATTTTACAGGAGAAGTTAGTCCGGAAAAACAGGCCGGTGACGACAGTGGACCAAAGAGGATAGTTCACAAATTAAGAAGTGACGTTAAGGTAATCGATAAGATCGTAGAAACCGACGATGTTTTCGATTTTATTCACTAACGCAATCTTTTACTTAACAAACACTTTTTTTACTATTTAGGATTTCGCTATGGCTATTTTACTTATTATCGTGTTTTTGTATGTATTTTTTATGATGTGTGAACGTGTTTTAGTATTCAATTTTCACAGAACATTGTAATGCTTTAAAAATAACCTAAGTCGATGGATTTCAGGGTATACGCAACGCTATACGTAGTCGATCCAGAGCTGGACGAAGGTCGGGAGAATCTGTTGAGTTGCAAGCATTGGCTGGTGCTGAAAGACAGGCAGCATCTGATGGGAAGGTCCTCAGAAGGATGACAAGAGTCGAAAGTGATGATTCTCAACCACATCATGACGTAAGATATTAGAACCATCATTTACATTAGTAATCTATGAATCGTCACAGATTATTTGTACATTTTTCTCCTATTCTTATGCTGTTTACCACCACGTGCTTTTATGACCTGAATTGCAGATTATTACATGTCAACAAAATCAATTTTAATTGCCATAACTTTTAGGATATCAACGGTGAAACAACATCAGGCAGTAAAGACGGAGAAAAATGCATTTCGCCCATTGGCGCTGGTCTACCTTTATTATCTCGATTAAAGCTACTCAAAGAAAAACAAGTAAGTATCCAACATTTAACATTTAACATAGTTTTATTTAACTTTCATCTTCATAACTTATTTCTATTTGACTGTTTGTAGGATCGAGAGGAAAAAGTAGCAAAGCAAAGACATTCCTCAGTTGTTTCAATGACATCACAACCACAGCCTTCAACAAGCTCTGCTCCCGATAAGGAACCTGAAGTTGTAGGAGCTGGACTACCCCTCATACAACGGCTACTACTGCTAAAAGCTAAAGAAGAGCGAGAGAAGAATCAACTTACTCCCACTGCAAGCAACCAACCCTCAAGTTCCGAAACAATTAGCCCCAGTTCAATAAAAAGTCCTCTAAGTCCAACAATTAAAACACTGAGCCCGATTAGAAAAGATTCGGCATCAAGCTCTCCTGGTAAACTCCACAGTCCCACAACAAAAACATCTCGAAAAAACTCGTCGGGATCAAGCGATGGAGCGTCAAAACCAAAAGTCAGCTTCAAAGATAAGATTTTACAAGTACAAAGCGATGGGACCGCTGTATGTCAACCTCTGAATAAAGATGTCAGTGAAAAACCAGCAGCAGTCGTAGAACCTACTCCTAAAACAGAAAGCAATCTTATATCAATCCCACATTCAGTAGTTAGCAAAATTAAATCGCCCGCAAAAGCCGTAGGTTCTACTTTCAAAGATAAGTTAAAATTACTACAGAGTGGTCCAAAAGAAACCGAAACACTTACTACAGAAAAAATTAAACCACCTCCTTTAGATAAACCTCCAGTGACTGCTATAGAAATAACTTCAATCCAAGCAACTGAAAATAAAGAAGACGTAAAACCCAAAAAACCATGGAGTAAACTTAAAAAAGCTGCTATTTTAGGAGAGTCAAAAAGTCAGAGTAAGTCAGAAGAAAAGAAAGATTCTGATAGTGGAAGCAAAGATGACACTAAGCCGGAATCAAGTGTAAATATGTGTATGCCTATAGTTACTACAGCGGAACTTGTAAAAATAGACAATAATAATATTGAAGGTAGTTGCAATAGTGATAAGCCAGATAAACCTAAGATATGCTTAACAGGCCCTATGGAACCCGTCCAAGAAAAGTCTTTAGATTTATTGACATTATCTCCTAAAAAGAATCTCGTGAAAACGGTTGATTGTAAGCCAACAACATCTACATTGCTACCTAGAGTTAAAAAATACAGATCAATAGATGATTTATCACCAGAATACGGTGGACTGCCATTCGTGAAGAAATTGAAAATTTTAAACGAAAGGCAGAAATTAGCCGAGCTCGAGAAAGTTGTAAAAATTCGTAGTTCTAGCTTAGATTGCACAAGTTCTTCGGAAGATTTACTATGTGACACGTTAACAAGAAGTCATTCTGAAGGAAGCACAATGGATAAGAGGAAATACAAGAGAAAATCGATAGACTCACTAGGAAGTCACGGATCGAATGAAACTTTGGAGAGACGAACGTTGAAATCTATTCTTAAAAAGCTATCCGAAGATGTCACTCCAGCAGAAAGCCCCGAAAGAAGTAACGAGTTGAAAAAACTAATGAGAACGCCAACTTTAGAAGGGTATGCTGCAAGACATTCCAAATTTGCCAAAAGTGTAACTTTTCATAGGCACACTTTACCATCTCCCCCCGCCAGTGCGCCCCCTGATTCTAAAAGTAACGTATTCAAAATGCCTGAAGTAGGTAGCGAATCTGTTCCCTTAATAGCAACTCCAACCGAAATAGTAGTCACGCCCAGTGACTGTTCAAGTAACCAAGCACCTATAGATACTACTCCTGCTCAAGATTATGGGGTAGATATAAGAAGTGATTACAATTTACAACAAAATATTGATCCAATGTATGATTTTAAAACTTTGAGACCAGAAGAAATAAAAGTGCCTTCAGAGAAACCCAAGCTCACCCTTATATCTGCCGTTGCTAATCAAAGAAAATTATTAAGAGGTAATCTATCCAAATATAGTTGTTAACATAAAGACAACATTTATTGCCATTTGCTAAACTTGTCGAGATTTTCAGGATCACTAGAAGAACAAGAATATTTCGGAGAAGTACTATTAGGTATAAAACAAGTGATACAAGGGCATCTTCACGATGTACAAGGAAAATTCCAAGAGAGGTGAGTAGTCAACCGTCTACAATTCGTCAAACATATAAAGCTACTATAGTCTACGTATGTAGAAACAATAATAATTATAATGATGGTAAAAGTGTATTTTCCAGGTTTAACAGTCTAGAAAACGAAGTTCGTAAACGTGATGAAATAATAAGTCAACTGCAGAAGCGTATTCAGGAACTTGAACGACTAGGATTGTCGGGTATAAGTCCTTCACAACCACCTGAGGGTACGGAACAAGAAGTAATAGAAGGAGCAGGCCCTTTAAAACACCTCCCTAAGAATGGGAGTTCTGGAAGCGATGACGCTTCTTGTATTGAAGAAGGTTTTATGGTAAGTTTAAAAAATAACATATCAAAATAATGTTATTTTAGACCAGGTTATTTAATCTTTTCAATAACCTACAGAGAGGAGATTCTCTAGACACGGTGTTCGCAACATCACCACCTACAGCAAGTGGCGATGAAGATGAAAAAGACAGAGTTACAGATAAAGATGATACCTTAACTTCAGTAACAAGAGAAACGATTTCAACCGACGATCTAACTGAAGAGAAACTCACAGAAATCACAGGTGGTATAGACCTAGGAAAGTTATCATACTCAGAGCTGCAAAGTCTAGCCGAATCATTGTCAAGTAGAACAGATAAGTCGTCCTCGAGTAAAGAAGAATGGACAGTGAGTAAGTCCAAACGATTAGATCTCAATTTGGACGGCAAAGCTGGCACTTATTCGAGAAAGAGAGCGGCAAAGTTGAGGCAAAGGAAGTCTTGGGAAGATCAGAGTGACCAAGAAAGCATTGAAATGCATGACCTTACTAGGTAAGAATTTCATCATCATTATAATACTTTTGATTGATGATCTCCAAATTCAAAATTAAATCTCTCTTTGTTTACTTTTCAGACCGTTGTCCCCGCACTCAACATCAGAAGACCGTTCTCTACTCAGTCCAGAACAGTCGAGTTTGCGCACAAGTAAACGAGGCATGCATCCTTTCCACTTCTTTGGATCTCATCTGGATAGTACAAAGTCTAAGATCAAGAAAACCTTATCAGTTGATACTGGCATGCATCATACTGGGAGAAGCGATAGAAGTAAGTTATTCTGCTAAATAGAGATGGTTCTTTATTTAAATATCAGTTATTAATTTCAAATACGTTTTTGCCCTTAGAACCATGTCGTCCTCGACAGCATCGGAAGTTCAGTCTTGGCTCGTTTTTTGGATACAACCGTGGTTCTCATCACAAGGCGACCAACAGCTGTAATGAGGTGGTGTTGGATATGGGCAGTGACTACAGCTGGAGTGATACGTGAGTTGAGCACAAATAATCTGATGTGATGAGGCATAGAGTTGAAATTCTGATCGTAGTTTCCTGCAATACATTCTATTAGTATTTTGAATTTCAGCAATTCAACGTCATCCAGCAGTGACTCTGAGTCAGTCCCTCGCACGCCCATGTTTGAAGAGTTCGTTGAGAACATTTCCAGAAGAGGTCGGCTGAGCTCTAGTCACGGAAGCTCGTCGCCAATTAGAGGTGAGAAAAAAATATGGTTTCTTGGTTTTATGGCAAAATCACCCTTAACGCCTGTAGATCTTACTTGTTATTATACCGTATTGTATATCTTTTGTGATGAAATTAATATTATTATTTAACTAGGTGGACTACCAAGCAGTGGGGGTGATTGGGAGGTAATGATGTTGGCCGATGAGCTAGAAAAGAGGGAACGGGAAAGGGAAGAAACTAGGAGACATCACTATCATCCCAGCACTTTGAGGGAATTGGAAGAGGTAAGGCTGAGTACAGAATTACGCATTAGATACCATATGATTTTAATTTCTTATGCCTCCGTTATTTAATAAGATTATTCTACAAATCGCAAGTATGATCGCATAAGTATAGACTATAGACCAATACGCTGCGAGTAAGTATTGGTTTATACTTATCCATCTATGATGGTATGTTGCAATCTGATGATGAAAGAGTTACCCGTGCATACTCGTCAGACAACATAGACTATTGCATTACTTATCTACAGGAATCAGACCTCCAAAGAGAAGAGAGCCCGGACGAATTTTCCAACATTGAAGACTCGAACTCGTCATCCACCACTCATCTCCTGTCGCAGTCTATGAGCGATCCCTCGCAAAAGTCTCTGGAAACTTCCTTCACTGAAGGGTTCTCTGGAAGAGAGCGGCAGACGAGGCAGAGGCGGGTTGGATCTGTGGGGGAGCCCGTAAGCTGACTTCATATTTGTGATATTTATATTATTGACTACACCTTTACTTTAGAAGAAGTCTTTCTAGCTCCAAATAGACTACCAGCAGTAACAAATCCGTTCTTTCAATTATGTTTAACTGATTCAGATGAAGCATGTGTCTTGTTACTTAACTTATACTCAAAATGGAATTAATGAATGAATGAGTGTCGTGTTAAATTATTTCTTCTCATAAATGATTTATTTACCTTCAGATAAGGCCCGAGTCGTCCCAGTCCCGGGGGCTGATCCTGCGCGCGGCCAGCCTGGACCGCGCCACCTCCGCGCCGCCCTCCACCTCTCGCCGCTTCGGCTCCCTCAAGAGCGCCAGCACCGACTCACACAAAAGACTCTGATCCGTTTCGTACGACGGATCTTTGACTAGGTCCGAGAGAACTAAATACCTAATATCTCCAAACGGATCATCTCAAAGATCTGTTAAAAGATCGACAGAATCTTCCAAATTCAAACGTAATGACAATCGTAAACTCGGCGATGATAGACAAATCGGGAAAAACAAAATTAAAGACGATGTCAGTCTTAATAACGTTAACCAAGATAATCAAAAAGTTAGAGATGCTAAGGAATTAGATCCAGCTATTAGTAAGTTAAAAGCTAATGTTAAAAGGGTTAACACCAATGATAGTGTAGGATCGGTTAGCCAGGAAGGAGAGGAGGTAGGCGGTGGCGCAGTTAGTGAGGCATGCAACAGACGAGAGAACGCGGTACGCAGAATGCACGACCAAAGGATGAATGATCGTCAATTAGTTTTGGTCGTTATTTTCTTCTATCAAGAATCTTATTTAGTCCTTATGTTCTTCGAATGAGGCTATGAATGAATTGACTAGATTTATACTATTATGGCTTCTTTGTATTTCTAATCTGTAATCCTTCTCTCTTAAAATATAAGTAGTTTTGGTTATATCTAAATGTAGACTCTTTAGTAATTGTTAGAGATCAGTTACGAAGTCAAACTTCTTGATATTAAATACTGTAAAATTGATTTGACAAATCTAATTATATGTCTGTTGAAATTATAAAAGTAATTTAATTAATTTTAGCACAAAAAGTTAAGAATTATGTGCCAGAGTTGTACATTATTGATAGTTCCTTGTTATTCTCTTATAAATAAAAATTATATCAATAGAATACCTATTTATAAATATTCATTCATAATGTTGATTACATTCAGTGTATAATAATGTTTCTTTGTTAAACTTAAGTTAATTTATGTGCCAATTCAAATTATAAATACTTTCTTAATAAATGTACTATGTATATGTAACACATAACATATTTTAAATAGATAGAAACCATAGGTATATACCAAAGTAGTTTGTAGTTATTACGTAAGTAAATAAATAAATAAGGATTAAATAAAAAATAGATAAGTAAATCATTCACTAATCATGATTCAGTCATTTTGTCCCCAGCAGAAAATTGTAATAAAAACAAAGAAAAAATTATAATGTTATATAATTTCATAAAATCAAAGCCCATTAAAATTTATAAATAACTGAATTTTGGAAAAAAATCATTAATGAACTTAGAAATAAATTCAGCACAATTTTAATTTAGACTCCTAGATGAGTTAGTAATTTTTATTATGACATAAACTTTAAAAATACCAGCCTACCCTACCAATAAGTGTGTACTTCTACTGAACCTAAATCCGTTTTATTTTTAAACTAGATAAAACATCCTTTATATTAAAGAAATACATAAACTTTAGTGAGATAGATTAAAATGGAATATTTTTTAAATTATTAAACTATTCTAGTTCTAGGTGTAAACTTGTACGAAATGAAATGAAATTAAACATTATTTAAATTTACTTGTGTCTTTATTTTATATATAACTAGCAGCGCCCCGCGGTTTTACCCGCGTTGTGCCCGTTCCCGTGGGAATTTCGGGATTTTTTTTACATAAAAACCTTCCTCTTGAATCACTCTACCTATTACAAAAAACCGCATCAAAATCCGTTGCGTAATTTTAAAGATTTAAGCATACAGACAGACAAACAGACACGACTTTATTTTATACTATGTAGTGATTCTATTTTAGTGTTAATTCGTGGTAACCACAGGTGGTAACTACCTAACTAATACCTACATGAAATGAATATAATGCGGGAAAAAGAAAACCATCAGGATCCGGAAATTCAGTTAAAACCACAGACATCATGACATTCATTGAGTCAGTCTTCATTCTATTTTCTTTTCTCGTTCGTTCGTTCGTAATCTTACGTAAAAAAAAGAAACAATCTGTCAAGTGTCACATGAATATAAAAATAGTGTCAAATAGTCAATTTCCCAAATAAATACAATACGATTACATAGATCAAAGATTTATTAGAAATTAGTAACATATCTAATTTCCTTTCGGTTCTCTTCAATATTGAATATTCTATTCGTTCTTCGCAACTTAATTGAATAACAGTAGTAGTATACTCATAAAAATAAAATCGTAAAATGCTTTGTCATGTCTCCCAAAAAACAGCCAGTTAGTTTGTTCAAAATAAGTGTTAAAAAATGTATATTTTTGATTAATACTGCTATTTCAGCCATTGAGAAAAAGTATCAGGAGAATAATTTGAACAATGAGTGCGAATCGGAGGTGTTGTTGTTGAAAGGATACCTTTGTTCACTACTACCTGCCAGGTAAAATGAACAATAACTTCTTATCTAACTTCTTTACTTTTGGAGCCCATTCCTGTTATGTCATTAATTCAAGATTACTATTTACAAGTAAAGTTTATAATGACCCACTACAGAGGCTTCTTAGCTAACTAAAAAGTATAATTACAGTGAGGATTTCTAGAAGATTAATGATATTACCAGAATATATGGTAATATCATCTCTCTACCAACAGGTTTCAAGTAACTTTTTCTTTCCAGGTTATTTGATGTCCTCTGTTCTGAACGAACATGCCAGCCATTACATGGTGACCCTCGCAACCAACTCCTGGCTCTCACACATCCCAACCTGACAGTCTTCCGTAAATCAGATCATGACAATTGTGTTCCTTTACAGTTCTGGCTCAATATGATCCCAAATTTAAGACATTTAGTAGTTCTAGATCTCAAATTTATCTGTTCAGATGAAATACTTGAGGTTATAGGTCTATACTGCCTTTGTCTCGAGGAAATCAACATAGTCTCTCGAGTGGACATCTGTAAGTCACACTTCAATGCATCGGTACTAATAAGAAATGTTTCAGATGAAGGTCTTGTTTCAGTAGCTAACTTAAGGAACCTTAGAATTCTCTCCATGGACCCACCGAGGAATGAACGAGTCAACAAAATTGGGAGGTGTGTCTCGCAGCTAGGCATCATCATGTTGATCCGGAAACTTCCATACTTACAAGAGCTGCGAATAGACACCTGTGATGTTGGCTCTACAATTATAAGTACTCACTTAGACATAGGACCTTTAAGTCTCAGGAAAATTAATTGCCACTTCCCTTCAGCTACAGGTATAAGAAAGTTACTAAGCATCTGCCCACAGTTAAAAGAATTGTCTGTCACTCATCTGTCAAGATACAACAAGGATGCGGTGCTGGATGAAATCACAGGAAGTGAAATGAGATTGAGTCGGTTAGATTTGTCATTTTTCACATTTACAGATTCATTGCAGCAACTTTTAATAGCAAAAGGTAGCTACTTGACTCACTTCTCTCTTTGGGAGATTGATCACTCAATGAACTTTGATACAATCTTTTGTATCGGTGAGAACTGTCCTAATCTTCAAAAACTATGTCTAGTCACTCAATCCTCCGACTTGGTGTTACCGAGATACTATCAGAAACCTAAATGGTTTTTCTCTGAACTTGAAATGTTGACGATTGGTAATACAAGTTTCAATATTGATAATATATTAAATTTCTTCCTAGAATGTACTGATAATTTACAGAAATTGATATTGAAATATCAATCAAAGACAAACATTGATGGAACAATGTTGAGATTATTAGAGAAGGGTTGTCTTAAAAATATCAATTACTTATGGTTGGACTGCACTTTGGAGGTATCCAAAGATGTAGTCACACAAATTATAAGGTCTTGTGATAAGTTACAAATGCTCACAGTAGATTTTTCAGGAAGTATAAATGAAATATATAAATTCATTAATGATAATAATCTAGATTTAAAACTTGGTAGCTATTAGTTTCATAAAGATGCTATATGTAAATATTTATTAATAATAAATGATATTTTTATTAAATATGGGTTTTGCTTATCTGATACGAATGAACCTTGACCTTCCCGCTTTTTCTACTCACAGACTTGGATCATTCTCACTAGTTCCAACTGGTATTAGTGACGACTCAGTTGATAATGCTCTGTGTTGTAGATATCCGATGGAACTATTGAAAATAAAGTCTAAGTAGTTTCATGGGACAAATAGCCACTGGAACCAATGAGCTGGTTTGTTGAAGCCTGTGACAGGTATGGAGTATTGAATATTAAAACAGGCATAGAAAAATCATACTACAATCTGATTCATCAATAAGATATATGATTTAAAATAAAACAAATAAATGCTATAAAATAATTTATTCTATTATTTACTAAAATATTACTGTCACCTTATTATTTTACGTGGATGGATTATTAGTATTACAACTATTGTACAGTCAGCGGCGAGTAGTCTTCTCTTTGACGTGTGGAAAGATAATAGATATAACTGGCTGTCTAGCATAGCGAACGTTACAGACACAACGCGATAAGACATGATTATGATAAAATAGTACAAGTTGATTGGTGGAAAAATGGAATATAAAAATTTCCAATCACATCTACATGCAGAAAATATCTACAATATAAAAATGAATCGCTGAATCTGTTGCTAAGCGCATAACTTCAGAACGACTGCACCAAATTGGATGATTATTTTTTTAATGTGTTCCTTATTGTCAGGACAAGGTTTTTATATAAGAAAAATAAGGAAAAAATCTCAAAATTCCCACGGGAACGGGGGCGCTGCGGGTGAAACCGCGGGGCACAGCTAGTTTATTATAATATCATGTATTGTCGCCTTCTCACGTTCGTTGCGCGCTAGAAGAGACTGGTTTCGGTTTTGAGTGTTGAGTCTTCTTACACTATGGGTTTATTTTGACAGTGTCAAACTTAAAATTTCTATCAAATAAAAGTCTAAAAAACCGAAAAGTCGAGCAGGAAAACTACCCGCCGCGTACTCAAGTATGTTATTCATTTAAAATGGAAAAATATAAATTAGCCACATTAAATTATTGCTAAGCCAATTCAATTATTTATTTACAACTATTACAATACATACACTAATCACAGCAGTATTATGTATATAGAAACTTCGTAAATAGATTTCTATTATCGTTAGAATAACTTGAATGAAATCGTCAGTACAAAATGTCATGCCCCAAACCAAAAACTTTATCTTATCTTACTTTTCATTTCATCATTTCATTAACATTACATTAATCAATAAATCCCTATAGAAAATCGGTATACAACATGACCGATATTCTCGACAAATTAAGCTTTCTAGTAATAACATAATTAACTATCAATTAGAAACAAATGCTACTTAAGGATACCTTTGTGTGCCATTAGTCACTTATATGCTTTTACCTATTTACACCTACAATTGAATAATTCATAAATGATTATTTCATTGTTAGAACAAAACTATAAGTAAGTATGATACATATTGCATATTCCAGCTATCTAAAAGTCATTGCTCATACAAGCGTAGAACCCCATCTGCAATACCTCCCCTCGTGAAGTCGAAGAAGTACTTTTTATTAAGGAACTCATGACGACAATGTGCTAAAGGTGAGAAGCGAAGTACGGGACTGGTTGTGGTTGGTTACTTACATGAGCAATGGCTTTTAAAAGCTATTCTAATACATAAGAAAGAACCTACAAATGATCATTATCCTATATTCTAGGTCCATTTATGATTTACTACTACAAATTAATTACTAACATTTAAATTATCTATCTAACTACGTAACGGAAGAGTCCAATCATCCTCACTTCACACAGTTTTTAAATCAAATAGTCCACCACTAAAAAGTTTTCATAAGGAATCTCACTCACAAGCACTAAGGAGTTTTTAATACCATAGAAACTTCTTTTTAAACCTCCTGAATCCTTGGTCATGTCATATGGCCAAGGGGTCAGTGAGGCTTTCCGTATACTATGGTTCCTTCACCTCCGGCACCACTGGCTCCTTATCATTATCTTTCTCGTCGTCAAAGAACTCATTCTTGGGTTCAACCATTTTATCGGCTTCCTCTTGACTTATTTTGATGTCTGGATCTGGTTCCTCCTTGATGCGTTCCTCTTCGGGGAAGAAGTCGCCTGGAATTAATGTCAATTCAAAAGTGAGTAAATAGCTTAAGTTATAGATCCCTCCCTACATCCTTACATAAGAGTGCACAAGCAACTGTTACATTTTCAAAAATAAACTACTTGAAATCTTAAAGTTCTATGCTTACAATTTTTATAGATTTACAGTAAATATTTTGAAACACGAGAAGTTGTTTTTCGTCATAGATAAAGTGCAACTTAATGTTCACCTGGCACGTGCGTCATCTGCACTGCGGGCGAGTGTTGACACATCTTTAGGTTGTCGTACACGTGTTTGGAGATAGCTTCCAAGTACTGCTTACTGTTCGCATTGTTTGTCCTGCAAAGTGAGATTAAATTATTTTTTCTTTTTCTTCTGTACCACACACTTGAACAAGATATAGGTGTATAAAAGCGAAATGCATATGAAAGCGTATGTAAGCGATTACTGGAGTTTTAGAGGTAAAACCGCGACCAAGAGTTTAATTTAATTTACTCCCTTTTGAAAGTTTTTCATTGGAAGCCTAGTAGATTGAATAATGACATAGAATAAATATCCTTATACTAAGATGCGTAAATGTCATATAAAAATGTCTTAAGAATAAGAGAATAGAAATTCTATACTTAAAGACTCATACTTAAAGTGTTCATGAAGCTCGACAAGCAACTGGCAAGCGCTTGCCTCGTGACATCAACACGAACGCCCCGCGTGTTTCACTCACCAGTCTTCTCACTAACTCTAGGCATACCAAGTTGTATGAGAAATGATCTTTAGACTAGAGTAGTGATCTTACCCGTTGATTTCGGGATGCAACTGAAAGTCTGGCGCGAAGAACTCCAAATACTCGGTGTACGGAAGCTCGTTTGAGATGTTCTCATCGACCAGTAGTGATGTCTCGTACGTCCAACAACGAGCGACGTTCCTAAGGGTGTACCTGGAATATTGAGGTACTATGGTCAAGTTACGTGATGAGCAGAATGGATATTGGATAAGGTAACAAATAAGTAGAGGCCTCTGGTGCCATTTCTCTGCACGAATGCTACCCTGTTTCTACAATCAAACTCTTGGAGCCAATCTGAAAACTCCAACCCTAGACTTAGGGTGCCTTTCCACTATAGTTGTGCCATGGTTGCTATTGTATTAAAAATACATTACTATGCTATATTTGATGAGATCGGTGGATACCAAACATAGCATAACATAGGTCTTTTGAAATAAAAAGCTCCTTTAGCCACTCATATTAAATAGACTTCCTGCCACACTCAGTAACGACCATCAAATCAACAATTAACTAATAGACGTAATTTTACAAACATTTTATGTAAAAATCACTCATTACTCTACTAAGGTAGAAGCTTTAGACGTCTCTGAGTACGGCGGTTTGACTACCGGGCTACAAATATCTTTTAATCTCACCCGCCGCCGCCGACAACAAGCGTAGGCACGTTCAAGTTCTTGACGAACTTGACGCACTCGCCGTGGCCTCGAGTGGACAGCGAGAAGCAGCCCAGCCGGTCGCCGGCCAGCGAGTCGGCGCCGCACTGCAGCACGATCGCCGTGGGCCGGTAGAACTCCATCACATTCGATATTACTGGTTTGAACACCTGACAAGTGAAAACGTAATCTTAAATGTTTCAAATTCATAACAAGGAATACTGCCAATAAAGTTCATTTGAAACATGGGGCTATGGAACTTGTATTTATTAAAGTATTACTTTTTTTCGCGGCGCAGGTTAGAATACGTTAATAATGTGTACAAATAGCGAAAGTTTGAAAAAGACTGCAACTGTATGTCTATCCCATGGTGTCATAGCCCCTTAAAGTTTTGCTTACATACACCTTGAAACATATTTAATACCTTTAAATACCTATCAATTTATAAATAGCAAAACTGTAATCTATTGTTACTTACTTGAACATAACTTTGATCATCAATCCCTTCTTTCAGAGGCACATTGACCGAGTAATACCTTCCGCTCTCAGCTCCTATCTCATACATATCACCAGTACCAGGGAAGAAGTAATTCCCATACTTATGGAAGCTGACGGTCATCACCCTGTCAGTCAAATAGAAGGCCTCTTGTACCCCATCTCCATGGTGGACGTCAATGTCAATGTATAGCACTCGGGGGTGGTATTTTAAGAGTTCCAATATTGCTATTACTATGTCATTTACATAGCAGAAACCTGGAAATGATAAATTGTGTTGATAGTAGATTGTGAGCAATATGGCACAAAACACAGTAGGTTATCACTGGTTGTATTGCAATAGGCTTTTAACATGTTCTAACAATTGCAACAGGAACTAGTTTAAAGTTACCGTCTAAATAAAATGCAAGTGCCAGCAAATGTGAATAATACAAAAATAATGCTGTTTGAGGTTTAGTAGGTCACACCTATACCAAGATTATGTACCTACAATTACCAAACACATTAAAGTAAGATTTGTTGTTAAAAAGTTATTTGAAACTTATCTATCTTGTTTCCCTTGAACTATTTACCTGATGGTTCAAACTTCTTAGCATGATGCAGTCCACCAGACCAGTTGATGGCTATATCACAATCATTGTTGTTGAGTTTCATAGCACCTTCCAGCGAGGCCCCCGTGTACATCGAACAGAAGTCAAACAGACCCTCGAACACTGGGCAATCATCACCCACATTGTAATGAAGGAGGTCTTTTGAGAAACCTGCAATTGGGTTAATATATTTGAATGAAGAATGAGTATTTAAAAAATGAGTAAATAATGGTGTTCCATGCAATGGAAAACAAATTGCAAATAAACATTACTTACTTTGTATATTCTGGGGAGTAACATTTTGCAAGAATTCTATGTAATCTTCACTGTGAAACCGGCACATATCGTGTGCACTAGCTCTGTAAGGCTTGAAGATTTGCATCTTTTTATGCAAGCCATAGTTTAGAACTAAACTATGAGTTACTGCTAACCTATGGGGCTTCATAGGATGCCCCGGGCCATAGTGGAAGTTCCCCACATCAGCGCTATAGAAATAAGCCACTCGCTGCTGTGTCATATCGAAACAAATACGTATTCCTTCAGAATATAAATAATGCCCAAAACTATAGTAATTACAACCAAACGTTTTGTGAGCTGAATATCGTTAATCATACTCATCAAACCTCCATACCAGCATGTTTTTCGAGTCAGTATAACAACGAAATAAGTGATTAAATATTTTATTTGGTGTTTTCTGATAAATTACAGTAAATAACTTGAAAAAGTTGAAAAAAACAAACAAAATCAAGATCAAGCATTAGCTCATTTGAGCAACCTTGAATTTGACAACCCATAGATTATTGAATTGAGTGAATGAGTGAGTTATTTGCAGAATCTGATTAGTATAATTTTTTTGTCACTGTCAACCAACTGTTTTATCTGTCAATGCCAACCAATATTATTAACAATGTCATTATCAAATCAATATCAATATCTATCAAATTAAAATAAACCAGATTTCCGGCCGGCAAATATCCCAGGTGATAACAATTGAATAATAAATTATTTCATTTTTATAATTATACACATACGTTGAATATACTAATGCTATAATCAGTAATACCACAGTAACTTGTGTTCACATAACAAAATACAAAGTTTTTATTCCAACAGGTAGGTAGGTACATTATTATCTTATGTTATAACCTAGGTACTTTGGACTTTAATTTTTGCTTTTATTTTCATAATTACGTTACATACTCTGTAATCTTTGTAAATTTCATATATTTATGTACCTACTTAGCTAGAATGTTTAGCTTCCAGACTTTTAAGCTATCATCATATATTTCTAGAATGTTCTTATCATTGGGGTGTTATCTTAGTGTATATTTTTATTCCATAGGTATCGCTATTGACATGTTCACCATCATGACCTTCACTACATGTTTTATTTATTTATCACAGAGCTAGCTAAAAAGTTTAAAAAGATTTGTGTTTTTGTGGTTACCCACATATTTTATATTTTTTGGAAACTGATAATGGGTTTAGGTTAATCATTAGTTATTATGTTAATCTTTTTAAACACGGAAAAATCTCATATAAAATTTAACTATCTAAACTTTAAAACCTTTTGAATTCAAGATTATGTTTAGATCAGCTTAATACTCCGTACCATACCATTGTCTTTATTACGGGTAGAGGCATTTGCCTGCCTGTGGGATGACTCAAACTACCTGTACTTACTGTCTATTTGAGTATAATAAATTGACCAATTTCTTCATATCAAAATTATAAAAATTGCAATTGGGCTTTTGAAAAAAAAAATTGGTTTTTTTAATGTATTTTAAAACTTTATTATTAATAATATTGATATTTAATGCAAAAAACTTAAAAAAAAATTTTTTTCAATTAATTATAAACAATTAAAAATTGAATAAAAATCACGTGACTATAAACGCGCCATAATTGGTCACCGTGGTTGTGACGTGATAATGTATAGCTATTTAACCATAAGTACGTACAGCGTTTACGGCTATTACACGTGTAACCGAATGGGGCTATACATTATGACGTCACACCGCGCTCGGGTTTGTTCGGGAGTTGTCCGAGTGTTTTCGGTACTGGATTCAAAAATTAATTTTTATTTTGAAATAACTTTTGAATGATTGCGCAAAAAATAAAATAAAAATAGTTTTGTTATAAAACTAATATATAATCTTTCCATTTATCACAAAAAAATTTTTTTTTCAAAAGCCCAATTCTTCTCCTTCTTCTTCATCGAGTGGATGGTCAACCTGACCAATCCTGGTGTCGAGAGTTATTGAGCCGCCAAAAGCCTCTGTCATGGCTCATGTAACGACTACTATCCGTAGAAAGTAACCGGGACCGACGGCTTAACGTGCAATCTGAAGCACGGAATCATCTTACTTTTCGGGCAATCAGGTGATTCAGCCTACAATGCCCTATCCAAACTGAGGACAGTCTCACAAAGTGATTTTTGTGAGATATCCCCACCGGGAATCGAACCCGGAACGAAATTGCAATTAAAAACTGTACTTCCAAATTATAAGAAATCATAAAAACATGTTATCCTGTAATCTCCACCCCTCATCTCTAACTTTCATAATTGATTACAATTGCTATAGGTACCTAAATGGGTTTCTGTTGGTATGCAATTTCATATCATTACATAATCTATTAAGCAGGAGGCAAAATAATGTTTACAAAATATAAATCATTAAAGTATAGTGTTCGTTTTGATGAAGTATTTTTTAATTAAATTCTCTTACCTAATAACAGGTATGTTTAGACTAGTAAAAGTACTACATGACACGGTGTGTTAATACATATAACACTAGCACCGCCCCGCGGTTTTACTGCGCTGTGCCCATTCCCGTGGGAATTTCGGGAATTTTTATATATATTATAAACCTTCCTCTTGAATCACAGTAGTATTTGATTTTATTGCGAACAGACAGACAGATGCGGCTGGGAACTCTGTTTTATAATATTATGTAGTGATTTTTTCTTGGTACTCATTACTACTAAGCTATATACCTATTACAGCAAGTGAAAGAAATCTAAATTCCCCATTTCATCACACATTCTAAACTTGTTTATAAACACAGGGTGGCTTTTTTAAATTGCTTAGTAGAGGCAAGTACTAATAACTAACTATTGCAAGTAACTACAATAGATACTAAGAGTTTTTCTTAGGAACTATGGCACCATCACTGCATCAAACTATTTTTTTTCCTAAAAAATCTTTAAAATGTATGAAATAAACAAGACAACCACTAATTTATAATCCACCTAGTACACTGAATTACATTTTCAATATAAACTGTCTGTTTCCTCAGGAAGGAAGCAATGAGATAAACAAACAGCACTATTAGGTCATATACTAACAGAACGCCGCGGTTTTAACTGGGGTAAACCCGTTATTTTGAGAATTTTGGCATAAAGGGTGGTCCTTCTTGATGAATGAGGTTAAAATAAAAATCTGGTTAATCAAATCCGTCTGGTAGTTGAATATATTAGGAAACAAAGAAGAAACTCATTAGAAATTGAATTGAAATTCTAGGTACTTCAATTTGTACAGTATTTTAATGTAGTTATCGAGTTTATCACATTTGTGTAGTTAATCCAATCAAACCCCTCCCACTCAGATTACAGATGAAACTGGTCCCACTCAAACAATGTCATGCACAATGTACAATCATACACAACATTCTTAGTCCCAAATATATTGATCAAATACCTAATAATAGTAACAGATGAAAAAAAAGTTGCATATTCCATTATAATGTACACAACAATTAGGTGTGAATTGCCAATAACTAAGTAACTATAAAATTTTCTATAGATAATACTAATATCTTGTAATGTTTCGCAAGATATGAAATAAATTAAAACTTACTACTTACCTACTTACTATTATCCCCTGAACCACAGCCTGAACAGTCTTTCACGACGTCCAACAAGTCTAAAACTATATCAATTATGAAAACTTAGAATAAATGCTGAATAAAGGTGGAATTCCTACAATATCATAACGATTCTTTGTCTTCGAATGGATTCAATGAAAACTACCCATTGTTCATAAATAGACATAATACTGGAGGCGCCGCGCAATTATCTTTGAGGGCGCCGCTGTGATAGCAATGGAAAATACTGATTTTGTTTTCATTCATTAGTTAGTTCCAAGTTTGACCACGCGCCGTCCTGGCACTAACTATTGTTCACGATTGTACTAAATACACTGCTACTAGGCAACCGGTTCTCTTATATAACGTCCGTTCGGTCCCACATCATTCAGTTGTAAGATTGAACTGCACCACTCGTCAGTTGAATCGTTTTAAAAATGAGTCGATTGTTGAAATTGGCGCTTGTTTTGTTAATAGCAGACGGCACTATGGTCAATTTTAGGGTGTTTTCGAGAACTATGGCGTCCGTGGCGAAGTCCTTCTCGGCCCATCATGTAGTCCCTGATGTAGTGCCAGTTGCCCCGAACAACATTATCAAGGTAAGAGTTTTTATTTTACTAGTAATATTTAAGAAGCGAAAGTTTCGAGAATGTTTAAAGATGCATTTATCACTCTTTCATGCTAATTGTACTTGCAGGCTTAGGGTAGGTTGTTTCAAATGGTCGGCTATCGTTACAAACGTTCGTCAAATAGTTTGCGATGTTTTACGCTAACGGTAAATACAAAGCGTCGTTTCATAACTTAAAAGTCAGTCTGTTAGAGTTATTCGACGACTTTTCATTTTATTATGCCTGTTGAGACCGACATTTTGGTTAACGTTAACTGGTGCGTGAGCGTAAGCTGAAACAACCTGCCCTTACAATGTAGACCAAGTCTTGTGTTTGACTTTCTGTTATCAAAATGGCATAGAGATAGAGATAAAAAATAGCTTTAGCGTGATTCTTAAGCCTACTGAACATAGTTTTATAATTCAGTACACAGTTTAAAATCTGGATTATTTATATGACTACATTGGACTTCACTTTATTTTGATATACATGTTATTTGAAGGTTATGGCGCAAAATGTTATCGACATAATAATGATAAAAAGTTTAATATTTATTAAATAAATTCCCTTTCGTGTCCAAAATGTAGCTCAATTCTACACATGTCCATAATGTTTCAAAGTCTCACCGCATCCCTTATGAACGAAATATGTCACCCATTATTGGTCTTAAAATGTTCCATATCTCGGTATTCTTCCCCTATCAGATCCATAATGTTTCACAGTTCTAGCTTTTACCCATTTAATAAACCTTACATTTTCCATCATCGTTTTATTGGACCAGTAATGTTCCGTCGCCCTAATTGAATCTTAATTAAACCACAGTCTTCTTTGCGTACCATAGTTTTCTCTTTAGACCCTATTGCGCCCAAAAGAGAATAGCAAGTCTCCCAGTCTATGTCATTTAACTCGTTCAGTCATTCGCTAAATGGTGTGTCAAGTTACCGTTATGTTGTTATTTGAGTAAATTTATTGAATGGCTAAACTGGTTATCTGTGTATTTTATTCACAGTCAACAACATTATGTCCTTCAAAGAGACGGGTGTATTAGTTTTTCTTTATATTTAGCAATATAAAGTTGAATGCTACTTAAATGATAAGTAGTTAATGTAATAAATAAAACTTATTTAACACTAGCAGCGCCCCGCGGTTTTACCCGCGTTGTACCCGTTCCCGTGGGAATTTCGGGAATTTTTATACATATAAACCTTCCTCTTGAATCACTCTACCTAGGTATTACAAAAAACCGCATCAAAATCCTTTGCGTACCTAATTTTAAAGATTTAAGCATACAGACAAACAAACAGACAAAAGTAGCGACTTTGTTTTATACTATGTAGTGATAGATAATAGCCGTGATAATGTTACAATGTATTTTTTATAAATAAGTCAAGTTATAATAAGAATTAAGAACACTATTGTGAGCCATTAGTAACAATGTATGTATATAATAAAAAAATACCATTATACATACAATAGGCACAATTAGTAACTATCCAGCACGTTTGCAACGCAGCTAGACTGGTTTTATCTTAGCAATAATAAGCAGTAAAAACCGGCCAAGTGCGAGTCGAACTCGCAGACGGGTTCCGTACCGTTATCTATTAAAAAATATTATCGAGCAAGAAACGGTAAAAAAATCACGTTTGTTGTAATTTTATTTTTAGTATTTGTTGTTATAGCGGCAATAGAAATATGTACATCATCTGTGAAAATTTCAACTGTCTAGCTATCACCGTTCTTGAGATACAGCCTGGTGACAGACGGACGGACGGACAGCGAAGTCTCAGTAATAGGTTTTACCCTTTGGGTACGGAACCCTAAAAATCGGACAGTTTTTGTATTCTAAATTAACTTATTACGAATGTCGGAGTGTCAAAAAAATACTACAATTACTTTTTCAGTAATACCTAGTCTCTGTAATGATCACTTATTATATTTGATGGGCCAGCCAATCTGTGTTTGGTACATCATCTAGAACTCGGCGTTACAGTAATGATGATATACATTACGTTTCCTGTGTCATCTCATTATGTTGTAAACTGTATAGTATTACTCGTATGTAGTGTCCATGAATGGTTGACGAGCTGATTTAATTGGAAGTTTTCTATAAAGGGTACGTTGTGACATCTAGTTATTCATAGTTCCGCGTACTTACTAATTATTGACAAGCCCGTTGGCACAGTGACAGTGAGAGCGCTTACTGTGTCGGGGGTTGCGGGTTCGATCAAGTATTTGTGTATGTTTAAGTAATAGTATCAGTCAGTTAGATTTCATATTACAAGCTGAGAGCTTAGTTTGGATCTAATTTACCGTGAGTGAACTTGTCCGGGTATATTTATTTATTTATTATTTACATTTGGAATTATGTGGTGGTCTAAACGGATTATTTACTTCTCTTTTTCGTCGGGTTTTGACACATCGAGCCGTGACAGTCACCTCGCTTTTATTCCCGCAAAGTCTACCAACGATTTTTTCTCGCTTTTGTTACCTTTACGTCGAGTGCCAGTAGGCCGATAGTTTTTTTGTAATTTTACTCTTGAAATACACTAAAATAAGTAGGGAGTAGGACATAGGATATGTTTTTCCTGCGGTTTTCCATAGCAATTTTCCATAGCAATGTGCATAAAACCGCATGGAACTGCTGATATTTCTATCAAACGTAGTAAAAGTTTACTATGTCACTGCCTAGCTTCATTACTGACCAGGGTTCAATATTGCCTACACCTGCAATGTAAGCGACTGCCTATAAAGTTTCTAAGCAAAGGCATCGGTACACTATACAGGTCACTAGTACAGCAAAGCGTTTATCAAGAAGGTAAACAGATAACCATGTCAATTTAGCGACAATTTTTACAACAAGAGTCTTTTGTACCAGTGTAACCAAGTGAATGTCTTCAGGTGTTATACCCCAGCGGCGTAGAAGTGAAGGAAGGCAACGAGCTGACCCCCACTCAGGTGAAGGACATCCCCAAGGTGGAGTTCGATGCCGATCCCGACCAGTTCTACACCCTGGCTATGACCGGTAACCATCTCTTACTATAAAGGCTAATTTGTGATATTTTGCGGACTTTTTTCTTTATAATTATTTTTAAATTATGATTTAAATCTGATGTGCAGGATCAAGATTATAAATATAGAAAAGGGCCGTTAATGCCATTAACTAATCTATATTAATTAACTAACTAATACTCAATTAGGATATCGGTTTTTGATGTACCCATATTTTGCTCCACCAATATGACATAACATCCTACTATGTATCTCGGATCTTATCTAATCACATAGTCTACATCTACATCACTTGCCTATCAATTGTTTCACAGATCCCGACGCCCCGTCTCGCAAAGAGCCCACGTTCCGTGAATGGCACCACTGGCTAGTGGGCAACATCCGCGGCAACAAAGTTGCCTCCGGCGAAACCCTCTCGGCGTACGTCGGCTCTGGACCTCCACAAGACACTGGCCTGCATAGATACGTATTCCTCGTGTACAAGCAACCAGGCAAATTGACCTTTGATGAGAAGAGACTTACCAATACGTAAGTAACATAATTGTAGGTAGAAATAGCTCATCACGTTACGTTTTGCAAAAAAGTTGCCAGAAACTTTAGATCAGTCTGCAATAAAAGGTGCTGCTCACTTTTATAATTAGCAAGAAAAGTTACCGACTATTTTAGAATGGTCATCTTTAAATTAATATTCCTTTTCTATTGGGCGAGTATATAAACAAATCTGCTGCCGCCAAGTCGAGCAATAAAAGCGGCACGGCTGTACCATCCTTTTTTTCGAAGCATTTCAGGCCAGTTAGATATTACTCTATCAATTCGCAAACATCGTTGAGATTATAGCCGTTTTCTTCACTAAACGAAATCGGGTTAAGATCTAACTATACTTTTTGTCCACAGTTCCGGTGACAATCGCGGTGTGTTCTCCATCGCCAAGTTCGCCAAGAAGTACAACCTCGGCGACCCTGTAGCGGGCAACTTCTACCAAGCACGATACGACGACTATGTCCCTATTCTGTACAAGCAACTTGGAGCTTAAATTTCTTATAAAAGTTCTAATCAAATCAAAAGTCTCCCTAAAGACATAATTAAAAATCATTGTATGTAAGAGTAATCGATTTATAATAGATTTATATCATGTACCAGTGATTTTATAAAAGTTATTGTATTAAGTTCACTTTAAGCTTCTAAGAAAAACGTTGTAATAATTGTTGCTTAAATGCTTATATTTTTTATATAGTGTGAATGCGTAGGATTTCTCTAAAATCTGCATTTAAGTTTGTTTCTAATTTTGCGCCACTCAGCTATGTTTTATCATTTTTTAATTAACATTGCGTTTTATCGCGTTTTATAACCCGAATATTTATACCGGTAGAACCAGTATACTTAGGATTAGATTATAACTATGTATAAGAGTGATTTGGCAATATATTACTGTTTTTGGAATTAATGTGGTTTTTTTAAACTTTACCTAGTTACCGTTGAGTTTCCCACCCGTGGGAACTGATGATAGTTGAACATATTTAGTCTTATATGTCATACTAATATGAATTCGTCCAAACTACTTATAAATTAACATCAGCACTTGCTGATACTTATCTAAACGTATACTTTACCTAATTAATACTTTGTCTCATAATCATTCATTTCGAAGATGTCTCCGATGTGGTATTAAGCCCGGTTTCCACCGCAAGCGGAGCGGGCTCATTAATGACTCCATTCAATTACCATTGCGTTACTTTCTGTTGAAGCATCAGTTTGAATTAACAAAAACACGTAATGGCTGCCAAACGGAGTCATTAATGAGCCCGCTCCGCTTGCGGTGGAAACCGGGCTTTACGATTGAACCAACCGGCACCGACTGAAGTACGGTAGCGCTCAGATACAAATCAGTTATTGGCGTCCAATCCAAGTTATGGCCTAGCTGCCCGTTGCTTAATATATGATGACGTGGTGAGTTAACATCGTTCTACACAGCCTCCGTGGTCTAGTGGTTTGAGCGCTCGGCTCACGATCCGGAGGTTCCGGGTTCGATTCCCGGTGGGGATATCTCAAAAAAATCACTTTGTGAGACTGTCCTCTGTTTGGTTAGGGCATTGCAGGCTGAATCACCCGATTGCCCGAAAAGTAAGATGATTCCGTGCTTCGGAGGGCACGTTAAGCCGTCGGTCCCGGTTACTTTCTACGGATAGTAGTCGTTACATGAGCCATGTCAGAGGCCTTTGGCGGCTCAATAACTCTGACACCAGGATTGGTCAGGTTGACCATCCACTCGATAAGAAGACGATCGTTCTGTAAAACTAAGTACCTAAAGAAGTTTGATTTCCTTTTCAAATATTATCTCATAGGAGTGACTTGTGACGCTGTAGACTGGAGATCTTATCATATATACGTACAACGAGATAAGTCCAAGATGTGTTGAATATCTTTAAGAGTATTTCAGATGATATACTTATTAGTGACAGCGCCTCACCTATTGTGGACTTCTTACCTCTTTAGCCATGTTTAAATCTAAACTATTATTCCTTAGCTTGCAAATAACTGTTTGTTTAGCGGGTGTACCTTCGTTTCTTGAACATGAGCTGGTGCCGGATATATTGAGTGTTGAACCTTCCAGCGTTTTAAAGGTAGGATAAAACTATTTCTATTATTCAGTGTTTTCGATTTAGATCTTATCAAATATGACCTTTGATTATGTTACTATTTTATCCAATCTGTAGAAGAATAATTGGATTGTTCTTGAAATTGGGTCCCCACTCTACCGACTTTTAGTAGTGAATGAAGTATTATTTTAGTTTTATACTTCCTTTATCTTTAGTTTTATACTTAGAATCCCTTCCTAATCCTAGGTTGTTTTCGGTTAGGTCATTTTTCCCAGTGGCGTAGAAGTTCTTGAAGGCAATGTGTTTACTATAAAAGAAGTCGCCGGAATGCCCAATCTGTCCTGGAGTATAGAAAAAGACCAGCTTTATACCATAATATTTTGTGGTAAGTAACTAATGAAGTGTAAGGAGGCCCCTAGACCTACAATAACATTGTACAATATATTTAATTGTGCAATAAGATTGAATTGCGTTTGGATCCAAACGATCAATTATATTGCACAATAAGAAAATTGTGCAATGTTTTCTTGTTCAGTCGGAGAATAGTTTGATCCCGAGCAACATGTCAAATATTGCGCAATACTGACCCTACACGAAGCAATATTGTTCAATATTAAATATTGTACAATAAAAATTAAACTCGCTCAAACTTTAGTTCAATCATTGCGCAGTCTTCAATATTAGCCCTAGACGGTTAATTATATTGCACAATATTCAATATTGCGCAATATAATTGATCGTCTAGGGGCCGCCTTATACTGACTCAAAGTAATTGTTATTTATTTTGGTAGATTACAGTGTAGTCATGTTAGATATGAGTAAGTAAGTATTATTTAATTATAATAATAATCTTATCCAATCGCAACAAAACATAACAGGGCTACCAACACACATTTTTTAAACAAATGTATTGTTATGAACATTTTCTAAGGCTTTATAACAATATTTAATCAATATTACAGACCCCGACGCCCCCTCCCGTTCTAACCCTGAAGCTCGCTCCTTCCTTCACTGGCTCGTAGTCAACGTGGAAGGTGGTGATCTGACTACTGGGAACACGCTAGTCAATATCATAAACTCGCACCCCGAGCCCGGCACGGGACTACATCGATACGTGTTCTTAGTGTATAGGCAGGAGGGCGTGCTTGATGTGGGAAGAATGGTGGAGTATAAGTAAGGACCTTACTATACATGTATTTACTTTTAAAGTTACAAGACAACTAGCTGACCCATCAAACGTTGTTTTGCCATATAAAAGTTAAGGGCCCACACCCCACCCTAATCACTATTAGTTGTTTAGGAGTCCATCGCGGACAAACAACGTGACACGTAATTTTTATAAGTATGTATATAAAGATAACCTGGTGATCTGTTCTTCTGTTCGCGAATGTAAAAGGTACTCGATTTGTATGTTTAAATCACACAACACTTGTGTACATTCAAAGTGTTTATAAATTTATATAATTTGCTTAGCTATCTATTTTTACCAACCTATTTTTGTCTATATCAGAATACGATATGAGCGATGAATATCGATCTTCTTCTTCATCGAGTGGATGGTCAACCTGACCAATCCTGGTATCAGAGTTATTGAGCCGCCAAAGGCCTCTGACATGTCTCATGTAACGACTACTATCCGTAGAAAGTAACCGGGACCGACGGCTTAACGTGCCCTCCGAAACACGGAATCATCTTACTTTTCGGGCAATCAGGTGATGCCCTAGCCAAACTGAGGACAGTCTCACAAAGAGATTTTTGTGAGATATTGTTGTCTCCACCGGGAATCGAACCCGGAACCTCCGGATCGTGAGCCGGGCGCTTAAACCACAAGACCACGGAGGCTGCTAGAGTGCTACGATTATCGATGAATAATAATGATACTTACCCTATTCCAATGACAGCTTTGAAAGTCGCAAAGGGTTTTCCCCTGAAGAGTTTTCTACAAAATACAACACTGGAGCAGCGATCGCCGGAAATTTCTATCAAACTGAAACTGTGGATGAAGACTAAATTAACGTTACTTAGTTTGTTTGTTTAAGAAATAAAGGTACATACTTCAAATTAATTTTACATATGTATGAAACTTCTTTATTTTTATGTTCCTATAGAACATACATATATATAGGGTCTTAGATAATTATAACAAACTAATAAGGTTATATAGGTTTAATCTATGAATAAACTGTACTCTATGAAAGACTATAAAATAAATGTTCAGTTGATTACAAACCACCATAGCGTTTTATTAGGTTATTATAAATGGCAATTGGTATACTGGGCCTTAAAAATTAAGAATGGGCAAAAGATTAAAAAAAGAACAAGATCAAAGCTGGAACAAGATTTGTTATGCCACTTCGTAGTTAGCAGAATTTTGTATTTGTTTAAATTTGGTAAACTTCACAGGCTACTAAACCTGCATATGATTTACTTATAAGGTTTTTTGCGCATACTCATTAAGGAAGTCATAACGTTAACTAGTTTTCAATAAATTGGGGGAGAGTATAAGAAAACTACAACCTGAAAGTTAACAAATTCTTATTTGATAAACTGAAGACAGTAAACGAAAGCAGTTAAACTCCGAGGCTCTTGTACAGCAGGGGGACGTAGTCGTCGAACTGTGCTCTGTAGAAGTTGCCATAGATTGGGGCTCCTAGGTTGTACTTCTCGGCGAATTTCTGGGTGGAGAATGCGGCACGGCCATCGATGGATCTGTGTGGAAAATATTTTGTTTAAGTATCTCATGAATATTAACGTAGGTGTTTATAAGAACGAACCGCGAGAGATGATAGAGGCGTATACCTCTAAGCTTAAGGAGTTGTCCTAATAGAACGCGAATGCGCGATCATCGTAAGTTCGCGCGAATTTTACTCGTACGAACGCGCGATCAAACATATTGAACTCTAATAGGTGTCCTAACTGACAATCGCACGACGCGGTCTCAAATGTTTGAAACACGCGATGGTCGCATCGCTCGCATCGCGCATTCGCGTTCTATTAGGACAACGCCTAAGTCGCCGACTATCGTCTTGTAATTAATTGCGTGTTCGCAGGCATCGGTGACCATTGGTCATATTAGGTCTAAAACGTAAGTAAGTTGATTGGAAGAAGTAGTTACTTTTTTAAGACTTGGTTTTTTAGGCAATCAAAGGGGTCGCGTGTATTTTGCCGAATGATCTGTTGGTGGATGCTACTGATCGTGATCGTGAAGAGGAGGCTTTACACATACTCGTATGTAGAAGATGGAGAAACTTACTTGTTAGTCAACCTCTTTTCATCGAAATCGATTTTGCCGGGTTGCTTGTAAACGAAGTAGACGTAGCGATGGATGCCGGTGCCCTCTGGCGGGCCGGAGCCAATGTAGCCCGACAGGACCTCGCCCTTTGAGACGTCACCGCCGGGGATGTTGCCCACCAGCCAGTGGTGCCACTCGCGGTACACCAGCTCGGGGCCGTCGTAGTTGTCGGGGTCTGGGGAGGGTATGTAGATGGGTAAGGTAGAGAAATATGCCGGTAATAGTACCTAATCTATCTGTACCGGTAATCTCAGGTAGGAGATAAATGTAGGTGACCTCCACTTAAACATACATTATAATTATATTTTATTTACACACAATAATATATTAAAAACCACTTACATACATCACACATTCATATCCCAGTAACATAACATTCATAACACAAATAAATAATTTCTAACCAAATGTAAACAAACAATAATTCGGCAAGCAAACCCGCGCGATATGCGTTGTTCCGAATTTGTGCAAATCTTGCATTTAAGTTAATTGTGGAATGTGAAGCCACGCGGAGGCGCATCGCGCGCGCGCAGTCGATCACAGCGTATGCTACGAGAGACACATACAACTCGTTCTCCCGCGCACTCGCGTTTTGCCCACGCGTGAACTGTTCACTTACTACTTTGATTAATTACATGATATGTATTATGTGCTACATTGATCCTGTCTTGCTATCCTTCTAAAAACTAAAATAGTGTGTGTTGTGTGTGGCTAATAAACTTTGGCAATTCATCTTTGTGGTTTAATTCAACCAATATTACCACGCACACCCCCCTAAAACTGGTGACCCCGGAACAAACTGAGGAACACGGAAGACAAGGAGCAATTCGCAGCCTGGATGTCGGCGTCGAGTGGTTCAGATACCACCGGTAACGTGGACACGCGTCCACGACGCCACTCCAAAATCAAGATGGCGTCTCCCGTCGTGCCCGCTTTAACAGTTGCAAGTAATCCAGTGAGCATAAGAATACCACCTTTTTGGCCTGAAAAACCAGCAATTTGGTTCGCACAAGTAGAAGGACAGTTTGCAATCATGCGCGTGACAGACGAAGCAGCCAAATTCTACCACATTTTGGCTTCGCTCGACCGTCAGTATGCTGCTGAAATAGAGGACATCCTCACTGGTCCTCCCAATTACCAACGCCTCAAAGAGGAGTTAATCAAAAGGTTGTCTGCGTCGAGAGAAAATAAAGTCAAACAACTTTTGACCTACGAGCAGCTAGGTGATCGCAAGCCGTCACAATTCCTTCGGCATCTTCAACATCTCGCCGGTCCAGATATCCCTCAAGAATTTATCCAAACAATCTGGACGAGCCGACTACCCGTTTCACTTCAGCCTATCGTTGCGTCACAGCCTACCCTGGGTCTTGACGCACTCGCTGAACTCGCTGACCGCGTCCATGACATCGCAGTGCCATCTCATCAAGTTGCTGCAACCTCAACGGTACCGTCATCATCAATAGCTGTTGAGGAGCTCACACGCCAGGTAGCTCAGCTGACGCGCCAGGTGAGCGCTTTAACTATCCAATCGCGACATCGACCTCGACCCACCGAGCGCCGCAGAGATGCGCAACGCAGCCGATCGACGTCACGACGTTCAGCGTCGAACTACCGCAAGTACCCAGTTTGTTGGTACCACTCACGGCATGGTTCCAAAGCTCGTCGGTGTATCCAGCCGTGCGACTACAACCAGGGAAACGAGAGAGGCAGTCAGTGATGGCGACTGATGATTGCCACAACCCCAGCTCAGGTCGCCTCTTCATCACGGATCGTGGTTCACAGATACAGTTTCTAATAGACACTGGAAGTGACATTTGTGTGTACCCGGTTTCAGCCCTTAAAAGGCAACTTTGTAAATCAACATATCAGCTCAGTGCTGCCAATGGTTCGACTATCGACACTTACGGCTACATGCAATTAAATTTGAATTTGGGTCTGCGGCGTGATTTTCCGTGGCGTTTTGTTGTTGCTGACGTCACAAAAGCAATCATAGGCGTAGATTTCCTTTCTCACTATCGTTTGGTTGTTGATGTTGGCCAACAGAAGCTTATCGATAGTCTAACCAATGTTAGCACTGTAGCTTGTTTAGATTTAAGCGACAATGCTGTTTTAAGTGTTAAGGTAGCTAGTTTTAATGGTGATACTGTGTATCATAAAATTTTGTCTAATTTCCCGGAAATTACACGTCCTTTTGGAACTCCTCAAATCGCAAAACACAATACACAACACCACATTCGCACCACACCAGGTCCACCTGTATCATGTTCTCCTCGCCGTCTCGCGCCTGATAAATTGAAGGTAGCTCGTCAAGAATTTGACGCTATGATTGCTAGCGGTATCGCACGTCCTTCTGACAGCCCTTGGGCATCACCTCTTCATCTCGTGACTAAAAAAGATAATGGGTGGCGTCCATGCGGCGATTACCGCCAATTAAACGCTCGTACTATACCAGATCAGTATCCGATTCGTCATATACAGGATTTTTCGCAAAACCTGTCGGGTTGTACTGTATACTCGAGTATCGATTTAGTGAAAGCATATAATCAGATTAGTGTTAATAGGGCAGATATTCCGAAAACTGCAATAACAACACCCTTCGGATTGTTTGAATTTTTAGTCATGACATTTGGACTTCGTAACGCAAGTAAAACCTTTCAGAGATTTGTTGATGAGCTTACTCGTGGCTTAGACTTTTGCTGGCCTTACCAGGACGATTTTCTTGTGTTCAGCCGCACGCCACGTGAGCACGAAGAACACTTGCGTCAACTTTTTACGCGAATGAGAGAATTCGGTATATTAATCAATCCGGCCAAGTGTGTCTTCGGTGTGTCTAATATTCAATTTCTCGGCTACGAAATCTCTGAAAGCGGCACCAAACCTCTGGACAGCAAGGTAAAGGCAATGTCTGATTTCCCTCTACCAAAAACCGTCCGAGAACTCAGACGATTTTTGGGCATGGTAAATTTTTACAGGCGATTTTTACCCAACGCCGCTCAGATTCAAGCACCCCTGAATGCCTTACTGTCCGGATCGGTTAAGGCATCCGATCCGATTGTTATGACTAAAGAATCATCGCAAGCGTTCGAAAACTGCAAGAAGAGTCTGTGCAATGCAGCACTTTTAGCTCATCCTGATTCGCAAGCTAAATTAGGATTGGCCACTGACGCCTCAGACACGGCGATAGGTGGTGTCCTGCAACAGCTCAAGGATGGAGACTGGCAGCCATTAGCATTTTTCTCTCGCAAGTTAAGCCCGTCACAAACGAAATACTCTCCGTATGACCGTGAGCTCCTTGCCATTTACGAGAGTATAAAATACTTCCGCCATATGCTGGAAGCTACTCACTTCACTATCTATACTGACCACAAACCTCTTTGTTACGCATTCAGTGAACGTAAAAGTAACTGCTCACCACGTCAGTATAGACACCTTAATTTCATCTCGCAGTTCACCACCGATATCGTTTTTATTGCTGGTAAGGACAACGTGGTTGCCGACACACTATCACGCGTCGATGAACTGCAGGTACCAGTTGACCTTGAAGTGATGGCTGAGCTCCAAGGTTCAGATCCAGACCTTGCGGAACACCTCAAAGGTGACACTTCACTTCGCCTTACACAGACGAATATACCTGGGAGTCGTACCGTTCTGTACTGCGACGTCAGTACACCGACACCCAGACCTTTCGTCCCTAAACAACTTCGAATGCAAGTTTACAACAGTCTCCACTCCCTCAGCCACCCCGGTGCAAATGCTACCGCCAAACTCGTTGCACAACGTTTTGTTTGGCCACTGATGCGAAGGGACTGCCGAGAATGGGCTAAGTCATGTTTGGCATGCCAGCGCTCGAAGGTAACGAGACACGTTGCCTCACCTTTAGGTACGCACGATTTACCTTCAGCACGGTTCAAACATGTACATCTAGACCTAATCGGCCCACTACCATCATCCAATAATTATCGGTACTGCCTCACAGCCGTCGATCGCTTTACGCGATGGCCGGAAGCTGTGCCTATTACCGATATTTCCGCGGAAACAGTGGCCAAAACGTTTATTTCCTGTTGGGTGGCACGATATGGTTGTCCTACCGAGATCGTAACCGATCGAGGCGGACAATTCCAATCGGCACTGTTTCAACAGCTTTCTCAGTCCATCGGTTACGATCACCGTAGGACAACGAGTTATCATCCGCAATGCAACGGATTGGTGGAGCGTTTTCACAGGCAACTAAAAGCTGCAATTACCTGTCATGCAGACACCAAGTGGACCGAATCACTTCCACTTGTGTTGCTAGGCATTAGGAGTGCCTTTAAGGAAGACCTCCAGACTTCATCAGCTGAGTTGGTGTACGGTGAACCACTTCGTCTCCCTGGCGAATTCTTCGGTCACGATATTGCGTACTACACCACCGACATCACCGATTTCGCGGCTCGGTTGAAGTCCTTTGCGGAAAATATTCGTCCGGTTCCCTCCCAACACCACTCAAATCGCAGAGCTTTCGTATTCCAAGATCTAGCTACATGCAGTCACGTATTCCTTAGGGAAGAAGTGATGCGTGGCTCATTCCAGCCTGCTTACACTGGTCCATACGAAGTGCTCAAAAGAAGGAGTAAAACATTTATTATTCGCGTTAGGAACAAAGATCTCACAGTAACTATAGACCGCCTTAAGCCAGCCTATATACTAGACGTTCGTGTACCCGTTCCTCGATCCTACACTGCAACTCCAGAACGTGTCCCTGTTCATCCACCGCAGGAAAAGACCGCGCTAACAACTACGCGTTCAGGTCGTACAGTACGGTTCCCTGACTTTTATCGCCCTTAGTCGGTCTCTGGAGGGGGATGATGTAGGTGACCTCCACTTAAACATACATTATAATTATATTTTATTTACACACAATAATATATTAAAAACCACTTACATACATCACACATTCATATCCCAGTAACATAACATTCATAACACAAATAAATAATTTCTAACCAAATGTAAACAAACAATAATTCGGCAAGCAAACCCGCGCGATATGCGTTGTTCCGAATTTGTGCAAATCTTGCATTTAAGTTAATTGTGGAATGTGAAGCCACGCGGAGGCGCATCGCGCGCGCGCAGTCGATCACAGCGTATGCTACGAGAGACACATACAACTCGTTCTCCCGCGCACTCGCGTTTTGCCCACGCGTGAACTGTTCACTTACTACTTTGATTAATTACATGATATGTATTATGTGCTACATTGATCCTGTCTTGCTATCCTTCTAAAAACTAAAATAGTGTGTGTTGTGTGTGGCTAATAAACTTTGGCAATTCATCTTTGTGGTTTAATTCAACCAATATTACCACGCACACCCCCCTAAAATAAATGTCAAATGTGTTTAAACCGCTTTTTCTACAATTATTACCTCCTTAGAAACAAATTCAAAACTTTATCTACTAGCCGCTGTGGCTAGTCGAGATCGCCGGTAGATAAAGGTCATTGGAACCATATTGGAACTGGCTGTACATCTACCTTACATTACATACTTTTAAAGATAGAGGACTTTTTAGGTAGGTATTTTCTACATACGTTTGAGAAAGTGACGGAATATATAGCATACCAGTGAAGACAAGAGTGTAGTACGCGTCAGGTTCGGCCTTGAAGGAGACGGCGGGCTGCTGCTTCACCTGCGTGGGGGTCAGCTCGTTTCCCTGCGACGCGACGACGCCGCTCGGGTACACCAGCTGGAAACCAACCATCATTGAGTCAATGGATAGACAAGCGACCAGCGACAGTGTCACTTAATAATTCATCAAGAGTGTTTACTGGTTCTTTCATTCGTTTCGAGTAGGTCAGTGGCAAACCTAGATGTCAGAGCTTTTAGACCGCCTAAAGGCCTCCGACATGGCCTCACGATTGAAAGAACGGTAACAACTACTAAACGTGCCTTAGGGAGTTTAATAGCATCTGGAGTGTAGGGTGGATTAGGTTAGTAGCTTGGTGCTGAGCTGCCAGAACAATGAATTACAATGAACATTTTATATAAGCTTAGTTGCACAACCATACTACCAGGAAGGCAACCTTACTTTAGTCTTATATGTGGGCTCTTATTTTTAGAAAGAAAAAATTCATACTTACAGGAATTGACAAACCAAATACATACTTACAGGGGAACAAACAAGCTATACCATTACCTAGCTCTAGCATAGGTACCTAGTTATACCATCTACCTATTGCACAGTTGACCGCAAAAACATGTTATTTCTTATCAAAACTCATTGTGCGAGTGCGCTAGCCTCAATGAGAAATACATAAACCACAACAATAGGTATGTAATTTGCTATTTTAGTGAACATTTCGTAGAAATATTACCAATGTGCATTCTATTTAGCGTTTTATGTAGGTAAGTAGGTGATACGTATGGGATAACCGACAAAATGATTCCGTCGATTGAGAAATGAACGAAATAGTGGGTACAAGTAGAATATTATGATATCGGCTAATTAAATACACACATAGATATGTAGATACACTGATAGTAGGTACTTAGGTATACGTACTAATGAGCAGCAAACAATGACTTATTGAAAAATCTATATGCCTAATTACCTAGATAGTGCAAATAAATCTTATTTTATCGAAAAATAAGTACTTATTTGTTAGGTAGGTAATCATCAACCATTATCTTTACAGTAATAAGATTGTATTTTCGTTGTAATAGGATTTTGTTACTCCTTCATGGTAGATAAGATTGACATAACTAAATTATTCAATTGAAGCTACATTATATAATATTTTTTGCTGAAGGAGTAAAACAACGATCAAACCTTGAGTAGTAATAGCCTCTTATATCCCACAACTGGGCAAAGCAAAAGCAAAGCATCTCACTGATGATATCAATGATGATTAGGCGTAACGATCAGTAATCAAAATTTGAAACAATATTAAAGTGTGTCAAAAATATCAAATGATAAAAATTGTTTTGAATCCCACAACGCATCAGTACCCATTCTTTTTACTCAAAGTATAATTTCTTGTAATCTTTCTGAGTTAAAACTTCAGGGCTTACTTAGGTCATAAGAAAAATTGATTTGACATGTCCTACGAATCCTTCAATTATTCCAGGCTACCTTTAACAATGTTTTTATTACCGATTCCTTTCTAGCAGTTTACTGTATTAACCTTATAATTACACTAGCACCGCTCCGTGGTTTTATCCGTGTTGTGAGTGTTCCCGTGTGAATTTCGGGATTTAAAATAGTCAACCTTTCCGTTGAATGTGGCTATCCATTACAAAAATAATTATTCAAATCAGATTGGTAGTTTGTGAGCAATGACAGAGAAACAACCAAAAATATAAAAAACAAATTCTTCAGCTCTATTATATACCTATAGTATTAGATGTAGGAACTAAGTGGAGTGTCTCACCTCAATGGTCTGCGTGGGCGGGCTGGACACCACGTCCGGCACAATCTTGCTGGACTCGAAGGCTTGCGATACCAGAGACATGGCTAGAACATTATATAAACAGTCCAACTTTTAAATTAATATATTACAAAACCGTGTTGTGTTTAATTGTTACCACTTTTATTCAAACGAAAATTAATATCTGCTTTAACTATGATGAATATTCTGATTTGAACTTACATAATTATACTGTATAGTGTTACACTTCAAATTAACTATTGTGACACGTTCATTTAAAGGAAATTTGGAAGTTAAAAATTAGGAAAAATAAACTCTACTTAACTTAATTATTATTGCGAAATTCAATATGTCTGACTGTACTCTTTCGCTTTCACATCTTAAACACTGGACCGATTTTGATGGGAATAGTAACATAGGTATTAAATATACCTTGGGAATGACCTAGGCAACTTTGATCAAGAAAATGCAGTAGCAACTAATTCTCTATTAAGTAAGGTTCCAGTAGTTAATTGGTTGCAGATTTAAACCGCCTTTAGGCAGTATAAAAACCTTTCACCGGCCACCGACTTGGTCTATGCATTGAACTATTATCCAATTGAAACAAAACTATTGAAATAATTAACTGAAATTTTCAGCCGATATGAAGTTTCTCCTTTTACTTAACAAATTGAATTGTTTTCGTCTCACCTGTAGTTATTCCGTCGCGGACTCTTTCAACACTGAACACCATTCTTCATCATAAGTTATCGCAAAAATATTTTATCTCGCTCTTTTCGATAACAAAATAATGAGATGAATACAAATGAGTGCAATATATTATGACTATCACATATTTTCAACAAAATATTGTGATAACCCTGACACTGACCAGTTTGGAGATATATAATTATTTTTAATTCGTTTTATCACAAGACTACATTAAAATTAATGTAGGCAACTTTAGATAGAGTAAAAATATTATGTCATGCCTCAGTTATGTACGAGTATTGAGTACCTAGGTCCATTAGTAAATCTCATTGACGCCCTTAGAAGTGTCCATTAAATAGACACTTAATTAATTGACTTATTTTTTCATACATGAATGTCACAACCACTCGTTAACACTGCTAAGGAAACATTTGAAGGCTCTGAGTACGACCGTAAGTACCTACCTAAGTTCTCCGTTTTCAAAATATGTTTTAGCACTAACTCCGAAAGTTAGTAAAATCTGAAATTATCATTTTAAAATCACGGCATTGGCACCATGGATAAAAAAGTGGCAAGTAATATTATCTGTCAATCGGTGTCTTACTTTATCAATCATTCAATAACCTAGTTTTGGTGTACCCATGGATAACATATGTACATAAAGATATCTATATTTATCGCAAATACTGGTTCAATCAGATCTAAAAAAATATTAGGATTGGTCCTGCAACTCCTGCATATCCATTATAAGTTTGTTGCTAGATTATCTTGTTATGTAGACCTTCTTTGGTTGAGCTAGAGAAATATGATACTTATGTCGTGTTTAGTAAGTTAGTTTAGGTTAGTGGTTTACCCAGGTGCCGGAGTTTTTAAACAGGCTTTCGACATGGTCTGACAATTGAAACAGCCAGGACTGACAATTTTACTTACCCCAGAAATGCCACTATGGGCCACACATCTAAGTAGGGGCCGAGCTGCACGTTCCAATGCTAAATTGTATGAGTAAACCCAACAACTTGGGTACCTATCTCTCTTAACGAAATGATGAACTATATTTCACAGTGCCATAGATATTGTATTTCGTGTAAGTATCTGCTGTGAATCCGTTTAAGCGACTTAAGTCAATAAACTCTTCAACTAAGCTATACCATCTACGTTAAAGTTAATAAACTGAGGTTCAACAACCTACAACTAGTTCCTGATAACTCCAGTTCGTATTTTACATTATTTACTGACCAGGTAACTCGTAAAAAATATAAGTGAGTACCCAAGTAAGTTCGTGTAACTGGGGGTACAGGCATTACAGGCTGATACTCGGTAATAGGTGAGTATAAAAGATATTATTGTAATTTGTTTAAAAAAAATATCAGCATGTAATGACCCACGGCTGGGCAAAAGCCTCTCATGGTGTTAGCATTTGGATTCATTGTAAAAATCAGAACTTAACCACCAATAATGCAATACAATTTGTAAGTTGTATCCCGCCATAACGATCCGGTAAAAACTAAAATCTGGATGAAGCTGTTTGTTTCCCTTTACCTAAACAGTAATGAAATCTAGGTAATCTAGGTAAAGTCAAGCCAAGTCTAGTTTCTAACCGCGATTTTTCTTAAGGCCATCCTTGTCGGAGTTTTTAGACCGCCAAAAGGCTTCCGAAATGGTCTAAAAACTATGGTATTTTTTATTAATATCTATCGTGGTTTTATGTAACTAGCAATGTTTGCTTCGACTTGTCGGGGCACTGACTTGCCGTCAAATCCGTATCACTACATAGTATAAAATAATGTCGTCTCTGTTTCGTGTCTGTTTGTCTGTTTGTCTGTATGCTTAAATCTTTAAAATTACGCAACGGATTTTGATGCGGTTTTTTGTATCACTCTACCTATTACATACATACAGACAAACAGACAAAAATAGCGACTTTGTTTTATACTATGTAGTGATATGTAACTATGTAAATAATGAAACACATCCCCATAATTTTCGTGATAAACATTTTATTTATTTTTCAAAAACAAAATCTTAAATTAAAACAAAGTAGATAATAGTTAACAACAATATAATCACCAAGTGACGTAAATTACTCATGATATATCTAATTATTACAAAAGAAGGTAGTTGTTATGTAATACAAATATAATCGTTCATCTATAGTGTGTTTCATTAATTAGCTGTGACAGGTGTCACTAGCATTGAATTGAGAAATAGAGACATTTATTCTTCCCTTGGAGTTCCAAAAATAATTAGATACCATCAGCAATATCTCCCATTAACAATAGTTCTCAAGTTTGAATGAGACCACGAAGATCAATTGATTTTCACAATTCTATCTCACGCTTACCTTTGGGTATGGTATGAGATAGAATACTGAATAGCACACTGTAGATAAATACATTATTTGATAGCACAAACATAATACTCCTCTAATTTTGACTCTTCGTATAGCAGATTTAGTAAACCTTTTATTATTTTCTTAATTCCCTATCTATGCCAAAGCAATCTACCTACATATATTTACACAATATTATATTTTACAGTGATTTAATGATTCTACTAAATTAATCTAAAATGTGTAAGTAACATGTAATGAAATTATGGAAAGTCATCTATTAGGAATGTTTTTAAACCCATGGAATTTTGGAACAAACAAAACATTTTTAAATATCTCACTATGGACACAGAGTGCTTAACTATATTTTGAACCAATAAGATAAAACTCAAATAAAACGTACCGAAATTAGAAAAGTCGAAGAACATTAAGGATGTTATTCACCGAACTTGTTTTAGTTAGAATTTAAGCAGGTAACTGTGCGAGCAAACAACCTTAACCTTGCCACGCGCCAGTCTGAAATTAATTCTTTAAGACGACAATTTTGAGAAGCCAATACTAGAATATCAAAAGAATAATTCCAATTATTGCTATGAAGAATATATTCTCAAAGAATAAATATATAACAATAAACCATTTCCCCGGATTCTCCACTGAAAATGACCGGATCCGATCTTTGTTCAAAGATTGGTGGCATTTCTTATTTTAGTAAGCGTGTCAATCGCACAGGTCATAGTTCATTATAATCAATTGAATTTGCCTTGAATTTGTATATTTTATAGCCCAGACAAACATCTCATTGATATTGTGTCCAAATAATGTGTATTTAGCCAATTAGGAGATGGTAAGAGAGAGAAAGAAGATGGTTTGAATTACGATTGGCTAAGTTGAGTAGTTCTGAATTGCTGTGAGAGTGGTTTCATTCATAGCCACGCTAGGCGTCCATGCCGTCAGCTTTTGAGGATGCACCATGTGGACATTATATTTGCAAATTACTGAAATTATTTTATTGAATTTATCTATTATATCTCTGTTGACAAAAGCAGTATTCACTTATGATTAGAAAATTTATTTTTACGGCGATTATGATAACAAAACACGAATTTTCTGATAATAATTAGACAGATTAATGCAAATATGCGATAAATCGGAATGAAATAGTGATAAGATTATTTTACATAACATACGTAACGTAGCGAGTAGGAACTCTACTTTATGCCACGTGTAAATAGATAAAGCAAGCCGCTATAGGACAAGTGTTTCAAGCATTATTTACACTGAAATCCCGACCTGACCTTTTCCTTAACCTAAATTCTTGACCAATTACAAATCACTTAGAGTAACGTTATAAATCAGTCAGTTTCATTAGAATACACGATATAAATAGGTGATTATACAACTTGGACCGTGGCGAAGGCGCTGAACGTGACTTTCTTTGGTGGCTCTGAACTGCAGGTTCTGATAACGGATCGTTTGGCCCCGTCCTGCGAATTAGTCTTGAGAACGGGCTTCAGATTAGCCACGTCTCCGTGCGACTGGGCCTTAAACCTCCCTAACGTATTGCTAGGGTTCCCTAAATCCCTTAACTTGTTAGTCAGACCAGTAATCCTATGGGAGATGTTGGAGTAATTGTTGTTTTTCTTCGCGTCTACAGGTTTCTTTGGTTCGCTTAGTTTTTTAGGCAACTCTAGGTTTTGAAGGGAGGTGAATTTCCTGTGGTCTGTGCTGAGGAGGTTTCTCTTGACTTCGGTGGTCGGTCTGGGGGGACGAGGTCTTTGGACGAAGTTGTTCGGTCTGAACGGTAGAGGAGTGAGCTTTGTTTTTGGTTCGGGCATTCTGTAGTACTGGGAGATGGGTTCAATGCGGGGAGGTTTCCGTAGTGTGAGAGCCATGGCCATCTTCGTGGGGCGCGCGAGGCTGTCGAAGGCGGTCGTGGAGAACTGAGAGCGACTGCTCTTCCATTCTTCTCGGTCTGACTCGTAGCCGGTGGCTGGAAAACCAAAAGGATTTTGTCAGTGAAAGTTGCAGCAGGTACAACAATTTAAGGATTTTTGAGGTGTTGAAATTTTTAAAATAGAGTTGAGTTTAGCTTTTTAAAGTACTATTTAAAAAAAAGAACTTAGCTTAACTTTTTTAAAGCATGCAAATAGTTCTTTTTTCAAAGTTCTATAACTTCGTGTAAACAAAAAAATCATATCAGGTCCATATTCAAATTTAATTACAGTTATTAGAATCAGCATTACAGCATTTTGCATACAGCGCACAGATTAACATAAATCTGAGTAAAAATTACTTCCTACATCTAAAATTAGTTAAGACGAACAGATTTACAAATCAGATTTAAACCGAGACTAATGAAATACAGAGAGGATTTGATTTAACTGCGCAATTGATACGGGTCATGCAGTTACATCAGTTAGTTTGATGGAGTGCAGTTATTTCAATATTCCGACCACGCTCGTATCGTATTTCCGTCTTCTGCATACGAATTGTTGAATTGAGCTAAAATTCGTATAATTGTATTGATCTGTGAGGACAGTGTAGGCGATTTGCGATAGTTCCTGTTAGTTGGCATTGAATTGGATTACTCCTGGAGTTATTGTTATAGCAATGATTATAGTATAGAAGTTTTGTTTAATTGAAAGTACCTTCTTATTCTATGTACTAGTTTCATTTATTTTAAACATATCGGTTCTAAAAACTAGAACATTTCATTTCGCTTCAATTTAATTATACACCTAACATCCCTGTTCTGATATTTTCGGTGAGACGGGAAGCCTTTGCCAAAGGTTTCGTGATGTCCCAATTACAGGATAATACTTTTTATACTTTTACGGTTGTTATTTTTAAATTGTTACATAGGTAGGTATAATTAATCCTACCTATCAAGTTCTTGATACCAAATATACCTACGTTGACTCAAATCTGGGGAAGAAATCTTATCCGCTTCGAATTACTTCGAACTAACTGATGTAACTGCATGAATACTTAAGCACCGTTCCAAGAATAAACTTGGTTAAACTTATTTGTTTAAAGATGACTTTTACACTTTCTCATAATAATTGTGGGTTTGAGTCATTGGTCCTCAAATAAAAGTGTCGAAATTATGTCATAGTGACGAGCCGGAACTATGATTAGGGCACAAATTGTGTAGGCGGTGACCTACGAAGTATTATAAAATGTATAGCATATTTACATACTATGAAATAGAATCCCCAATCGTGCCTGTACGAATGAAAAAGTGTGGATTAGTAGAATTAAACTAAAGTTTAATATTGAAAGTGTATACATATTGTTGAAGCTCATATCTCAAAAGCTACTGGACGATTTTTCATGCAATTTTCACCGGATTACAGAATTATTCAAGATTTAAAGACATTCGTGTTATTTTGTTTGGAAAAGAATTTACATCTCTCTATACTCGTACTACATAAGAGCCTAAATTTTGTAATGGCTACTGGTAAAGTAAACATCAACATAAAAATTGGTTTCCAAAATATAAACATAATTTAAAGTTCGTGTTTTAAACAACATTTTGTGTACAGTGTCATCATTTAAGTACTTACAATAATAATTTATTTAAAACAAAATAGTAAAGATAATGCACTTCAACAACAGGTAGACAACTACCTGCACAAATTCCTGCTTTTAATAACTTTGTACTACTGTACTACTCGTACCACTAGAAGTTGGTTGTGTCACTTCAGTGTCTCCGGTCTCAGATTATGCGCGTTTCACTAACAACCCACTTTAGGGTGATTTGTTAAACATTATTCCTAATTGATCGGTTGTGGGTTAAACGGTCAGCCCTTTACATACCAGACGTGACGTAACGTCTAAATATAGATAAATTAGCAGCGCTCTGCAGTTTTACCCGCGTTGTGCCCGTTCCCGTTGGAACTTTAGGAATTTTTATACATATAAACATTCCTCTTGAATCACTCTATCTATTTATAAAACCGCGTCAAAATCCGTTGTGTAGTTTTAAAGATCTAAGCATACATAGGGACAGACAGACAGCGGAAAGCGACTTTGTTTTTACTATGTAGTGATGATGAAACGCAAATGAAAATGATTAGAGATTGCATATTTATGATGTTAATTCGAGATAATCATTTATTAGAAGATTAACTTAGATTAGTAATTAATAATTTGAGAGCTTGTGCAGTTAGCTTCTATTTGGTCATATTCTGATTTTAATATTTCGAAGTACATTCAAGTACATACTCACTAGCAGAAGAACGTTGCTTCACTTTTATAATGAACTAGCAGCGCCCCGCGGTTTTACCCGCGTTGTGCCCGTTCCCGTAGGAAATCCGGGATAAAATGTAGCCTATAGCCTTCCTCGATAAATAGACTATCTAACAGTGAAAGAATTATTCAAATCGGTTCAGTAGTTTCTGAGATTAGCGCGTTTAAACAAACAAACAAACAAACAAACAAACAAACAAACAAACAAACAAAACAAACTCTTCAGCTTTATAATATTAGTATAGATTAGTATAGATTAATTATTTTATTACTATCGTTTCGAAAAGCAAACTAAATACTGAAGCGAATATAAACAAGAAACTGTATCTCTGCGAAATGTTCAGTAACTCTATCTCGTATCTAGTGCACTACTGGACCATGAAGGGCGATCTATTCCCGCGAGGGTACCTTACCTTCCGTCACACATTCAGAATCAGCAGACCGTGGTAGTACATAGTCTTCATGTAGTCTAGTCTATGAATGTGAGACGCAGTTATTATACATTGTATATTATGCTGCAGACACGGGCTATCCATACTAATATAATAAGTTTGAAATTTGTTGTTTATTTTTGGTTGAACTCACTGTTCTCAGTCCAATTTGAATATTTTTTTGTAATGTCTAGCCACATTCAACGGGAAGGCTATTTTGCAACAAAAAAACACATGAGAACTGGCACAAGCGGGTAACACCGCGGGACACTGCTAGGACACTGATATATCCAATAGTTGTCATTCTTTGATCATAACATAACGTCCGAGATGCTACGAACATCGTATCCATCCTTACTTAAGTTATAACTAGTTTATAACTAGAAAAGGGGCTTTACGAACCTTTTTTAGAAGACAAGAAATCTTTGAAGATTCGGAATTGACGACTGGTTTTTATGAAGTTCATGTGATGAAGTAATTCAAGTCACCTTGAACGCGAGTTTTCTTAGGTTCTGTGTAATTAAACTTGCTACTTTGCAGACTATTCAATCTTACTTGGGTTTCCTTCATTAATAACATCATCGCAAACCTTAAATGCCGGATGCAAAACATTATAAAACCTACCTTAATATTTCAATCACGTCCTACAAACCAAACATTCGTATTGCAACATCTTCATGAGTTGAAAGGTGCGTCAAACTTACTTGCTTAAACATAAGCTGAAAATACTTAAAGTACTAGACACGGGTGCGTCGGCACGGGCCGGGTCACAGGTGGTCCGTTGCGGGCCCGTCAGTGGACACCTTTCATACAAATACAAGGAATGGAACGTCACGCGACCAGCAGCCGGCCCGCACCAAACCCGCACACAACACGCACCCGGCTCGCACTTGCCCTATGTGTGTCTTGCACTTAAAGTAAAGCCGCTAGTATGTTTGCAAACCAAATGGGTTATAATAAGTAAACACTAAGTTGCGAAGTTCCAGCTTTTTAGGACGTACGTGACATTCAGACCGACAGGCTTGTGTGAGGATCTCGTTACCACAGACATGGAGTTATTTACGATGCTAGCTAGGCTAATAGTCTGCGGCTTTGGATGCGTTTGGTTACTCAAGCTTATATCTTTTTAATAAGAATTGAAGGCACTTAGAGCCCACATCCTCAGCGTTTTTTGTAGCGATTAGGTAACGCGTGATAGTGTCGCTAAAGTCACCGTAAGCGAGGACCCTAAGTAATACTAATTATACAAAACCCTTGAATTCTCTTTTAACAAGGCAAGTTTTAAAAGCCACTTAGTTAGCTTAAATAAATTAATATAACCTTATTGAAATTGTATTTTCTTTTAACGATCTAAGTAATACTTGAGTCATTATAAAGGGTCTCTTTAAAACAAACTTAAGATGAAGACATCTTAACAAGCAGTGGGTTACGTAATATATAAATAGAGGTTTTATTCACATCACATAAAATATTAATTGCATATTAACTTCTATAATAAGATGTTGCAAATTCAATGTCTATCGAAATATTTTGGATTATTGACAATTAATTAAAGTTGACCAACAAAGTCGTTAGTTTTTAATGTAACATGTACTTATTACATTATTAGCAAATTAGTGTGTGAATACATTTATAACGTATCTCACTACTAGCGGCCCGCCCTCGCTTCGCTTCGGGTAATCAAGATTTCATGTAGGAAAATCGGGATAAAACATTGCGTGTCTCCCGCAGGAATATACACAATCAAAATTTCAAGTGGGAAATTGGGGATAAAATATTACATGTCTCGCGCGAGTATATATGTATACACAATCAAGATTTCATGTGAGGAAGAATTCGGGATAATACCTACATAGCACGTCTTCGTCGTTCGTAGTTCGTAGGTAGGTATATCCCCGCGCGCTTTGACCGCACGAAACAGTAAGTGGCCATAAGAGACCCGCCATCGAGCATTATTATTTTGTAAGCAGCGCCCCGTGGTTTTAACCGCGTTGTGCCCGTTCCCGTGGGAATTTCGGGAATTTTTTTACATATAAACCTTCCTCTTGAATCACTCTATCTATTACAAAAAAACCGCATCAAAATCCGTTGCGTAATTTTAAAGATTTAAGCATACAGACAAACAGACACGAAACAGAGACGACTTTATTTTATACTATGTAGTGATATTTCTCATCATAACTCTGAAACTAACTGTCCGATTTTAATAATTTAAAGAGGTACACAAAGAAACATAATTAACCTTGATTGTAGAGCCATTTATTTTGATGTAGATTCATATCATCATATGAATATCATCAACTTAAAATTACACTCCTTTTTTAACTAATTAATTTTAACTTAAAACGGTTATTGTGTCTTAACTATAATAGTTAGACATATGCCCTCGCGAACTTATTTGTTTGCAATGATATGTACTTTGATTGTGTAGAACATTGTTTTTTTGTATCATCAATAGATTTAGTAGCGCACGCCAAAAACCAATTTTTTTAGGCATGTTTTTCATACCTTGGGTTACATATACCCGCGTTGTGCCCGTTCCCGTGGGAATTTCGGGAATAAATATAGCCTATGGCACTCAGGGATAGTGTAGCTTTCGAATGGTGAAATAATTTTTTAATTCGGTGCAGTAGTTTCAGAGCCTATTCGAGACAAACAAACAAACAAAAAATCAAACCTTTCCTCTTTATAATATTAGTATAGATATAGATAATTTAACTGGTTTCGAATGTCAACAGTAGCAATGGCATACTGACATATGGAGTACTTATTTTTTTCGAAAATTGTTACTCAAATGATTTACGATGTCAAACATGATTATATAAAGCATCATTTACATTTTATTAAGCAAATTGCAATGTTTGTGAGGACATTTAGCAAATGTGTACGAAACAGGTTTTGCGGTAATTTAACATTATGTGAACATTATATTTGTTTGGAACCTGTCGAAATCACTTAGTTGAATGGGTACAAGTGTGATGTTTGTTGAATTTGCAGACCAAGGATTTAAGTCTATACAGCGGACTTTTGGTTGACTGTATCCATAAGATACACTAAACCCACTCGGAGATGTACATTAAATCGACACTTAAGTAATTGATGTAATTTTTAATACATTACATTTCAAAATCTCTCATTAAATCTCTATTAAAGAAGCATTTTTTTATATACAGTATTTATTTTAAAATGACATGTCGTCCGCGAATTACCCTAGGTATTGATATATTGTGTCTACACAAGCCTTAAAATTCAATCTCTATTCAAGGTAAACAAAGTCTCTTTCTTTACCGAATCTTTACAAACAAACAATTCTTTATGATCTTAAATCAAAAATCAATGGTCACGACTTCAAACATTAATGACGATTAATGACCACTATTTTAATCCTTAAAACAACCAAAAATCAACCTTGAAACGCTTCGGTCACTTCAAAGAACAATCATTAACCTTGCGACAAATCACTCTGCAGTCTTAATTGTAAATACGAGACTAATTACGTTTTTCCAGCTCGTTTCTTGAAGATGCGACTGATCGCGTGTCGTAACCGCATCGCCAAATAAATTGGTTCCGTGACCACTGTAATGGCAATTATGTTGCTTCTATTCAACATGTTGCTGTGAAATCATTCAGCCACTTAGTCAATCTTCTTCAATTGTACTCAACAGTAATTGATTATAATCTGCCTTAAAAAGATTTTCAATTTTATCAATAGTTACAGCGTGATGTGAATGCGGTCTATGATTAATGTTCTCACCTTATTTGTTAAGTCTTTTGATTTGGTTTGTGTTCGGTTTTATAATACCCGTCATGTCATCAGTAGTTATTATGACGATTGGCTCATTTTCTGTCACGATTATTGTACGTTTTATTATTTGGATGATATTGTAACTTGTAACCTTTTCTTTACACACATCTTTACCATCTAATCTAACGCAAGAATTGCTACTTTTCAAACTATTTTCGTCAAGGCATGATTAGATTAGGTAACTACAACATTCTTATTTAAAAAAGTATTGTGTAGTGATTGATGCTTATTTACAAACACTGGCTTTAAAGAATAAAAACAATTCATGAAAAAAGTAATGATTCCAAAAGAGTATTTAGTTTTACCAATAAGGTTGCATTTTATGCAAAGCACGATGGTGTGAATGACCCGTATTGTGTAATGTGATGGACTCGTGGCCTTGGCTCGTTTACAATCAGAATTAAGCAGTACTTGCATTACTCGTAACAAAAACGTGACCAGGGAAAGTAGTAACAAATTGTGCAGTCTATAAAATCCCAAAGGTCTTGCAAAATGTCGAGTGCATTTGCTGAATAGCTTGGTGCATCCATTTATGAGCTTAATTTGTGTCAATAAAATGTAATTGTATTTTGAAAGAGTTGATCGTAGCATTTTATTTTCGTAAAGAAGTCAACATTACTGATAATTAAAATATATGCCACGAGATTTATAAAATTGGTCGTAGATTTAGTGAAAATGTTACAGAGCAACTATCTATCATCGTATATATAAATGATTTATGGTCCTATTAGGTAGTGGAGTATTGCGAAGATGCCTCGATTACACCATTTCTATTCCACACGTAACATAAACTGTCCATAGTGAATTGCTTCAGTTGATTAGTTTGTAACATTTCCTCTTCAGTATATGTCTCGTGTGGTTTTGCAATAATTGTAATATGTAAGAGTCAGTTCCTGTTAATGCTACTAATGTGATATTTGTTGGGTTGGATGGATGGATAAATGTTGCATTTTCGTGCGGAAACTAATAAGGATTTAGATGTTTAAGGAGCATAAAACACAGTGAGCAAGGCAAGGGAAACCATTAAGCTGTGGTATGTTAAACTTCTACTGCATAAAACCTTTGTCTTGGCTTACCTTTATTGCTTGCAGACCAGAGACTGCTTGGCGGACTATTTCTCTTGGGTTTAACATCTCTGAATGCTAATATATCTGGACTCTTATTAACTTTACTATCCTTAGGTATAATGTCCGGCGCTCTATCGACATTCACTCGAACAAACTCGCCTTTGAGAACCTTCTGGGTGTCCTTTAAAGGAGGTGGCTGCGGCGCTTTCACTTTCCTTTGGAAAAGTCTTTTCCTATCTGGCTTCGCCGGTATGTCTATGTCAGTGTATATCACACTGTCTATTTCACCAACGTCATTGGTATCGTTTCGTATACCGATCAGACTCATCGGTTGTTCAAATCGTAAGTTCTTGTGCTGGACTGAAATATGCGTGAGCCCATCGTCATGGAAGCCGTAGTCAGCGCGCCCTTTCTCCAACAAGCTGTAGTCGTCAAAACTCTTTCGATTCTTAATAATATCCGTCACCTTTTTCTTAGGAAACAAGCTATCGTTAGTATTATAATTTGTGTTTTTCGCCAAACGATTCCGCATTTTGAAGTACTTATACGTAAAGTATATTCTCTTAAAATCTTGTTCGTTTTCGAATTTAAGCACGACGGCTTCTCTGTTCGAGTTTTTGGTTACGTAAAAGACTAGAGTGTTGGTGCAGCTTGGGTAGTTTTCGTAGTTGACACAGTTCTCTATGTCGTTAACGGGGATGTTCTCGCATCTGGTCGGTTTGATGTCTAGGTAATCCTTTATCTTTTTGTCGTCATCTGAGTCGTCTTTTGTCAGCAGTTGGAGCTGGTCTTTCTCGTTGAATCCAACAACAATGTTGTAGTTGCTGTTTGTTGTCTTGATTGTTGTCGGGTCTACGATCTGGTTGGTGTTGTGTAGCTTCTGGCGGCAGATCAGGGCGGCGCACCCGCCGGTCCGCGCCGTCTTCTTCACGGTCATCGTACTGGAATAACAAAACGTTTTATTAGCTATTGATACTTTTATTAACGTTTTATTACTTTTTTACGACTGTTGACATGTCAGTTGCTTAATATTTTAATATTTAGTCGTAAAGGATTTTATTGCCTTTGAAAAAAATATGTGTTTGTAAACATTTCAATTGAAGAGATAATTTTAACATAAATATTTTTTATTTGTTTTGATAACCTTATACAGAGTACATATCAATCAAGGAGCAATGATATAGTATTTCTATGAATCAATCAAAGTTAAATAAGATAACCGAAACACCGTAAAGTAAATTAAACGGTAATTAACACTTTAAAGTTCGTGTTCAGAATTTGATTGACCAATTTATAAAGCAAATAATCACAGTTCACGCGTCGATTTCGATTCGATACCCATTAGATAACTATTGTGAGTCGATCGTAAAGACTAGATCGTTAAAATCCTAATATTTTAAAAGCAATACAATTTGAGATGTTACTAACACTTATACTTTCACCTGCTTTCTAATATTAAATGTTTGATTTTTGTGTTAGCGACAAGTTTTCTTTTCATCCTTTATGTGAAACATTGGAAGCAAATATCGGTTTCTAGATTCGTTCATCGATATGTCCCTTCGAGAATTAACATACAAACAATTTAAAACATATTTTTATTAATGAAACACTTCTTAGAATATTGATTATTTGGTTGAGATTTATAGTTGAAATTAAATGACTTGACACCCAAAGAAAAGCGAAGTACTAACTTGCGTCCGTAACCTGATTGTCATCGACAAGCCCGTTGACATAGTGGTAGTGAGAACGCTTACTGTGTCGGGGGTTGCGAGTTGGATTCCCGCCCGGAGTCAACAATATGTGAAGACATAGTTGTTGGCGACGACGTCTGGGTGTCAATATATATTCTTATAGAGTATTTGTGTATTATTTTATATGTAGTAGTATCAGCATTTTCCACTTCCCACTTCCCACTTTTTTTGCATTTTCCACTACTTCTAATCGCAGCTATGAAAAAGTAATTAGTCTCAGACTCATTCTATGTTGTTGATAACAACAACCAATAATGACTCTCTTATTAAACCGAGCCGCCTAAGCTTTATTTATTTTAATAAACGTACTATATAATTTTGAGACTAGGTTAATTGAATTGAGGTCAAATTGCATTTATTTTAATACTGCTTTTATATAACTACCAATTTATATAACAACATTCATACCTAAATTCAGTAGTTTATATCGGAATCAACTTTCATTAATAAACAAGCTCGTTATGTTAATCACAATGTTTTGATACATGACATTTGCTTTTACTTCATTTGTGATGTAATTTATTTGATTTGTAGGTTGGTTTTGGGGCGATAATTGATTATTGACCACCAGATGTAATCTAGTCCCTATTAACTAATTCCATTTTTGAATGAAGGAAAGGTGTCACGATTTAAAATTATTACTCAATTCAATTCAATTTTTGTTACTTATTGGCTTCTGCTGACATTTTGGCAATTCCGCCAGTGACAGTGTTCCCGGTAGAAAAAAACACGATGAGGGTTAAGTGGTATAGTCTATTGGCCGGTGGTGAAGAGTTTACCTCCAAGCAGAATTTAGGTCAAACACAAATGACAAACACATTTATTTAAGTGCATAAATTATTACCCTTAGGGCCTTACTTAAAAAACGCATATTAAGAACATTTTAGCTCCCAAATGGTTTGTCACTTTCTGACACACGCAATTTTCCCAAAATTCCTACGAGAACGGGCTCAACGCGGGTAAAACCGCGGAGCACTGCTAGTGATTAATATATTTACTAATTTACGTCATACCAAACGGGAACCTCATTGAAATAACTCATTACATGTTATACATAATATAAATCAAACATTAAATTCTTATTTTCCTACAAAGTAATCCTACAGTTTGCAAAACAGAATGAAATGACATAACCATTTAGAACAAAGGCCAAAATTTTGATTTAAAACGTAGGAAATTCTCACCGTTCATGACAATTAAAATTATTGTATAGAGAAAGCTATATCATTAACCTGGTAACGTAATATGAAAAACGTCTAATAAAGAGCAATAGGCAGGTTTGTTTGCGTGTGACATCTCAACAAAAACACACAGTTTCCTATAGACACATAATGTGGTGTAGTCTAATTCATAAGCGGAGCCGGGAAGTAATATTGTTAATTTAGTTTTCCGTGCAGTGAGTAATATAATCGATAGTTTCTAGGTAACACGCTTACACGTTATACATTATAGTGGTACGTGTGCTTAATCATTTAAACTATATACTTAATCTAATGTTAATCTACGTATTACATTAATACATTACAATAAAAAAACACTGACTTGACGTAACTTGCAAAGTAGCCGTCCTTAAAATATAATTTATTATCTATTGTTTTATATTACACACAGTCAATAAAATAAAATGGCTTAATTTTTACAACTGTTCACAAATATCGTAATCATTTTCATAATACATTTGAATATTATAAGATCTATTTCACACGCTCCGCTCTTGTGACTCAACCCGCGCCTTTCCGTATGTGTCAAACGTACCCAGACAAAACTAGTGTTTACACGTGAGAAACCGCTTTACATAATATGTAGTGCATTTCCGAGTTATAACTGGGTGAATCCGACTATATTTCTATCATCCACGGACACCCAGAGGCTTAAACAATAATTATGTAAACTGATAAAATCGAATATTTAATAATTTTATTACATTTGAGGTCAGCGGGTTACAAAAATGTTCTTTATATAATTTTGGCACTCTTTCATCCAATGTGTAATTATTTGATAGATTTATAAAAAGTTGCTGATTCAAAAGGGGTCATGAATCCATACTAATATTAGAAAGAGGTATAATTTGCATTTTTGTTTGCTTATATGTTCGGGCTAATCTCAGAAACTACCAACTCTATTGAAATAATTATTTTTGTAATAGATAGCCACATTCAACGGGAACGTTATAAGCTATTTTATTACGAAAATACGGGGCGCAGCTATAAAAAAAGGGAGATAAAGTATTTTAAAAAGATGCGAAAGCTCTAGAAAATAGTGATGTTCACTGAAATAACTTCAGCCATTTCGAAAATGAGTTCAGATAAACAAGCAATGTGTGTTTGTTCTTAAGCGACATAATTACAGCCATTTAATTGTATAGATAAGACTTCAATCCCACATTATAATTCACAGTAACTATATCAACGATGCCAAGAAACTATATCAAAGTAACGTAGTGTCTACACTATACAAGAACGACCCTAGGCTATTACGTTCAAGACCTGTAATTAAAGTTAGTAAAAGAAGATTAATTTTTAAACAAGGCGACACGGAAACAATTACTCTATGGACTATCTAAGATGTTCTCAGAGACATTGTGGAGATGCGATTTCACTGTGACAATGCTTTTTTCACATAATTATACAGCTTTAGTTGTCCGCTTGATACTTGTATGAAAGCCCTCACACGTTGTCTCGACGAATTTTCGCAATAGGAAATAGTCTCCTAAATTGTTTGCTATTCCTACTTGAGATTTTACGTCCTTATTTATAGCTTGGTTGTCGTAGTTTGTCTTTGTTACCGAACGAAGCTTGTTCAATTGAACACTTGTTAAAGCACGCAATTTGATTATATTGAGTTAGAGTCGTTGTAAATGTTTACAATGGTAGCGTTCATTGGATTTGAATTTCTTTTAAGTTGTTGGTATAGATGAGAACGCGTTTTCTATACAACGATAATAAGAGCTTAAATGCAAGAAGAATTTACAGGTAAGTTAAGAAAATAACGGACGTACTGTAAAAACAGACCATCAGAAATTACGATTTTTTCATAATTTCTGCTTGTTGTCTCACCCGAGTCTGAAAAATCATTTTATATATTTATCACCAACAAGTAATTTATTAACCACAATTTAACTTACCCAGTTTATTTAAAGTCCAGTTAGCCTTGGTATTATCATTACCTACTATGGTCATGTAAGACCACTAGGTCATTACTGAAGCGGTGGACGAAAGTGGAAGTTGGCCTTACATTGAGATTAATAAGAGTAGCTTCCGAGGTGGAATAAGGGCATAATGGCGAACTTGACCTTGAGTCACAGAGTACATAATAAATAGTACAGTGTCCGGCAGAAACATTACCCATTGCTCTTTGGAGGATGATCAGATCTATTTAGTGAAGCGTTACTTCTCTCACACAAACCGATGTTTAGTTTGTCAGTCATTGTATCAGTGCAGCAAACTCCACGTCATTATAAAAGTAAAGTGAAGCCTGTAATGTCCCACTCCAAGGCAAAGGCTTCTCATCTAACCGAAGATATCAATATAGTGTGTTGGTTGAGATCATCAAACCATGTGTCAAAGGTACAGAACATGTTTTCGCTGGACCCGGGAATTAAATGTGTGATCTGTAATCCATCTTAACTAAATGATACACCCAAGTCATCAACGCTTGCTGAGCACCTACATCGTCCTCTAAGCTTAGAAGGAATAAATGTGGAGCCAACTAAACACCGCTATCTCCAAAACCAAAACTAATCGACAATCCTAAAGACTGTAAAGCTTAAAGGTCCAAAAGGGAATTGTTTCTGCCGGGTACTGTTCTTAAGAACTTCCTTCAAAGATGACTCAGAAGGAAGTAATGAATCAGTCGCCATCTGGTCAACCGTGAATGAAGAATACTCGTTGGAATTTATCAGAATAATGGATTCGACGTAATTGGCCATTTAATTAGGTAACGAGTTAAGGGTAAATGCAACTTTTTATATTCTTCTTCAACTATGATAAAAACAGGTATGTTTAAGAGTTCCATTACTGAATGTCAAAAATTTACCCCTTTCAGTTTCGCCTGTCCGTCTATGTATCTGTCCTGCCATCAGTATATCATCGATATAGAGAAGTGTAAATGGGATTTGTAGTCGTCGGCTGCTCTACGAAAGCTTCTGTCGCCAAACTCATTCAAATTGAATGTCGAATGTATGATAGCAGGATCACTAGCTCGCCTCGTCACCGCACCGTTCCTATACCAAACCTCAATGTCAGTCCCAAAAACCTATCTAAAATATAAGCTATATAAATGGAAATAAAAGTGAAATGGCGGTTAAAAGGAAGGATTAAAATTTGACAAATGGCAAAAACCCATATCGGTAGTTTTAAAAGAGCATTTATTTATTTACGGGTAGGTAGATAAAACGATTACTACGAGTATTGTTCAAAGCAAACAATTCCACAAAGAAAGTGTTTTATGATATTAATTTTGATCAATTTGACACAGTTAGCAAGACATTAGAAATGTAGCGAAAGTGCAAAGTGTTTAAATGTTATAATTCGTACATAATGAGCCAATCCCGTTTTGACTCGCTACACCCAGTGCGCTCGCGCACGCCCGCGCCGCCGCCCGCGCCCGCGCCGCCGCCCGCGCCGGCCATCGGCTTAGCGATTTACAAATACATACCACTTTTACAGTAACATGTAAACATAAAAAATGTTTTGTTTTACTGCTGGTCCGGTCCTAATAACTGATCGCGGTTGTCAATCTAAACTTGCATATCAAGTTTTGAGGTTATTCCTATGTAAATAAATGCCAAATTTTGACGGTAAGACGGTGCGACGGTAGAATAATAAACTTAAAACCTAATCTGTAATCTTAGATTGCCAGTCGAGATGGGTTATTGGAACCGATCGCTTGATCGTTAGATCGTTTGTCCCTGATATAACTAATTCCCACTGATTTTAATATCATCACTGATCTTCTCCGGTTCTTGTGAGCGCGTTGATGTCTTTTGTTTGAACGCCATAAAATATGTGAAAGGTTTTAGAGTTCATAATTATGTCATAATAATATGCTTGGGTTCGTATATTCACATAGTTAGTAACAGTATAATAACTTTATCATAGAATCATCCTAAAGGTCACCCGATAGTCTGATTTCAAGCCAAAACCTTTTCGCGGCACTCTTTTAATTTTAGCGGAAAAGTAAAATGCCTAGGGGTTAAAAGAGTATTTAATGATATTATTGAGATTCGGTAGAGCGAATGGGACCAATAAAGCACTATAGAGTTAAGGCGATTAGCTTAACTAATAACTGTAGTTTAACGCCTATCTTAATTACTTTTGTATTCAATTCGGTGTGACAGACGGTCTATGAGGTGCTTCCACTTTTACTTTACAAGCTGAGAAAGTAGCAGATGATAAACGTTTGTACACATCCATCAATTTTAAACATAGATCTTAAATCTTAGACGTTAAAGTTACAATTTGCACAACATTTTAAAATGTTCATCGCTTGTCCGAGTTTATAATTATTGCTTCTAATTTAGACGATGAAAATACTAAATTGGACACTGAAATAATTGGTTAATGTCTTTTTGAAGAGTTTAATGCGAATTATTTGCTTCGGCCAATTAACCAGGTAAAATTGTAGTTTAAAAATTCCAACTCGCTAAGTTACAAGCTCCCACTGAAAAGACAACACGGCTATAAAAACTTCCTATAACAGAATTAAAATCAATAAATATGCGAAACACGCAATTAAAATACTCTTTCATAGATTGAGTGGTCCCCCGTGTCTGTTTTGTTCAATCTAGTGATTTGTCTATGCATCCGTTTTCTTGCTGCAGTATATTTTAAAACTAACATTTAATAACTAAAGATTCCGATTGCAACGGTATTATTCTACCCCATAGGAACAAAATAATATCTTGTCGCCATAAGTTCCTAGAAAGGAAATATGTTTGACCTTTACAAAACAGTTATTATAAATTAACAGCACGAACAATACTAATCTAGTTTATGGCAAACAATGTGATATTTATTGCATTTGATGATCATTTGTAATCATTTGCGGTATTGTTCCGATGTGGGCCGATGCAAAATCACGACTCATTGCAATAATCTACACCACAGGAAAGATTAATTAATACGGATTGGAGTAATTGAATTAATTTTTATAGTTAAATTGAAGTGCCCTGAAATTATTCAGTAAATTACAATAATATTCAGTAAAATAAAGAGTTTCTCTACAATATTTACTCGTACATCAATGTCATAGGAATAGTCAATCTAAACTTATTATTAACAGTTATACGTAATAAAGTAAGTAAGTATTAGCCTGTAATGTCCCACTGCTGGGCAAAGGCCTCTCATCTCACTGAAGATATCAGTACTGTGAGGAGGATTAGGCGTAATCACCACGCTTGCCTAATGCGGGTTGGTGATCGCAAACCCGAGCCATGTTTGAAAAGTAAACATGTTTTCGCTCGACCCGGGAATTGAACCCGAGACCTCCGGCTTGGCTGGTGAGTGCACATGCCACTAGACCACCGAGGCGTTATACGTAATACTCATTCTAAATACTAGTCGTCCATTAAATCGATACTTAACTAATTGAAGTCATTTTTACACACATTACATGCCAAAATCACTCAATCTGCCGCCCTATCTTTAGGCCTAACAATATTAAGATCACAACTAATCAAGAGCGGAAAGTGATCGGACATAGTGACACACTCGTCAACTTTTACATCATTTATCTACTTAGGAAGCATTTGACGTCTGTGCGTACGTACGGGCGTTAGGTATAATCAAATAGCACACTTATTTTTTACTTTTCCCCAGTTAAGCCGATACTAACTATAAATCTTACTGACGAGTATTATCCTATACTAATTATCAGGGCAATCGTCTCTCCCTCTATCTTATAAAATTTTTACAATAACAGTAGTTTAACACACGGACACTAGTTTAATTCACAAAGACATCAGGAAGTGTCTTAGAGATTCGTACGCAAATCCCCGTGTTGTCCGAGTCCCACGGGCTAATGCGACTTGTGCGCGGATTGATGGACTAACGGACATGTCTTGTATTGTAATTCTATGGACAGGCTAATCTACTTACAGGGTATTTGATTTACATTAAGGAAGAACTTCATTAAAGGTATATTGAGTTATGAGATGATTATACTTTGAAGGCTGTTAATAAGGTACTGGTTGGTAAGAACGAATACGAGTACATTTGTACTAGTTCATTATTTATTATTTTGCATTTTCTAACAATACATTTCAGATTAATGTAGCCAAGGAATGAAGTTCATATCTAATTGCATCATATTATGACTACAAACAGACAGACATTGGAATAGGTTAAAAGAAAAAGGTTAGGTTGTTTAAAACAATAAGTAATTGAAGTAGTTATTGTTTAAGCAACTAAGATGCTGAAACTCCGCAAACACATTTCCGATCACGACGATCACAATTAATCTGCAATCGCAACCATTTTCCACATCAAAAGAAAATTATTTCCTGCAATGCAATTTATGCAAAAGGAATACATTTACATAATATAGTAATGGTTTGTCGAGCTTCGGTTTTTGTTGCAGCCTTGCATAATGCGATAGTTGTTGATATTTCACGCTGTGCGGAAGTCATTGAGATGATTCGTGGGAGAATCTGGCTTCACGCCTGTCGGAGATGCGGACTCGGGAATAACTTGCGTTTGTATGGAATTTCAGTAGTACATGGGATACTATTCAATGGAACATCAAGAAACAGTCCAAAGTTTATATGTAATATTAGTAGTAGTTTTATTAACCTGTAATGTCCCACCGCTGGGTTATGACTTTGATATCTAACTGAATATATACGTACAGTGAGGAGATGGTTCGCTTAGCATTTGCAACTTTACTGGCCTAATACATAGATAAGTGGCAACCGCTAATCTATTTCATTATTTTATGTCAAATGTATGGGAACACGGGCCCTAACATTTTTATAGCAGTTAACTATTTTTTTTTAAATTGATTCAATTATTTCTTTATTCAGTTCTAGTGGGTTAGTATACTCATTAATGTATACTTTACAAAAGCATAGGGTCTTTTAACAGAAGTAAATATACAGAAACTAAAAATAAAATAAAATACAGATAATACGATAATATAATAGATGGTAAATGCATAAATTTTATTGCTTGGCGGCATCTGACTCATGTCAACAATAATACATCACGTCTATCCATAATAAACAATAGCCACTCAAGGCTAAAATCATCACTTTTCTTCCTACACACAACTGCTACTTATCAAATAGTTTTCCTCATTTCCTATAACCGTAGTAACTATCATATAATCTATGCCACTGCTTAAATACTTTCAACAAGGTCAGTGACCGTTGCAAAAAATTGTCGATGTTTGGCCAATAACAATAGGCGACGGAGCAGCAAAAACTGATGATTGTATGGGAACACTTCACGGCTGATTAAACAGATAATTGCCTCTACCGGTCAAGGTGATAATGCATCTCCTCTATACTAATATACCTAGGAGTGAGCTCCGCAATTGCGTCATTTCTAAGGCAATCAATCTTGCCCTTTTGCATATGATTAGTCAATCAATTTTCATCAGATAATTTCGATTTGTTGCGGGCAATGTTCTGTGCAACGAAAATTCTGTGTATTTTATCTTTCTAATACAACTTAACCAGTATGTATCCATAACCACTAATATGTTTTTAGCATTGAGTGGATGAATATACATACAAATAAATCGTATGGGTAATAAAGGAATAACATTTCATAATGTTTACCAAACATAATTTAATTCGAAACCCCCTAATCTTAACAAGTGTAGAAACGATCAAAGACAATCGAACATTAACGCAACGTTTTTGAAAAATCGCTGAACATTTTTACTCCTGTTTTCCTCGAGTCCATCAATGAAATCAAACATGGGTTATCTAAAGCATTGTTATCACCTCAGCTACGTTTACAATAGACCGGCCACTTGCTTGTTTTCGGTTGTTTTTTTCTATCGACAATGAAATGAAAACGAGATTTTGATTATTTTTTGTCATTGTTCACCTTCTGTTCGCTTTCTATGTAGATAGACTGTTTGTACACTGCAGTAATTAGATGTCAGATTGGACTGTTAAAACGTCTTGACTTGACTTATTGGGGTTGGTATGAAGTCTTGGTGATATGATATGAATTAGAAGGTGCATTTCGATTCTACAATCGGATTGAAACATTGTTGATTAGAATATTTGTTGTTTACATTCTAACTTCAAGTAAAAAACTGTATAGAATTTTCTGGTTTTTAAGTATATCCAAAAGACTCTTGGCCTGCCGATTGAAATCAACAAAACTTACAATCTAACAAAACCACTTTGTCTTTTAACTTAATGGTTTAACTTTTATCCAAGTGGTATCCTCACAGCATCCCATAGCAATACTACTCGTCTTGTGCGCCAGGGAAGAGCGAAGTTCTTACCGCTTAAGGCGTTCCCTACCACTATTTTACAAAAACCTTGGCAACATAAGACTGGGCAAATAAAAAAAGTATTATACGATAAAAGTATACACCTTTAATGTCCCACTGCTGGGCAAAGGCCTCTCATCTCACTGAAAATATTAGTACAGTGACGAGGATTAGGCTTAATCACCACACGCTTGTCATCTCAAGCCCGAGCGATGCCGGTCAGTGATCTCAAGCCCGAGCCATGTTTAAAAAGAATAAAGCTGGTTTAAGCTCTATCCGGGAATCTAACCTCAGTCTTGGCAGGCGAATGCACAGTGACCACTAGACCACTGAGGCGTCTTTATACCATACCATAGAGTAAAAGTTAAAAAATATATTTAAAATGGTAAAAAATATTATAGAGTATTAGTATTATTTTTTTCATAAAATGCATTATCAAGTAATCTTGATTAACTGGTGGATACAGCCAGGTGTTGTCATCACAACCTTGAATACTGCCTGACGCATCCCAACACAATAGTGCAATGATTCACCGCACTTTATGTAGTGTCCACTGCGCTATTGTTTAGCACATTAAAATTATATTGTTATTGCTCTTATGGACTTCCTTGAGCGCAGTGGGTATGCAATACCAACGCTAAAGGAGAAGCTGCAACGTATTGTAAGATGAATAGGTCATTGGATGGTTTACGGTTGACTTGATAGTTAGAGAAACTTGGATTTCAACACGAAACATAAACAGTAGCATGCTATGGAAATACAAAATACGTTGTTCGGAACAGGGATGCTACCTCCTATCATCATCTGTTCCAATTTTAATCAAACATGTCTCCCAACCATGTCTGGACTTTATGAATTATTATTTATGTAGTTCTTAATATTCATAACTACGCCTCGTTATGCTCGTTCCCGTGGGAATTTTGGGATGAATAATAGCCTAAAACCTTCCCGTTTAATGTGGCTTGAAATCCATAACAAATATAATTATTCGAATCAGACTGGTAATTCCCGAGATTAGACCGAACATACAAACATAATTACAAATTTTATCTCTCTATAATATTAGTACAGATTAATGCCCAAGTTAAAATTTAATGATCGATTACTAACCGATTGCATTCACATCGGTCTATTTAAAAAGATCTTGCAACATTAAACACTTTCCTAATCTATACTAATATTATAAAGCTGAAGAGTTTGTTTTGTTTGTTTGTTTGTTTGTTTGTTTGTTTGTTTGTTTGTTTAAACGCGCTAATCTCAGAAACTACTGAACCGATTTGAATAATTCTTTCACTGTTAGATAGTCTATTTATCGAGGAAGGCTATAGGCTACATTTTATCCCGGATTTCCTACGGGAACGGGCACAACGCGGGTAAAACCGCGGGGCGCTGCTAGTAAACTAATAAATCGTAACAGCTAATTGTCGGTGGCTTCCAAATTATAGCCGGCACAGATAACCATCAGACAAACGTGATGATAAACCAATCTCTTCGTATCACGCACTGAGGAGTTTCCTCATGCTATTGTTTATTATCATATTACGTAACTCAAGTACTAAGTGAGTTTTTAGGGTCCATTGCTCAAAGGATGTAACAGAACCCTACAAGTCAAGTTACGTGTATCACAGTTTCGATAGACAAGTGACAAAAGTTTTGCTTTCTATTTGGTTGTCTACTGTCAAACTACATGGGAATCTATCAGGGCAGGACTATCAGACTATCACGCGATATTCCTATACATTTTTGATAGTAGTCAATAGAGTGAAAAGATTGACACTTATCAAGGGCTTTGAAGAGACTTAGAAAAGTTATATTAGGTAAGGTAAGGCTTGAAATGCTCTACCGGTGAAACTGTATACAACACAAATCCCGGAGGTTATTGAGACACCTTAAATTACTTACTAAAAACTTTGTCAAAAAGAGTCTTCAAACATACCTGAAACGATACAAACATGTTAATTAGTGAATTAATAAAATAAAGATAAGATTCACCTGAGTTTTTCTTTATTGTTACAACACAGTACAATTAAAAAATAAACTTCATTAAATTTAGAATTTGTACCTATTTCGCTTTACAAAAATTTACTTGACTAAATTGGGAACAATATTGAACCTCTTACCGAATAGTCTTTTTTAACCTTACACGATTTGAACACATAGTTTAAATGTAATCACACGGGTTTTTTCGAACACGAAAAAACCCGTGTGATTACATTTAAACTCTTACCGAATTTTAGAATAAATTCAAAAATTACGTATATATATAACAAATCTCTAGTTAATCAAAACATTCCCAAAATATGCAATAAAACAATTATAATAATAACGATTATTTTACCAAAATAAATAGCGATACTTAGCCAAACATTCGATAATTATGAGCACGTAAGAAACCGATTACCGCCGCAAGCGCCTCGCGTTACATAACCGTTATATAACATCAGCCATGTGCAAGTAAATAAGGCCGGAAACAACTCATACGATCATATATTAATCCAAATCTGATAACGTCTTAACATTCTCTCGGGCTATTAATCTTAACCGAAAATATGAGCTTAATATCTTTGGTTTTGTAATGAAGTATTTTTTTTGTAATTGGGCTATTTGAACTAGAATATTGTGAGAAGAAAACATTGATACGTGGGTAGTATGAATGTGCTTGTGATAGTTAACGTTTGTAACATATTTGATAGAAATTTAATAAACCAAGCCAATAGTCTGTACCTAAGGGCGAACGGGTGTTTCTCCACGACCTTGAAAGGGATTTAGTTGGCTAGTACCGGCTTTGGCTGTCGTGTTATATAAAAACATGTAGGTACTGAATGGGTACATATTCTATTAGTTAATTACTGATTGATTGACATGCATGGAGCAACGCGTGTTGGTATACGGTTGAACGATATCATAACATATGTTTATTTAATCGGGAAGTACGTTCAATTCCTTCCGTTCTGATTGTTGACTTCTTCGTCTAATAATTAATAGGCTCACAAATTATTAGGTTTTAAGTTCATTTAATGTTACGCCTTCAAATTATACCTACAAATTAAATCTATTTTATTTTAGTTTTATCGAACAATCAACGAACGTTTCCTCATTTACGTAAGACAATTATCGATTACTTTCACATTGAAAGTACCTCACCATTTCAGGCAAGAGTTCATATTATAAAAAGATGAATAATCGGTGTTCAATAAAAGTTAATGATAGTGATAATAAACCCTATAATTAAGGCGGTAGAGTTATGTTTCATATGTCGAAGGGCGTATCAATGAAAGCATAAGACCACCAACACATGTTCCTTGCACCTTTTTATTGCAAAGGAACATTCATTCAAATGATACAATCAATATGACGAGTGCACTTTTCTGCGTAATTTTATTTAAAATACCTCGTAGATAGTACTTGATATTGATTTCAATAATACCGCAAAGAAACCGCATAAAAAACCTTCTATTTATAATGGGCCCCCATAAGATCATTTACCTTGCATACAACCAAGCATAGGAACAATCTATAAAGATTGTGGTTCACCACTGTTTACATAAAATGCACCTGCAGTTTGGAAAGATATGATCATATCTAAACCATATCTATATACGTCAGTAAAAGTACGCTTATCGACGAACTAGTAAGTAGACTTTGGTGATTGTACCTACACTCGCACTAGCTTTTGTGTAACAGATTCTTATAAAAGTGTTTTAGGTCACGCGGCCAACACAAGCAAGGTGTATATGCGACATGTCTGTTTGTTCCCGGAAATAAAACTAAACTTCCAAAGCACACATGACTGCTTTCATTTCTGTCATCGCCTGGAGCAGCGAGCAGCAAAAAGTTGCGGAACTACCTCTTTGAACATGATACTGTTTCCATTGCACTGATGTGGCTGTAGAACAGCAAAGATGTCGAGAAAGGCATAGCGCCACTTTAAGTATTACAAATATTAAGTAGTAAAGAGTAATACAATTATGAGGCAATTGTGACAAAATGGCACAAGTACAAAACAAACACGGAAATTAAACATCTGTCAATCAAATATATCAAAATTCAGTACTAAATAGTTAGGTACCTCTTTTACTGTAACCACAGCTTGCTGAGGTCAAACCTAATCTGGCGTTGATAAATCAATGAATACCGTGGTACAATGGAGGCGTACTCTGTGAAAGTGAAAGGGCACAGATTCACCGGCAGTTGTGCACCGGCGCCGCGAGCACGACCACCGTGTGAACTCGTCTGCTGTACCAGACATGAGCTGCATGGTGGTGTCGACATTTATCAGCCTGACTATACCGAAACTTATAGTCGATGCAGTAATTTGTAGAGAGATTACTTTTTTGACATCCAGTTATGACGCGAATATTGAATGAATGAATTGTATGAAACATTATTTGATCAAAATAATTTATATCATGTATGAGACCACAAACTAATTCAGTACTTTTACTATCACGTGTTCTCATTATGATAGGGTTCGTTATTCTGGGTTATACAATCACTGCATGGGTGAATGATTTGAATTGAATTTAAATTGAATCTCCAAAAAAATTAAGATTATCAGGATTTAACAATTGTATTCATTAACTATTACAACTATACGTACTCGTACTAGGTAAGTGAAAATTGACTCCGAACGACACATGACGTATTTTATTCTGCCTTGTGACCCAATTATCACATGAACACTCTTCCAATAGAATACACTTCAACTAACACATAGAAAACTCGATATTATCCTTATTACAAGGCGATAAGTTACATTATCAGTAAGACGCTTTAAAGACATGGTGAAACTCTAGTTGCGAGCATACGTTGGCATACGATCGCCCTGCGAGAATCTGTTTAGTACGAACATCTTAATTTTAATATTTACTTAGAGTTTTAGCCACATGCTTATAAAAACTATTAAAGTACATAAGCAGACCTTTGCAGTCTATGTATACAGTCTATACAGAACTCTGCAGTCTATACAGAATTAGGTGACCTAAATAATTTTAATTTCACGTCAATTAGGTCAAGAATAGTGGCAAAAATAGATCAGACATTTCTTCTAAGAGTTGGAAGTAGATGCGGCCACCGGACTCGGCGAACGGGCGAATCATTGAATATTAAAATCACGTTCGTTGACCGAAGTATTGAAACAAGTTCGGTAACCGCATTAGGCAAACACTAATGGTGTAATTGCAAACTTATAATGATAACATAGATACCTAATATGTAAAAGTAAAACAAAGTGATAGCTTGTAGAATTTCATCGCATTAACACGTAGGTATTTAAATAAAAAAGCATATTTCATATGTTATTTAGTAAACTCCATGAATACTGTAATTATCAAGTACTTTCTAGACGCAATATTTAAAAACAAGTGCCTATTATAACACGAGGCAGTATGGAATTATAATGCGAGAGATATATTCACGAATTTCTAATACCTACGTACCCGAAGAACACAAGAAACTAATATGTTAAACAATGTCGATATTACAATAACATGGTACATGTAGTTAATTTAGTAATAATACATGTACTTAGTTATTGTAGTTACTCAAGTTATCTTTTATGTGAAGCAACATCTCACCTTTGGGCAAAGATACAGCAATAGAATACGTGCTAATAGACTCCTTTTACAATGATTTGAGACTATAGGAGAGTCGGGGTTTAAGATGATATTTGGGGCTAAATTATGTTATTTTTGCGATTTTCTATTGGTAGACAAGACAGACACAGTGCGGGTGCGATTCGGTTGCGGGTCGCATGACGTTGTATTCCTTGTATTTGTATGAAAGGTATCACACTGGCCCGCATTAGGACCTATCATGCAAATACAACGTCACACGACCGGCAACCGCCCCCCCCCCCCCCCCCCCTCTCACTCGCACTAAGTGTCTTGTGCTTCAAATGTAAGAGTTCAAACAAATAATACAATAGAGAATAAGGGAAATAGAAGCAATAGACAACCAATAGACAACCACCGCTACGTTGGTGATCTCAACCTGTCTTTGTTACAAACGTGTAATTCTACGGACAATTAAAATAAATTCTAAAAGGAAACACATTACAATAATAGCAGACATTCACCGTTCAACCGTAGGAAACCGAACCTATTGTTAATACACTGGCATTAAAGAAATATCTTAAACCTAACAAATTCCGATTTCTTAAAACCATATTGTTTTCAAAACGCTTCTATGTTATGTTAATGACTTTTAAAACAAAATAATATTGAGTCGCAATAAGACAAATCTGACTGGAATTTTGGCGTGTCAATGAACTTAAGTACCTAACTCAGTAGGTAACAACATTTCAAGATCAAAGGAAGTAGGTACGTATACTTATTTTGGTCTAGAAATGTATGTATGTCTTAAAGCATATAAGTTATGTGTATAAACCTACCTACATAATATCATCACTTCTAAGAGTGATGTGTTTACCTAGATATTATTTATCTATCAGGATTTGTAACAAAATGGGTAATACCACCGCAGCTACTATCGGCCCATCCAAAGTCCTCAAGCTTTCATGTGCATTCAAATTGTGGCATAGGGACTAATGACTTAATTAAATCAAAACGAAGAAGGCAAGTAAGAACCAGAGTGCTTCACCTAAAGTACTGAGGCGTTTTTAAATCAAAGATACGAAATGGAAATCATATACTTACACCACATTTTCACGTCTAGGCGTCTACCCAACATTAAAACCCCTATCACACTTATAGGATCGCTCGTAAACGGCGAATAAATATAAAATTCAATTGTTATTCGCGTGTTGTGGAGTCGTAACCGAGGCGTCGGGGTGCGAGGCTCCGACCTTGACACCGACCGTAGGAACCTACGTAATTATAACATGTGTTTGTGATATACTTTGAAGAGAAATGGACTATGATAGAAGGGGAACTGTATGGTTGTATGATAATTATAACGCTTATAATATCTTGGATATTAAAGTTATAGTGATCGTCAAGGGTTTATGTTAGTTCGCATGCTACCAAATCGTTATCACTACATAGTATAAAACAAAATCGCTTTCCGCTGTCTGTCCCTATGTAAGCTTAGATCTTTAAAACTACGCAACGGATTCTGATGCAGTTTTTTTAATATATAGATAGAGTGATTCACGACGTAGGTTTATAAGTATAAAAAAATCCCGAAATTCCCACGGGAACGGGCACAACGTGGGTTAAACCGCGGGGGCTGCAAGTTAAAAAATATTTAAGTAAACTAGTCGCTAGATCTATTGCTTGAAGTTTTTAATTCATAAAGAAATAGGCATAGTTTGTTCACATCGAAAACGTCAAGGGATATTGGCACCGTAAATGGAAAAGTTAAGTTCGTGAAGGCTGGTTAGTGTTAGCGTAGTAAACCAACAATTTTCCGGACCCAAACTTAATGGAGTTTCAGGGTAAGACTCAGTAATGAGTATGTTGGTATTATGTATTACCTAGTAATAATAATGGCGATAATTATTGTTACACCTTGCAAAGTTATATGAGCCATACGTGTATCTATTTACGGCTTCATAATATATACTAATAACCGAGTAGTGTCAAGGTAGAGACATTGTTTTTATCAGTACATTATTCAATCAAGTGCACTCATTATTTTGTTACCTTAACTACATAACTAGAAGTAATGTCACAATAATTGGCTGATTTATATGGAATCACCCTTGAGTTTATTGGAGGTTGAATGACAATATTTATTCTTTAGTTGGATAAAAAATCTTCTATTTTTTACGTACTTCATAATCCAACGTAGGTTCTGAATTCCTTTTTTATGTATGTTATCACATATATACGTCGTTAATGAACCGATTTTGAAAATTCTTTGAGTGTATGTTCGGTATGCGTTCTCTTCAACAAACTAAATAAATGAAATAAAGACAGTAGTTATCATAAAAAACCTCGTCTGAAGACGGTTTTTCGCTTGAAAAAGTTGTATTTTATCAATGATAGAGGTAGATATAGGTTCTCTTACTGACAGATGTAGGTTATACGCTGCCAACTACCAAAATAAAAAATAAAGATGGTAAACTTAACATCGCAAAATCTTCTTCCTCAAAAAATCTTCTTTTTAAAAAATCTCTTTAAAAAATCTTCCTCAAAAGATAATATATTATGAAAACTATTAGAATTACAATAAAACATACATCCGGTAGGTACTCCAAATAATAGTTCATTAACCTGACTGAGATCAATCTTATATAATAAAGTAGAACGTTCTGATCTAGATGAATAACTTATGGACTAATGTAACCGATTCGAAGCCGACTAATTGCCTATCGTTAGGTCGTTGATGAGGTAAATGTTTCTGGGTTAATTAATGTCGACATTTGTATCGTCCCAGCTAATGCTCGCGTGTTTGATACACGAGAGGACTAATCTATAATTTACTATCTCTTCTACATAAGAGATTTATAGATACGGTTTCCTATCGTAGCCTTTTGGAAGTTTCATCTTCATCACTACGAACCAAGTAATAAGTTAGAGCGATGTGCACGGGTAATTTCAAAGCCGAGCTTTGTAAATTGCAAATTTGACTCTCAATTTGGGACTTAAAAATACAACTAACATTTCTTTTTTAACTATTTTATACTATGATATTCCTATCGGTTTAGTATTTTAATGGTTTTAACACATCTGCAGCAATAATCGTCACTGTTTTACGATTTGACAGGACAAATTACAAGGTACTTTGAAAAGTTTCTGAACAATAGCAATAAAGATGATAAACCTATAGCGCTGTCAAACATTTAATGACCTTAGTTTTGCGAAGTCTGAAAACTTTGAATTGGTGTTTGGTGGATATTGAATTACCTCGTAAACACATGGCGATAGAAATTATGTAGATGAGAGAGAATATAATTTGCTTATGTCTTTGATGTCTAATTAAAGCGTATGACACACATTGTAACGTTGTATTCCTTGTATTTCTATGAAAAGTCATACTGGCCCGTTGCGGGAGCGCCCCGCACTATGTGTGACAAGACAATCGAAGTTCTCTTCATAATTTTGTAATTCTAGAAACTTCTAAAATAATCTAAAAGCTGACTGGTAAAACACTCCGAGAACATAATTTGAATACGGAATGTTTTACCATCAAAAAGAAACTGAAGACATAAATACTGCTATTAGAAGGATTTCTTAAATAACAGAACATTATAGAGTACAAACTAGTTAGAGCCAGTTTTAAGTACTTATTCAAAGGGCCCGATCCCTCTATGTAACGTAAACAAAGTAACGTATAAATATTGATATATCGTGTCGAGGAGATCACTTTCTCTCGCTAGAAACCTGTCTGGGATGTTCAAAGATGCACGAGTTATGGTAGGTTAGGTGCATACTATCATACTACCATTACAAACTAGCATTGAATGCATGAGAACTGCATAGTTATTGAGATTCTAAACGATTGTAGTTAAACAGAATATAAACAAGAGAATGTTAATCGATATATTTTAATGGAATCACCAGCAGCATCCCGCAGTTTTACAGTTTTGAAAGTACCGCTTACCTTCAGAATTCTAGAAATGATAATTAGCATTTTCAAAGTACCCTCCTTTTTTAATAAACCAACTCTGCCGCGTAAATATTAATTATCTTAAATAGTCTTTTAAATAAACTTTCTTAAGCCTGGCCGCATACGTGCGGAATCCGAATTCGTTTTCCGCATTCGTTTTCCGCATTCGGACATCTGAATGCATGGAATCAGTAGAAAATACATTATTTGACGCACACGTTCGTTTTTTTTTCGAACGGAATAAGTTCCGCACGTACGTTTCGTTTGCAAGCCGGCGCGTTCGGAGAAACCTACTCGAAAAAACCTAATGACCTCATGCGGAACGCAGCATATCCATACATTTGCTATGTACGGTCGCATACGTTCGGAAATTTCCGTACGGAATTTAAAAAAAGTCCCCACTAAACGTACTGGCAGTTTACAATTCCTAATGCAAAAAAACGAACGTCTGCGCTAGTTCCACGGAATTCCGCATGCGGAAAACGAATGCGGAAAACGAATACGTTTTGTTTGTGCCGGCGCACACATTCGGAAATTTCCGTACGGAATTTAAAAAAAGTCCCCACTAAACGTACTGGCAGTTTACAATTCCTAATGCAAAAAAACGAACGTCTGCGCTAGTTCCACGGAATTCCGCATGCGGAAAACGAATGCGGAAAACGAATACGTTTTGTTTGTGCCGGCGCACACATTCGGAAATTTCCGTGCGGAATTAAAAACAAATCAAACCAATTCCCCACTGAACGTACTGGCAGTTTACAAATCCTAATGCAAAAAAACGAACGTCTGCGCTAGGTCCACGGAATTCCGCATACGGAAAACGAATTCGGAAAACGAATTCGGATTCCGCACGTATGCGGCCAGGCTAAATCGTCGTATTCACTCAATTAATAACTAGTTTTTAACTTTAGCGATATTGAAAATTGCAATTATCAAAATGTTTTCAGAAACCAGACAACAGATATTAATCCTGTTGTTTAAGACCACAATGCAACCTGCATACAACTTCTTGTAAATCCATTCATAAAAAGATAATTAACTCTCGACGTACAATTATCTTTGTGGTAAAAGTTGTATTATAATCTACCATCACATTATATTCAAATCACGAACATGACCACCTTTAAATAAGTCATTTGAAATGTAAAATTGCTTGTATTTCAGTCCACTTACCCAGTTTTCATTGTTTATCCGTAAAGTGTGTCGCCCTTTGCAACACTAGGGCACAAGGGCAGAAGATATGAAATGAGATAGAAGAAGCATCACAAAGCTGTATATACTTTACGTATTGACGCACTTTCTAGTTCATTTTACACTTGACACTCATTAGAAAGTATTGCTAATATGATATTTACAAAACAAAAGAAGAAAATGTATTAAGTATCTTTTATAATAGTGCCTGTGATGATACCATGGTCCGTGGTAACGAAGTAGGCACTAAAGTATCCAAATGAAAAATAATCTTTAAACATGAAAGCAATTCAACTGTGTTGTTATTATTTGTATTAGCTTGTTTATAAACAAATTATGTTAATAAAAAAATCTGAGTAATAACTTGATCATCAAAGTTATTTTGATATGCTTGTATTATTATTACTCCGCAAAATACATTATGTAACAGAAACAAATAATCGATTCATAATTCAACCAAATAATATATTTATTACCAATGAATTCCTCACTTTAATAATCATACCGAAATAACCCGTATTATATAACCATAAACCTCCTGAAATAGCTTTAGAAACACGTGTAAACGACGCGCCTAACAAAGGCTAAGTTTACAAAAGTTTTGATTGATCGAAAGCTTCGCACCTCCGACGCCTCGCATGCAACTTCCACTGAAACCAATTACTCTACCGTCGCAGTGAGTCAACACTCTTCATAATGAAAGGCAATCATAAAGGTTTTTGAGGAACCTAATTTCAGTCCAAATGTTCGTAAATAACATTATGAGGCTTCTACATATTTGAAGCCAAAATCCTGAGCAAGGAAATAGTTTTTGTGATACATACCGACACCAATTAATTTAATATGTGACATGGTGACAAATAAATATTGTAATAATCTCTGGAAATCTAAAATGTTATTTACAAACATGATCTGTTGAATATAAAATGACTTTCTTCTTAATTACACTTCGAAATCAAGTAGAGCTAGATCACAGCACAGTAAACAGAGTACCTATATCCATAAACCGCATTTATTGTCACAACTCAATTAAGTCGCTTGTTAAGACTAGATATTCGGTTATCCGAGAGTAATGTTCGTGCAAACTTATCGTATTTATGAAGACAGCCCAACAATATGTGAAGGCAGCGCCGCCGCTTTCACCGTGTGAACAGACCGACTCCACAATATCACAATATCTTAGAAACTTCGCGACGTCCCACGATTGTTTATTTTAATTATAGGATTATACCGCTTTTGTAATGTGATTTAATAAAAACAAATTATAAACCATTTTATTTTGTGGTTAAACAAAAGACGTTATGCGAAGCGAAAGTTTCCGAATTTTGTTTGGAACAATATGAGTCGCTTGTTTCTATTAGCCATGAAAGTTAGTACTTGAACATTATGCTTCTTCGTTTCTTATATTCATTTTGTAAAATTACCTTGGATTTGAAGTCACGCAAGTCCGAAGGTAAGAATATTAAAACAGGTCAGCTAGCATGTGCGTAAGCTCACACAGGTAAGCTATAAGTACTACCTATAGGTGACCAGCGAATGTAGTTGCGTGTTCAAACAAACGTAATAACCATTTACTTTTAAATAAGGTGTATTAACATAAAGGCTACAATTAAATAACCCTTAAATAATATCCAATTTACTTTAATAAAAGTAATTTCCAATTACAACGCTCCGTGGAGTTTCTACGATATGTTTACATTAGGTTAATAGACACCTGTAGAGTAACTTTCTTAGCAATTGCTCGCGCAAAAAAGTTGTCCGACTAGATTCGTTGTAAACGATCGACTTAGTTCGTAATTTGGTATTTTATTTAATAGATACCAAGTGCCCTTAATTTAGGTAATCGCGAGGCCTAGAATCGCATGTGTTTAACTTAATTACTTGTATTTCCTTGGCATGGAAGGAAAAGGTTTGCTTCCGTTCGGTAATTCCTAGTCTTTTAAAACCTGATACAATGTTTAATAAGGACTTCACTTCGCATATGGATAATGAGTAAAATTGGATATAATCCATACCATTAAAACTATCCACAAGGATGATTCTACCCAATGATTGAATGTATTTATTGTAATAAAATGCACTAATTGCCGCATTAAGAGACGCCCATTAAATCGACAATTATCTATGTACTTGACGTAATTTTTAGACTGATATTTTATGGGATGATACCAGTATTAACTTCAATGGATTAGATAGTGTCTTTAGTAATCATTATCACCCACATTTATGGCGGTAACCAAATAGGATGCTTACTAATTATATTAAAACATTTTAAATAAAATCTAATATGTTATGTGGTCGACGACCCTACCAAAAGAATGTTCCTATTGGCAACTCCGTGCAGTTTCCTAATACTCTACATTACTGCCCTTTTAAAGCGAATGCTAAAAGCACTTGTCGATACATTTGCGGAATGCGGTCACTTTATGTAAATATCTAAGAGCTGAGACAACCTATAGGAAGGTACCGAGAAGATACGAGACTTCGGGAGACGACTCAATTGATGTCCGCTTGAGGGATCGTGCTTTAGTGCGCGGCTAGTAATTGGAATTGAGAGCAAACATCTGTTTGTTAATGTTGGATCTTTATGGAAAGTTTAATTACATCAATATTCTAGATGTCAAAATGTAGACAAGAATTCTAAAAAAAAACAGAAATTGATTTAATTAATGAAAACATCATTAAACTGAGCATAATTTTTGAGAAAAAACGCGGGTATAAAAATAAATAGCTATTTGTTAGTTTTTCTTGAACTCGAAAGCGGTTTAGTCGATGATTTAGTACTTTTGTAATGTTTGTGTATCTAAAACAGATGTGGTGGAGAAGGGAAGGAGATACAGGTAAAACCGCTGGTGCTAATTGGTTAGTAGGTACTATATAATGTGAGATGGTGTGGATAATCTTGCGGTTACGTTTGTACACAGCTAATTCACCTTACATAAAGTTTATAATTGAGTACTACGTAATGAAAATTGCTAACAAATTGTCGGTTCTTAATCATGATCAGTTTCCCCTAGTAGTAACTGTGAAGGAAGTCGAGATGGATTCCGATCATTCTTCCTTCTACGTAAGCAGGTGAATTTGTGAAGCAAATGTATGCAAAATTAAGTGTTGGCCATTCTAAACCTTTTAGGTCAACTATCGCGCGGCTTATGGTCCGGGTCTTGAAGAGAGTCATGATTGGTTTTGTTTAATTTAGATTGTTTTAGGAGTTTAGGACATTCAGCGTTTGACATTAACAAGTTCAGGAGCTGTTTGATAAATTATAAAGAAAATGACATGTGTGACTCGTTGGTTATCAGAAAACCCCATCTCAAAAAACGAACCTTTGTTTGACAATGTTTAGTTTGGTTTTGAAAAACAAAAATGTTAGAGATAACTATATGATACCCAAACCAAGAAGAAAGACATGCTACTTTAGACTCTGAAACTCTTTTGGGAATTGATAAAAAAGCAGATAAAACCGCAGAGAACTAGTAGTTAAGCTACGAGTATAAATAATCATCCAACCGAAAGATATGCAACAGTGTCACCTACATCTTAATGATGATTACATTACAGAAGAAAGATTTAGCTTAAATTAGTTTTGGTACATTTCGCAAAACAAAATTGAGAGGTGTCAAGGGACACCCGGATGGAACGAAGTTTATTTATTATCAACAAAAATAATCGTCGCGACACCACACTGTTCAATGCGAAATAGAAAGACGAAACGAAAATATATAGCTTGCTTTCTATAAGAGAGAGAGAGAGAGAGAGAGACAGACAGAGAAACATGTGCACGCTATAGAGAGACAGACAGAGAAACATGCGCGCCGCGCATGTTTCTATTTCTGTCTCTCTCTGGCGTGCGCAAGTTTCTCTGTCTGTCTCTCTCGCGCATTTTCTCTGTATATCTCTTTCTGGCGTGCGCAAGTTTCTCTGTCTGTCTCTCTCGCGCATGTTTCTCTGTCTGTCTCTCTCTGGCGTGCGCAAGTTTCTCTGTCTGTCCCTTTCTGGCCTAAAAAATGTCGTTACCATTTTCCGGCTAGCCCCCTTTCGTAACCCGCGATAAGGAACTTCGTTCCAATAATTGCAGGTAAACATTCAAATGACCATTTTTCTTAAAACGTGAGGTTATTGTGAATAATTTCGCTTAAGTGTTTACAAGTTTATTGCACGTGTTGTTGTGTTACGTCGACCGAGCATCGTTTGGCTTCTGACCTGTATTTCCTCATATTTAACGATGCAGAATGTAAAGTCAACGAACTTCATTTATTGATGAAAGTATTCATTCTCTTACGCGGAAATGATTAGAGGTATTCTAGGTTTATAGGTGTATAAGCAACTATGTATGAGTACTGTTAAACTGTGTCTTTGCGTTAATAAAAACCGATAATTAGACACTAAAGTAGCAGGTTAATTCGTCTTTATCCTCGATATAGGTATGGAGGTAATGATTTGGATCGTTTCAATTATATAGTGCAAATGACTCTATCATATTACCGGAATAAACCGCCATTTTAAATCCTTCATTGATTTTACACAAAATATTTTTTTATAACTATTATATTTCCATTTGTTATTCTACTTTTTAACGTTTTTAATAAAGATTAATTTAAATACATAATTAGATAAACCAGTACGTTTTTTTACAAAATAGAGAACGTATTTGTAAGCACTTCGGTCGTCTATGCATTTTCATTACATTTGTGAGATCAATGCTTATGATGTTACGTCACCAATCAAATAAACAAGTTAAAATCAAAGTAATTAATACACTTTCTCTTAATGGTATTACGGAATACCATTTCTTTTCGATTTCATTGTTCAATGAACATTAGAGTTAATATTGTTACAGTATTGTAACAGCACGAACTCGTGATTGGTCGGCAATCACGTGAGTTCTCTCTCGTCTCTCGTCAGAGTGAAGTTGTAGTAGTCTTCGTTTGAGTTTTAAGGGATAATTAGATATAAGTTTGTACTAAAATAGTTGTCCCATCCACCTGCCTGAATTCATTTGACCAAAATGGTATATACAATTAGGTGATAAATGATGGGAACCTGCTTCCTAAAGCGCAAGGTTTCAAACTGGCCCGTTGTCCCACCACCTTTTATACAAGGAATACAACGTCATGCGACCCGCAACCGGACCCCGCCCAGCCCGCACCCGCTCTATGTGTGCCTTGCGCTTGATGTCTAAATAATATAAACCCGAATTTAGAATCGTAGAATAACTACTTATTCAGCGTATAAATGTCGTATGACTAGAAATCTAGAGAAGGTGGAGTCAGATAGTTTGGAATACGTTATTACACGCTACTGATGTTAAGATTGACTTACTGACGTAACCACTGACAACCGAGTGACAAAGTTAACACTAGTAGTGTGACAGACTCAGTTCAACTGTATTATTACTACGTAATACAGAGCACCCTACGGCTATGCAATATGAGTAATTACAGGATACCCTAAGGCTCTCTAATCAGAAGAGAAAGTATTAAACATTGTATATTCTACTGAAATAATATACAGGAAATCCTGATTAAAAATACATTACAACCGACTTCACATTTTTTTAAACAAGTAAGTATGACGAATTTGGAATTTATATCAAAGTTATGCCAACGTAAACGTAATGTACATCATCTTTTTCTAAGTATACTATTACGATACAAATTCATGATAGGGGTAAAAACAAACGAACACTTTTCCTTGCATTCCCGGCGTTATGGAAACAGTGCGAGTACGCTGCACGCACATTAAACACATTGTTTAATCAAGTATCATTAGTGTGAGCAGGTAATTACTTTGTTGCAGTTTGCTCAAGACACGAGCAAATAACTAAAGGTGTACAATTTGAAGATTTCTTTCAGAGCATTTCGTGTTTTTATTGATTTTCCGGTTACTTTCTTTTATCACGTTAGATACTGGTGACACAACAGGTGTGTCCGTGGAAATTTAATCTAGTGAGAACGACATGCTAAGCGGGTCGTATCCCACGGAAAAATATAGTGAGTATCCGTGAAGACTATGCAAAATTGCAGGCAGTGTTTTTTTTAATGTTTTTTTTTACGATAATTTTAGTGGGTTAACTTGGTCCCGCTACAGAGCTTCTAAGATCACTGAAGATCGACACTTACAGATTATTTTCCTTTGTATTTCTAGCATTTGAAAAAAGGTATGACTGTTATAAAGTAGACGAATTATTCATTTCTTAAATAAATATATCTTCGATTGATGATATAATACGTTTTATACATTTATTGTTTTCAAACTTGCCATCTGAATCTACATTGGAAAACAAACGTACATGACGTGATAAAATAATCAACCGTTAACAATGTGAAAGATTAATTATACAAATAAATTACTCACTAAATGTACTTACTCAGTAGAGTCTTGATAACTGATTTTGCCATGTAATGTATGAAAAATTACGTCAAATAAATAAGTGTCTATTTATTAGACACTTATTGATGAAATGAACGTTTCTGAGTGTTACAGTTAGGGTGGGTGGTTCCAAACGGTTGGTTATCGTAAGAGAGTTCGTTAAAAAGTTAACTATTTTTTAAGTTGTGAAAAGTCACATACAATGTGTTTTTCATAACTTTAAATGACAATCTGTTAAAGCCACGATTTTTCATTTTCTTATTTCTGTTGAGACTGACATTTCGCAACTACACGAGGGAGACTGTTATTCGCCAAGAACAGTTGAATGTCAACTTTTTTAAACCAAAGTACAGAGATAGGTGCAGTAGCATGTTTCCCGCAACATTATAGCTAATTGCATTATATCATCAATGTGCTATCACCTTTCATAAATTACACAATACACCAACAATTCGTTACAATCACAGTTGCGCAATGCAAGACATTATATACACATATATACGTACAAACAGTACATAATAGTAAGTCTAATATAGTAAACAATGTATTGTTACAGGTACTAATAAATAGGTACAGTGTACACTTTTCCGCATATTCGCATATTGTTGAAATGACAATTGATAGTTTTGTATTCTTTTGACAGTTGGTAATTGAAACAGAATTGACGGGTTGATGTTGTATAATACGGCTTAATTTAGACATACTTGAGGTGGTCTTATTTGTAACGTGGTTAATGAAATATTACGTAATCGTATTCTGAAGCGTGGTAAGTAGATGAAAGCACACCTCCTTACCTACTTTATTAAATGAAAGAAATAAAACATGATCGTAAGTCACGACTCAAACAAAACTATATAATTTAATAAGTGACTATGTATTAAAGTCATTTGTTTTAAACACATGTATCAATTTCTAAATTTCACACCACACATTAGACGTTAAGCTAAACCAATGGATTCGTGTAATTACAGCAATCATGGCTCGATATAATATTAGGCAATATCATTAGTTTTGAAATTAATGATACGTTAGGTATCACGTTAAATATGTCACGTTAGTATAAAATTACGTGTCTCTGTAATTTGTACATAATTTGTGTGATTATTATATTGGGAAATGGGTAATTCATGTGCCTATTGATTTCAGTGATGACTGCTAGATTATATTTAAATGTATTCATTTTGGTTTCTAAATAAACTGCCAATTGATATATTTCATACAGTTGAATGAAATACATACAGAAACTACAACATATCTATAAATATTCTGTATATTAGACTGAAATATGTGAAACATTGAATGACAGTCGTATGAATGAAATTAACCTAATTAGTTGTGTAGTTATAGCCTAAATGAACCAACTTACAGCGTTGTCGAGACATCACAGTCAAGCATTTAAAAACAGAAGAAAGTCGCAAAACCCGTTTAAAAAATAAGAAATATTTATTAAAAACTTATTTGTACAACCTCTTAACGTTCGATTAAGTTTCCGGTCAGCGAGCACATAACAATATAATCAATACAAACAAAATGCAAATCTTACAGTTAATTAACGTTTACCTAATTAATTGGTGTCCCAGAAATGTGCGCGCACGCACGCGGCGCGGAATCGAATACCAGCTGTTCATTTGTTTTATAACTTTATTTGATTGCTTCGAAGAATTGTTTACGTATAAGTCATCTATGTATGCATGAGTTAATTACAAAAATGAATTGTGTTGGACAATCAGAACAATCAATCACATGTCATCGATTTAAAATATAGGAATCTATATATTTCACAACAGAAATGTTTTATTAATAAGCATTTACTTCATACATAAACAAGAGAAGTATACATCAGTGTGTATATATCTGAACTTACATATGTATCTAACATTACTAACAAACCTATACTAGTTTATAAAACATGAATGAATGACTAATGACATGCATTAATTTATTCATAAAAAATTTATCATTAAAGTCGTGCTGAAATGCAAAATTAGTAAAAAGCGGCCAAGTGCGAGTCGGACTCGCCCATGAAGGGTTCCGTAGCAGCGAGTAACATAATAAAGAAGTTCTTGAAATAAATGTTTTTTTATTTACATTTGAGTTATTGAATGAATAATCAGTATTTTTTTGCGGTTTACGATTTATGTCGTAAAAAAAAAACTACTAACTACACCTCGTTCAAACCAATTTTCGGTGTTAGATTACATTGTTATGTACATCATATATTTTTTTTAGTTTTATCATTCTCTTATTTTAGAAGTTACAGGGGGGGGGACACACATTTTACCACTTTGGAAGAGTCTCTCGCGCAAACTATTCAGTTTAGAAAAAAATGATATTAGAAACCTCAATACCATTTTTGAAGACCTATCCATAGATACCCCACACGTATGGGTTTGATGAAAAAAAAAATATTTTTTTCATTTCTAAGTATGGGAGACCCCCCTAAAATTTTATTTTTTTTCTATTTTAGTGTGAAAATATTAATGCGGTTCACAGAATACATCTACACACTAAGTTTCAACAACATAGCTCTTATAGTTTCGGAGAAAAAAGGCTGTGACATACGGACAGACAGACAGACAGACGGACGGACAGACAGACAGACAGACAGACATGACGAATCTATAAGGGTTCCGTTTTTGCCATTTGGCTACGGAACCCTAAAAATGATGAAGCATTTGTTTGAATAGAAATAGGAACGCGATAGAAATGAAATAGGTGTATGTAGACACAGTAACATTTGATGAGTTAGGTGTTTGAGAATTAATCGTCAGGAGAGAAAAATTGCAAACTTGAGCCGAATAAAAAACTTTAATCTGTGTATTCTATACAAAATTTAATGGCAATTAACAAAAAAAACTACTTTTTGTAAATCAAAAACAACATAGCGTATAAAAAGAGGTATTTTTTAATAAAACCACATAAAACGAATGAGTTTTTTTGACAGCTACATAAATTAACCAACACTACGACTGATCTTTTTGCGCATTACAAAAACTAATACATCGTAGTCCATTTACAAGTGTGATTGTTTCCCTGTGTTGCACGTATCATTAGTTATGTAATAAAACGAATGGATTCCTTCTTTCATGTGTGCCGTGGTGTCGAATCGTCAACGAAGTGGAACGACAATGTAGTTATTTAGATATTGTTATAAGTACTAGCTTTTGTTAAGACTCCTACACATTTGCAAAACAACTCGCCAATAAGATATATAGTTCAATATAACATGTTCAACTATGAGAATAGTGAATGAGTGCTAAGCTGAGCAATCGATATAAACCTAACTTAGAGCTTCTTTGCTTAGGATGTTTTTGATTGATATTATAATAATAAAGTTTCGCGGAAGCAGGTACTTGAGTAATGCATCTAACTAAAGTTTAAGGTTAAAAGTTAAGGATCCTTAATAAATAATAGGTATATATATACTTACAATGAACTTTAATTTCGAATAATTGCTAGTAACATATGTACCTGAAACAAAAAAAAACATTTTATTAATGTTGATAGTGAAAATACAAAGTCTTCTCAAGCGTTTATCTCATCACTACATGGTATAAAATAAAGTCGCCTCTTTTTCGTGTCTGTCTGTCTGTTTGTCTGTCTGTATGCTTAAATCTTTAAAATTACGCAACGGATTTTGATGCGGTTTTTTGTAATAGGTAGAGTGATTCAAGAGGAAGGGTTTTATGTAAAAAAAATCCCGAAATTCCCACGGGAACGGGCACAACGCGGGTAAAACCGCGGGGCGCTGCTAGTATCTTTATAAGAGTTTATCTCTCACTATCCCACTCTCGAAAATCGCTCGCACAACTCTTTTTCGCACATCCTCTGTATCTATCCCTCGCTTGTAACTGAAGGAAAGTGAAAGAAATTAACTATGAACCTGTGAGACTTACAATGATAAGTCAAAATATTATATTGGTTCTGAACAAATACATCCCTCACCTCACCACGAATGCACACTACTGGTAGCATCGCCCCTAATAAGCGTAAACACATTTTAAAGTCGGTTAATAAGTACATAGTTAGTTATATGCCGAAACAAATTGGCAATACTTAATAATATTTTTAAGTGGGTATCTAGTTCTACATACATGGACGAACGCCCAAATGATAACAACCTACTTTCTACCCAGACAGGTGGTTAATGTTATGTTATACACAGTATTGCTAACGATATCTTGGCACTGTGACGTTTGACAATCTTTTGTTTTTGATACACTTGTGTCGCAACTTGATACACGGGGCGGGCGTTAATTTTAGTATTGTTCGTTGATTTTGATACATTGTAAAGTTAAATGTCAAATATGAAAAACAAATGAGGATCGGCCATATGTTTTTTTTGTTACCACATGCGCGAAAAAACTTTAATAATGTTATTTTCTGTGTTATAATAGCGATTTAGTTACTTACCATGTGAGGAATCATTTTTTATGTAAGTTTACCTTTTAACTTTTGTTGGAAACCGAATAACAAGTTAAAAATGTCAAAGGTCAAACAAACAAATTAATTTACAACTAATTTATAAGGATGAGTCTAATAAATATTAATTTAATAGTAAATCAAGATAATAAAGTGTTCAATAAACCATAATTATCATAAGAATCACTTCCTAGAAATCATTAATGATCCGAATCCTTTGTCTATGGTTTGCGTACACAAATCTCATGGGAACATTGTTTAAAAAAAGTACTAAGTGATTCTTGTCTATGAATATTACGTAGTGATGTTTATTCATGTGTAAATGAGTCGATTATTTCTATCGAATGCAATCACTTGATTCGTTCCCAATGCGTCTATAGTTGCGTGTTTCGATTGATAAGTGAATTGGACATGCAATAGCCGCCGTAACAATCTTCAGGTACTTATTAGTTAAAACAATATTTGAATTTAAAATTGTTGTGTACTAATAGCGCGCTGCGGATTTTAACGGTAGATTTGTTTCTTCGGGAAGTATGCGGTAAAAAAGATTTTAAACGATAGACCTTATATGATCTATATTAAAGGTCATAGTCAGGTTAGTTTACGAACACACATTAGGTCCAATTTTATTAAACGTTCAGTTAGTGTGTTAAAATGATATTGGAATAACATTCTAAACTATTTTTGTAGAGTCTATTTGTTTCATCATGCAGTTTCACTGAAATGAGTAAAGTAGATAGGAGTATATCATTCATCAGTTCTTGTTGGTTACAATGTCTGCGGAAGTAAAACAGCCGACCGATTTAAGCAAACTTGAATTATTAATGAAACATTAACTATAAAAAGGCAAACTGTTTGTTATTTCAGTGCGTGGAGAAAGCAAATAGTACAGCAATTGCTATGCATATAGAGCACTGAACTTGTTGAAACACCTATACAAATATGAGTTTCTTGCCTGAATAGTTAAGGAACGCAATTGATTTCAATTTTACTAATCGAAGCAGTAATTGTAATTAAATGAAAATATATATTTAACACCTTTTGTCACCTTGATGTTGCACCTCACACTTTCTTTACCTAGACACGATATTTTTTTACAAGTTAACTATCTTTTACAATTTCTAGATGCAAGGGCTAAAACTCATTGCTTACTTAACGAATACTTTTTGTTGTCTCAGAGAAAGATCAGGCTGTTAATAGATTGCCTTATACATTAAATCAATGTTAAATTAAATTTCTAAATCATATGCGTTGTACCTACCATATTTAAATATGTTTTTGCATGGCACGGTTCATTAGACTCAAACTAAGCTCTAAGTTTGTGTTATGGAATCTAAGTAATTGATACTACTACATATACAAATACTTTATACTGTATTTGATTTAAGCCAATTTTACTTAACAACACAATTCTACCTAAAGTCATGTAATGACGCACCGAATACCGATTACCAAACTAAATTAATCGATTACAATGAGGTTCCCATGAATCGATACATTTCAAGATAATACGATACAAACGAATCAAGAGGCATCCGGTCGTATTGTCAACATGACGTATTCAAATGTTAATTTGGGAACCGATTTGGGCGGGTTTAATGTCGATAGCACAATACTTGACAACACTAGTCGGTACAATCACCTGTAGACGTTTGGGATTTTGAATTGGAACCTTGTTATACCGAATTTACGTTTGTTTCATTATTGACTTTTTGTAGATACCTATATTACCTTTTAATATTAAGATCTTTTTTAAGATATTTTTTTTTTACACATCACTAATTAAGAAAAGTAAGTTATCTGGAAAATTTATTAAAAGTTGCGGACATCGATTGAACCTTACTAGCTCGAAAAATATCATAAAGTACGTGTGTAATTTGTAACAATTTTAACGCAAACGCCAAAAGCCTTGTATTCAAAAATGTGCTTTAACCCATTGTAGTTAGAACGAAAAGTTTAAAGGTTGTACAAAATGTCAAACGCCTAATATTGGGTGATTTAAAATCATTATGTCATCATCGACACTGGACACACCTTGTTTGTATCTTCATCATGTTTTATTTATAAGACTCTAACTTTAGGCACGAGCGAGGTTTTTATCGAATTAAGTGGGCCTTTCGGAGACTTTCTTATAGATACTATTAATGTGTGTGTGTTAACGTGTTTCTTCTATATTCACTTTGTCAAAGTTTAACCTTTTAATCTCGAAATAAAAACATTTCTATTAAAGAATAATGTAAAAACCCAAGCTTCAAGTTAGACGTTTTAACCATAGAAAAAACCATATAAGGCTTATTATCATTATTATTTGTTGAGGAACGCTCAACAGTAACATCCAACGGACGTAAGTTCCCGTTTTAACAAATTAATAATAACATTAACGTACGTTTCAAATTGAAACGTACGTTAATTGAAACTTTCAATTAATAATAAAATGGTTATTATCATTATCTAAAGTTATACTCAATACTCGTATAATATTTTCTTATATTGTTATCAGATTTGAATGGTCAAAGCCTTCTACGCCCATATCTTCAACCATTAGCAAAATAAGAAACATAAGGACCTATTAGAACCTGTATAATAATTGAGAAAATTGATTAAACAAAATTTAAAGATAACAGAACTATGTATTATTAGTTAAGACTGGTAACATTCACATCGCATTTTCTAGGTATGCTACAAACAAAATGTATGGAAATGTGTTATGATATAACCACGTTACTATCTCATGACATACCTATGCATTTTAATTGCAGGATTAATTTATAGAAGCTTATGGTCGGAGTTAGAGATACTCCACTGTTACTCTACCAATACAAACTATATACATACTACAGCTCGGCCCCTACTTCCATGGGTATTAGAGGCATTTCTATCTGAGCGCTAACGTGCTTCTGAAGCCACGTTAAATTGTCGGCCCCGGTTGTCAATCGATAGACCATATTGGAGCCCTTGAGGTGATCTAAAAACTACGACAACAGGGTTGGCCACTAACCAGCACGAACTTATTTACTTGTTTACGTGTAAAGTTAAACTCTATCGCTTATTATAATGTGACGCTGATTTATTCTGTGCAAATAATAACGGAACGCTCCTTCTTCAATTAAATGGAAGCCATTACTACGAATTCCCGACTAATGCTCTACTTGTAGGGTACTAATGTTCTGCTTGTACAATAAATAGCAATCATAATAATGGTACGGCGATAGGTTCAAACAAAATGCCAGCGTAAGGTCAAATACCGCTCCGGCGATCATAAGTATCTATCGTATAAATTAATATTTTGCAAAACTAGTTCTAACAGCATACCAAATTAGGAGACACCCAATATTGTACTGGCTAGTTTATACATTAAGTATTCATAGTTTGGAGTTAATACTGATTGCTGGTAGTAGAAACATTTCTGTACCGACTATTCTGGATCAAAGGTGCTAGAAGTATCAAATTATGAAGCTTTATTAGATTCGTAATTCAAATGCCTAGTAAAAGTAGTTTTCTCGTGGAACTCTCGTTTGCATGCCCAATATAAATTGTCATAGAGCTTTTATTAAGCCGAAAGAGCTTTTATGTAGACCTAGCAAAATCAGTGGGAATTTGAATTTGAAAACAGAACGAGAGTTTGATACTTACTTTCACATGTTAAGTATAATAAGTACCAGATTCTTATATAATAAGAGAAGAACGAACGAACAGTTCATTGTAAAAGTTCAAATAATCAGTAGGAACCTATCATATTATTGTACATATAGGCTAACTACTACGCTACTAAGCTACGTAACTAACTCACTATAACATCAGTACAGATATTATCAAACAGTGCTTACGTCAATCAGCACACACGAGTGTACAAACACTACGTAAATTTGTCTAGATACACACCGATATTACTGAGAGGCTCCGAAAGGTAGACTTCGTATAAAAGACCATAATTTTTGAAAAGCGTGAAAAATATGTTTATCTAAATGTGCGCAAATTATTTGAGTATACAGTACGTTGGTATCTACGTAGTTACAATTTCTATGTTATTGTAGATTCGAGTAGGTGTATTTTTACATAGTGACTTAATAATGTAAGGAAGTATAGATGTCGACAAACAAATAGGCAACTCTTTAAGTATACTGGCATTATAAAACAACAAACTGATTCCAAAATTAAAATGATGGTGAGTATATATTGTGAGAGATAAAAATATCACAGGGCGCTGCGGTCCAAATCTCAAAACATCTAACCTAGATGTTTTGTGACTTGGAGATTTGGATGATCAAAGTGTTTTTCTCATAACAAGAACACAACATAATCCTATTGAAGTAGCAACTACTGTGTGATATGCATGTCTGGTTGTATATGTATATGTGTGAGATCACACAGTGACCAATCCGCTAACAAATCGTACAATATCGTGAGTTTTCATATTTGTCAAACTGAGCACGCAAACAGTTTTGTGTGGTTTGTATTGACAACGATAAATTGGTCTAATGTAATTAACATTTAATTGAGTAGTAGATACCTACTTATATACTAGCGATGCCCCTCGGTTATAGCGGCGTTCCTGTATAAATTTAATCAAGTGACAACCCCGGTCTTTTATTATATTAGATCTATATTATTATAGTTCAACTTATGTTTATCTAGCACTTCAACCGCCACATTCATGATAATATAAAGATCCAGTTATTCTAGACAGAGAAAGTCTTTCAGCTTCATCCAAACAAACATTGGACTCAAATATACACAAATTATGTGCAATTTTTTAGTGACGACCAGACACTCTAATCTTGATTTATTCATGCCTATTGATAAAACCAGAGGCAAAAATAAACTTTTCATTTTATTACCATATTCGTATGTGTGAGTAGATAACATTTATTGTTCTATTTACAGCGCCGTAAAGTTGTAATATTTAAACTTGAAACTAATGTGTCACGGTATTGAAACATAAACATTTATGTAGTCTCATGAATCATTATTATTTATATGTAGTAAATGTTTAATATATGTTACAAGTTGATATTGACAATGTCAAAAGTATTTGAGACATGGTAACAATCCTACTAACAGAATCTAACTGCCGCACTCAGAGTTCAGAGCACTCAGAGCACTCTGGATTCCTTAATGCTGAGGACACACGGCGACACTTGACATTAGACACTCAATGTATACATCGAATGTCTGTGTGTGTCCACTGCCGCGACACTTAGTTGCAGTTGTTGTGGCAATGTCGGTCGGTGTCTGTGTTGCAGCCGTGGAGACAGGTCGTGCGCAGTGTCCGACGCAAGTGTCGCGAATTTCGAACTTGCGCGAAATTTTTAGCTAGACATTGGTCGGTTATTGAACCGACCAAATGTTCATGGCAAGGAAATGTACCACACTGAATTGCAGTGTCTCCGTGTAGACAGCTAACGACACATAACCGGGACATTAAAATGTTTACACCGATGTCGACACAAAAAATTGCTTACCATGAGGACGCAATCTACACTAGTGTCGACATTTGTGATGAGTGTCAGTGTCGCCGTGTGTCCTCAGCATAAGAGATGATAAGTGATTTATAACATGTAATGTATGAAAAAGACGTCTATTTGATTATCAGTTTTAGTGATGTCTCTGAGTATGAAGTCGGCAAACTAAATATGCTTGATATAACGACATTACTTCCTTTACTAAAAACATTATTCAAGCAATGACTCTCAGTTACAAACGCCGGATCTCTTTGTCCATATTTAATGAACGACACGACTAAACAACCCATTAATATAGTCTATAAAACATATTAAACATAATTTTAAACTGTAAAAACACTTACAAGTAGTTTTAATGTTAAAAATCTAGTTTTTCGCTCCAAATTTCACGGCCATTTGCTCAGCACTGATGAACAACATATGGCGGCCTTCATACCCACTGTGGAGAATCAACCTGATACAATAACACATATAGATTGTACTTTAAGAAAACGTTTTGTATGGATTAAGTTTTGTTATGAAATGTATGGATCCACAACTTGTCTCATTACAATAATTTGTACAACCATTTGAAAGAGATGAAGCTTTATTTAAATATATGAAATCAAGATAGGCATCAAAAATTGATATTAAATAAGTTCTCATAGTTATTACTTCTTTCTTTAAGTTATAGACGTATGACATTTGAATTAGGAAGAGAACCAATAAAGTATGTACAACAACAACATCTAGCCCTGCATTAGAAGTCAAGAAAAATATAACCTTACTTTAAGGAAAACCCTATATAACCTCTCATGGCAAGACGAGACACGAAAACTGATGAAACGAAACAATATAAAGAGATAAAAACTAAACGAGGAAAATAAAAGACATTGCATTGTTTTAGTGGCATTGGACGCTTTCTACGTGACACAAACACAGGGAAAATACTGATTTATTACGATGAGAATTCATTTGTGAATCTCCTTGCATTCATGAAATGGCTATAGATATTTCAATACAATAACTATAAAGGATTTCCGTGAATCCTAGTCTATTCTTATCCAATCTTGTGAAGGTAAGTTCGACTACGAAAGAACTCTTCGTAAATGTCAGACAAATATTAAGTTACTTTTCTGATAAGAACAGAAATACTTTCTTATGCATTTCAATATAGTTCGGAATCACAAAGATTATAACAATTTCCAATATAATGTCCAAGAACAACTTAAGTCTGAATACATAAATAAACCGCTGCATGTTTTATTATTAAACAAAGCTACGCTTTACGTATGATACCGTTATCCGTGCTCAAGATGAAAGTGAAATTACCACCTTTTGTTTTTATTAAATCCGCCTCGAACTTAAATTATCTCGCGTACAATGTGACACATATTTTGTATGACTTTCAGTTTCGTGAGTTTATTCTTTAACTAGACTGTGTCGACGTCGGTCGAAGATACTCCATTAGTAGGGGTAATAATAATATCTAATGTTTCTCGAACAAACTTTCTTTAAATAAAATCCGCTACTAGAAGTAACTCTGTACTGCTATGACATAAATACATTATAAATATTACAGCTTTATCATTAAACTTTATAAGCGAGAATTATACAGAGCAGAAGCTCTGTTAGTAAAACTTGGTAAATCATACCGCCATTGAGACGTAGGATAAAACAACTCAACATACACCTCGCTGTTATAACTGTAGTCACGAGTGAACTCAGCTTTAAAAAGTAGGTATAATGTCCTACTAGACAACGCAGAAGCAGTGCTAGTTATAAGGTTATTCTAATTATAAGTATACTCTGTTTTTTCATATTTGTCCCAAAATGTGGACCAATGTCGTAAATTTTCCAGCCAAAGACGACTATTCCTGAAGAGAAAAACGGTTTAGAGATAGGGTAAGAATAAAATAAAATCACTAAACCTTTTTCAGGAGCAATCGTCTTCGGCTGAAATGACGATATAGGACCACATTTTGGAACAAATAAGAAAAAAAATAGTATATAGTGTGAATGATTTTGTACAGAGTACACTTTTTTCATGAGATTAAATCAGCATCAGCAATGTCAATGTTAATTAATAAACTGAATGCAATAAGTAAACTTAATTACACTTATAGAAGTGAATGTCCTAATAAAATAGATAATGATGTTCGTGAATTCCTTGTTCTATAGGGCAGTCAATGACCTCTTAAGCAATCACATTCCTCAGTAAAGCGTATTACGGCAGGTCTGTACCTTTTCTATTACCATTCATAGATGATAGGTACATATTAGATACAGTTGCTAACCTAATAAGTAACGGTCATCGTTCAAAATTATAGCCCCAAATTAATGGGAGGGTCAAGAAACGCGTTGATGTCTTTTGCTTAGATAATTATTATAAGTGTCCGCTTGGAATTATACTTTATTTTTGGTAAAAACGTTTTGTTTAAGACTAGCAGCACACGCGGTTTTACTCACGTTGAGCCTGTTTGCCGTGGAGAATTTCGGGATTAAAAATAGCCTCCTATAACGTTCCCGTTGAATGTTGCTATCCATTACAAAAATAATTATTTGAATTGTACTGGTAATTCCCGAGTGTGCGTGACACCAGCAGGAAAAGTTGTGCTAGACAGATTTTAGTCTGATGAATAATTAGTGCGCTATCTCCTGTAAATGTGCGTGAAGTAAAAAATTTGTGCGAATTACCATTTCGGAAATAAACAGAAAAAACTAATCCTGCTGGTGTCACGCTGCTCCAGCAGGAAGATTTTTGAACTAATGATCGGAGGGGTAAGTGTTGTATATCAGCGGATAGCTTATATTGGTGCCTAATTGTGCGCAAAAAATGAAATTTGTGCGACTCATGGTTTTAGAGATATTGAGTTTCCTGCTGGAGTCACGTTTTGATAAAACCTGTATCTCGGAAACTATTGAGGGTACGACCTTGGTTTAAACATATTTATGTAGCTCTTAATTTGTGCGAATTTGTGAAAGAATAAAATTATCAAAAATATTTCCAGGATAAGAGTAATCATGAATCGTAGAAATCAGGAAAAAACCTCCTAGCGCGTTAATTAGAGTATTTAAAAGCCCACTAAAGATGGTTTTTAGGTCGCCTTGTTATTGCTAACAACATTCTTAATTTTCAGGAAGGTACATAAGCGCATTTTGAAATTATAACACTTTTACTGAAATCGTATTGAAATTGACTTTGCAAGAAAACCACTCAACCAAAGATATGTAGGTATACATACAAAATTAGTGCGCATTTAGAATAACACAACCTGAAAATTTCAGCATCCTAGGTTTAGTATTTATCCAGATATAAACAAAAATAAAAATGGCCTTAATTACTAGGTAACCCAACCAATTTCAACAGTCGCAAAAAAGCGAGCGCTTCATACAAGCAATTACATACATAAATGGGCAGTCTTATACCGAATATTTTGTCGGACAATGGCGCTCACAATGCTTATCGAGGTTCAAGTGTAATAATTATTATTTCTTTCAATAATAATGGGAAGAAGTGGCGAAAGGCGAAATGGATAGAATTGGGGGAGACAAGATATTTGGCATATCTTGTAACATTCCATCCAATTCCCCTTTAGTTGAATCCTCACCAAATTTCCACGGGATCTTACAAAGCAAGTACTCATGATCAATATAATAATTATTCCAATCGGTAATACGTCTATTATGTAATCCCATAGCAGGCATAAAATACAAGAAAATAGTCCCCGACGAAATGTGATTATTATAAAATTATAAATATTATTATAAAATTATAAAAAGTACATTAACCGTTGTCTGCGCGACTGTCCAAAATATTCGGTATAAGACTGCCCATTTATGTATGTCATTGCTTGTATGAAGCGCTCGCTTTTTTGCGACTGTTGAAATTGGTTGGGTTACCTAGTAATTAAGGCCATTTTTGTTTTTGTTTATATCTGGATAAATACTAAACCTAGGATGCTGAAATTTTCAGGTTGTGTTATTCTAAATGCGCACTAATTTTGTATGTATACCTACATATCTTTGGTTGAGTGGTTTTCTTGCAAAGTCAATTTCAATACGATTTCAGTAAAAGTGTTATAATTTCAAAATGCGCTTATGTACCTTCCTGAAAATTAAGAATGTTGTTAGCAATAACAAGGCGAACTAAAAACCATCTTTAGTGGGCTTTTAAATACTCTAATTAACGTGCTAGGAGGTTTTTTCCTGATTTCTACGATTCATGATTACTCTTATCCTGGAAATATTTTTGATAATTTTATTCTTTCACAAATTCGCACAAATTAAGAGCTACATAAATATGTTTAAACCAAGGTCGTACCCTCAATAGTTTCCGAGATACAGGTTTTATCAAAACGTGACTCCAGCAGGAAACTCAATATCTCTAAAACCATGAGTCGCACAAATTTCATTTTTTGCGCACAATTAGGCACCAATATAAGCTATCCGCTGATATACAACACTTACCCCTCCGATCATTAGTTCAAAAATCTTCCTGCTGGAGCAGCGTGACACCAGCAGGATTAGTTTTTTCTGTTTATTTCCGAAATGGTAATTCGCACAAATTTTTTACTTCACGCACATTTACAGGAGATAGCGCACTAATTATTCATCAGACTAAAATCTGTCTAGCACAACTTTTCCTGCTGGTGTCACGCACACAATTCCCGAGATAAAAAAAAACAAAATAACAAATTTTACCTCTTTATAATATTAGTAGTTATAGATTCTTTATTTATTTATTTATATTTTACGTATAACATATTACTTACTTCTGTATAAGTCGAAGGTAACGTAATGTTTTTTTTAAATAAGCTGTTACATATTGTAGCCACATTGTGAAAAGGTCGCTACTAACATCGCCTATATATATATCTAACTATTTCAATTACCTGAGTTCTTATCTTGTGCTCCTAAACTGCACCACGAGAAACATAGTTGATCTTATTAGCATGTTAGTACTGAGACCAAAGTTATTTGTCAAGTCTCAAAAGTAGAGTACCAACTGCAACCTAATTCAAAGCAAGTAAGTGATCAAGTGTGTGATATTACGAAACCGATCGACAAATATATGACTGTTTACTAAAACTCAAACCGAGTTGCTTAAGCTGTTTACTTATTCACAGTTTGTATGCGCTAGTTTTGTAAAACGGTCCGATTCGGTGCAAACATACAGAACAGAAACCACACGATGGAAATCGTAAGTCATTTATCTGTGTATTCATATTACGATGAATCTATGGTGGCATCTGTGTAGTGTAGACATTACTCTATTTCAAAAACTTCGTTATATTAGTTTAAATTTCTTGGAAAATATTTAATAATATGTAATATTAAGTTAAGTACTTAACAATCTATATGTATTAAAAATACACAAACATGCCTGTACAAGTAAGCAGTAACTAGCAAGTTATATAACTCAAATTAGAACCAACTTACATTAAAATGCACACTTGTCAGATGCATTACAGGCATGCCGGTTAACATAAACGTCAATGCCAGTAAAAAAACTGCCAGTATCCCAGGCATATAACTATGCAGATGATATGCTTTATTCTACCCAATGAATAACCTACCTACAAGTCCTACAACACATAGAACTGCACACTTGTAGTTACAAGTGACCATAGAGGTTAAATATCTATGCATTTCATGTCTAATAGACTATGGACTTGTGATTTACGGACATGATAACCTTTAAGTATTTATTGAATTTCATTTTTGCTAAGTATGTATATAGTTTACTAGTTTTGAAGAGTTTAATCCAGTTACCCAAGGACTCTGCATAGGAATAAAGCCAAACAACGTGACTAGTTTCAAATTATACACCACTTGAAACTTTAAACACCTTCAAAGTAGAAGAGGGTTAGTTAAAGGCAGTGTTTGTAGCTCGGCACTTCGTAACTTACTTGCGCAAAATGAGTTTGATCACGGAAAGCCGCTATTATGGAAAATGCACGATATTTTATATAACTCTTACTATCGATGTTGAATTTAAATCGAACTATAAATTAAATGTTGCTTTGACAAAATTTCTTTCAGAGTAAACTATAAGTAATTAGGTAGGTACCTTAATTATCAAAATTACAGATAAGCCAAAGGACCTGTCATAACCACATTACCAGGTGCTAAATGGGCGCTAAGCTTTTTATAAAATTGTTTTTTTATTTATTTCACTTTCAGAAAAGTCTGTTTCGAAAATTTTTAGCACAGCTCTAGCATACATGCTCATATTCTACGTTGAATACATAAACAAATAAATTAAGATTTTTTTGTCACACAAAGTCGCCTTACAGAATAACCCCTTTCGTGTAAAATGTGTAGACGAAAGTGATGTATTGATTTGCTGTTTTATTACTTTTTATTACTCCATTATGATGCAACGAGCACCTTGAACTTTGGCAATGTTTGCAGAATACAAACAATGCTGTTATTGCAGTTTGAATTTGAAGTCTGCAGATAGGTATATAGAAGGTTAGGTACTAAAGGTTGATTGCAGCTGTTTTATCTTTGTTTTTACATTTTATAGGTATACTGTACAATATGACATGTTTCGCAATAAAACTCGTTGTGAGTTGTGAGTGATGTACCCCTGTTTGATACATGTATGCAATTCAGTAACCATAATGGGTTCATGTAAATAAACAATACAATATTTGGATATATAAATACTATGGTTGAACCGCATCCACTGGCTTAAAATAAATTGTTCTAAGATAAAACAACATTAACGCTTTACAAATGATACAGCAACTTATAGCTTGAATACAAATACAACTATTGTCTAGAGTACCAGCTTCTGCAGTTATCCATTAAATTAAATAAATATTAGCTTATAACTCACTAACTAAATTGAAGTGGTGTGGTATCTCACTGAGAGCAAAGGACTGCAAGGGAAAGGTATCTCTTTCTTCTGATTGGTCCCTCGCAGTTGCTAAAATCCTTAAACAACTTAACCCCAACGCATATTTGAAAAAGAACCTAAATGTTATTTTTAAAAACCTAAAGTTACCTGTTTGAAATACATATTCCCAACGCTCGTGTAGTGCCCAGGCTAATGATAAACTTAAATGCAAATAAATGTGTGGTGTCCGTGCGTCCGTTAGCGGCCATTGGAGATCACCTTGACATTTAGTCGCGGGCTCTCGACTCCGTGGATCCTCTTTTAATTCGATTTTATTTAAATATTCACAGCTTTTTTATTACCTTATTGTTTGGGCTGGTTATTTAAGTTGTTTCGTTTAATTAGCTGGCCTTCGTTTTAATATACTAGTTAGTTTTGAACGTCCAGCGATTTTCCCTTAAAAGTGACCGACCGTCAATTCTTCTGAGTGTACCTATATCTACTATTTACAAAGCATTAGCATTGCCTTATCTGTAATTAAATAGTACCTGTAAAGTGGTTTGCAAATCTGTTTTTATTTGACCCTACCTGACCTATTGACATGGTAAGCATTCGTTGTAACCGGGGACAATAGAATGTTAAAATAAATGTAATTCGCCCGCAGCGGTTACCCAACTGCAACCAAGTAATATATCTTTATATTTATTTCGGAAAGTATTGCCAATACTAACATAAAAATGGTTGAACTGACTATATCTTTGAACCTAACTTGAAGGTGATTAACCTGGTATTTTCTTATTGAGAACCTAGGCAAGTACATATATATTTGGTTTTAGAGAATTGATTAAATTTTATATAAGGCTGAGAAAGAGTTTGCCATGCTTGCAGCTTATAAGTTTTGGCGATTTTGTGCACGTCTCGTGGCATTACGAATATCAAGCTATTTTCAACTTGAAAGTAGCCGACTTAATAGCAAACTTCTCTGGTACATTATTTTTAGTTGGACTTGAATTTACATTGCTAACCCCAACAGCGGATTTAATATTACATTTATAAAAGTAGTTCATTATAAAATGACAGACCTTTAGATTTCATATAAAGAGAAGACAGGTTCTATATTCATATTTTTATACAAAATTTAACATTGCAAATGGAAAAAACGTGAAGCAATTTGTGTCTATAATTTATAAATGTATAGAGGTATTAACATAATGAGATATTCTTCTTTTTACATTTAATTTTAATTCGTGAACTTGACTGTCTAAATTCTTTAAAGTATAAAACGTCGAGCATTTAAAACTTAGATCAGAATTATAATATGTATGTATAAGCAAAAAAACATTTGGGTATTGCGCATCAATTGAGTTGTTGATGAAGCGAGTAGGTGTGTATACTTATTCGTATCTATAAATGTTAGGTAGGTACTTAATTTGTGCAAATTAGTTGTTTAAACATTCGGCGGAAGTAGTTAGTAGAAATATTGAGAGGAAACCTCCAAAAAACATAAAGTGTCAATACTATACCAATACTAAAACATAAAGTGACAATACTATATCATTTCCATGCTAAAAATTAAATATTCTTCAATTAAATATAGTTCTTTGAAAATATCCCTGCACCAAAATTTCGTTTTTACGAGCAGAAAATAATAATATTTACAATCTAGAGAAAGACTATTTTTGTCTTTGGAAAGTCGGCCATATTTGTTTACATCTAGGTTTTTTATTTATAAAGACACCGACAGACTGTATAAATACTTAGGTTCTTAAGTGTTAACAGCTCAGGTTTCCTAATACGAGTAGATCTACATTCTAGATAGTTCCAATTATCAAGTAATAAAATTGATATTAGAAATAGCCGAAGTATGAACGTAAGCTTATTAACATGCCATGGAGGCCAACTCTGCACATTTGATAAAATAAAACCCACGTGTCGTATGACCAGATTCAATCGTTCGGAAACAAGATCAATGTTATTCTTATTTATTTTATTGACTTGTTGAAGGTTTTCGATTTAAACATGTGATTAAATATTGGATTTTTACTGATTTGTGGCATTGGGTGAGAGAATTTCATCACTACTGTGTACCTCCGTTAGATCAGCACCCAAATTAAAAAAATAAGTACTTAAATACCAATTTTAGCTTAAAATTAACCAATTATTGGTATTGCTTACCCACACCATAAGTAGTTATGGTATCTTACCTCTTCTTCTTAAACTTAAGAGCTGGCTCTTGTCGATAGAGTTCTTTCGACTTTTCTCTATCTTCTGCCATCGTCTTTAGCAGTTTGTAGGGCACGACATTACCCCATAGATATAATTAAGGGGCACTGTCACTAAACGTACTTAAATCCAAGGTACCAACGCCCTTAACCTGCCTCTACAAAGAATTTATTCCCCTAACAGCATGTATCCTGTATACTGAGTATTGTTTATTCATGTTATTTGGGTATAACTGTAATGTTTTTACCCTTTTGCAAAACGCTTACTTTTTTACTTAGGGTGGGCGTGTACGGTACGCTGTATAATGTTTGTTAAATATAAAGCGTTGTTTCATAACTTATATGACAGTTACACCTTAAATAAATAAGTTGAAGATGACAGATACACCTTCAACTTATTTACCCCAAAAAAGAGAAACCCCGGCCATGGGTTTGAAAAAAGAGAGGTGGATTGCCCTGGATATTAGCCAAAAAAAGCTCTTTTCCTCTACAAATGTTCTATTATATACAACAGATATATAATGTGATTCACATAATGTTATTAAAAGCAGTTGGAAACCTTCAGAGGCGTCGGAGCCGGTTCCATCGGGTCAACACTTTCACGAGGCGAGACGCATCCGCGACGCTCGTCTATATTTCGCTTATAACGTAATAGAATAGTTTATGTTTTGCGATATCCGTTTTCTAAATATTAATGAGAGGTTCCGATAAACATGTTTTGACACGTGTATCTTTGTGTTGTTAGAAACTATAGATTTTGGTGCGGAATGTCTGCGAACAGAAGTTCATCTTTGGTTGAATCTCAGTCTACCAAATATTCAAAGTTTGGTTGACACATGGAAGATTAAGAAGCAAATGCCTTTTCAACAATTAAATCTCGGCAACTCGTAAAGAAACTTGACACCAAATAAAATAATAGCCATCTACAGAAATATATCTTTATATCCCCACATTTCCCCCTGCTACCTCTACCAAGGATGGCAAATATTTTAAGACTAGCAGACGTTGCAGAGGGAATGAAAAATAGCCTATAACCTTCCCGTTGAATGTGGCTATACAATTCAAAAAGAATTATTCAAATCGGATTGGTAGTTTTTGATATAAGAGAAAAAGATAAAAACAAAAAACAAACTCTTCAGCTTTATAATCAAGTACGCGGACCTCCCCGTTGTGAGGAATATACCTAAATGAGATACTAGGTTCTATTAGTTGCATAAGTAATATGCCTATTAGGCATACAGTAGCCCAATAGCCCAACTGGCTAAAATTGTATGCAAATAATGAGCATACATTCCATATTTACATCTAACCACTTTAAATGGTTTATTTGCCATCATTTTAATTACATATTTACCTAGTTATTACCAAATTTTGTATTAATATAAGCTTACCTCCATATTTAAAACAGGTAAATATTGAAATTATCCAAGGAGATGGTGTTGTGCAAGTAACTTCATAAAAGTTTTATCTCAAATACATTATTGGATGGAACTGATTCAATTTGCAATTAATTAACGATCGCGGTCTTAAATGGAACCGCTAAATTATTATTTAATGGCCTTATAACCTTGACAATTGATTTTTAAGATATTAGTGATGAAAGATGAAAGTAATTTGGAAATGTCATCATTAGCATCAGCCTTTTATGAATGTGCCGCTGCCCACAAGCGGGACATTGATTTAGCTTTAACTGGAAGGCAGGAGTTGCTGTTTCTACACGATAATTATCGCATGTTCGAATTCGTATGTATCATCCTGGATCTCTATAAGTGCAGTACCTTTTTACTTTGTTCCCTAGGTAAGTATTCGACAGGCAACATTAGTTTTACCAAACATTTTATACTCATTATACTAAATGAAACGGGATTATGTCGCGTTAGTATCCTTATAGAACGTATTATTAAAATACGTTGGTACCTACCCGTTTTGAGCGAATTACACTGCTCGTGGGGTGTCATGGGTTGGCTCATAGTCATCCCATCAATATATAATTAATTAGTCATACTATAATGAGTGCAAATCGTGTGAGTTTAAAAGTATCAAAACATTTCATAATCATATAAATACTTGAATATACTTACTCTGATACATTCAGAGCAAGTATATTTTTAACGTCTGCTGATACCTAAAGAAAACGAAAATATAAAGAAAATCTACTCGAATCTGATCCTGATACTCATAAATAAGTATTTCGTAGGTAGAAACATTCTTGAAGGTATTCGCAATAGAAGGTACGAACTCTAAAAGTAAAAGGGATAAATGCACCAATCATAACATTCATCAAGATATGTATCGTTAGCCGAGTTAGAACATCTAGGTTCTAGCTTAGATACGAGCGTACCTAAGTATATAAAATACAGAAACGTTTCACAAATATCTGTTAATATCGTCTTATTAGGTAATATAGAAACGAAAGTTTTAGACAATTTACGTCCGTGTTTTGCTTTTTCAAGCTAAAACCACTATACGATTTAAACATTAAATTTCAATTTGATTACGTATATCTATCCTGTTATACCTACATGGGAACTTACAAAGGTAACCCAAGAATTGATACTTTTCATAAAGAAATGTTTACAGCGGGAACCGCGAGACGTTGCTAGTCAATTAAAATTTCTGACTGAGATACCTGGTTTTACAATTACTTATTAGACTAGGACTACTTAGACTAGGTATTAAATTAATTCTTTGGTAGGTGCCAAAATTGTTTTGACATTTAAAACTATTATTTTATTATTAATCTAAACGAATTCGCATTTTAGCGCGATGCGAAATTGTTTATTTCGGTTAAGACTTGAAAAATAATTTAATTGATTTAGGTTCTACCTGTGAGATATAAAATGTTTTATCTGTAGAATTTCAGTATTTTTCTGTAATTAAAAGATGTAGATACACAGTACTTAGGTATTTTTTCAGAGATAAGGAATAATATTCAATATACACTCGGCCTAGACCAATATAATATCGAGTTACATCGCTTAGATAAACTATCACACCATCAATAGAAAACTAATCAAACAAAAAACATCGAAAGTTCCAAGAAAGCTGCCCATATAAAAACAGAAGAAAACAATTTCTACTAACTCGTTCACACCTCATAACCAAATCCTTTTAAACTAAATTACCTTTGAAAATGTGTCCTTTTTATCCAGTGAACAATTCCATTCAAAATAATTTGACACTACGAGTTCATAACACTTTCGCGGCAAAAATAATCGAACGATTATTTTAGTCTATGGAACGTGTTTAACGCGCGGAGGTTGAATATCAACTAGCCGTCGCGAGTGGGTGCGCCGAGTGAATGGACCGCACAAGTGCAGCCGCGCCGGTCGCTGAAGAATACCTTACCTACGAGGATGGTCAGGTGAAATTTTCTTCCTTCCTGTCTGGAGAAAACTCTAGGTTTCTACATAAATTCATATTAAGCTGACAGACCTTAGTTAATCTTGTACCTATACCGTCACAGAGTAAGTAATAGTTACTTATTATACCTTGGCAAGAGATGAGTTGGAAATCCTGATGACGGATTCAAAACAATACCTAGCTTCCTGGTAATTTTTCTGTTTACTTATTTCTCGATCTAAAATCAACAAAGTACCAAATGGGTTTATTTTCTTAACCTACATACGCTCGCTTATTTTTTTCTCATATATAATATCTTCAGACTTTTCTACGAATTGTGTTCCGGGAAATCGATTCAAACGGAAAGAGGCCAAATTGCAGATATTCACTAGTTTCTTTATTACCATATAGGTATAAATACCATTTATTTAATACGCGACATGACATACGACACGAGTAAACACTGAACGTTCACTTCCGAACGCGCAGAGTTGTCCACCTTCTAACACACCGGTACTTAGGAAGCGGCTTCCGAGATCCTAAAATGATGGCATTGAAGCTAATATAAACAGATAGATACTTATTTATAATCAGCTATTTAGTCTTATAAAATTATTTGAGCAAGTAACCGAAAAAGGTACTCACGAAGCTATAAGGAAACGTATTTTAAGGTAAACGTGCGCAAGTTGTTTTTCAAAAAAAGGTAACGAAATGTTTGCGGGGCCGCACAGTGTAACAGCAGTTGTATGTATATGTTACGGCTAATACCCGAAGTGCGGCTACACCTAGTTCTAACCGGCTAAAACTAGGTGTAGCCGCACTTCGGGTATTAGCCGTATGTCATTTTAATGAAAAGAGAGAGTTTAAACATGAAAAAAAAAATAACCCTAACCTACCGAATTACTTACTATTCGGTAGGTTAGGGTTATTTTTTTTTTCATGTTTAAACTCTCTCCTTTCATTAAAATGACATATATATGCACCTAGTTCTAACCGGCTAAAACTAGGTGTAGCCGCACTTCGGGTATTAGCCGTAACATATACAACACAAGAAATAAGTAGATATTATGTGATTAGGGTGAGAGGGTGTTTGTGTGTGCACAGAACGGTTTGACCGATTTAGATGTGTGTGGTATCTATACTACATAATATAATTAAGCTGAAGTTTTTGAATATAATCTCCGTTTACTAATATAATCTCAGAAACTACTCCATCCAATTTGAATAATTGTTATGAAATAGATAGCCACATTCAACGAGAAGATTATAAGGCTATTTTTCATGCCGAAATTCCCACGGGAATGAACACAAAGCGTCTAAAACCGCGGGACGCTGCTAGTTTTTCATAATTTCATTGATTCTCCAATTTATAAATGTGAAAAATATTAACTAAAACTAATACTTATTACTAGGTCACTAATACTAAGTAATATCGGAAAAAAATCAAAATATTTCGAATTCAATTTATTATTTTCACTTAAGCAGAGTTTACGAAATAACACATTTATTGTGGTAGTGTACTTATTACAATGAAGGCAGGATCCACCACCACTAGTGGGCAGTATATATTTTCAATAAAGTACATCTATTTCAAAAAGAAAATAATTCAGTTGTTTTTGTCATCTTGGTGTTACGAGAAACACTACAATTGTTGTAGTGTTTCTCGTAACACCACTTCTGTCTGCCCCCTCATTATAGCAGTCTTAGTGGTGGCAAAACCAGAATATTTTACAGATTTAAAAAAATGTGATTCACGTTTTCGTTTCGCCTTAACATGGCAATTACGGAAAAGAGCCTCTTTTCTTTTCTATAAACCAATAATGTTTTAAAACCTGTGGATATATTAGGAATCATAATATTATTTATGACTAACAATCATCAACATCTTACTTATTGTTGACTGATTTTAATCTAAATGAGAAACAAAACAAATGTTATAAATAATAATATTACCTAATTTACCTCTAAAACACTTTTTACACATAAATATCAGTGGTATACTGCAGGTAAAAAACTTAAGTACCTATACTATTCAACTTATCTACTTTAAATTCTCTTAATTTATTACTTGGCTAGTTTCTTTACCTCTAGTTATTAAGGACTGACTTTTAAAAGCGTATAACTAACAAATTATTTACATTACATGGTAGAAAAGTACCCCAAACCATTATGTGGCAATCAGGCTACCTGCATAGTGCATTTGAAAATACATATATAATCTGGTACTTATCTATATAAGTACCTCACTGTGTACCAAACTGTCAAAAATATCTATGAAACAATTTAAAACTCACATGGTTGACTGTCAGGTTTAGGCCCATCTCGTAGCCAGATTTGGTAGCTAGCTTCCAAATGGGAGAAATAATCCCGATTCGAAGCTGGCTACGAAATAGGTATTCGAAAGTCCAAGATTTAGGATTTTAACTAGTAAAAAAAAAAATAACCCTAACCTACCGAATAGATCGTTCTCATTTGGTAGCTAGCTACAAGATGGGAAAACACTTTTCTCATTTCGTAGCTAGCTACCAAATCTGGCTACGAGATGGGCCTAAACTGACTGTCACACTAGCCGCCCAATGTGTTTGTGGTCTTACGGTCCCACTTAGAGAGGTACATTGAATCAACACTTAACTATTTGACATAATTTTTCATTAAATCTCAACTAAGGAAGCATATAAAGTCTCTGAGTATGAGAGTTAGTTTCTTGTCTCACAATAATTACAATTTTGAAAAAATATTCCCAACAGTCCAGAATCTAGATATAAAATTTTAGTGTATCAGCTTGTCATACTAAAGTTATAGTTGAATAATCAGTCCTCAAAAGAGGTAAGTGGTGATATCACCTCACTAAGGATTTCACTACCTTTGGTGATAATCACCACATTTCTTCCGCTTCTATAATTGTGGTTTGATGTCTTTGTTCAAGATGAGTGCAGGGTTCTGCATATCAAGTTGGCATTGAGCAATATCACTCAGAGCTCCTTGGATTTTCTCTAATAGTATCTCACCTTGTCGGACTACCTGTAATAATATGAATTAGCGTGTTAGAAAGATTAATCTAAAAATTATATATAACAGATAGGTCTTTCTTGCAATTTGGTTCACTTATTATGTAGGTGTGTAAAAATTTAAGCTAATAGAATCTATAAGATATGTTAACATCAAATATTCAACGAGAATAATAAATCTCCTGATAAGAAAGTCCTGTCTAATCACATACCTCCTCCAACTGTTCAGCAGCTTCCTTATTCTCAGCCTCCAAACGCCTCAAACTTTGAACTTGGAGTTCTGTAGAACTCTCTTCACTGGGGAGGGACTCGATCAACGTGTCAATATCCTTAGCACATCTTGAAATGAGAGTAGCAAACAGCATAGCATAGTCTTCTTGGTTCTGTTGCTGTTGGGGCGTTTGAGACCCCGACCGATCGAAACCGGGAAATTTGCTAGGAGTCGAAAACTGCTGCAGTATACCTATGCTGTTACAGAAGTGCTCAGCTTGCTGAAAATATAGAATTTAACGTTGAGTAACGATGTTTGAGTACTAAAACTTTGGATATGACTTTGGTTATAACTAACCTGATTTATAGTGTCCTGTAATTGGGTTAGACGGTCTGCCATTGTGAAAACTACAAATTAGGAATTTGAACTTTTGTTTTGAAGGGGTATTTATTGGGTTTCTTCCCTTTTTGTCTATTTTGTACGTTGAATTTCGATTTCGATTTTCGCTATTTTCATTTCATTTGGCTGCTCTGCTTGTTGCTTGCGTTCACTCACTGACAACTGACAGACAATCAGTTTTCTGTTAGTTGTCAGTGTCAAAATTATGAACAGTCATCGTCAAATCTGTCAAAGTCAATTAGAAATGTACCTATCTAAATCGAAAAAAATCTATTGCTTTTAATCGATATTATCGAACATCCAAAAGACCGCACTGCTAATTTTCTTATAAATTCAAACTAATAAAAATCGACTAAAAATTTTGTACTTGAATAAAGTATCTTAACTTTTCCACAAAAATTGCAGTATTTCTATCTTTTATCAGATAAAAATAAAATACTAATGCAATTTCTAAAACATACGTTTATTTTCAACTTAACATAAGCCTGCAACAGTCTCGGTACAATGATAATAAATCTTAAGTTATTTATTATCCATCCGTCAAATTTAAATTGAATACGTTTTTATTTATGAATACAAACACAATATCAGCATTTGCCCTTTGTATTGTAATAGGTAGGTAATTGGGTACTTCTTAGATAGGTACTACGTTCATAAATAAAGATATTAGATTACTTTCTTGATTACAAACAATCTTATAAACAAATTGCATTGTTTAATGTACCTGTTTCATATTTTAATCTAAATTATTACGCAGTTTAAAGGTAGGTATTTAAAGTAGCTAGTTAATATTAAAACCTAATGACAATTAACAGTATCTACACAGTGTAGTTTCTACAAAATATCTGGATTAATGAGTTAACTATTAAATAATAATATTAATCAATGACAGAGTATTAATCAAAGAATGAACTTTTGTACCGAATACGATATAAAAATATTATATTCAATTTAACTCACATGTTTAAAACTACGCAATATTATCTTTATACCTATCAAGTTATGAATGTGACTAATAAGCTTACAGAGAGTGATATGATAATAATAAGAACAATTTTAAAACAATTCATAACATCAACAAGATTGAGCGCAAATTCAACAAACATTTTATGCTAAAACTTGACTACAAAAGGAACACAGTGACTAGAATATGTAAATAACTATAGGCCAAGTGAAAACACAACACAAGTTAAGATTGGACTTAATCAGCAGTCTTAAAGGGTAAGGGATAGTCATTATTATTAGTTATTGTATCTGTCTGTTATTGTTATTACAAAGTATTTTAATGTGTAACTTATGTAAGTATTATAAAGCATTTTACTTAGTAATTTTACCAATAATTATTCTGACATAACAGTAATCTTTTCATTATTTAGAAACGAAATTCTTGGTTGCGAATTTTCTTATCATTTTATGCGTATAATATTATGAAAACAAAAATTTAGCAAGTAAGCATTATAGGTATAGCCAAAAGACATTTTTCAAACAGCTAGTTCAAACACGTGTTGATATCAACAAAACGGATACAGACACGCTTTTATAAATACTTTATTTACAAACCACCTATTTAATTCTATCGTGCTAAAATACCTAGTTTGTTTCGTAACTGTGAGTCTGCCGGTAGAGCCAATGCCCATTTGCGCAAACCTACCAACATGACAGAACTTAACACCAAAATGGCACCACACACCGAATATTTACTGGGTATTTCATTAAAAAACATCACTTGCCAAAAAAAGGCAAATACAATATCCGCAGACCTTGCGATCGCTACAGGTCCAGCCTGTTCCATCTGTAAAGACATCGTCAATAGTATTTGACCTAAATAACTAAACAATGCCAAACAAACAACCAGAAATCGTTCAGTGCCACAATTGGGCATACATAACACTCCTAATAAAAATGAATACAACAGTGTTTGCAATATAGCAATAGCACCAAAATTTGTCATTATGACAGAGAAGTGTAATCCTTTGAGCACTCTTAATAAAACATAAGCATTTGCTCCAAATATTGTGGAAACAAAGGCTGCAACTGCACCTCTCAACTTGTCATAATTTTGGTTTTGGTCAGCTGCCGAGTCACTTCCAAATAAAAACGGAGGGTGAGTTATTAATATTACACCAATAAGTGTTAATATTATTGATATGGTATTCCAAATACCACATGGCTCTTTCAAAAATACTCGTGCAAATAATGCAACAAACACTGGAACGGAAAATACTATAACTGATGCGTCAGCTAGTGGCATGTTCCTAAAAGCGTAAAAACTTAACATTAATCCAACAGTGCCTACTATGGAACGTAATACGAGCAATATTCGTTTCCCTTGGGGAAATATAGGTTGCTCCGTGTAAATTACAATTGGCACAGTCGGTAACAAAACTCCAATAAATCGAAACATTGCTAGCTGCATTGGATCAATGTTTACCAAACTTTTGACAATAACTGAACATAGTGAAAAAAATAAAGAAGATAAAGTTGCAAGCATTAACCCTAAAAATGGACATCGCTTAATTAAAGGTCTCTTATTTTCTAGTAGATTAGGAAGAGACTCATCGCCACTTCCTGCAGATAAATCCACCAAATGTTGCAACTCAAGATGTTCTGGCATAGTTCTTGATATTAATCTGAAACCGCACCCCAAATTAAATACATTAACAATAATAATTAACGTGAAGTACTATTGGTTGAATCGAATTGCAGTACGTAAACACTAACCTTTATGTATCAAAATGAGTATAATAACTTATTAATAACGTCCTTTGTGGGAATATTTACATAATTGCATTATGAATACTGGTTTTAAATTACTATGTTATTAATTCTTATATGATTTTGCATCACCATCCCTAAAAATATGTTTTTGTCACTTATGTGACGTAGTATTTCAATGACATGAAAATCTCAATATGTTGCGCGCGCAACTGCTTCTGTAGAGATTGAATTGAAAATGTTGCTTGTGTCCGAATCAGAAATTAAGAATTCTTAGCAAATAATTAGTATAAAAATATATCTCAATTTTATCTATGATTTCACCTGATGATAATAGCGCTCGTAGCGTAGTTTGACGATGTTATGACGAAGAAGCGATGTTAGTTCATTGCTATTATTATGCAACGTGCAGCTCGACCCCTACTTGAATGGGTGGGCATTCTATCTGAGCGCTTCCGTGCTTCGGAGGGCACGTTAAATTGTCGGTCCCAGTTGTTTCAATCGTTAGACCATGCCGGAGGCCTATAAGCGGTCTAAAAACTCCCGACACCAGGGTTGGCCACTAACCTACTCGAACTTATAATTGTATTACATAATACAAATATTTTATTGGTTTAGTCACGATCTTATCGACTATTACAATCGACTAAATTCATTTTAAAAATAAGACAGCCAGCATTAATGTGCAGTCAAATGTCAATCAATGTCAAATGTCATTTTCAGACTCGGAATCCGGTAGGTATCATCAACATCAATCAAATCAACATCAACAAACAAAACAAATTGTAATCTGTTACAATTTATTTTATTATCGCTTAATTTATTTATTGATTTGCCGGACTTTTAGAAAGTTTTATCTGCAGATATAAATTATTTTGTTCATAATGCATATTTTCTTTTCTAGCAATATGTTTCTGAAATGAACAACAATCCATTGAAAATACAGCAACTGTCGGAATCTATACTAAGACATTTGGAGAACAAGTTACAAAATTATGAGGAGAAAAATCGTTAGTTAAAATTTAACATAACATCCTTATTATACTTAGTCTTCATTTATCTTTATAAAAAGTAACTCTTTTACAGTTACAGATGAAGAAATACTTTCCTTGAATTCGGTTTTTGGCGCAGTTTTACAGAGAGCGTTCGACATTCTCGAAAAGTATGAAACTCTAACGATTTACGTTACACCAAATAAATGCAGGAGAATCGCAGAGGTTCAAGGTGACAAAGACCGGTGTTACAGACTATTTGTTGGCCTCAACTTCTGTCCATGCCATTCTTTTCGGTACCAAGTTATTGAGAAAAAAATTCAAGTGTGTTGCAAACATGTTTTGGCTGTTCGAATAGCTATAATACTTGGTAAAACCACAGAACAGACGGTCAGTGCTGAACAGTATTTGATATTGGTGAAGTCCATGTTCAAGTTTGGTGATAAAAATGGATGAAGGCACTTCACAGTATTACTTTACTGCTTCAATGGATTCAGGCAAAATATTGTGCAGTTTGTTAAAAGCTATTCAGTTTCAAGAGGTGGGTACGAATTTAAAGTAACTACTAACATTAGTTTCAATTTTTTCTGGTCCTGTCCAATTCTACTTCTTATATATAAAATTCTCGTGTCACAATGTTCGTTCCCGTACTCCTCCGAAACGGCTTGACCGATTCTCATGAAATTTTGTGAGCATATTGAGTAGGTCTGAGAATCGGCCAACATCTATTTTTCATCCCGAAATTCCCGCGGGAACGGGTACCGTGGTTGAACTGCTCTGAAACGGCTCGACCGATTCTCATGAAATTTTGTGTGCATATCGGGTAGGTCTGAGAATCGGATAACATCTATTTTTCATCCCGAAATTCCCGCGGGAACGGGTACAACGCGGGTGAAACCGCGGGGCGCAGCTAGTAATATTATAAATGTGAAATTGTATGTTTGTAAATAACATGCAAACACTACTGATAGGTTTTGGATGAAACTTTGCAGTAATATACATAGGTTGTTCATCAGAACACATGGGATACAAATTCCCATGGGAACTTTTTTCAATTTCAATTTAAAGCAATCATAACAAACAATATTTTCCCATCACTACCAGTGAAAAAATATATGATTCAATAGTTGTAGAGTACAACTTACTGCTTATATCTTTCAGTCAGCAATATTCTGTGCCCTCCCTGAAGGTCTGAAACTCACAGTTGAAGAGGGCAAATGTGTGCAAGCATCAGCTTACGTACCAAGTGACAACTTTACAGAATACCATGTCCGGGAGGATGTTGATGTTATGTTTAAGGTGAGGAATTATGAAGCTCCTCCTTTTTTAAAGGTGGTTTAAAAGTAAACAGTTTGTCACCCCTGGCTTCCAAGCATTTCAAGCTACCAAAGGCAAAAAACCTGTTTTGATTGGTGGAATATATATTTGAAATTAGATTTTTCCACCAATGAACACATTATTAACAATGTCATGTCTCTTTTACTATTAATTGAAACATACGTTAATGACATTATTATTTATTTGAACGGGAACTTACGTACACAGTGCGGGGAGAGACGCTGTCGCGAGCGCTTCACCCACCTCCTGATGAAGGTCACCGTACGTGACCGAAACATGTTGAGGGACAACTCAACAGTAATCTCCGCGTACGTAAGTTCCCGTTCAAATAAATAATAATGTCATGTCTCGTCATATTCCACCACATTTTTTCTGAATATGGAATATCTGGTTAATTAACTAATAAACTCTACCTTTGAAAATTATTTCAGATAAGTATAGCAGTGTTGTCTGAATGTCTCAACATATTTGGCTCCGAAGAATCCAGTATTAAAATGTATTTTAGAAGTGAAGGATCACCATTGCTTTTAGTGTAAGATATTAAACATATCATATTATATTTATAAGTAGGTATCCAAATAATTTTAATTTAGTTACATGTAGCACTCTTGGCTTACCTAGTTTGAAGTAATTTTTTTTTAGTTGTTTTTAATAATAAAATTGATGATTGAATGAAACCCCTTTGAGTTATCCTTAAATACATTAAAAACTTATTTTCTCCTTCCAGTCTACAGCCTCATTCAGTGACCAGTGTGATGACTGACTGCGAGATTGCAACTCAAACAGCAGATTCTGTTCTTGAACTAAGAGACGAGGACTCGCCTGAAGTCGCCAAGTTAGTTCTCAAAGCCCCAGCATTCCTGGGCTTGCTAGCCGATATTGAACGTTCGTGCGACGTGATTGAGTTGAATTTAACGCCCGAACATCCTAATGTTAGCATCGTAACTTATGGGATGCAGGTAAGGACTGTTTCTACAATACTATCTAGTACATGTTATAGTCCTTGCACTGCAGCATAACAAGATTAGTAAAACAATAATAATCATCTTGAAATCATTGCTGTCTGCTGTCACGTGTCCATAAGGCGATCTCTACTGTTATCATAAATGCTAAAGAACTACTAATACGCACGTTATGTAAAAAAGTAATAATCCCAAATTCAAAATAGAAATTTCGGAAAAGATACTGTCGAATCTATTTTTACAAAACATATCTGCAATTTCCAGGACCGATCGTGTATAGATATGCCCAAGTCCTCGGATATGGTGCAGAGCTTCAGTTGTGAACAAGCCGTCACCCTGAAGTATCATCTCCATCACATTAGGCTTATCATGAAAGCTCTCGCTATATCTACTAAGGTAAGCGATCAAAACCGAACTGGTTGGTTACTGTTAATATTACAGATGAAGCCCCTTATTATAGTCGCCATGGCGCTAGTGTGAAATTTTCTGCGTCGCACTTACGTTATTTTCCAAAATTTAGTGCCATCGCGCAAGTACAAGTGGTTAGGCCACAATTTTGGAAAATAACATAAGTGCAATGTAGATATTTTCTATCCATCCATTCTTTAAATTAGATCAGAAAATGTCTCACTCAGAGATTCCCCAACATCTTCCAAGCATCGCATCATCTTAAGCGATTGTTTTATTTTATTGTAACTGTCACATATTTATTCCAGGTAGTCCTACGATGCAGCGCCAATGGCTTGTTACTGCTTCAACTGAAATTAGAGAAAGAAGACCAAAGACAAATGTTCTCGGAATTCTACATAGTGCCTCTACTTGATGACTGATAGTCAATTGTTTTTAAGTTTTGTTTGTTTTCCAATGTTGGATACTGATTTACACGAGGTTCATGTCAGTCCAACATTATCTTAGGACTTAGACAATATCTCTATAAAAACTGCTATGCCCATTGCTGGGATAAGTCCCACTGTTTGAAAAACTTTTGGGGACTACAAAAAGAGCATAGTCTGAACTAGTCAATATAACATAGATGTTTTGATGTTTTCTAAAATATGCTGGTTTTATCACTACATAGTATAAAATAAAGTCGTCTCTTTTTCGTGTCTGTCACACTGTTTGTCTGTCTGTATGCTTAAATCTTTAAAATTACGCAACGGATTTTGATGCGGTTTTTTGTAATAGGTAGAGTGATTCAAGAGAAAGGTTTTTATGTAAAAAAAAATCCCGAAATTCCCACGGGAACGGGTACAACGCGGGTAAAACCGCGGGGCGCTGCTAGTATTCATATATGTTGATCCATTTGTATGCGTATGTAGTTTTGAAATATATCAAATAGTGTGAAGTGCTATTTTGGATATCTCGCGAGCTTACAACTTTTTATCGATCGGTTTAAAAAAAAATTTGATTGTATATTTTAAAACTGTTAGCGATGGATTAAACCCTTTTGTGTACCCTATTCATAAACGCATTTTAACAGCATTTCAGCTATTAAATGGTTTGTTCCTTTTCGACATACGCTATTTTCGAAAGAGGAAAAGAGACAAAACAATTTATAATAGTGTTTTAGCTAAAGAGCGTATGAATTAGGTGATTAATATTAAAGTGCGACAATTTTTGCCTACATATAAGTAGGCAAAAATAATAAGATTAATAATAAGCACGAGTGTAAATAAATGAAGTTTATAAAAAAGTAAACAAATTGCAAAATATACTGTTTTATTATTCAAATATTAGATACAAAGGAATGCATATTAGTTAACAATCGAACTTCGATAAAATTAAAACTGTTCGTTAATATCAATTCCAATAGGTACTATACACTCAGAATACAAGGTTGCATTAAGGTATATTGTGCCATACAGAGACGTATTTAGGCTTGGGCGACAGGGGCAAGCAATGGGTACATTTTTAAAGAAGTTTTTACTTAACTGCGCCCTAAGCCAGATGATTAAGAGTTCAATTTAGTCAACGAAACAATATTTTCTATCTTTGCTATAGAATTTCAACACATTTATTGGTAATTTTAATAATTTTAACGATATTCGTTTTAAGTAATTTATTCTGTGTTCCTTAGCTCCATAGCGACGTATTTTCCTGGGTAATTACCTACTAACAAATACAAATAAATTACCTCCTATATTATAATACACTGATAATTTCGTATTCACCTAACATTTTACTATACGTATTTATAAAATCCAATTTACCCCTGTCTAATTAATTTAAACATTTAATAGAATAGAAACTTCGTTTCCCCAAACCGTCTTGGAGTAATTCATTTGACACTCATTCGTCTGGACTAGACTAACGAATAGCATAGAAGGCGACGAAACACGATATAATAAAAACTGATAGTTGATTGGTGGAAATTTTAAAATTCGAGTTTTATTTTGTGTCTCCATTATTAAATCTTGTCACGTTTTGTCGCCTAGTGTGACTCGTTGTGCTAGCCGGGCTGCTTATAAAGGCTCGGTCTATAATGTCAATTTAATCCTATTAAGTATTATGTTTATGACCAAATAATGAATATATGAATATGACTTCTTAAATTCAATAGGTCTTATTTCTATGGACACTGGAAAAATAATCGTCAAATGTATGTACGAGGCATTAAAAGATTCTTGCAGAAAAAGTCTTCAATATTAGTTTGAGAACAGCACTAGATGTTTTTAACAGGTATTATATTATACCTTAGTACTTATGAAATTATTTTTTGAGACCGAGCCCTAAAAGTGAAGTACTTAATACCTTAACTACTAATACATAAGGATCTGTGAGTAATAGGTACCAAAAGGGCAGTGACAAACATTCATATCATTTACTTACAATAAGTTGCATAAATAAATAAATAACTTACTTTCTAAATGGGCTAAGCCCACCTATCGATACAAATTAGCCTTAAATGTGTATTGCACTAATAACAAAAATAATTTAAAAACAAATAAAAGTTCAAATATAAAGTGCTGTTGGAATAATACTAAATTGGGCTAATGAAGTGAAATTTAAATAATTGTTGACGTAAGAATAATAAACATTTTAGTCTATGGTTTGTAGTAACTTATAGATATGATTATACAATATGAATAGCTGAGATTATACTATATAGTCGTTTATACAGCACTGTTTGTTAAAGATTATTGGCTAAAATATATTAATTTATACTGTTATAGCGATCCGTACGGTAGTTATAAAATATTGGCTAACTAATATCATAAATGCAAAAGTTTGTAGAGATAGTTTCATCAAGTGTGTATCCCAGATATTCTTTAATGAAACTTATAGAACTTGGGTGCAACCGTGGGTGAATGTGGCAAAATTATTTTATTATTAAATATTGCCTGCTTGGAGGAGCGCGGAACTTAATATTAAGAGTCCTTTAGCTAAAGCATTATACATACTTATAGCTTACTATATTATGCGTGATCAAACCAACCTATCCATAGTTAGTTGTTTGTAACCTTTAAACCCCGACGCAAAAGAGGGTTGTTATAAGTTTGACATCGATGTCTGTGTCTATCTTTAGTACCGTAGCTCTCAAACGGATGAAGCGATTGCGGTTTCTAATTTTAAAGCCAGTTTTTTGGAAAAATCGGTCAGCCGTTTTTGCGTTATTTTTTTTATATTTTTATTTTCAGCCTGACTTGTCCCACTGCAGGGCAAAGGCCTCCCTACCCTCTTTCCACCTTTCTCTATTGAGTGCTAGACTGGGCCAATCCTTCGTGAAGGTGTCGAGCTCGTCTCGCTATCGCCTCCTCGGTGTGCCGCGACATCGTTTCCGATCTTGTGGGACCCACTGAGTGGTGACTTTGGCCCACCAATCATCCGACATGCGGCAGACGTGTCCCGCCCAGTTGTATTTTAGACTAGCTGCCTTTTGGGTCACGTCGGTAATTTGGGTTCGAGAGCGCAGTATGGTGTTTCTAATACGATCGCTCAGCTTAATGCCGAGAATACTGCGCTCCATAGCCCGCTGGCAGACCTCCAGGTCGGATCGCTGACGTTCAGTCAAAGACCAAGTTTGCGCTCCGTACGTCAAGATGGGGAGGATGCACACGTCCATGAGTCTGCGTTTGAGGGATAGTGGTGTTTTTTGCGTTGGGGGTTTTATTTTTTTTTCTTGGAAGGAATGGGGAGAGGCCTATAATTCACATGTATGGTGCTTTTCATCTCAAAATTCCAAAAGGAAAGGATAATACCACAGGTTCCAAATTATTCTTACAATTAATTGTACACTTTTCTTTCTATCTAATTACGTCTTATGAAATCTCCCCGAGTATAAATATTATAAAAACGCCATCCATACCTTTCAAACGTGCATATACCTCTCGCTATTAGTTTTGGAACTTACTTATGTTATGTCTTGCAGCCTAACTATAAGTCCTTCCCTGCCCCCATGTATTTTATAGATGCAGGGACAGAAACATATTCGTATAAAACCAACGCAACATATTCTTATTTTATTAAGTGTAGATTTTCAATTTCTTTTCAAATAATTATCATGCTATGACTAGATATAGATATAACAAACCAAAAACATTTTACTATGCTTGCATATTTTTCTATGTAAAGCCTATTACCACTGGTTAATAAAATCGCCCAGTGTATCAATTACTACCTACCTAACGTTACGATTTTCAGCTATATATCAGCCTTGTCGGCTAGTAGGTAGTGAGGTCGTTTAGTATGACTATTCACGGAGGCGTATCATTACCTACATGCGTATTCGTTATCAATAGCTTGGTCAGACTTGGTGTAAGGGTCTTTACGCGGAACGTATGTAACTAATACAGCGATATGGACGTTGGACATTAAGTTGACGCTTTGTATTTTCATAGTTTTGAATAAGATCTAAATATGTAAGTAACATAATAATAACGAATACGCGATTGATGACGCCTCCTAGGACAGTGGGCATTCATATAATTGAAAAACTTTCAAACATTAACGTAACTGAGTTTCCTACAACATATAGTAGTAAGCAAGCGCGCTCCTGCAGGCTTATGTTAGACGAAGCTGTACTGGTTGTCGACGGCGCGAATGTCGTGGTGCGCTATGAGCAGTGCTTCGAGCTCCGCGCGGCGCATGCGCACGTCACTGCCGTGTGTCACGCCCTCTCTCTGGAATTAATGAAATGTTTGATTACACTACAGCTTTAGACTTAATAATCTGGCCTATACAATATAAATGTGTTTTGAGACCTTTGGAATAAAAATAAGACATATACTATACAATAGGGGTATAATATACATACTTAATCCTTCCAACTACTGATATCTTCGGTGCAAGCTATAGCAGGCAGTAGGGTCATATAGACGATTTGATTGTGTTGCACAATACCAAGGTTTTGAATTTAAGTTTTTATACATAATATAAATACATCTGTGGTAAGAGTTTGACAATAATTTACAACAAAATATCAACATACACAACATTTTGACAAATTCAAGCAAAACAAGTATAACATCTATATAAAAAGCAAAGATAAACTTACCATACAAAACTTAATACAAACGTAGAAAAGGCAGCAAAATAAAAACAAAGCCATTCCATAGACAAAGTATTTTAATAATAAAAAAATGTACAAACAGAAATTAAAATTAAAGCTCGGAAGAACATGATTTTGTACAAAATACAATCAAACGTACAAACTAAATACAATGTTAGTGTATTATATTTAACAGTCCTTTGTGTAAAATAAAAACCTATGGTTATTTTATTAAAAACTATTTACTAACACTTGGGGTTATCTTGTGTATGCTACAGTCTATAAGAAAACAAACAAGCAAAGAGGCTCTGCCACCTGGTGGCCGGAAATCACATTTTTTGACAGTGACACCCAGATAGATCTGTCATCTATAGTCCATGCGATCTTGTACTTATCGCAATGGGCATTGGGCACGGTAGGCGATTTGTCTATAAAATAGCGTTAGTCTAAAATCCACAAAGGATTTCTTTAAATCCTATTAGTCTTGAATAGCAAAATATATGCATCTGCGACTATCAGAGTATTCAAACTTCAAACAAAGTGTAAATATAAGATATAAATTTAAATACACAAAATTATAAAAAGTAATACTATATTGACCAAAACTGTTACTACATAATTAATGTACATTATATAAGATGAGCGTTTAATATACGAATAAAATGCAGTAAACAAATATTATATATAGTTTCCTAATTGAGCTGCTGAAAAGCTCGAACAAATTAATATTTTGTAATAAAGTTTAAACTCTAACATTGTGATATACGAATTAATATTCTTCTAAATATGAATAATAATTTCCGTCAATAAATAAAATGCAATTAGGAATCAAAAGTTAAACACAATGTAATATGTACTATCTAATATATTTATATGTAAAACGAATCATCACATTTTATAAGCGAGATTCATAAATATTAGGTATTCATAGAAGAATAATAATAATGTAAACTTCAGTAGCAAGTAGATACATAACATTATTTATATGTGGCAACAAAACGCAAATTAAAGCTTATTATTTTAGAAAAAACACTTGTATTGCTTATTATTTTATTAAAATAATACAAAGAAGTGTTTCCTATGGCTACACTGAATATGAAGAGATAACTCCACTTTTTCTTAGCTATGTAGTCGCCATTTATATGTTCCATTTCACAAATGGTAAAAAAATCAAACAAAAACTAGTCTACATGACATTTAGCAACAAAAAACAATGATGCAATACAAACAACAATCATGCGGCAATAGACAATATGTTACAAACAAAGAAAAAAATACTTATGTTTTAATATTGTGATGTTAAACTTATAACAGTAAAGTATAAAGATATTTTAATCGTTTGGGATAGCTATGGCTCCAAGTAGACTTGAAAATGCAACATTTAAATTAGCATCATTAAGGCATTCGGTGGGATATTTTATGCCTCTGTATTTTCAAAATTTGTATATTTATTTCAAGTGAAGATATAATAAATACATACATATGAAAATTCAATAATAAATTAATGCTTACTTAGATATAAAATATACAATTATGGTATTGACCTTATATTAGTAAATACGTATTTTTACTGAAGGCCAAATGAGCAGCAAGTTAAAGTAACCCAGTACTTTGTAAACATAATTGACTGATAATGGACAACATATTTCGACAATGTCAGAATTCCATTACAATATAATTTCAATATGTAATTCGGATGTACCGATTTGAGGCGATTATTACGCAACCAAACAAAACTTTAGTCAAACAAGGTGTCAAAAACAAGTTTCAAAGCTATTTACAACATCACTAGAAAGCTTCTTATCTACCCAAAAAATGCAACAATTTCACTGTAACAACACTGTAAATGACACCGTGACATATGACATTACACATGTGACACCGGTCAAAGTGACATGACAACTGTCAGGCGACAGCTGTCAACGTGACATGGCATGTGTTAACGGTTGACATGCCATCTGATAGTATCGACTGTCAGTGACAGCCATCGACAGACATGGCAAATCTATGAAACAATCTGCGTGTGGCTCACTTGTTGCCGGTTGCCGTCCTGGCAGACGACGTACTCGGTGAGCGTGACGTCGGCGGTGCCACCCGACTCGAGCGGGATCGGGTGGGCTCGGAAGTGCTCCAACATGTCGAGCACGTTCGGGAACCAGAGGTGCTGCACGCGGCACTGGCCCGAGTCGCTTAGCGTCATGCGCAGGTGCTTCGCGCGGCCCTGGAATCATGCATTATGTGATTTATTATATGTAGGCAAGAAAATGGGCGCAGAAATTGATGAGGGGTAGGTATTGGATTCACAAAAGAGTCCGTCCATCTAAAAATCCCTATGATTATGCCACGACACTCCGCATCGACTCTGCAACAAGTGCACTCCCTTCTTCCTCCTTAAGAGGCTGCATAAGACTAGTGCGTATGGGCGGTCCTCTTTACGATTTATATTTATGATACTAGCAGCACCCGCCATTCAAACCGTTCCCACTGGATTTTGGGATTAAAATACCTCAAGTTACTCCTGTACAACTTAACCTGTCAGTCAAAGTCTCTTTAAAAACATTATAAAATAAGTGTCAAAACTTACCTGAAAGTTGAAAGTAAGCACATACTCCCCCCTTCTTGTTTCGCTCTGCCTCACTAGATAGCATCCGTGGGCCGACGCTCCGCCGGCCAGCACGCAGCCCGCGGCGGCGGCTCGCGCTAAAGTACCGTGGAACCACGGCCACTCAGCCAGTGATATACAGCTAGAGGACTCGCAGTTCTCTTCAGCTATTGAACCTGGGTATAATTAATAATGTTATTACTGTTTTGATGGCACTAGGTCGTTTGGGACCAAATCCTGACCATGGAAATAATTGTAGGGTGTAGACCTAAGAAAAAAGCTTGAAACCAATTCAATTTAATTCTATTGAATTATGTTGGTTTTGGAATAAAGTATTTGTAATTTGAAAATGTAACAAATATTGAGTAATTGGAGTTTCAGTATCAGTTTCAGAATTTAAAGTATCTTTTTAAGGTACCCTCACAAAATTCCACTTGGGCTTCAAATGTAACTGGACTAGCCATACATGTTAGACAAATTCAATTCAGTTATAAACAAAGATTATTAGCCTTACCTAATTCTCCCTCCTCAGGAGTATCAGCAGCTAATTCTGCATTACTAGAGCTGGCAGGTAAGTCTCTCCGAGGTGGCAGGTCGGGCGGAGCCGGGTCAGGCAAGCCAGGTAGCGCATCAGGTGGAGGTTGGGATGTAGGGGGTGACCGCATGCAGTACTTGATTGTGGCCAACCAGGACTTCATGTCATCTGTGTCTCCAGCTTCTATTACATACTCCATATTGTTGTCAGCCTAGAATAAGAATTTATATTAAGACCTCATATGAAGTGGGGCTAAGCTAAACAGTAATAAAAACATTACCTTAATGAGATGAGTATTTAAAACCACACAGGAGAGCTTTAACATAGTATGAATACAAAAATAAGAAATAAAAACATTACTGACTCACCCTCCATCAAACAATTGGGACATTGAAAGAAAGTTGATTCATGATATTTAATTGAAGAAAAAAAAATGTAACAATGTTTAGTGTTTGTTAATTTGTACCTTTAACACAAAAGTATTTTCATGATCAGGCATTTCCAGTTCTGTAGTCTCTCTGGCTTCTGATATGAGGAAACAGAACACTCCACTGCGAGGTTTCTGTGCTTTAGGTGGCGAGTAGAACTCCAGCATGTAACCTCCAACAGTCTTTACTAGAGCTAGCCTACACCGTTCCCACTTCTGTGGTCCGCTTGGCTGTTCCAAGCTTTCCGGAGTCAAATAATTCACTAAACCCTCCTTCCTACATTCTACAACTATCTTAGCTAATTTAGTCTTGTTCTGTTTATTAAGATTAGACGATAACTCCACTTCATCCGAATGTTGTTTGTGAAATAAACCCTTGCCTCTTCTCAGACCTTTAAAAGACAGTCTTCTGAAAAACGGTTTATGTTGTGTCTTGGGCGAGTCTGTGTCTTCAGAGTAGTCGCTTTCATCGTGTCCGGTGTGCGTGCCGTTGGGTAGTTTGTGTATAGCTTTCAGTTTACCGTATTCTAAATCGAAGTGCTCCGAAAATGAGTCTAGGAATTTCTTAAGGAGTTCCTTGTGTGAAGCGTATGGGCGGGCGGGGTCGTTGGCACTGGGCTGGACGAAGGGGAGGCAAGCTTTGGCGAAGTCTTGAGCGGCGGCTTTCGCCTGACGCTCGCAAAACTCGACCCATCCGTCGGGGTCGCCGTCGGACGGGCCCGCCATGGCCAGGAATCTCTTTAGCAGCTCCACTTGTGATGCAGATATATCAAACTAATAAAAAAATAAAACATACACGATTCATCTAATCACTGATTCACTGTTTTTTATCACGTTTCATACAATTTTGCAATCAAAATAATATTCACGATGCTATCACAAGTTTTCTCGCGAAAACAAGTTTTGTTGCCATAATTAAAATATATCAAATCAAACAAACAAACATGTTGCTATTACAGAAAAATATTTATTATCAGTCAAAAAAATTATTCCGAATTGAGTCTCAAATGCTAAGATTGATCATCTACAGAGAGCTTTCATATTAGTTTTGGTTCATAACGCTACCTACTACTAGATGGCGCTGTTATAAGTAAAAATGGTGGCTAATTATTAAATTACTTTCAGCATGGACATGAACGGAAGGTTGATGTTTCAAATCCGGGAAAACGGAAACTTTATATTATTAAGAAATAATTGTAGTTTTATTTTTAAAAATATAATCAATTACATCTTTTTAGATAGTAGTAGGTCATTATCTCAGGTTCATTATCTTACTCAAAAGAACTAGATAATTTTAATAATGAGTAAGCATTTTCGTCACGTACTCTAGATACAAGTTACGGCGCGTGCCTATCAATGAGTTATGGATATCAGAACTATCATTCAGAATCGATTCGTATCTAACGATAGGGATTTTAGAGTAATTGATATAAGATGGGAGATGTTCGTCGGTCTCATTTGTGTGCCAGCCCGATGAGTGAACGAGAGGAAGATGTGGCCGCCAGTACTTTTACTGCTGTGTTTATGCTGTGTAAGTAATTTTATATTTTTTTAAACAATTTGATAGTGTTGTGTGTGTCATGTTACCTACACTATGTTGTCTTATCCATTTAAAATAGATTGCTAGTCTATTTCATTTTTATACCATCGTTTAATTAAGTTGGATTATACCTCATCATAGCCCCATTATTTTGTGATCATGGTGACCCCATCACTAATTTTATAAATAAGTTATTAAACGTCTTTTTATATTGATTAGGTACATTGATATAATAGAAAAGCGCTTTTTAATGTAGACTACAGTTTGGCGGATTTAGGGCTCAAAGAGCTCTAGTTCCTTCCAACAATCACCTGAGTTATGTCATACTAATAAGTTTGCCGTCACAAAACCTACCCACACATAGCAGTCAAACTCCCCCAAACAAAATTCCCAGATCCGACACTGATAGAACACAATGTTTCACTGACCCTTCAGTTTCAAGAGGTCTATCTATTTATTCCAGGTATCATCACAACCAGTGGCAGATAATGGACTCTCCAACCAACATATCGATAGTGATGAACTCTGCCTACAATCTGGTGATCAAGATGGCCTCTCGCGGCGTCCTCGGGAGCTCATTGAGTGCTGTCCTTGTTCTACGACGAGAGACAACATGGCGGCTGGAAGTCAGTTGAGCCGATTGGACGATTGTCCCTGTGCAAGGAGTGCGGATTCAGAAGGGGCTTCCTCATTCCTCTTTCCCACCTCAGCTCGAACTGAACGGCCTTTTATGAGGTGAGTTTTTTGGCATTCCTATTTGAAAGAGTCCTATTCGAAAACATGGATGCATGAATAGATGCTCGATATTCCATCTTATGTTACTTACGGTAAAGTGAAACCGCGGAGTACATCTAGTCATTTAAATGTTTTGAGATTAATTTATAACGCGATACAAAACTTAAATAAAAGATAATAATAGTTTCAGAATAATTTACAATCAGTACTAGTTAGTAACACTGGGTATAGGTAGCACTTAAGTAAGACTTAGTAACTTCACATTTTATTCATAAGCTACTTTGTTTATCGGCTAATTCGAGTATAAAAAAAATATAAACAACCACTTGCGTAGATCAGTTATGTACGAGTATGTAGGTATTTAATTTTGTTTTATTAAAGTTCGAACCTGTATTACTAATCATGGTGATTACTTTTACTTGTTTCAATTAGTACAGACACATTTACTTACATAAATTGAAAGATCTTATAATCTACGAGTATACTAATATTATAAAGCTGAAGAGTTTGTTTTGTTTGTTTGTTTGTTTAAACGCGCTAATATCAGAAAATACTGAACCGATTTGAATAATTCTTTCACTGTTAGATAGTCTATTTATCGAGGAAGGCTATAGGCTACATTTTATCCCGGATTTCCTACGGGAACGGGCACAACGCGGGTAAAACCGCGGGGCGCTGCTAGTTATATCTATATGCATTAAACATACTGATATTATACAATAACAAGCATAGAAAATCACAATAAAACAACGTATAAAATAGGTATTTAACATTAATCCCTCCATCCATCGTCAAATAAGTCAATTACGCTTAATCAGTAATCACTTCACTGTACTGGTATCTTCGGTAAGATCAATCAGTAGTGGGCCATTACAGGCTAAGGGCCTTATTAATAAACGCATATTAACAGTATTTTAGCCATTGTATAGTTTTTACATACATACATACGCTATTTTGCAAAGAGCAAAACAAAACACTATATACTTCTTATAACTTCCAATATCATCTTTGCAATTTACAGATCTTTCGATCCCACCAACGATGAACAGAAACACTTGTTGGAGCCGGAAGTAAGTCTCGCTACTTCCATGTTGGAGACGCTGCGGGAGGCGACTGAAGAGGAGTACCAAGACGCCCTCGTGAGGGACGCTGCCAGAGCCTCCGTCCTCGACGGACTTCCCGAAGAGAGCAAGAACCTGGTAATCATAGTTAACCCCAAAGATGAAATGGTTTCTGAAGCTTCGCACAACAACGAAGCTCGTTGTATCCATCCTATGAGAAGTCCTTTTGAACGAAGTGCTGTAGACAGAGTAAGTGCTCGGCCAATGAAGGGTGTACCAGAGTTTCGCATGCCCAGGTTAAGAGGGCCAAGTCTGCATAGGAATCTATTTGATATGGACAGCAATGTAGGAGCAAGTAATGTACAGGAAAAAGTAGCTAATCATCCTTTTAGACGCGTTCCTTTGTTCAGTCCTAAAATAGCCAACAACCCTTTTGGTGTAGGAAGAGCTGATGATAGTCATTTAAATAACTTAAGCAATGGACCCGGTTCAGAAATTACATCAACCAGTATTAAACCTCTCATACCTAAATTAAAATTACCTAATAATTTCTTAAAACATACCGATCATAATTTAACGCCAAGTAACATTCAGAAAATAGTTAGTTCTGGTGATCGAACTCATATCACAGGGCTACCCAAACGGCCACTTCAATTGAGAAATCTATTAAAACTCAAAGACGTTGAGTTGGTTCCAAAACATGCTCTGAACTCACCACGTAAGTTGAAACTAGACAAACCATTACGTACATTACCAGCATTTTACAATAAAGAAGCCGAAGATGATTGTATTATTAATAAAATTGGATCCAAATTATCTGCTAGAAAAGTAGAGGATACAACTGGTTCAAGTACATCCAACGATGAAGTTATTACTGACTATGTAGATACTATTAAGAATGTCTTTAACGATGGAATAAACGCTCAACGAGAAACTAGTCCTAATGAAGATATTAAAGAAACTTCAGAAAATAATGATGCCACAGCCAGTGCTTCAGATATTCAACCCTCATTTTTGAAAAGTAAAGAAATCGACGCAGATGAAGATAGTTTAGAAATCGTGTCTTCTGAAAAAGATGAGGATTCTGAATCTCCACTGAAGACTCCAGAAGTGATGGACAATACATCAATGGAAGAAGATGACTTAACTTCTCTAAATACATTAGAAGAAAATTCTGTTGAAATAACAACTTTGGTACCAATGCCAAAAGAAAATATAAATACTGATGAGATTAAAGAAAATGTTCCGTTAGATAGTAATGAATTAGCTGCTGAAGATTCAGAAAGCGATGGTTCTAACAACAATCCAATTGTTGAACTACCAGAGAGAGATGCAGGCGATGGTTCTTGCGTAGATAAAAATATATCAAAAGAATCAACTGATGAACCGGAAGCAACTCCAAGTCAATTTGGATTGCCAAATAAGATGCCAAAACTTCCGCTCACACCTTTGAGTGACACGCTATCTAACATAAGAGAAAATGTTCAAAAAACTTTAGATAAACTAAAGATAGCACCCAACAAGATTGTGCACAACAATGTTGAAATCATTAATGAAGTACCAAGTATCAATAGCAATTTAGGAACGAATTCTGCTGAACAAGGAGCGGAGGACACAAATGGTTCGAGCTTAACGGATAGAAAAGACAATGAAGTGACATTTACTGATTTACAAAAGTTATCAAACGATTTGTTACATGAAAGTACTAACAGAGCAGAAACTACTAGTTCAAACTGTATGGGAAATCCAACAGAAGAGGAATTTAAGTCTAGTGAACCAGAAGAAAAATTAGAAGACGAAGAACTGGAACCAAATAAATCACCAAAAGAAAGTGAAGATTTCCCTTTAGTCGATGATAGCTCTAATAATTTTGAGGCCAGGGAATGTCTTGTTACTGAAGAGAAGATGAAACATGCTGAAGAAAATGATAATATAAAGAGTATAAAAAACGATGAAGAGTCTAAAGAAATGGATGTCGGTGCTAGCGAACCAGTCATTAAAATATTTGACCCACTCAATCTTAAAGAAAAACTTGCATCACCGCTTATCCCAGACCTAGTTCAACCGAAGCTATCTTCAGATCCGTTAAACTTATTTAGCAAACCTTTAGAAGAAGTATTGAATCTGAAACCAGTTCTACCGTCACTCGACGATGTGAGGGGCCATCTATCAAATATATTTGAACCTAATGACAGAAGTTTTGAGGACTTGAGCTGTGATAACGAAGAAAGAATGACTCCTGAAGCTAGTGTTACTAACTCACACAGAAATATTCCTTCATTGAAACCACTGCAAGACTTCAACGTTGATTTGTTTAAAATAAACCCTGTAAAACCGGACGGACTAAGTTTTCCAAAGAATAATTTAAAGTCGTACCGCGCAAAGCTCCCGGCTCCGACTAATTTGGACCTTAAGCCGATAAAGCCAAAGTCTATCTTACGTAACGAAGATGGAATTTTCGGAGCTTCAAATAAGCTCAATAATAAAAATACACTTCGTAAAAGTGCGTCTAGTCCTTTCGATGTACTCAAACAACCCTTACCTACGTTCGATGACTTGCGTGATTCATTGAATCTGAACCCGGGATCTTTATTCGATAATCCTTTAAAACCAGGTTTGAACTTAATGCCAGACTCAGGCGCATCAATTTCTGATATTACTGAGAATTTACGTCGTAATGCGGAAAAAACTAGGAAAAGTATCGAGAAAAGAATGAGAACATTACAGGGACAGAGGACAACTGAACCGCTAGCTAAACCACAAGAGTTTTTCGAAGACGTTGGAGACAAACTGAAAGCTATACATTATGACTTGAATGATCGTATTACGTCATTACATGAAGATTTATTCGATAATAATAAATTGAAGTCTTTACCTACTTTAAATCCGACCGATTTTCGTAGCATTGGTTCAAGACCAGTAAAACTGAAACCAATCAAGCTGCAGTCAGCCGCCAGTTCACTGATACCTCAGAACACTGATCCTCGAGATAGAAACAGTGAAAGAAAATTCCCTAACAGAAGCAATTTGAAAAAGCCAAGTAAGCTACAAAGACTGGAATCAGCTGCAAGTGCTCCAGCACCTGTTAAAGTAGAAATGCCAAATCATAAATCTCCATTTCTACCTTCACCATTCTTAAGTCATCAACCAAGTTTAAGACAATTTGGAGAGGATAGACTAGATTTAAACAGAGACTTCCCAATTGCACGCAAACCTAACATAGATAGTATACGAAGACCTGTGTTTAGGCAACCATTCAAAGATAGTAAATTCACCATATCATTTGGCTCCACCACTCCGGCACCAATAATTAGAGATTCTTCCCAAAAACTAGAAAAACCGTCACTAATAAAACAAAAATCAATAGATGTAAAAAAACAGCATGTCCCAAGGAACCAAATTACAGAAATTGAACCACCAACTCGACACTTAGTAGGTCCGTCTTTATTTTCAAACAATATAAAAACTTTAAAAGACCCATTAGTTTTAAATAGAAACACCCCAACTGCCAAACAAAGCAATAGTTTCCCCATATCAAGATTTGAAAATAGACCAAACTTACGGAATGCCGAAAACTTCAAACCCGCGGCTAAATCTAGTAGTTTCCCTTGGCCCACCGACCGGAATGCTGACAATGTTTTGACAAAAGTTAGAGACACGGTTAAAGGAAGATTAGCTGGTTTTGATCCTATAAAAGTTAGCAAAGAAGCAACACAAAACCACTTATTAAACACACATGCGTTAAGAACCAAAACCAAAGCAGAATCGTCCAATACCGATATGGCTAGATCAGCTTCAAACAATGACTTAGCAGTCATTGATGAGCCCCTGAAGGAAAACGTATCGTACAAATGTCAATTGGTTTGCACTAAAGAACAAAGTTAACATTAATGTAACCGTCGTTTTGATCTGCTATAATATCACAACACTAGTTATTATTTTTGTTTTAAGATCAACATTACTTATTGTGAGTTGTATAGTGATAGTTATTTAATTTTGTACCATGTGTATATGAAGTATGTAATGTAAATAGACACGTTTAATAAAGAGATGTGTAATCAATTATTGTATGTTTTATTTAAGACTAGCCGCACCCGGCGGTGTTGACCGCGGTGTACTCGTTTCCGAGAGAATTTCGGGATAAAATGTATCCCGTGTGTTATTTTGATTTATAAGCTATACTACTGTAAAGTTTCATCCAAATCCAAAGTCCAATAGTTTATAAATAACCACAAATTAACCTTTCAACCCCTCTTTTAACCCCTTTGAACCCTGTTTTCGCGATAAAAAGCCTATGTCCTTTCTCAGGCTTTGGACTAACCGGAACCAAATTTCATTAAAATCGGTTCAGTAGTTTTGGCGTGAAAGCATGACAGACAGACAGAGTTACATTCGCATTTATAATATTAGTTAGGATTATTTAATCTACTATTATGCTATGGCACCACCTATTGGATAAGGTGCCCAAAGCGCAAGACACACATAGTGCGGGTGTGGGCCAAACTGCGCTCCAGTTACGGGTCGCTTGACATTGTGTTCCTTGTATTTGCATAAAAGGTGGCCCGCAACCGGCCCGCGACCGCACATGGGATTCTTGCCCTTTAATATTCCATTATCAGTGTACTCACTTTAACACTTTGATAGTTGATCAATCAATGATGAATTAAAAAAGCTGTTAAATTGTTGATCTCAGTGATATTATATAACTGAGAAAGCCAATTACATAATCTATCAAAATTTGAATAAATGTCACATGCATGATAGTCATTATAATTTCGTGAATATGAAATGATGACATTTTATTTTACAAATTGCATAGCGAAACGAAGCGAATGTGAGGCTATTGCTACGTGGCTATGGAGGTTGTGTCAATAATTTCATTTCTTTCAAACTAACATTCTTTCGTCCTGTCTTACTCGTAACATATATCGTCACTTTCTCTCGTCCTGTTTCATACTCGTAAGACGTAAACGTAACAATTAGCGTCAATTGATCCACATTGCAAAATTAGTTCCATTCTTATAAATCAAAATAAATGCGCAAGCAATACTCGTAGTTTGATCAGCTGATATTTAAACAACGACTTTATAAATTTACACACTTACTTGTAAATTAAGTACATGAAAGCTACATGAAAAACATTTGTCATTTAAGGTAGAGCCCATACGGTTTAACAAAAGTAGTGCATTAAGATGACAAGTGTATCTTTATCTTGCTCGAGACACTTTTGTACAGAGACGTCCACTCTGAGTGCGGCAGTTAATACTTTAAGCAAAAGAAACACATAAAACAGACACTTAACTAATTGACGTAATTTTTCATACATCACGTGTCGTGTTAAAATCTCTCTTTAAATCTTGACTATGGAAGCATTTGACGTCTTTGAGTACGGGCGAACAACAATACGTACCTAAATTCTGTTCGTTACACATTACGGCCATTTATAATAATCAAACATTTTTGTTTTACCCGTGTCTACCATCGGTGACATACGGAAGCCTGTGTGTGTACAACCTTAAATATTGAAAACGTTATTTATTGTACAGCAATAATTTTAACAAATGATTAATTATCATATTAGGTCACATTTGGCGACTTCCAAGGCTTACTTATTTTTATGTAAAATTTTGCTGATTTGAATAAAAAGTCTATGCATTTATCATTACCAATTTATTTGTCTAATATATTAAAGTTACTACCTACCTAGGTAAGTATGCATGCCTAGCTAAACCCTTCTAGTATTTACGAGTTCAAGTAGGTGGCTGACCCTGGCGTCGGAGTTTTTTTAAATAACATCATCCTATTTTTGAAGTCGATTAATACCTATTTTTTTGACCGACATACGTACGTATTGTAACGACATTAGAAACAATGATCATTGCAATTTCGCAATGTCAACTCTGCAATATTTGCTTGCAATAGGTACCATGACGTTTTTATTGCAATAACTTACAGACACTTGTGCAATTATTAATGTATTTCAATTGTCATTAATACCTTATCTATTATTTTAATAAATTTAGTTAATATCTATCATAAATCTTGTCTTTTTATGACTCTTTGAGCCCTCTACATGACACCAAAAATGAGACTTTGATGATGAAATAAGGCATTCAGAACAAATTCAAATTGTGAAATGTAAAGAGACACTATTTTCAAAAATCTCTTACACTAAGCTATTTCATGGTCTATCTTTGTATAAATGAATGTCCAGCTACACTATTTTCCTACAAATAGTACCAAATTCGCGACAATTTTCTTGGTTTTCACCAAAATTTGTTAGTCAATTAAACACTTATGTCAACTTGTATGGAGACAAACATTGATAATGTACGTGTGTTGGCTCAGATGGGCTTCTCTTGTACGAGTCGTATTGTTGTAGCAGCCCGGAGGATTACAGGGTGTTCTTACTTAAAACTGAACAAATAAAAAGATAATACTGCACATCTGCTTGGAAAAAGAGACACTTTTACTTAAGTTTTGCCTAGTTATACATAAGTTAATAATAGCATCAAAAAGTGTTACTCAATAACAAGAAAACTGTTATTCTGTTTCATACCATTTACGTTTTAATAAAAAAGCGACAAGAATAAATCTAATTAAAACTATATGACCGCCGCCTTGTTTTTGAAGCTTTGAAACTTTAAGAACACTCTGTATTCAATAAAATCCGAAATTACGTGATTACGTAGGAAAGTAAGTAAGGATCCAATTCCGATAAAGTGGAATAGAGAGCGGGTGTCGCGCCGCTTGGCCCAATGAACTGCGTATAATCTGTGACATGGATATGACAGTTCAGTGCGTGGTGCTGGTGCTGGCCACCTGCCTGTTGGAGTACGCGGCTGGAAGAGGTGAGGATATAATAATTACCAAGCAGCAGTTTATCGCGGTTTATGCCCTTTCTATCCGTTCCTAATTCCATGGTAGTTTTGGGATAAAATATGCTTCTTATATCTTATTATGAAACCACGGTCTTAAAGCGATTTATGTCCAAAGTTCGAGATGTTTCGAGTGTATGTTTTTTTACCTGACATCTCTGTCATTTACGAGTAGATTTCGTTTAATGAAAGGGTGGGTATACTTACGGAATGGTCAATTTTTTTTACGATTTTACAAAAAAAGCGATGCTTTTTAAAAATCCTGGTTTGAAATCGGATTATCACTTGAAACAGTTCTCTTGTTATCTCTGATTGTTATGATCAGACATTGAAAGAGTTAAAACTCTGTGTTATTTCTCAGACAAACCATGCGTGGGGCGATTCTTCAGCGGTCGGTCTTGTGTGTGCATGTGTAATGCTACGTACTGCGATGAGACCTCTAGAGAACGGCCCATGAGAGACCGATACGTCGCTTACAGTTCATCCTATGTGAGTCCCTGGACCTATAATTACGAATACTGTATCTACATTGTGGTGATGCAACTTAACACAGTGTGTTTCCCATTATGTTTTCGCAGAGAGGTGATAGATTTAAAAAAACTGCGTATCACTTCCAGCCGGCTTCTAAACGTAAGTTTACTTTATATACACGTCTGTATTAACGTAGAATATAAATGGGGTGAAGGTGAAGAGGTTTGGCTAGACCAGCTAACACCGAGGTACGGAATCAAGAACAGCATACAATCAAGAATGTATGAGGAAAGCAATATAGGTACTATTCAACTATTGAACGTAATCACCTTTGCCCACTGCGGGCTTTTTTCCGCGGGCTGGCGGAAACCCCATTCTTGGGAGAGACCACTGATAATACTGAAGACGACGACTGACGTATAAGACTACGTCTTCTATGTCCACGGTTCCTGTAAAGGGGCCGAAACGTCAGATAAAAATGTAAAATAAAAGCGAAGTGTATTCGTAAACGTAGTTTCGATTCAAAATGAGTAGTGTTCGCTTAAACTTAAGAAAACAGTATCACTACATAGTATAAAATAAAGTCGTCTCTTTTTCGTGTCTGTCTGTTTGTCTGTCTGTATGCTTAAATCTTTAAAATTACGCAACGGATTTTGATGCGGTTTTTTGTAATAGGTAGAGTGATTCAAGAGGAAGGTTTTTATGTAAAAAAAAATGCCGAAATTCCCACGGGAACGGGCACAACGCGGGTAAAACCGCGGGGCGCTGCTAGTATAAAAATAAACTGTTCAATTGATCCCGATGGCTGATCTACAGGTATGAAGCTATGTCTGTACACCTTGGAGGTGGAGCCTTCTGTCACGTACCAAACTGTAGAAGGATTCGGAGGCGCCGTCACGGACTCGACAGCGATGAACTGGCACAGCCTGGAGGACCCCAGACTTAAGAAGAAGCTGGTTGAGTAAGTAACCGGTAGCGTGATAATGGAAATTCTACTTTGTCTTGTGAGAGTTAAGATTCAAACTACCGTGACTGATTTTTGAACTAAAGACAAGTACGTCCATTAAGGAAAAAGGTTCAGTGATAGGGTAGGAATGGTATCAAATCATTAAACCTTTTTCCTTTATATAAGTTCTCATTAGAGCGTTTCCACATTATCCGATCCGATATCGGTATCGGACGCCGATCCGATATCGGGGTTAAGTAAAATGTATGAAATAAGTACCTGTCTTTCATATTGTCCGGCCCGATATCGGAACATATTTCATACATTTGACTTACCCCGATATCGGATCGGCGTCCGACACCGATATCGGGGTTAAGTAAAATGTATGAAATAAGTACCTGTCTTTCATATTGTCCGGCCCGATATCGGAACATATTTCATACATTTGACTTACCCCGATATCGGATCGGCGTCCGACACCGATATCGGATCGGATAATGTGGAAACGCTCTGACTCTTGTAAGAATAGAATGTAGATATAGATAACGTAGTCTATGGAACTGCAAAACTCCTCCAGAGAGTTCACTATATTAAAAAGAAAAAGACTGTCTACCTAAAGTCTTGACTGTCTATCTCTATTGTCTACTGTGCTCATAATGAACAATCCATTGATTTAATATACAAGAACAATCCTACAACTTCGACTTATGGAAGTTTTAAGGTTTTAAACATGTAGGTTTTATTCACGTCAAAACTTTTTGTTTATAATACTGTATGCTACATCTTGTACGTGCATCTGTTGACTAGTGTGACGCACGTGTATCGACGCGCTACAAATTGAATCCGTTATGGAATTTTATTATTTTAACTAGCAGTGCGACGGGCTTTTATCCGCGTTATGCCCGTTCCGAGGGAATTTCGGGATGAAAAAAGCTTATAACCATCCCATTGAATAGTATAGTTTCGAGTTTAGCGCGTTCAAACAAACAAAAAATAACTCTTTTTATATAAGCATAAAGATAATATATCTAACTAGCTGCGCCCCGCGGTTTCACCCGCGTTGTACCCGTTCCCGCGGGAATGTCGGGATGAAAAATAGATGTTGGCCGATTCTCAGACCTACTCAATATGCTCACAAAATTTCATGAGAATCGGCCGAGCCGTTTCGGAGGAGTACGGGAACGAACACTGTGACACGAGAATTTTATATATAAGAAGATATATAAAATTCTCGTGTCACGGGGTGCGTAATTGAACTCCTCTGAAACGGCTCGACCGATTCTTATGAAATTTTGTGTACATATCGGGTAGGCCTGAGAATCGGACAACATCTATTTTTCATCCCGAAATTCCCGCGGGAACGGGTACAACGCGAGTGAAACATAGATGGTCACCATATGGTCACAGAAGTAATTCAAAATGAATAGTATTCGCTTAAACCTAAGAAACCAGTAAATTTTAATGAAATTAACTAAATAAGCAACAACATGACTAAAAATAATTTCAATTTAATCAAAGGTGATATTTGTCTAAAGATTTGAGTTTCACGAATACTTATTTGAACAGCTGATATAATGATAATTGTTAACTGCTTCTAATTAATGGTTTAACACGGTTTCACTCAATTGAGTATACTGTTACATGGTATTAAAATACTGGGATACCTAAATAAGCATTGTAATTGGCACCTTATTTAAATTCATATCAGAATAAGACTTGGGTATCTAGACTTGGCTTTCAGAAACGTTTGCTTACAAATCGCAAAGTTAAAATTATCTATATCAATTAAACGTCGATTTTTGAGTACTAAACAAAAGACTAGCCTCTTTTAATGTTCTTTAACTAAAACACTGTTATAAACTGTTTTGCCTCTTTCGCTCTTTGGAATATAGCGTATGTCGGAAAGGGACAAACCATTTGATAGCTAATATTTACTTACCTATTTTCGTTTACAGTTCGTACTTCGGTGAGCGCGGTATAAAGTACAACATGCTGCGAGTTCCGATCGGCGGCACCGACTTCTCGGTGCGACCGTATGCCCTCGATGACGACTTTGAAGGAGACGTCGACCTTAAGAACTTTGCTTTAGCACCCGAAGATATTAAATATAAGGTATTTGATACAATGACACATTAAATTACGCCAATCTGCCACGCCTGTGAGAACTCGCAAAGCTGTAACAAAGATTTCGTTTCTTAATGCTAATAAATCAATGATGCATAGGGACTTAACTTCCTTCCACACCATGCCCATCCCTGTGTGAGGGTCTTCACAAGGAAGATGGGTTACATAATATTTGCGGGTACATGAAAGTAGAAAATAAAATGCTTGCAGTGTGGCCGATACCGGTCGTCATATAGACTTTACATGTTTGTATATTATCCATAGTCGAATTATTTATTAACATATTAATATTATGTTACATAGGTATTGAACTTCCTTAACTTCTTTATTCCTCTGTGCCATCGTCGACGTTCCAGATCCCGTTCATCCACGAGTGCCAGGCCGCGGCGCCCGTGGACCTACACGTGCTGGCCACCACCTGGTCCCCGCCCGCCTGGATGAAGGACAGCAAGCGGCTCACCGGCTACAGCCGGCTCAAGAAGGAATACTACCAGACATACGCTGATTACCATGTCAAGTAAGTATAGTTAACAAGTAAAGTATTAAAAATAAAATAAAATAAAATATCATTTATTGCTTTAAAGGGAGAGGATTATTGCTTAAGAGGAAATGCATATTTGAGGCTATCCAAAGTAATCCTTTAGATTAAGGTTTTTGGCATAGGTATGTGTCAGATTCTCAGCAGCGAGTTGTCGTTTTATAAGAGCGATTTTAATTTTAATTTTGAATGCGTCTGTGCTTATTAAACCCTGTAATGTAAGTAGCTACAGTAAGTTTTATTCAAAATGGGTTGTGTTCAGTTTATAAACCAGTACAGTTGCTCAAAAAAATGGTAAGCGCCAACGACATGGGCGTGGCGCCAACAATTTTTGTGGGGTGATGAAGGATGAAGAAGAAAAAAGTTTTTTAACCAACTTCTTCAGAGGAGGAGTTTTTCATTTCGGATGTTTAGTTGTATTATGTTTTTCTTTCTGTGTGATGTTCGGACATAACTTGGTCCATTGTGATTCGATTTTTATTGCTTGTTTGTTATAAGGAGGAGAAATTTGTGTTGCAACTGTTATTGTTTGTAGGTTCATAGACCACTACCGGCAGCACGGAATACCGACGTGGGGCATCACGACCACCAACGAGCCAATCAACGGCGTCATGAACATGGCCAATATCAACTCTTTGGGCTGGTCTGTACGAGGATTGGTAAATAATACCATTAGTACCTTACAAAACGAAATACTAAACCTACAAGAGGCACTGGCAAATGGTGGCTTCAAATCGATAAGAGTGGCGGGATTGGGGAGAGGCCTTTGCCCAACGATGGGATGATACAGTAACAGTAACATTTACTTGAATACTAACATCGTGGTTTGAACCTCACTGCGTTAAGACGTATACTGATTTTCTTTGACAGCTGAAGTCAATTAAACTAATTCAACAGATGCTTATTGCACGAGCATGTCTAGTATCCTATCTACTATCCTTATCTCGTGGTCCCCGGTTTAATTTCCGAGTCAAGCGAAACTTCAAGAGGTTCTTGCCCTCTCATCTCCCGTGAGACATTACAGTTAACGTTTTATACATCACACAATGGTTCTTATTATTTCAGGGCGAATTTATAGAGGTATATTTGGGGCCAACAATGAGAAAGCATTACCCAGACGTTAAAATTATTGGTTCAGATGATCAACGGTTTCTTTTACCTATCTGGTTTAACATTGTAAGTATATTTTCGTGTTCATTTTCATCAGTTTGTCAATTTGTAATGATCCTGCAATAAGACGTATGCAAAGACTTTTGCGCTGAAAGTTTAATGTTTATATAGATAGCCGCACCACTTTGCAGTTGATTTCAGAACATCCGGGGGCTTTGAAATATATGGACGGAGTAGCGGTCCACTACTACTACAACCAGGTGGTCCCAGCCGTCATGATGAGGAACTGTATGATGGGATACCCGGGGAAGTTCATCCTAGCAACCGAAGCCAGCGAAGGTAAGGGGGGAATAGGTTAGTATACAATCAACCTTCTAATATAAGTAGTAGTTATACAGCTTATGAAATAAAAGTATTCTTTAAAAGGGGGAGATGGAGAAAAGAGCATCGATTTTGGATCTTGGGAAAGAGCTGAAAATTATGCTGTAGATATTATTGAGGTAAGTAAAACACTATATATCCACATGTTTTTGATCATATTGGTGTCGACAGTTGTAGACTAAGCTCATATCCAAATTTCAGAATATGAACCATGATGTCGTGGGTTGGATTGATTGGAACCTCTGCTTGGACATGAAAGGAGGTCCTTCCTGGGTGGACAATTACATCGACTCGGCTATCATAGTGAACGCCGCCGCCGGAGAGTTCTACAAGCAGCCCATGTTCTACATCATTGGACACTTCTCCAAGTTCGTACCGAGAGGCTCCAAGAGGATCAAGATGACAGAAAAGTACAACTGTAACTTCTCTGTGAATTCCGAAGTGTCCGTTCAATTTGTTGGCTTTTTAACTCCGGAGAACACAATTGTTGTCATTATTTATAACTCGTGAGTATTTTAAAGTCATTATTATCGTTGAGTATTCAAGAGATATCCAATTCAATTCAACCCAAAATGTAAAACTTATATTATGTGAAAATGGCTCCGTCCAGAATATGAGCCAATGTAGAATAAATTATATGGAAAGTCAGAGCATTCCAACAGTGAAATAGAAGTGGCAAAATTCTGGGTGGGACACATTAATTGTCATTAACCACATTGATTCAACAAAAAGAAGAAACCCATTAGGCCAGTAGAGCCACGATTTTTCATTGTCTTACGTCTGTTGAGCTGATGCAACACGCCTTTAGGATAATTTTGTCAAAGTATTACTACATGCACCTTTCTTTGTTCGTGTTCAGCGGACACGCGCGCGTAGGGACGCTCGAGTTAAACCACCGGCAGGCGGCAGTGTACCTCGAGGCCCGGTCCATCACCACGGTGGAGTTCCCCAACGACAGCGACGTCTACCACACGCCCAACATACGCCGCCCTCCTTACATGAATACATATTAAAGCATAACTTGTCTTTGTTATTTAGTTTGTAACCTTTCCAATGAGCGAGTTTACATACGAACCAAGATATAAACTGGTTGGGTTTAGATAACGTTAGAGTTTAGAGCAGCGCTCGTGGCGTAGTTTAGGTGAAGGATGTTAACTCATTGCTATTATGCAGCTCCTACATGGATGTGTGGCCTATAGAGCCATTTCTATCTGAGAGCGTGCTTCAGGCTCGTTAACTGGTCCTGGTTGTTTCAATCGTTAGACCATGGAGAGAGAGATGGAGGAGATGGAGGCCTTTAGGCAGTCCTCAAATTCCGATACCACGGTTGGCTACTAACCTACTGGAACTGACATACTTACTTTTTTAGTATAACGCAAACGTTACCAGCTTGTATAGATTAATAGTTCGGCTACTGAATCTGCCGACTGCTTTTGGTTTAACCGAAAGAATCGGTTAACCGCATCAAGTTGGTTACCGAGCAAGACGTCTCGCCCTCGACTGTACATATTTTTATAGTCAGTGGTTTTGAATTTAAATAAACATATTAATAAGAAAAGTATTTACACAACTGATAGGACAGGTAATAATACATATTATTAGCAATATAACAACACAAATAAAAGCAGGAGTAGGTGTGAAAGTATTTTTTAATAGCTAATTATTTTATATTATGAAATAGATACAAAATAATAGTTAATGGACCGAATCACTTAGTACAGTAGTGTTTTTTAAACATAGTAAACGTGTACTCACACGGGTTTTTCGCGATAGAGAGTTTATATAGCAAGTAAAACTAGTTTATTTGTATTTCCCGACGTTTCGAGTGGTGCCATCCACCGTACGCGAGTACGTTTAATAAGTGACTTAGTACACCCTTGTAGTTACATCGAACATGACTTCTCTAAAATATATTATTTTATTTTGCTGTTTTAATTACACTTTCACATTTGGATTTGCATATTCTGGTAAGTTATTACGTTTTGATAAAATTAAAGGCCGATGTCACTTAGAAATGTTCTAGATAGGAACTGTAAAAATACCACAGTAATTAGCTACGCTTGCTTAATTCGGGCTAAGAAAAGATAACGAATAAAAACCTTAAGATAGGACTCTGAATTTTAATGGGCAAGTATCCAGTTTGGATCCTGGGACTTAGGACCTGGGACCCTATTTTTTCGGTAAATGTACGTACCGTCATCCCAAAAAATGAGGTTCACAGTTAGAACCTGTTCATATAAGCTATGAATGACTAACTGCGCCCCGCGGTGTTACCCGCATTGTACTCGTTCCCGCGGGAATTTCGGGATAAAATACATACATACATACATAAATACATACATGCATCATCTCACAAACATTCACATTTATAATATTAGTAGGATGACTACTCAGACTTCTAATAAGTATATCTTTCTACTAACGTCATTTCCGTGAGCTGAGAATGGAGAATTGAGGAGATATTTCTCGTTTGTTCTGAAATGTCTAGATGGCGACAAGCCGTGCGCCCCCCACGCCGTCAGAGGCCAGTCAATCCTATGTGTATGTAACTCTTCGTACTGCGACACTATCACCAGGGTTCAGCCACCTTCTGGCTCTTTCGTATCCTATACATCTTCGGAGGTAAGACAATGCATCCATCACATCAAGCTGAACAGTAACTAAGCAGGTAAAGAGATCAATCCTGGTGTCAGAGTTTTTGAGACTGCCCAGAGCCGTCAGGCATGGTCTTGAAACCACCGGGACCTATCTATTTACGATTATGAACATGACCATGATAGGTTAGTGACCATGTTCACTATATTAACAAGTTCAAATATCAAGTCCAGTGTGCCTCACCGGGATAATGTGTCAAACGATACATGTTGTAATAAATACTTGTACGCTCTTGTACAGAGGAACTTTTGTTTTAAATAACAGTTTGCATTATATATCTTATACCTAACCTAAGTAATTTTTACTTAGTAAAGTAATATAACTAATTTCTTTATAGGCTGGTAAACGATTTCATAAATCATTTGGTCAAATATACGAGTATGCAAAAAGTAAGTATAGGTAAAGTAAAACGAAATAAATAACAGAAAATAAAGGCATATTAATTCTGTGAACATTATTTGACCAGTTTCACCAAACAGTATCCCAACATTCAAGTTGAATCCAAAGAGACTTCATCAAGTGATCAGCGGGTTCGGCGGCGCCGTCACCGATTCGGCCGCTATCAACTGGAAAATGCTGAAAAACAAACGCTTGAGGCAATATTTCGTTGAGTTAGTTTCCTTTACGATTCTTCTTCCTTTTCCTCAACTACTCCAGGGACAAACTGCTAACCCCAAATTTAAAATCCTGGAACCACGGCTGCCACTATCACCTATTGGGTGTCCAAGCTATGTTCATAATGAACTTCTCTTGAGCAAATGTATATATTCCAAGCATTCCTGTATGTATAAATTATGTTATTTGAAGGACACAGTTCGGTCATCACCCAACTAAAATAAATGCAATCAACAAAAGACAGTCTGACACTATGCAAGTAATAAGTGAAATCCTTGTTTTCCAGTTCATATTTTAGTGTAACTGGTTTAGAATACTCTATGATGCGGTTGCCAATCGGAGGGACCGACTTCTCAACTCGTCCCTACACGTACCAGGACTCGCCGGAGGACGACCCCTTACTGAGCAGCTTCGCTTTGGCTCCAGAGGACATTGAATACAAGGTACGAAGTTCCAGCAGAAACGTTTCTAGAAAAAGAGAATAAAACCAAGGCAATACTTCTGTTAAAAAGTAAACAAGTTCAAAAAGACTCAACCTACGTTTATTCTATATCGCTTTGAACCATTGTATGCTCTCTGTAGAGGAACTTTTTATATCAATGAGGTTTTGATGACGTTCTGTTATATGTAGTTTAGTAAATCCAGTACTGGGTTTTCCTGAAACCGATACTTCTTGACTGGGTGTCTAATATACCTATCATTACTAACGGACAGTGGAGACAAAATTCTGGCTATGGAAATTAAGTCCTTTGGTTCACAGATTCCTCTGATACGTGAATGCATGAAAGTAGCAACTACACCAATAAGGATTGTCAGTTCGCTGTGGTCACCCCCAATTTGGATGAAGACGATACATAGATTTGACTCAGGATTTTTGAAAAATGAGTACTATCAAACTTTGGCTCTCTACTTTCTCAAGTAAGTAATGACTGTATACGAAATAAGAACAAGGAATGTGCATAAATGAAAAGGTCCTAAGAGATCCATAGTGGGTTCGTAGTCTAGGCTCTAGATTGAGTGAGCCTCGCTTCGCCTTCGTTTCGCCTCAACTCACTGGACCTAAACGACGCCTACAAATAATAATATCTAACACTTTTCTTAAGGTTTTTAGAACAATATGCTGCAAAAGGAATCCCAGTTTGGGGCATCACCACCACTAACGAACCTCTGAATGCAATCATGTTTAATCTACCACTGAATAAACTTTCATGGACGGCGTATGCTATGGTAACACGCTTACCCGTATTATATAATTAGAGTCATAAGAACTATGATCAAGTTCTGGTAATTTTCAGAGTAATTGGATTACTAATAATCTGGGACCGACGATAAGAAATTCGAAATTTCAAAATATCAAAATTATAGGCGTTGATGACCAGCGGTTTACTATTCCTTTGTGGTTTAACATTGTAAGTATAATTATCTCAGCTGTATGTTTATTATACATAATGCTTTTAGGAGTTATATAAGTTATTAGAAGTCAATAGTAAGAAAAACTTAGTAGATATAAAACGTATGACACACAAGGTGAAAAATACAAGGAGTATAACGTCACGCGACCCGCTACCCGCCGGCACTCGGCCCGCACCCGCACTTTGTTTTGTGCTTAAATAAATGAGTAATGATTTGCAGTTGAATAAAACGGCGATTTCGTTCTTGGACGGTATTGGTGTACATTTCTATACCGACAAGTTGTCGCCTCCATCGCAGCTGACGCAGGCGCTGGAAGACTATCCGGACAAGTTCATACTCTACACAGAGGCTTCTGAAGGTAATACACGAATTGGGAGCACATTCACATAGATTGAATATAATGATATTAATGATACGCGCACTGTTCATGAGACGGTTTTAGATGCATATTAGACATTACGCTAGCTGCAAGATTCTATTAATGAATGCAATCGTATAAACCAACGAATCAAACAAATCCATGTGCTATCGTGCATGTCCATGGTGCATAAAATAATGAAGTATTTATTTGCTAATGCATAAAAGGTTCATGCATGCATTAAAATACAATATACGAATACTATATTGTCTACAAAGTTTATTTATAAAAGTCACCTTATCAATATAGTTCGTTTCCTTTCCTCCAGGAGCAAATGATGACGACGGTTACGGGCACAGAGTGGTCCTGGGATCGTGGGGCCGAGGGGAGAGTTACGCCACTAATATAATCGAGGTAACTCAAGTGCCTGCTAAATTTTAATAGCAAAATTTTAATAGCAATATAAATAGCAAAATTTTAATAGCAATATAAGCGTAATCATTATTATACTAAATTTCTAAATGTTATGCTCTGTAACAAAGCTTTTGCGTTAGTACTATTTCGTATAGAGTAGAAGATGGACTGGCAAAAAAAAATTGCTTAGCCTAACAAACGTTTCATAACACCAATACAATTAGACCAAAGCCCGTACAGAAATTAGACACTTATCAATAAAAGTTTTAAAAAGGTTCATAAACATCTCTTTCACAGAACTTAAACTACAAAGTGATCGGTTGGCTCGACTGGAACATTTGTCTGAATGTGACAGGAGGGCCCACGTACCTCGGCAGCGCCCTGGACTCGCCCATCATCATGTCTCCGAGCTACCTCGAGTTCTACAAGCAGCCGATGTTCTACGTCATGGGGCACTTCTCCAAGTTCATACCGAGAGGATCCAAGAGGATCGAAGTCACCAAATGCGGTAGAGTGACGGTTGAAGGATTGTCACATGTGGCATTTTTGACGCCGAAGGGAACTGTTCTCATGGTCTTTTATAATAAGTAAGCGTATTTCTTAAACTAAGTGCATTATTGAAAAAAATAGTACGAGTAGTGGTGAAGCCTGTATCACAGGGTTTAAATTAAAACGCTAAAAGCCTACCTCACATGGTCCAACGATTTAAATTATTGGGACCGACAATTTTTACGTGCCACTTAAAGGAAGGGCAGCGCTTAGACTTAGCCACTACGAATACTTTAAAGATTCGTCAGCAAATATGTATATGAAGTCTTGTAGTGCTCGCAACCTTTGGTACTATTACATATAAATATATTTTATAGTCGTGTGTATTGTTCTGTAGATTTTACTAGTTGTGTATGTGCAAATTTCAAGTTTGGAAGTTCACTACAAAGTAAAAAAAATTTTTTTGGTTTTGCTTCATTTAGAACTTTATTTAACTGTAAAGTAAACCTTTTTGGTTTATTTAACTGTAAAGTAAACCTCGTTAATTTTGAATCCTTGTTTCCAGGTTTAGGCAAACAGAAGTTGCTGTCAAATTGAATTCTCAATACATGATAGTGAATTTAGATGAGAGGTCCATCACTACTATTGAGTTTGCTTATCAAGGACTTCCCTAGAACGTTATTATACCTTTAAAACCATCGTGTGCTGTAATTCTAGAAGTATGTTGACTGTAATTTATATCCTGTTGTATGTTTGGAGCAAATCGCTTTCCGTATTAGCGGTAATCTCATCTCCTCATGTATTGTATTCAAAGGAGTGCGCAAAGAGAATACTTACCAGTATGTTTGGAGTGCCCTCGCTGATCAATACAAAATAACAGAATAATTATAAGCATCATTTTTAAATATATACCTTAGAAATTTATTTATAACAATTTTTATTTTATTTAGCAATTCATACTTCCCATTTTGAGGTCGGTCAAGAACGTAAACAAAGATAACACTCATAGTTATCTGTTCAATTCGCACAAACAATAAAGTGGCGGAAGTGAAGTAATCCGAGTTTACTCAGTCGGCGCTGAACCTCAGATTAACGCACAACTGAATATTAAAACTGGACCCGCAGTGCTGACTAGGAATGTTCATTCATACCTACATATAGTGTAAATGAAAATGATTTCCATTCATTGTGTGTTCTGGTTGAGTTGTTTTGTATGTGTGGTCGTCAGTAATGAAGGTAAGTTATTTGTTCATACTAATGACTTGTGTACTATCGGAACAGTAGATGTAAAACCACATTTAATTGTGTTATTACTAATCCCCACGAAATAGATACTTCGCTCCTCCGGGACTACCTGCTTACCTTATAACAAACGTGCCGTTTAAGAGAATTTGAGGCGGTAAATTGAGTAGTTTGTCATAAAAATAACAAAACACAGTCATAATAATTATAGTCAACTAGATGTTCGTTTGTTATTTAGTAAGATGATTCCGTGCTTCAGAAGGCACGTTAAGCCGTCGGTCCCGGTTACTTTCTACGGATAGTAGTCGTTACATGAGCCATGTCAGAGGCCTTTGGCGGCTCAATAACTTCACCAGGACAACTGACACCAGGATTGGTCAGTTTGACCATCCACTCGATGAAGAAGAAGATTTCCGTTGATAGTACTTATTCATCATTTGCCAATTTAACTAAATACTCATGCCAAAACAATTCATGAATCTCTTAATTGCGTCTTATCTTATCTACATGTATCTATCTGACAGTAGATAAACAAATCGTCTTCTTAGATGTTGCATTCTATTGCTTCCAATTTCCTTACCACATTCCATGTTAATTCAATGCTCTAGTCTCTTTTCCATACATCACAATGTTATTATGATGTTCTTCAGACATTCCATGTGCCGCGAGAGTGATCCCCGGGCAGTCGGTGGTGTGTGTCTGCAACTCTACGTACTGTGACACCATCACCAGAATAACTCCTCAACGTGGACACTATGTCTCTTATACTTCATCATTTGTAAGTAACTGTTAATTATAAGTAAGTTTATCTTCAGTCAGTATGATACGAATATGGTCAGTGATTATGATGCCATTTTCTGCCATTAAAACTATTTCCAAGACGATATTTTGATTCCCGTTTGAAACGAATCCGATGAAGCAGGAAGTTTTTTATTCATCGCATTAAATTTACCATAACGTTTCAGGGTGGTCTGCGGTTCAAGAAGAATTACGGACAATTGTTTAAATGCCTAAACTCAGGTAAGAAGAGGACATTATTATGTCTCATATTTTTTACGATAAACTACAGTTAAATCTTTATTCTTCAGGAAACACCAATTAACAAATTGACATTATTAAATCGAGTACTAAGGAGAAAAATATTATACATATCTCAATTCCAGTGACAACTTCATTCTAACCATTGTCATTTATGGCGGGTTACTTACGCTCGCGCACCGTTACGCACGTTAAAATAACGTACACGTTAACACAAAATGTAAATTTCAACAGACGTAGGAATATGAAAAATCGTGGCTTCCTACCAACTGAATAACTTTAACAAACTGACATTTAAGTTATGAAACGCCTTGTACTTAACAAACATTTAAAATCATGAACTTTTTAACGAACGTAGTATGTTACGATAACCAATCTGTTGAAAAACCAAATCTTGCTGTTCCAGGATGTCCCCAAGTAACACTAGAGCTGGATCCCTCGACGAGGTACCAGGTGATTGAGGGGTTCGGCGGCGCGGTCACCGACGCGGCCGCCATCAACTGGAGGAACCTCTCGGTACCGCTGCAGAAGAAAATGATCGAGTGAGGGCTAATCAGAATTTTCGCAGTACCTATAGTATTTCGCAGTCACGTAGGTATCCCGTTTTACAAGGGAGTGTTCAAGTGTTATTTAAAAGTTATTATATGTGGTATTATGCGGCAATGAGCCTGCGCAGAAAAGGTCCTTCAATCTGAAGGGGACCAAAATAATGTCGGTATTAGAGACTTATAATTCTCCGTGTACAGTTCTGGGTGTTATACAGTTTATAAACGTTCTATTTCCTTTGACGGTATGTCTAAATAAGTTAGGACTGATGTTTTTAACCAGAGCTGAGCTAGCATCAACAGATACTTACATGGATAACTAATTAATACTTAACTAACGTAGTAATTTTTGGATATATTTAAGGAAAGGTATTTACTTACAAGCTGACAATAGTCTTCTATACATAAAGATACGAGTACATACTACGACCGGATACATTATGCTTGTTCTACATCTCCACCGACAGTTCATACTTCAGCCGCCAAGGTATCCAGTACAACGTGATCCGCACACCGATCGCCGGCGCCGACTTCTCCACCCACCCCTACGCCTACAACGACCTGCCGACTGATGACGTGCATCTCACCAACTTCACTCTAGCCCCAGAAGACTTAATGTATAAGGTGAGTTCTTCGATATACCTAACCACAAACTATATTTTGTGATTATCTTTATACAGATGCAATATGAATTATCATAGTTGTAGACCGTTTACGTTTTGCATTCGATCACAGTCTAATGTAGACTAACCTTTCCAATTTTGACCTGCAAGATCAGTAACAGTAGTTTTGTCTCATTAAAATATGACTGCAACAATTGTATTACTTGTAAGAGGATTTCTTTGTCAAACCCCAGCCGCTCAAACCAGTATAATTTATAAGTGTTCGTAATCTACTTATTACGAGTATAACCTCATGTTTTCTTACATGTCTACTTTTATTTATGCTTATAGTATATGTTATTCCAGATTCCAATGATAAAGCAGGCGATGGCTGCGTCGGAGGTTCCGATCCATGTGGTGGCGTCGAGCTGGTCCCCGCCCGTGTGGATGAAGACCAACCACAAGTACACCGGGTACAACCGACTCAAACCAGAATACTACCAAACACTGGCCGATTACTATTACAAGTGAGATTTTAATATGAGTCCTTTTTTTACTCTCAAAGAAAAAGTATTTATATAAACTGTCAATATATCAACCCCTTTCTTATATCAACTCTCTCCGAGGCTGTATTTACTGTTTTTTTTTTTCTAGGTTCATAGACCATTACACAACTAGAGGTATACCGATCTGGGCTATCACGACCACGAACGAACCCACAAACGGTGTCTCGGGAATTATATTCATCAATTGTCTGGGATGGACTCCTTCAACTATGGTACTTATCTGCGTCACCGTGCTTATACCCGACAACGTCACAATACTACTTATTTAATTCTTCAAATTTACCCTTATTTGAATGAGGTTGCTTTGTTGCTATTTCAGGGACAATGGATAATTAACAATTTGGGACCGACAATCAAGAATTCAACCTATAAAGATGTCAAAATTCTCATTTCTGATGATCAAAGACTAACTCTACCGTTTTGGGTTACTTCCGTAAGCTAATCCTAAATTCAGTAAGCATTTGACGCATGAAACATGCAGTGACTGCAGTGTAAAGGATACGGCAAAATATGATTTTGCAGTCCATAGACAGTCATAACAGAACACTTAATAGCTTATTTCCTATTTAGTTTTTTCCATCGTTTAACCACCACCATATATACTGTGATTCTGGGAATTTAAGGTATCCTGTGTTATTCCCAAAGTCTAAATGTGATTTTGATGAAATTAGTATGACACCACTATGACACACATCAAAAGATTATAAAAAACCCGACGAACCATGGCGCCATGGCGCGAACAGGCGGGGTGAGTCTTTCAAGGGATATGATTGTAATAACATAAGATTGTTATTCGCCATCTTGTGGGGAGTCAAAACTTCATATATTTAATTAAATAGAGCAAAGGTTATCCTATTGTGCCATAAAAAATTTAAACGCCATCTAATGAGCGAATGGTGTATTAAATTAATCTTAACTAGTCATCTTGTTTTTAATTATTTACCTTCCCTACATGTTGCATAGCAGTGCGGTACCTATGGTACTGCATTATATAGTATAGATAAGGAAGTAAGGGTAGTTAAGCAAAGGATCCTTTCAGATGATTCGCGAGCACCCCGACGTCCTGCGATACATAGACGGCGTGGCGGTGCACTTCTACACTAACTTCTTGGCTCCTCCCGCTATGGTCACCGATACCATGAAACATTATCCTGACAAATTCATCATAAGCACTGAAGCTTGCGAAGGTACAAGGTCCAACTCTTACTGCCTGTGAGGCTACTAAAATATTTTGTTGACATTTGCAATGTATAAAAAATTTGGTGCATTAGTAAATTATAAGTTTAATAGGCGTCTCTGATTGCGCCATTTAGTCTAATAAGTAGTCTTTATGTCCATATATTGAATGGTTTAACAATTATTTCAGGGTCGTTCCCGTGGCAGAAAAATAAAGTAGAACTTGGGTCCTGGCATAGAGCATACTCCTATATCTACGACATAATAACAGTAATAAGAGTATTTTATTTATAATTATGGTTCTAGATAAAACTGTCCTCTGATAAGTAATTAGTCTATCTGTAGAATAATACCCAGAGCAATGGATAAAAGTAACTATAACCCAGAAGTTTTTTTAATTATTAGTTTGAGCATACTTCCTTAGTAGAGATATAATGAGAGATTTTGAAATAAAGTATGAATAACTACGTTTATTAGTTAAGTGTCAATTTAATGGACGTATCTGAGTGTGGTTGTAACTATCAATATTCGTACTGATGAACCAGACGTTGGTCTCTAATGTGATCTAACTGGCAACGGTATTGTTTACAGAATCTCAACAGCAACCTTATTGGGTGGATTGACTGGAACCTCTGCCTCAACGAGCATGGAGGTCCCAACTGGGTGAAGAACTTCGTGGACTCTCCCATCATCGTGTTCCCTGATCGAGACGAGTTCTACAAGCAGCCGATGTTCTACGCGATGGGACACTTCTCCAAGTTCATACCGAGAGGGTCGCAGAGGATCCTCGTCAACATGCAGAAATCTTTCTTCAACGATTTTCTGGAGAGTGTCGCGTTTTTGACCCCGACTAAGACTGTTGTACTTGTAGTTTATAACAGGTGAGGAAGTGATTACGAGTGGGTTGTTTTAAGCGGTCGATTATCTTTACATATGCTTGTTAAAAAGTTCACGACTTTTTCTGATTAGTTTCTGTCTGTTTTAGTCTGTTGAGACTGACATTTTGTGTTAATGCTTACTGGTGCTTGAGCGTAAGCTAAAGCAACTCGCTCTTGCCTTAAGGGCGGGTTGTTTCAGCTTAGTTAGTTAAAATATTTTTCTTATTATTTTGTTAACTTTAGCTATTTACGTTGCATTGTTTCAGTGGGAACGCCCAAATGGTTAATATCAAGATTGGAGATGAGTTTATTTTACTGTATTCACCGAAGCAATCTGTGACCACTGTAGAGTTCCCCTATAAAGGTGTTGTTTGAAACTTGTATTTTAAGAACAGTACTACCAGGAGTGCATCTCTACAACAGTAGTTGTATATAGATAGTTGAGTGTGTTTCAATATCAACGAAAAGTTAAAGAACATTTGAAACTGAAATACATTTCTGCGCTGAGAGCAGTTAATAAAAGCTAAAAAATGTACCTAGTTTATATTGTTGTTTTATTGGCTGACTCAATTTTATTGAATGAATGTTATGATTCAAACCCATTCAAGTTTACTTCCAGGTTGACTATCGATGAGTCACGTAATACAATCTAATCTATACTACTGCAGCAACCAGAGTACTCATCAGTACTACTTGAAATACTACTCTGATATTAGAAGCATCAAGCAACAAGCTTCACATCGTAAACAAGACCATGAGACAGGAAGGCGTTGTTATAGGCGTGCGTCACGATTGGAGTGACTCGACTCTGGGGTGACCAGACGGCCCAGATTGGCGAGACACCCAGGTACAAGTTTCTGTAAGACAAAATGGTCTATATCACGGGCTAATGCCAGTCTAGGATGATACGAGGAAACACTCTCTGAGTGCAGCAGTTCGCTGCTTCTACTAAAATTTTCAGGTTACGTCATTTCTTAAAGGTTCCTGCAGCTTAGGCGCCCCAAGATGTCAGTTTCAACAGACGTAAGAAAATGTAAAATCGTACCGTTCTACTGGCCGCTCGAAGACAAACAACGCTTTGTATTTAACAAATATTAAACAACGTAAGTACCGTGAACTTTTTAATGAGCGTATGTTATGATAACGTTTGAAACAACCCACTCTTAGTTTGTTGATCTGCGGTTTGTAATACAAGAAGATTATATAAATACATCTCAATATTTTTGTCGTACATTTTCCTGTTGTTTAAATTTAATGAGACATACTTATTAATTTGTTAATTAACACTAATTCCTCAAGTTATTTTACATATTAAACTTCACATTTTCCTTATCATCGGCTAGTTAGCACTACTGACTCATGGGTTCAAGGGAATTGAATAAACTTAAGAAGATAACTAATGTTTTTATTCTCGGTAGCGCGGTCGCCCTACCAACGTTATGTGGCTTCGGTGACTCACGAGGGGTATAATAGGCTTAACAGAATAATACTTTGAATTAAATATGTTGGTAGAACTAAACTACCTCTCCAAACCGGTTATGTATATTGTGAATCTTTAAACCAGTCTCGATATCTATGTACACGTATATCTTCCTAAACTATTTACTCAATCAAAGCATTATCCTATATTAAAAAAAATTAAAATAGGTACTTAGTATGTTCGTTAGTTATTATTAGTTAGTTATTCCTTAATTGTAACTGAGTGGTAATATATCTAACTAGCAGCGCCCCGCGGTTTTATCCGCGTTGTGCCCGTTCCCGTGGGAATTTCGGGAATTTTTTTACATAAAAACCTTCCTCTTGAATCACTCTACCTATTACAAAAAACCGCATCAAAATCCTTTGCGTAATTTTAAAGATTTAAGCATACAGACAAACAGACGCGACTTTGTTTTATACTAGGTATGTAGTGATTAAAGTGATCTTAATAATCTAAGTCTTATCTGCTTTTTAAAGCCTGAGAGAGTTGTTTACAAATTAATTATATTGTTCTTTCATTTAGTTAGTAATTACTTATATATATATAGATTACTAGTCGCGCCCCGCGGGTTCACCCGCGTTGTTCCTGCGGGAATTTCGGGATTTTTTATATATATAAATCTTCCTCCTGAATCACTCTATCTATTTAAAAAAAAACCTCTACAAAATCCGTTGCGTAGTTTTAAAAATCTAAGCATACATAGCAGGACAGATAGACAGCGGAAAGCAACTTTGTTTTAATACTATGTAGTGATGTGCCAAACTCAGCACCAGATTTATTTATACCCGTTATTGACTTCACATTGACCAAAATAGTAAGAACAGAAAAGAAAGTCAGTACAGATTTATCATGAGTCATTGTAACAAAGACTAGTCGGTCCATACTCTTTGTTTACAAATAGGTCGATATACCTAACTGTACCTAATGTACGGAGATAACATATGTGGAGATAACATGTGAATAGATAAAGTAAATGTTTTCTATAAAGGACTTTAAATGAATAGACCTTTTCACGGCTCTAATTGGTAATAATAATAAACACTTCTCTATCTATTGAAACTAATAAAGTCAAGGAAATAGGGGCGACTAAATTGTGATTTCCTTTTTTAGAGAGTTTATCAACACCATTCGGTAAAGCTAACTGCGAATGATAGTGCATATCAATGAGGGGTTAGGCCAAGGCGAAGGGCTTATCATCTTTACACACAATATTGTCCACTGATTAGTATGTAAGTGTAGGTTTATATCTAGACCCAGGTCCGGATTTACTCTTAGGCAAAAATACACTAGCCTTGGGCCATGCGTCTAGGAAGGCCCGTCAGATAGGTGATCTACTGAGCAGTTTAGTTGCTTCTATTGGAGTACTGGAGTGCAAATGCCAGGTGTCTAGGATACTGGAGTGTCCAAATTCGGTTCTGATAGGATATATTATCACAAATATTTTATAATTGACTAGCAGTGCTCCGCGGTTTTACCCGCATTGCGCCCGTTCCCGTGGGAATTTCGGAATGAAAAACTAGCCTATAATTTTTCCCGTTGAATGTAGCTTTAACCTGAGATAAGCACGTTTAAACAAATCAAAACAAAAATCAAAAACAAACTCTTCAGCTTAATAATATTACAATAGATTATTTTTTTAACATTGTAAGTTTTTAGATAATAATGTTATCGTTACGCATTATGAAAATATTTAAAAATAGTAACATTTATATTACAATATTGCAAATTTGCATGTTTTCGTCCAGTCATTGGAAAACGGAATAACATCACCGTAACCTGATTTAAATTGAAAACAATAATTCTCGGAAGTGACAGCTCATATAACAAAAACCAAGTTTATAAAGTCTTCATTGACCAAACAGACCCAGGGAGAGTAGAGGCGGACAGAAACCTTAGTGCTCGTGTGACCGGCCGACTGAGAGGACGTGCGTAATCAAAATGTACAAGTTAATAGTTCTAGCAGTGGTTTTAGCGATATGCGGGCGAGTACAGAGTCATACCTACCACCTCGGAGGGTGCCCCGCGGTGGAGCCCATGCCAGGATTTGAGATGAACAAAGTAAGTACGATGCTCTTTTGTTTTGTTACCGACACAGTGACTGCTATGTACACTGTGACTGTGATGCCGGCTCGTATTGTGTGATTGAATGCCCAAATAAATAAAATTGAATTTGATACTGATTTACATAATAAATGAATTTAATTATTCAGTATCCGGAGTTAGAGGTTAATTTTATGGCGTTTTATTCAAAATACTCATGCATGTTTAGGTATAGGAAATTTTCATTTTTTTTTTATTTTGACCTAAGAAATGTCTAAAGTTCTCAGTTCAATTGATAGATATAGACTAAGCTATCAAATGGTTTGTCCCGAAAAAGAGCAAAAGAGGCAAAATACTTTAATCTAGTGTTTTAGTTATAGAGCGGTGTTTTTTAAGTCGGTTAATAAAGTGGTAATAATATGCCTGTACAACACCGAACTTTAAATTTAGTTCTTAACTACATACAACACAATATTTTTGCATTGAATATGGTTGGTTGTACCTACATATATTGGCTAGTTAGGTTAGTACTTATTGTGGAGTCACAGATTTTATTGAACCATTTTATGTGCAGGTGGTGCGAATAAGTAAGTACTTATAATTTCAACACATGTACTACATAACTACTCGTGTAAAATAAATATCGAAATACGCCAGATTACATTTATTATTTTACTAGTATCGAGTGAGTAACTGAATAACTTAACATACGTAGCTAAGTATAATGTTATTTACATATGTAACAATAAACAATACGACGCATATCTGATTGACCCGTGAACCCGAGTCCCGGGAATATTGAATAATAAATAAATAATAGGTAATCTACATACACAGTGTCATGTAGGTGGGTCCATGTATAGAAGAATAATTACTTTAACTGTAGCTGATCTACAACCAAATATTTTGTATCGTGTATGACTAGAGTTATTAGGGTATTACAGGGAAACACCAAAGAGGCTTTTTCTTTACTAAATGTTCCTTGGATTACGACAAACATTTAAAAACCAGAATCAACTCCATCGGCCTAACCGTTCTCGAGTTTTAGCGAGAGAAACGAACCACTGTTGTTTAGATATAATACATCTATAAGATATTAAAGATAAGAGTTTTTTTTTTATTGTTTGAACACGTTATCTCGCCAAGTATCAATCCTATTTGAATAATTATTTTTGTAATGGAAAGCCACATTCAACGGGAAGGTTTCCCCGAAATTTATACGGGAACAGGCAAACCACTGCTTGTAGAAGATAATTCTAGTCTTTTGCCGGCAGTAAGATATGAGCATTATTAACAATTATGATTTCGTTTCCAGATGCTGGGCGTTTGGTTCGCCATCCAGAAGACGTCGACCGCTTCCCACTGCATCACGTACAACTACACCAAGACTGCGGAGCCGTGGAAGTTCAACCTGGAGCAGATCTCGCAGCACTTCATCCTCGGACTCACCCCGCTGAAGCATGAGTACAGGTATCAAGAACATATCATATGTTACTTCTTCTAATATTCTTAACTATTTCTTAAAGCTGTCATATTGAGACAAGACAACGATAGGTTATCTACTTATACACATTAATATGTGTTTACTTTTCCAACGATACTTATAACTTTATCCAAGAAGTTCTAAGCGATATTGTTGAGATAGGTTCTGAATTTTCTGAGTGTTTGCAGATACACCGGTGAATTGACCGTCCCAGACCCTGCAGTTCAAGCCAAAATGATCGTCCATTTTCCACTGAGTAAGTATATTCGTAGTATATAATATAACATACCAGTAGTAGTAGAAAATTCTCGATCAACTTATCAAAACAATAAATGAAATCGTTATTGTAAATGTACTTATACAATGTGCTATACTCGTACACACATCAAATCAATACCACTCTTCCATGGTAGTTAGTCAGTCCGAGTCAGGCCAACCCTGGTGTCGGAGTTTTTACACCGCATCAAGGCCTCCGACATGATCTGACAATTAAAACTACCGGGGCCGACAATTTATAGTGCCATAGAAATGCCACCTATTGGCCACCCTTCAAGTAGGTAGCTGCACGTTGCTTAACAATCGGCCTGAGTTAACGTCAGTTCGTCGAACTACACCACGAGCGCTATAGTACTAACTCCTGTCTCTTCCCCAGGTGTCGCAGGCTCCGCGAAGTACACCGTGATAGCCACTGACTACGACACATACGCCGTCATATTCACCTGCCAAAAGCTTGCCTTCGCTCACCGGCGGTCTGCCACGATCCTCTCTAGAAGCAAGGACCTTGACAGAATGTTCGTGGACAAGGTAACAGAAATGTCTTTTATAAATAAGTGGATTCGTGACTACCCGAAGTAGTGTAGCTAATAGATTTGTTTTGAATGAGTTTAATCTTAAAATAAATACAAAAACATTTGCCCATTGGAATAGATTACTTTATGTTTTAATGCTTAACTTTCAATTTAACTTTTGAGCATTCGTTTATTGACGATATTTTGAGAGGTAAAAGATATTGAGCAGCCAAACAAGTACACGATTGTAGGTGATTCCTAACGTTTTTGCTAATACAATTTGAAACAAATCCCGTTCCCGTTTTAATGGTATCCCGTTCAGTCTATTTTTGGCTACTCCCTACTAGATGGCGTTACATTACAAAAAATATTGTGTTGGGAATAATAGTAGTTCTTAGCCGCTTTAAAAATAAAAAAATAAACGTAGTTTGGCTACTCGCTACTAGATGGCATTAAATTACGAGGAATAATGGAATAATAGTAACATGAACTTAGCTGCTATTTAAAAAAAATTGTTGCGTAGTTGTAATTACTTGCTACTAGATGGCGTTAAATTACAAGAAATTCTGGAATAATAGCGTCATGACCTTAGCCGCTAGGTTAATAAAAAAAAAAATTGAAAGTAGTTCTGGTTACTCGCTACTAGATGGCGCTAAATAAGAAGGACTAATGGAATAATAAGAACATGATCGTAGCCGCAACCTAAATAAAAATAATATAAGCGTGGTTCTAGTTACTCACTACTAGATGGCGTTAAATTACAAGAAATTATGGAATAATAGCGTCATCACCTTAGCATAAAAAAAAATTGAAAGTAGTTTTGGCTATTCGCTACTAGATGGCGTTAAATTAGAAGAATTAACGGAATAATAAGAACATGATCTTAGCCGCAACCTAAATAAAAATAATATAAGCGTGGTTCTAGTTACAGAAATTCTAGAATAATAGCGTCATGACCTTAGCCGCTAGTTAAATAAAAAAAACTGAAAGTAGTTTTGGCTACTCGCTACTAGATGGCATAAAATTACGAGGAATAATTGAATTAAAGGAACATGTAGACCAGTGCCGATAATTTTTAAAACAAAAAATAAGAATAGTAGGACGAAACCCATTAGAAAAGGAGGGGAATATTATAAAAATGAAAGGAAAAATAAATTACGGGCGATCTGAGGTCGGGAAGGAGGAAGGGGTTGGGTTTTTAGGGGTAAAAATGGTTTATCTCGATTTCCGGAAAAACCACAAGTCCTACGGAAACAAGTCAAATGGCAAATTTGTAGGAAATAGAATGATCTACAACTCTTGTATTGACAATTTGTTCACATAACCTCAAAATATATGTGAAAAATTCAAAAAACCACGTTTTTGGTTTTTTACGTTTATCTTCCTCAAAAATATTTTTTTTTTCTACGAAATGTGGTGAAAACTTTCCTTATTATGTCCCTAACACACTGTAATTTATTTGATTAAAAATATTTATTTTTTCACCTTATTTTGAATTAATATCGAAAAAACACCCCAATTTTCAATCGAAAATTCACCCGTCAAAATATCAGCTTATTTCAAAAAATTGGTATGTTTTCTGTTCCTTGAAATCTCTACTTTCCGATGGTGAATATATATATATATGTTACCGTAGTAAATCTTCTCAGAAAATTCAAAAAACTCGAATACGATTATTTTTTTAAAAAGTTGATTTTTTTAATGCTAATTACATTTATGTCATAGAAAATCTCATTATATATAAATATAAATGTAAATCGTACTATTAAATGTAGATATAGTCCAGTCATTATAGTAAGTTCACCTCGGAATTCGAGATACCCAGCTGTAAGTCTGTAAATACTTGTATATTGACACCCTAAAAGTTGTATCATAACCTACATAATATGGTAGGGTGTACGCAACTATTAAATTTCAAGGTCAAAGGTCACAAAAATCGGTTTTTGCTTTTTTGTAAATATCTCAACGGTTCACCGTATGAAAAAAAAATTTGAAAAAAATTTGTAGATAATTTTGTATTCTACAATATTGACAATAAATACAAATAGCAAAAAACCAATAGGAAATGAGATATTTACAAAAAAGCAAAAACCGATTTTTGTGACCTTTGACCTTGAAATTTAATAGTTGCGTACACCCTACCATATTATGTAGGTTATGATACAACTTTTAGGGTGTCAATATACAAGTATTTACAGACTTACAGCTGGGTATCTCGAATTCCGAGGTGAACTTACTATAATGACTGGACTATATCTACATTTAATAGTACGATTTACATTTATATTTATATATAATGAGATTTTCTATGACATAAATGTAATTAGCATTAATAAAATCAACTTTTAAAAAAAATAATCGTATTCGAGTTTTTTGAATTTTCTGAGAAGATTTACTACGGTAACATATATATATTTTTTCACCATCGGAAAGTAGAGATTTCAAGGAACAGAAAACATACCAATTTTTTGAAAAATGCTGATATTTTGACGGTTGAATTTTCGATTGAAAATTGGGGTGTTTTTTCGATATTAATTCAAAATAAGGTGAAAAAATAAATATTTTTAATCAAATAAATTACAGTGTATTAGGGACATAATAAGGAAAGTTTTCACCAAATTTCGTAGAAAAAAAAATATTTTTGAGGAAGATAAACGTAAAAAACCAAAAACGTGGTTTTTTGAATTTTTCACATATATTTTGAGGTTATGTGAACAAATTGTCAATACAAGAGTTGAAGATCATTTTATTACCTACAACTTTGCCATTTGACTTGTTTCCGTAGGACTTGTGGTTTTTCCGGAAATCGAGATAAACCATTTTTACCCCTAAAAACCCACCACCTTCCCCTTCCCGACCTAGATCGCCCGTAATTTATTTTTCCTTTCATTTTTATAATATTCCCCTCCTTTTCTAATGGGTTTCGTCCTACTATTCTTATTTTTTGTTTTTAATTATTTTTAAAGGCTTCTACCCCGGTCTAATGACCTTAGTTGGTATTTTAAAATAAAAGGTTGTTCTTATTAGTCGCTACTAGATGGCGTTAATTGACGAGAAACGATAGCAATAATAATAAAAGGAGTAAGCAATAGCAATAATAATAAAAGGAGATAATAAAAGGAGTTTAGTTCCTCGCTACTGGATGGCGTTACATTTAATTTTGTTTGGCGCCAGACATGGCGTCTCCGTTTACTTTACTACAGTTGTGTTGTGGTCCATGAATCCATGATAATTAATAAGAACCACATAAGAACATTAACACTTCCTGCCTGTCCACAGATGCGCAACAGATTGTCCTCATATGGAATAGACCCGTACGATTTATCTATCATCCCTCAATCGGAATGCCCGCGGTACGACAAAACAAACGGCGTGAACATCAACATTGACGGCGATACATTCTCTAGCCATAGCATTGGGAATGCCGTGAAGAAAACTGGATCAGCTATCGGTAAGATATCTTTATAAGATTTTATTCTATTTAGCATCTTCCTCTTTAATTTTAAAGGCATATCTGGGCTCCAAGATATTATGAACTACGCCTCTGCTTCAAATTGAGAAATTTTTGCTGACAATCATGTAGGTAGTCAATGTAGCTATCAGAGTTTTTTTACGTAACCTCGCTGTCCCACAGCTGGGCAAAGGTCTCCCCCAATTCTTTCCATTTATCTCTTTTCATGGCCAACTCCTTCCAATCCTTTTTAAAATCGTCCAGCTCATCAGAGTTACCTCTGTATTCCTCTTCGATCAACAATACACAACGTATTCCTTGTCAAAATTAAAGATTGTACATAGTTATGTATAAGTAGGTACTCGGGTGTTACCCGGGTTGTACCCACTTAAAGTTAAGAGGTGAATTTACTGAAAATTCTAGGAATTGCCCACACTAATGAAACATATTTCACAGGGGACGGCGTGGAGTACGTATTGGACGCCGGCAAGAACGTGTACCATAAGATTGCCAGCAGTAAGGAGGACCTCACCGAGCCGCCCGCCAAGCACGCGCGCTCCTATGACGCGGACGCAGAATGGCTGCCTTGAGCCGAACATACACCATAGCGCTGCGATAGTTCCCGCGGAAAAGTGATAAATTAAGCATAATTTATATTAAGAAACATAAGATAAGATTCGACATTCAGAAGTATCCATTTACTAGTTGTTTGCAGACAATTTTAATATCTGTTAATATAATCACCTGGTGTAATCATAATTGGTTAGAATGTAAGTTTACACTGGGGAGTTTATTGGCAGAATCTGAAAATGACGGCTAGTAACGCAGTCATCTCGCGTGATGTAATTAATGCGTGGTATAATAGTTCTTGCGCAACTTGCCATTACACAATAATGCTTAAAAAGATATAATTTAAAAAATAGTCGACTTTGTGTAGGATTAGTTCAAATCTCAGTAGGTCAATAGGTACTACAATGACAGTAATGCTTCCAGATGCAAATAAAATGTAATGTAATCTATACAAAATACTCAGTTCGATAGATATTTAAGGAATATTGCCGTTTGTATAATATAAAAAATAAAATAGGATCAGGATTTTTTGTACTTCTTGACAACTGTCAGAATGCCATTTCAAAATGTCATGAACCACCACATTTAAGGTAAAAAGTAAGAAATAAAAAAATACTTAAAACAATGGTTTTATTTTAGCAAATTTGAAAAACATACACTTAAATTACAGTCCTGTAAAAATATTACCTATTGTAAGTATTCAACACTGGATGCATATTCTATGAAATGCTTATAAAATGCGTATAATGCTTAGAAATTGAAATAATGAAAAATAATCTTACAATAAGTTATTAAATCTAAATAAAAAATAATTAAATCTTTTCAAACCAAACGATGTAAATCAGACCAATGTTCCTGTTTCATAATATTGTAATGGCAACACTGTCACAGCTTTTCTTTAACTACCTCGTATTTTTTAAGGAGCAGAGTTTGATTTTGTAATCCCATTTTTTAATCAAATAGTGATTTTTAGAGATAAATGACCGATAATTTTAATTAGAATGTTACCACTGAAAAGCTTTTAAAGCTGCTGATAAAAAGCTTTTAACTTGCGTACGAGACACAAACAAGACTTGAGCCCTGTCATTAGGACACCATGGTTGCATTTCAGCAATAATTGATTGCGCAACCAAGTTGGCACGTTAAAACGGCGAGCGCTTCGTCGTGTATTTTAATCTTGAAATTTAACAGCAATTTCTGCCAACTGAGAGCGCTTATAGACGTCCGTTGTTCACCGGACCGATGTCCGGTGCATGAACACACTGCATTATATCATACACCACCGCGAATCCGGTTAGAAACACGTTCCGTTATCCGGTGAATAAACGAGCGTCTACAAGCGCTCTAAACTAGTAAATTCTTCAAATACCTTTAATTTTTTCTACCTAATGGATCTTTCTGAACGTAATAAAACAGTTTATTTTTAATTTGTTAATATGCCATACTTATTGTCGGTGGTGCAACTCCCCCATAGCGTCCTAATAAAACAGGTTTTTGACGTAGCCCCTACGACCGGTTTTAGGGCGTGCATCGTTCAAGGAACCTCGGGTAGAGGCACACCTCTCGGATGTGGTATCTGTCGAGCAGCCAGCAGAGGAACCGCTCCAGGCCGAGCCCGTAGCCGCCGTGCGGCACGGAGCCGAACTTGCGCTGGTCCGTGTACCAGTAGTACGGGGACGGGTCGATGCCCTCGCGCTTGTAGCCTGCAAATAATACAACACTTTAAAACTTGATGCCACTTACAATACTTATAGCACTCTGGTTTGCACAACGTTCTTAACAATATTTTACACCGACCATAACTTTAGTCGGGTTTAGGAATTGGACTTTCATGGTTCGTGATGTCTGTAGTCACAGACAACCTGAATGCGCTATGACTGGTGAACGAGGCCCCCGTGGGTGGTCGCGTACCCTCCAGCAGCTCGTCGTAGTCCCAGGTCCTCATGGAGCCGCCCACGATCTCGCCGACGCCCGGCATGAGCACGTCCACGGACTCGGTGAGGCGGCGGTCGGCGGCGCAGCGCTGCATGTAGAAGGACTTGATCTCCGCCGGGAACTCGCACAGCAGGATGGGCTGCCCGATGGCGTCCGTCATCTTGCGCTCCGGCATCTCGGGGATGTCCTGCAACCAGGGGACGGTGTTATATAGGTAACAGCATAACAACGTTCAATTTTTAACAAAGTTAACAGTATAACTAATTTAACAGTATAACAAAATTAACAACACAATTTCCTAAACAGTATTTTAGTTATCAAATGCCCCTTTCGACACACGCTATTTAGATGACTTTAACTGATGAAATGTCGATGAAAGTGATTTCAATACTTCTGGAGCACTTCTTGAAAATTGCTCATTACTGCCATTTATAAAATTAACAAGCCGCGCCCCGCGGTGATAGTAATGTGGAAATATTACAGAGTAGGCGATACTTACTTCTCCAAACTCGTAGAAGGATCCATCTTCCTTGGTGATGTTGTTCTCGCGGAGGTACTCGATGGCTTCAATATACGTCATGCGTTTGAATGGCTTCTCAGGTTTCTGAAACACCAAGCCTTATTTTAGACAAAACTGAATTGGATTGGTTCGCTCGCGACTTCGAGTGATAAGTAGTTCATAAACTTTCTTACGCGAAAACATCCATGTACGTTTACTAAATGTGAATTTGGTGAAATGAAGCACCAATTAATTTGATTACTAAGATCATAAATTGTACACATTATTTAAAGAGACCTTGTAGTTTTTACTACATTCTCTATACGTATTTCTTCTGTCTAAAGAAATCTGTCTCTGGTTCTATATCTAGAGGGAGAAGAGAATTGTCCTAGACTATCACTTTGTCAAAAAAACTGCTACTGTATGTGCGTGAAAGTGTTTATCAAAATACCACAACAATTTAAAGATGGCCCTTTTAAACTTATGTGTCGCAAACTGAAGAAATGGTTGACAGTGTCATGTTTTTATAGCATTAATGAATTTATAAATAATTAATTAATATCACATATAAGTACATGTTGCATGCCGAGTTATCTCAGTAAAATAGAAGTGACTCCCAAATTATTGTATAACATCTTTCTTACCTATTTTAAGCAATAAATGATTTTGATTTTGATTTTTGATAAAAGATGATCGTGTGGCCGATAATGGCATTTCGATGTGAGCGCTACCGTGCTTCGGAGGGCACGTTAAATCATCGTTCCCGGTTGTTGCAATCGTTATGCCATGTCGGAGGCGTTTGGGCGGTCCTAAAACTCCGACACCAGGGTTGGTCACTACCTACTAGCCTAGTCCAAGTTACTGACTAGTTGTGCACCTGTGTAGGTGTGCAGCGCGTTACCTTGAAGTTGGGGTTGAGCTCGTGCACGAGGTGTCCGTCGGGCGAGGCCAGCACGCGCTCCACCACGTCCACCACCAGGTCCTCGAGCCGCGCCAGCAGCTCCTCGAACGAGATGAACGGACACTCCGCCTCCACGTGGCTGTATCTACACGGCACGACAGACAAAAATTCATTGTACTGATTTTACTTGGTTTCTTTCTTTTCCGCATTTTTTTTGCTGATACTGGTGGTATTACAAATGAGCAACGTTGTGAGGATGATTGAAATTTTGGAAGATTTTGTTTGTTACTTTTCACTGAAAAATTATATTTTCTTTTCATATTATGCTCGGAATGAGCATGCTCATTAGTAGCAATATCCCGACACACATGCCACTAATGAGCAATTGCTTATTAGCCAATCAGCGTATTGCACCAGTCGCAAAGTGGTGATATTGTTTCACCCACACATATATTGTATGTAAATATGTTTGGTGACTCACTCCGCGAGATGGCGGCGCGTGCGTGACTGCTCGGCGCGGTAGGACTGCGCGATGCAGTACACGTCGCCCAGCGACGCCAGGCACGTCTCCAGGTACAGCTGCGAGCTCTGCGTCAGGTACGCCTGCTCGCTGCGGCCACAAACACATTGCATGAGGCAACAACTGTGCCACTATCGGCCACCCATTCAAGTAGGTCGAGCTGCACGATCCAAGCAAACATGCATTGTTTCTTTTCACTACACTAATAAAATCAGAGTAGAAAGTCTTGGTGCAGTATAACATTATGATAGAGTAATTAGTACCTTCTTAAAACTTAAAGAGCTGGGTGTCTGTCGATGGAGTTCTTTCAAATAGCAGAATGACACATTGAGGCAAAGAGAGGAAGAGAAAGGTCAAGAAGGGCATAATGTGGACCAACTGAAAGAAAGGTCGTGTCGTACGAACAGCTGAAGAGGATGGCAGAAGATAGAGAAAAAGGGAAAGAAGTCCATCGACAAGTGTAATTAGTATACCTACCCGAAGTAGCTGAACTTGAAGAGTGTGGAGCCGCCCTCGCACTGCGTCTGCACGAGCGTGGGCGGCGTCACCTCGGTGTAGCGGCGCGCCGCGAAGTGCTCGCGGAAGGCGCGCGCCACGGCCGCGCGCGCGCGCAGCACCTTCGACGTGTTCTCGCCGCGGATCATTATGTGCCTGACGGAGCGCACACACTTCATATCTATACTTATACTATTTTTACTTATATATAATTTTTTGATGTTCAGAATTTTTGTTTATATGAAGTATATATAATAAGAGTGAATTTACTAGGAATATTTTTCAGATATATTACAGTAGTCAGTTAGTTTGGAGCATAATAATAAGGAGTGTTATAAGAAGTCCCTCAAGTTATGGTCACCTGTTATCCAACTGCACGTCAGGCAATGCTTCTTCGTTGAGTATGGCGTCGGCGCCCCCCGGGGGCGCGAGGCCGATCAGTTCCCAGTAGTCCGCTGTCAGTTCATGACCACCGGGCGCCTGTAAATACACCAATCAATATATTGTAATGTTAATGAGTTAGGATGGGGTTTTCAAAAGGTTGGTTATCATAACATATATTCATAACAAAGCATTATTTCATAACTTATCTTACTGTCTATTAAAGTTATTTTGCGTAAGCTGATGCAACCCGTCCTAAGAATGTAACCTTACAGTTCACCCGCGACCACGAGAGGTGCAATCCCCTCGAAACGTCGGGAAATAAAAAGTAAGTTATTACTTGCTTTATTAACTTTTTGACGCGAAAAAACCCGTGTGATTACGTTTAAACTATGTGTTCAATACGTGTAAGTTTAAAAAAGACTACTGTAACCTTACAAGTTATACACACTACTTTTTCCATTTTTTTTCACTACTTTATTTTAAGTAACTTTAAATTAAAATTATGCTAGCATATTATCACAATTTACTATTTTTTTAAACTTTTTGGAAGATTGACCTGTTAATGTCTTTTCTATATTTTCCGTATTAGCCATATATGTATTAAAATATTCTATTTCTTCATTACATAAAACACCTACCTAGAGGGAACTTTGTTACTACTATAATTGAAAAAAATTGTTATTGCTTCCTCTGGAATTTGAACAAACAACTTAATTAGTTTTATTTATATTTTAGTGAATGAAAATTGATGTACTTACAATTTTCCCTTCAGGAACTACTTCAAGCTTTCCATAGAGAGCTACAGAGGACTCGGTAGATAGTACTAGAGCATTATATGTCTGACACAATGCTCCATGTAGAACACACTGCAGGAACCCAGTACCATCTCGCAGCGTGAGGAAGGCTAGGGAGCGACCTTGTCTGCGAAGGCGATGCACCCAGCCTCGGACACAGATGCGCTCACCTCGGTGGTCACCAGCTGAAAATATTACAAAAAACATTATTAAATATCAACTACAAGACAGTGGCGAGTTCTGGTGGGGGCTAAGGGGCTAAAGTCTCCCCAAAGCTAATGAGTACTCACATACAACATGTTTGCCATAGTAAAACACTCCAACCATAACTGGATAGAACCTATTAGTAAATTATAATACTTAGTAAATTCCATTATTTCTATATGCAAGGGTTTTTTTTAATAAATCCAGTGTATAAACGAACCATGTATACAACCTTTGCTGTAAATAAATTAAGTATGAGTGATAGTAAATAACTCTGATAAGGTTTGCAAGTGCAAGTGTAGTAAAATATTGCATCATACTGGGTGTCTAACTCCATATTCAACATAATTATTTTAAGATTTTGGGAATTGTTAGTAAGCTAAATCGATGAACATTTGGAACACATACTAACTTTCACATATTTTGATGACTTTAGCTTTGGGTAGAGCAGGGTCCTCTTTGATAACAATTTTCTTAGCCTCTTCCATGTTCTGCTGTCTCTTGTCATTGCCCTCTTCCTCTGCCTTCGCCTTGTCAGCTGCCTTATGGCCCTCCCTGGTCCAGATTTTCTGAATTTTCTTCAGCTGAGATTTAGCGGCTACATCATAAGTTTTTCCTTCCTCTTTAGCGTCAACATAGATCGTGGGGAAAGGCTCTTTGCCGGCGTGTCGCATGGCTTGCAATATAGTTTTAAAAGGTTTCTGTTCTGAACCATCTCCGGTTTCATCGTTACCTCTCTTGTCCGACGTGTAAATCTCGGCTGAAATAAAAGTTACGAATTATAAAATGCATACGTGTAAGTTGAGGTTATATGGCGAATTTTACCAACCAATAGATAAGTTCTCCATGATTTTTTATGATACAGGTGCACCCGTACTAGTACTAAGTTGGTGGTTCCAACCTTACAAGGAATCAATAAGTAATAAATATTTTATTTATACAATTAACTGCAATGCACCAGCACTACTTTTATATATTGTTGGATTTTTGTTGAATTGAATGAATCTATGGTGGGTTGATTGAATTGAAGCCTTGACTTTTGACAGTGACAATGACAATTACTTGATTTTGACTTTATTTACCTATGTCACTATGTCACTTTATATCAAAGGAGTAGGAAAAATGCATTCTTAAAATAATAATAAAATGGAAAAAATTGGATGAAACTTACTTTTTTTACTATTCAAATAACAAATGAATAACGCACGGCAAATGATACCTTTTTTGCTCAGAATACAGAAGTACCTACAGAACCCGTGAGCGCGCCTAATACTGTAGCTACTCAAACTAGCCTTAAATAGTGTAGTTTTATGCGCAACCGATCAGTCACTTTGTTTGTGACCGTCGGAACGCGCTAACGTGTTTTACCCGTGACCAATTTCACGAAACTATGCCGTCTTGTGTCGTTCCTACCTGTAAAAATGCAGTGGGTCTGAAAAAGAAACAGGAAGGGATCACATTTCACGTGTAAGTATCGCATTTAGGTATCGTCTTATTTAAATATTTAATTATTTTCTCAGATTTCAATTGTCATATAGAGTGATGCGTCAATCTATGTTAGTGTTGCCAATATAAGAGTTTTGATTTACCCTTCTTTTTATTACCTTTTGAGGGATTTAATTCGTTGTAGAATATTAATAAGTAATATAATAAAAATTAACCAACTTGAAAAAAGAAAGTATAAAGCGTAAGTGCGGCTCGTATGTACCTAACCTAACAATCCTATTAAATAGTATGTTAGTCTATAGGTTTCTAAAAAAATTTTTGGTGTGCGTGTGAGGGAGAAGGGGAGAGGGGGAGCGGGTATAAAATTATGTTTCTATATTAGCCATCTTAAATTTTAGCTTCCCTGCTGATGAGGAAAGGAAAGCGGTGTGGACAAAAATTATACAAAGAGCACGGCTGGAACAGTTCTGGAAACCATCGAAGCGAAGCGTAGTTTGCTCGATGCATTTTGACTTAAGTAATTATTCTTTTTTTATGTAACTCTTGTACCTAGCTGTAAGTTTTCCGAATACTTTATAATAAAATAAATAAAAACATATAAAGTTTTTCCATCACCCGTTAAAAGTGTGCAAACATCCACCTTAACACCGTGTTTTATTTAATATACCTATCTATTTCTTGAGATAATCAGGTAGGTACATAGTTATATAGAAAAGGACAATTTTTATTCTATTAACATATTACCTCCAAAACTCCCAAAATTTACCCCAAAAATGGGCAAATAATGCGAGAGCTAACAACACTACGCGGGGGACTTTGTTCTGTTTTTGGACACAGCGTGTAGCTTGTAAATACATTTGAATGCTCCTTCTGTTAGGTACTTCTGTATTCTGAGCTTTTTTGTGTACCGAGCCCAGCTTGCGAAACATAAATAAATGCGCTACATGGACTTATTATTATAAACTGGACTGAGGACTGTTAAAAATGAAAAATACGAAAGCACACCTTACACCTTTACATTATGATTCAATTTGGGTTACCAACATAGACAGAGGCAAAACGAGCCAAGAGAGATAGCTAGTACCGAGGTCGTTTATCCCTTTCTAACACTTGCCATTCGATCGAAAAGTGGTAGTTGGTAGCATGTTGGTAGAAAATTATTTCACAACGCTGACTTTAAGCTTATCCTTATATTACATATAAAGTAAATATTGAATTAGATAAAATTTATTAATTACTTACTTAGCTTTATAATACTTATTATTTATTAGCCATAATTATTTAGAACTATTTGGTAAGATTATTAATTATTTCTCTAGTAATCCTTTGAATTTGTCATGGTGACTTTGAATTCTCGTCTTCTCGTGAATATCTACCTATTTGTTTTATTTTATGCAATTTTGAGAGATTAGCTTATTGAAATGGTTAAAAACTGCTGTATTCGTTTCTGTAAATCTGAATCCTATGGTGGTTGCGGGATATCCTTTCACAGGTAAGCCAAATAAGGGAAAAATTGTAAATGTGTTATGTAGGGTGACCATAAGTGCAAGCAATCACTCCTCGAATGATTTATGAGGATTAAAAATGGGTTACTATATATTTCCCTGTTCGAGAGGCTGGAACTCGTCGAGTCTCCTGGCGAGACGATTCGTGATAACTCGTGAGAACAGCTTATAGACGTGGCTCAGGAGCGAGATGGGTCTGTCTGTAATTTTTAAGAAGGGTTTTGTCTCCCTTTTTAAAAAACAGCACCACCAAACTCCCGCTCCACGCCTTTGGAGTTCTCCCACTGTGAAGGACATAACCTAATTAAAATAATGTCGAGTAAGCTCGTTCACCATAAAAAGTTTTTATTGTTGAAATAGAAACTGCTTTGTAAAGTTTCTCTATGTGTTGAGTTGACTGACACTTGATTTTTTTTTATTGTTCTCTTGTCAGATTCTGTTAAAATACTTTTACACATATTTGCTATTGCTTGTTTTTCCAAGTATATTTATATTATTTTATCTTCTTTAACATTTATTTATGTGATAGTTTTCCGAAGAATGAAGAAATTAAACAACTATGGAAGGATGTAGTACCAGTATCACAGAACCTAACCAAGAACTCTGTTGTGTGCAACCTTCACTTTAAGCCGGAAGACTTTTATACTGCCAACTCACGACGGCTTTTAAAAACCGAGGCAATACCGTCCGTTTTTCCACTGGTAAGCATATTGCTAGCTGATTGATATCTATATTTATACAATTACTAGCTGTGCCCCGCGGTTTCAACCGCAGCGCCCCCGTTCCCGTGGGAATTTTGAGATTTTTCTTTGCTATAAACCTCACGGAGCCCGAGACCTTTCCAACGAATGCAAAAACGTGGAAATCGGTTCGTGCGATCTGGAGTTATAGCGTCAGGAAGGAAAACCCGACTTATTTTTATATAGTAGATATGAAAACAATTTAATTAATAATGTGGACTTATTGCAATATGTTATAATCTTGTCGTAACATTACACAAAAATATATGAGTTTTTGTATATTAAGCCGACGACGGTTAACACTTGCATGATATAGCCATTAGTGATAATAAATTCTTGCAATAAGACGGCAATAGGTTAAATCGTGAACGTCAGAATGGCTGGTTGTCTATGGCGTTTAGAGTTTTAAAAAATATAGCTCATTTCTGAATACATATAATCGTATGTATGAACTTTCTTGTTAGGTAATCTGATCATGACTACATGTATGTTAATTTTATTTTGCAGCCGAAAAGTAAACAAATAAATGTATTGAGTAACATCGTTATACAGCCACCGCCACAACCGGTCGAACCTACCCCTGGCACCTCGCAAGAATCGTGTGTGTTTGAGGTATACACACCTCCAACCAAAAAGTTCTGCTCAAGCTCAAGCCTAAAAGAAGTAGCAGTCCAAACAGAAATTAAATACAGCAGTCCTTCGAAAAATGTATTAAAGAAACAAGTAAAAGTTTTGTCACAGAGGTTAACGAGGCGCGATAGACAGTTGAAAAATTTAAAATCAATTTTGGCATTATTAAAAAAAAAAGTAATAATCATAATGAAATCGAGCATATGATAAAAAATAATTTCGATAACATACATAACCATCTGAACACCGATAAAAGCAATAAAGGTGTACGATATTCGGAGGAGCATTCGATACTTGTGACACGGAGCGCCCGTTGATGTCTTTTATATGAAGTAATATTTTTTAAGTGTTAATAAAAAATTATTTAAATTACAACAATTTCTTTTATTTAAACATTATGCTTTTATAAGTAAAATCGGACTATCTTTTTTTAGTTTCACCTCAGTAGATAGTTCGATTTCAAATTCACAAAGCACCATCTATTCACTACATAGTATAAAATAAAGTCGCTATTTTTGTCTGTCTGTTTGTCTGTTTGTTTGTCTGTATGCTTAAATCTTTAAAATTACGCAACGGATTTTGATGCGGTTTTTTGTAATAGGTAGAGTGATTCAAGAGGAAGGTTTATATGTATAAAAATTCCCGAAATTCCCTCGGGACAGGCACAACGCTGGTAAAACCGCGGGGCGCCGCTAGTAAGCTATAAAGAAGCTAAACTCATTGTATTTTTTAAAACAAATATTATCTTATATATAAAATTCTCGTGTCACAGTGTTCGTTCGCGTACTCCTCCGAAACGGCTCGACCGATTCTCATGAAATTTTGTGAGCATATTGAGTAGGTCTGAGAATCGGCCAACATCTATTTTTCATCCCGAAATTCCCGCGGGAACGGGTACAACGCGGGTGAAACCGCGGGGCGCAGCTAGTTTCATTATAATATTTGTCCCACCTAACGAAAAAGTGTGGTCATCTTATTAGAAAGTGACAAACCACATCGGCTCTCAACATCTCGCTCGGCTCGTTTTTCGGCTGCTGGAGCTCAGTCCAGTTTATAATAATAAGTCCATGATGCGCTATTGATGTCTGATTAGTAACGCTACTCAACGCTAGATGGCATTGTATGTTTTAAAATACGAGTTTTTAAGGTTTTTATTTTAATCCAAGAAATGAATCAACGAAGGTATATTATTACCGGTTAGTTATTTTGTAATACAAATTGTGTATGTACTTTATAGATCTACACTAATATTAAAAAGAGGTTTAATTTTTAATTTTGTGTGTTTGTATGGTCGCTTATCTCGGGAATAGCCACAATCGACGGGAAGGTTAAAGATTATTTTTCATTCCGAAATTTCCACAGGAACGGGCACAACGCAGGTGAAACCGCGGGCACTAATAATATAATAATTTAAAATATGTCATTTAGAGTCCGGTCCCGTTCCTATCCTCGCGATACTAGACAGGTACCGAGGCTTGAAATTAGTGAAAAACTTTCTCCAAAGGAGTGCAGAACCGTTATCTAGTGGGTTAGTCATGACACAATAAATGTAATACCGACTTTGGTATTTATGCGTAAAATATGGGTTTGTGTGTCTATCTGCTCTTGCGATCACCCACTAAACATGGCTATACTGATATCACAAACTGATGTGGAGATAGGGATATCTATAGTTGAAATAGATTTAGGTAGATGAAAATTAGAATTTGAATGAGGTGAAAACGACTTTGTACTTCCATCCACTTCGTTAGCTCTGTCCCTTCAATGGACGGTCGAGAAAGTAGTTTCATTACTCCCGTAGCGTCAGCGTTCAGCTGTTAGGATGGCAGAGTTTCAAGTATCATTTGCCCCGTTAATGTAGTACAGATTAAGTTTCTTCTACATACTCGTATAACATAAAAAAGTTTAATTTTTAAATAATTTGTTTGGAAGCATTTATCTTTGGTATCAAAAGTCATATTTGTATTTTTTTTGTATCTAGTATATGGGGAAGATACAAAAGAGGAAGGTTACTTTTCATCACTACATAGTATAAAATAAAGTCGTCTCTTTTTCGTGTCTGTCTGTTTGTCTGTCTGTATGCTTAAATCTTTAAAATTACGCAACGGATTTTGATGCGGTTTTTTGTAATAGGTAGAGTGATTCAAGAGGAAGGTTTTTATGTAAAAAAATTCCCGAAATTCCCACGGGAACGGGCACAACGCGGGTAAAACCGCGGGGCGCTGCTAGTTATTTATAAAGCACTGTTATAATAAATAAGTATAAGTAAAAAAAAAATACCGATACAAATTACAAACGAACTAAGAGCTGGCAGGCAAGTTCGAGTTTTGAATGAAATTAATTATTTATCTACACCCCTATTGTATTCCTAGATTCTACGTGCATATTTGTTGTATAATTAATAAATTACATTCTCAAGGTTAAGTAAATACATTAAGTGCATAATTAAATGCATTAAGTAAATGCATAAAAAGATGTTGTAGGTCGTATCTAATTACGAAGTGCAGGTTACTGAATTTATCTGTACTATTTAATAAAGCTGAAGAGTTTATTTTTTGTTTTATTCTTCGTTTGAACACTTTAATCTCAGAAACTACCGAAACAATTTGAGTTTTTTGATTTTTTTTATTATATTTTATTGAAAATTCCCATTACAAAAGAATAAGTCAATTCGGATTGGTAGTTTATGAGATTACCACGTTCAAATAACAATAACAATTAGGCCAGCGTGGTGATTATGCCTAATCCTCCTCAGTTCTCACTGTACTGCCTAATCTTCGGTTAGATGAGAGGCCTTTGCCAAGCCGTGGGACATTACAGGCTAGTACTTATTTACTTATTATTGTCAATACCGATTGACCGCCAACTTCTCTGACTGTACCAATGTATTTATCAATGCACAATATTACTACATTTGTATAATTTATATAGGCATTGATCGTTAATTGATTTAACCTATGACAAACTAATAGGTGTTTGTTTATATATAATACGCGTTGTTTGACGGATAAAGGAAGTTGGAGCTAACTCCATCAGAGTTGCGGTTGTGCGTTATAATATTACCTACTTCATAAATCGAACACGTAAGTTGTTGTCTGTTCCATTAAATCATAGTTCTGTCGTATTTCCAATATTACTGTAAACTTTCATCCAGATCCGTATCAGTAGTTTTTCGTGAAAGAGTAACAAACATACATCCATCCATCCTCACAAATTTTCTCACTTATATTAATTCAATTCAATTCAATTCAATTTATTGTTCAATAAACATGGGTACAGGGTATTTACAAGGTGTTATAGTAATACGAGAACAGCCACGTTTCACCATGGAGGTATATGAACTTTTAAAGGTTGGTTACCATACATACTAAATATTAACAACTTAAATATACTTAAAACAATTAAAACAAATACTTAAACAATTCAGGGATAACAATTATTGGACGGAAAGTAATCAAGTTAAATTTAAAAAAAAAAAAAAGAACAATACTAATAAAAAAAAAAAAAAAAAACAATAAAAAGTATTTCTTATTCTAATAAATAATCATTAATTGAGTAATAACACTTAGATATTAAATAAGTTTTCAGTTTTTTCTTAAATAAACAAATTGACGTTATATTTTTGAGATCCTTTGGTAGTTTATTATATATTACAATACTCATGCAAAATATGCTATTGTGAAATTTGGTAGTCCTGCTGGGTTGAATACTGAGCAAATCACTTCTCCTACTACTCTTCGCCTTATCATATGTATGTATGTTGGTTTTAACTAATAGCGCAGCTTCGAGAATATATAGAGAGGGGAGAGTTAAAATGTTTAGTTTTTTGAAAGAATCAGTACATGAGTCTGTCTGTCTGAGCCCACAGATGGATCTTATGCATCTTTTTTGTGCTTTGAATGCTTTCTCCTTATCAGTGGAATTCCCCCAAAATAATAATCCATATTTTATTGTTGAACCTACAAAAGCATGATAAGCGTTAAGGACAGCTGTAATATTCGCTACTTTTTTTAGCATATATAATGCATACGAGAAATGACTTAGTTTTGAGCAAACGGTATCCACTTGAGTCTTCCAATTTAAATTAGAGTCAATCTGTATTCCCAAAAATGTTGTATCATGCACTTCTCTAATAATTTCATCTTTGTATTGAATGCAAAGATTCATAGGCCTATTATTGTTATTTTTAAATAGCATATATTGGGTCTTACTAATATTAATTCTAAGATTATTCTTATTTAACCATTGAATTATTTTTTCAAGTGATGTATTTATCTCTGCTTCAAACGTATCCTTATTATTTTCAACAAATATTACAGTGCCATCATCAGCAAACATTATCAATGGTTTGTCTATAATATTTGGCAGATCATTTATGTAAATAATAAATAGGAGAGGGCCTAGTATACTACCTTGCGGTACTCCATATTTTTGTAGTTTTGTGGTTGACTTATAAGTTTTGGTTATTTTGCTATGTTTACAAATTCTGTTTATGACTGTATATTGATATCTATTGCTTAAATAAGATTTTATAAGTTCTAAGGCTACACCTCTGACTCCATATTTTTCTAATTTTTTTATAAGTAAGATGTGATCAACTTGGTCAAAGGCTTTTGTTAAGTCCATGTATAACGCTAAAATCCTTTTTTTATCATCTTGTGCAGTCATCACTTGTTTTAAAAAATTGTATACTGCATCATTTATAGACTTCCCTCTTCTAAAGCCATATTGTTCGTTTACAAGTAGATTATTAGACTCAAAATAATTGTACATATTATTATAAATGACTTTTTCAAATATCTTAGCAAAAATCGGAATTAAAGCTATCGGTCTATAACATTTCAAGTCAGTTTTGTCCTTTTTTTTAAATAGAGGTGTAATAACTGTTGTTTTTAAATCAGTTGGAAATATCCCGTTTTCTAAACACTTATTAATAATGTAGCTGAGTAAAGGAGCTAAAACATGAGACACTTTCTTAATAACTACTGTGCTTACATCATCATATCCTGTACTTTGAGTATTTTTAAGGGATTGAATAATGTTGAATATTTCAGAGCTACTTGTCGGTTTCATGAAAAATGAATTAAGGGTATTATGAGGTAAAGATGCTGGTTTAGACGGTGTAACTTGGTTTGTAATAGGTTGTATATTTATAAAGTAATTATTGAATTCTTCAGCAATATCTTTTGGGTTAGTTATTGTTTTGCCATTTACATATAAGGAATCGATTCCATCCTTTGGTGGAATTATTTTGGAATTGTTTATAATCTTCCAGGTTGCTTTAGTTTTATTAGAGGAAACGTCTATAAAGTTATTATTTTGTGCCTTCTGGGTTTGTTTAATAATACTCTTGAGTCGTTTGGAGTAATTCTTATATAACGATTTATGTTCGATATTTTTGGTGAACCTATATTTCCATAGCATTTGGCGTTTACGTTTAGAACACAACTTAATTCCATTACTAAGCCATTTAGGACGCTTGTTCAATTGAATCCTAAGTTTTCGATTTGGAAAACATAAATTATAAAATAGTTTGAATTGCTCATAAAAATAATGAAAGCAATCGTTAGGGTTTTCTATATTATAAATATCATTGAATGATAGGCTCTCTAAGGCTTTTTTAAATTTACATATGTTAATATGATTATAGTCTCTTTGAAATTTAAACCAATGTGTCATTAAGTAAGTTTTTTTAATTGGTACTTTCAAAAGTTGTGCGGTATGATCAGATAGGGAAAGTTCATGGACTGAGCTCTGGCAACCTCGGATATTGTGGGCAATATTATCAATGCAGGTTTTGCTACTAATACGCGTGGGTTCATTAATGTTAAGTTTTAAATTATAACTAATTAGCAGTTGTTTAAAATTTCGAGCCACACTATCATTGTCCAATGTATTGATATTAAAATCCCCGCAAATAATTATCTTTTTATTTATGAAACTAATACTATTTAATATCTCGCTAAGATTTTTAAAAAACGTATCTGTATCTTGTATTCTTGTTTTTGGAGGTCTATAGATACACAAAATTATTATATTAAGTTCAACTAATTCAATTCCACAACATTCAATGACTCCACTTATATTCAGATTGTCCGATATAGTGATTGCTCTAACTTTATGGCGAGAGTTTATAAGAATGCATGATCCCCCATGCCTATTGTTACGAACAAAATATGAACCCAACTTAAAATTTGGAATTTTAAGTAATTTAGTATCACTAAGAGTCATGTTGTGCTCGGTAATACATAAAACGTCTAATCTATCATTAATTAATATAGAATCTAATTGCACAATCAACTCATCTGACTTATTTATCAAGCCATTTATGTTTTGATGTAATACAAACAAATGTTTAGTAACGAAATGTATTACCTCGGGTGTGAGTGGTGTGTGTCGAGTTTCTGGACTCATTGGTACCGACAGGTAGATCTTGAGGTCGTGATGATTCGCGAATAGGCTGTGAGTTCAAACAAACCTCTACATCAGTACATGGGTCAATGGGGTACAGAGAAATATCAATTTGCATATTGTACATTAAAGTATTCAAAATATGAGTTATTCCTATGTTGTTTATGAATCCTGTATTTATAGAGAACATATGATGATCTAAGTAACTATTGGTATCAAGAAAATAAGCATATTCATTGTTTACAATATCCATACACAACAAACTGTTAAATAATTCTACTTTGTAATTATATATTGGTGCTCCTTTAATATAAGTAGGAGTGCATATTACAATGTTAGTATGTGTCAATTTTTGTAGGGTATTTCTTACAGTATTTATTAATTCAATATAATTTTCATTTAAATGGAAGTCTCTTTCTCCTAATACTATGACACAGTAATCATTCAAGTTATAATCAATCAACTTGTTTTTCAATACACATAACAGTTGCTTAAGGCTAATATTAGGGGTAATATACCGACAAAATTTAAAATGAGGGGAAAAAATATTATCTATTGTTTGAATTCGGCCAAGATAAGTTTTGTTGGTAACTATACACAGTTTTCGCTTTGTAGGAGTAGTAAAGACTGATTTGCAGCTAGTAACACTCGTAGGTGGGATAGAATTGTTATCGGGATTCGACGCATATTCGATGCGCGACGGCGGCTGCGGTACCGGTGACACTTGTGAGAGCGGCAACAGCGACTGAGGCGGCGACGGCGGCAGCGACGGCGGCAACGACGGCGGCAGTGATAGCGACATAGCAGGGGAAGTCGTAGCTTCAGTTTCGGGAGGAGTGTCAAGGAGGGAGGGGCTCAAGTCCGTTATTGTTTTTTCTATAGCCCTTTTTTTATTCTTTTTCTTGCTATTGGTATCTGTATTGAAGTTTGGTGTTGTTTTCTGTGTTACTTTTTCGTTCTTCTCTAACCGTTTTTCTAGATCTACGATTCTCGAATTGAGTATGGCTATCTCATTATTTGCTCTGTCGAGGCAACTTAAGAGTTCATCTATTTTTTCTTTGTATTCTATGACTTCACTTTTTTCTATTGTAGACAAATCTGGAAGACTGCTACCTCTAATATCTGAAGAAGTGGACATAAATGATGTGTTTGGGGAATCGTTTACTGATGATCTGGTCCTCATTGTGAAATATAGGGCTTCTTACAAATATTTATCTCATTAAAAATAACTTCTCAGCTAGGTGGGATTCGAACTCGGTGTCGAAGCGACCTAGTTGCGATGATACTGTGCGTCGGTGCCACTGGGCTACGGCTACTAGTGCTATACTGGTTGAAATTAATAGACAGTTTTATCACGTCATAATCCGTTAAGGGACGCGCCTATTTTTGAATTTTTTTAAAACTTTTCACTAACTGTTACTTTCTTTTTGAATTGTTTATTTTATTAATTGTAGTGGTTCACCTTATTTAAATGTACATGCACAGTTATGAATCACTTAGAATTATAGTTTTGCTCATGTATTTCAATGTTTAGACGCTTTGTTATTGCTTTATTTCAATTAAATTTGTTAGTTTATGCACTTTTACAAAAAACACTTTAATGTCAAATTTACTGGATTTTATCACTGGATAACATTTGTACTCCACTATGTAACTCTAATGACTTGTTTTATCAACTTTTTAAACTTATCTATTGAGTTTACTAATTAATTTATAATTAAATACGGAGCGTAATTACTTCGTGGCAGTGGCGCCACTTCGTTTCCTCTCGTTGTTTTTGTTTATTGTTACTGAATTATGTCTCTATCGTTTATGATCCATTTTCGAAAAATCATTATATACAAACGCTAGCTATTAATGCTAGCTGTCCCTGCAAACGTTGTTTTGCCATATAAAAATTAACCATGGTGGACCACCCTAATCACTATAGATTGAGATGTAAGCTATCCTAAGTTTCAAAGTGGATCAAATTGCACACGGTGTGCAAATCCAATTTAAAATCGGTTTAGTTGATTAGGAGTCCATCGAGGACAAACAAAGTGTTACATATTTTTTATATTATATAAAAATTTGAAGGATTATTTCGAAGTCGTAGTCACATTTGCTGAAAATACCCTGGGTTCCGATCGTTTTCTTAACTCTTCCCTACTCCAGCGCAAAACCAAGCCAATAAATCTGTACACCTTGGTATCTTTCCAAATCAAAACACAAAAAGGAACTTGCTTTGAGTTTTTGAAGTACGAAAAAGGTTTCCTTCCCATTTAAATTTATTAACTATCAGTGAGGCACTCCCATTGGATTCACCTGCGTTCCCGTGGAAATCTCGGTATGAAATATAGCCTATGGTCTTCCTTTGAATGTGATTATCACATAAAAAAATATTTCTTCCTTTTTAAATACAACTAGTAGTTTCAGAGATTAGTAGTTAATATTTGTACCTGTAAGAGTTTAATCAATGGTATACATGCATTACTGGGAACGGTATAGGCCATTCTCCATTTCATATTTTTGCAGGATGGCCCCAACCCCTGAGATGTGCGCCGCGTCCAGCCCGCCGGGTGACCGGGTGCCGCGCGCTCCCGTGGTCATATCAGGCATGTCAGGGCTCTATCCGCGGGCCCAGTATATAAAGGACCTCGAGCACATTCTATACAATAAGGTGTGTGTATTGCAATCACCTCAAACATTTATAGACGAAGTTTATTCAAATATTCCAAGAGAAGCCACCCAATGCTATAGATGGACACACACCACCACTTATAGAACACTGAACATTGCACCTGCTGACTAATGAAACATTATAATTTGTTGTTGGACAGTGTATATCGAATAAAGTTATTATGCCAGCAAAAATATAAGTAGTAAAAAACTAAGTCTCACCGCTCAGTTCTTCCACAATAAAAAGTTGCGAGATGTAATACCAAGTCGGTTAATTTATTCAGTGTCAGGGCAGTGCTGCGCCCCCAGGTAACATAAATTTTCTTACTCGCAGATAAACCCTATAACATCTGAGGACCTGAGGTGGAAGTACAACCATCCTGAGGTTGCGCAGTACACGGGCAGCGTGCCGGATCTGAATCGATTTGACGCGCAATTCTTCAAGGTGCACTACCGACTAGCAGATACCATGGATATCATGGCAAGGAAAATATTGGAAAAGTCATATGAAGCAATTTATGATTCAGGTATGTAAAATAGTCATGGATAGTTAATAGGAGATTTTTAAAATTATATTCACAATCATCTGGGGTCTGGGGCACGGCAGTGCCCCCGCCGAGTCGAACGCGAAGCAAACACTGCCGTACCATCCTTTACTGGAACAATTTCGCCGCATTTTCGGGCTCCTATTTGAGAACCCCTGGATAAGACCAGAACGTTGAAATTTTTGTCATCCAGTAAGCATTTTTGTCATCGCATACTTAAAATCCAAAATTTCAAGTCATTTAGGTTTTAGTTCATTTAATTACGAAGTTAAGCGAAAGCAAACTTTCGCATTTATGCTCTCACTCACTCACTCATGATCATCAAAATAGAATTAGTACTTCCCATAAACTCAGAGAGCTGAAATTTGGTAGAGAGTTGGGGTTTAATGGCCACATAAAGGGAAAACTAGTTTCATTACTTTTTAGAGATAAACAAGCAGCTCCATCGAGACTTGGCTAGTTTTTTACAGAATGTTTTTGATGGGATTATGTTTTCTTGTCCACAGGAGTGAGTCCCGAACAGTTATCTGGAAAGAAAGTTGGCGTTTACATCGGGACATGTTTCTCAGAAACTGAAAAGGCTTGCTTTTATTTAGCTAATTCAAGGACTGGATTCGGTATAGCCGGGTAAAGACATTGCTAACTGATCTTCACACATTTCTACAAAATAATTTCAAGTAAAAAACCTCCTTTTAATTTGATTGTTTTCTAGCTGCAGCAAAACAATGTTTGCCAACCGTATTTCGTACTGGTTGAACGTGAAGGGCCCGTCGCTGTCCATTGACGACGCGTGCTGCAGCTCCACCGCCGCCATGGAGCAAGCCTACCTCGCTATAGCGCGCGGTGAGTGCGAGGCGGCTGTGGTCGGCGGCGCCAACTTGTGTCTCCATCCACAGTCCTCCGTGCACTACGGAAGGTAATCGTAATTTTCATTACCCACTGTTAAGTTTTGGCATAGTACCTTACTGCAAAGCACATGGAATTATCCAAACCTATGATAATATAACCTAGTAAGATAACCCAAAGTTTTGAAACATTTTACCACCAGACAGCGACACTTGTCCGTATAGAACGTTTTTCAGATATAAGATATTATTGTAATTTCTGTTTCCTATCTAGAATAATGACGCTAAGTCAGGATGGAAAAACAAAATCCTTCGATCAAAACGCCGCAGGGTGTACCAAGTCGGAAGTCATAAGCGTGATGTTTCTTCAGAGATCCAGTGATGCTCTGAGGTTGGTATTATACCATATATTTGAGGATAATAATATATTACGCATCCTTAAGTAATAAGTAGATCGAGGCGAGTGGACAAAGAGTATTTTGTGTCTTCGTTTTATCTTGAGAAGATTCCGCTTCAATTTTCAAATGTAAACTTATAATCATTATTCTATTGTATGCGTCAATGCTAAAAGATACCTGAGCCTCCACTCTTCTCTTCCCTAAGTTTTGTTTTTTATTCTGTCTTTCAGAGTTTATGCAGATTTGTTGCACGTCAAAACGAAATTTATGAAGTTGTTAGATGGAGAGACTGGCCCTAAGTACGGTTTCTACAGAGATCCATCAGACTCGGCCAAGTTCCTCAATGAGTTCTACGAAGAAGCTGGAGTTCCTCCTAGAGCTGTGGGTTACGTGGAAGCTGTTGGTTGCGGTATGGAACTACTCTTCTCTTTATAAACGAATACTTAATTCACATTCCTATCAAGTGTGTGCTGTTGTTTTATACACGTATTTGGGAACAATGAAATATTTAATTGTCCCAAATATTTTCATGCGAAGTAACGCTACCACGAAAATATTACACTACAAACTCGTTATCAGATAGAATAGTCAAAATATATTGGAGCCTTGCTAGTCAGTGAGTCGAGGAGTGAGACATGCTCAAGGAATGTGCAGAGTTAATGTTATGAGCATACTTTTTATTTTGATTATTTGCAGCTGTTCCCGAAGCCGACAAATCTGAACTGGAAGCTTTCGACGAAGTGTTTTGTAACGGTAGAGAGGCACCTTTGCTGGTAGGAAGTGTCATGTCTAACATCGGTTACGGGGAAGCAGCTTCGGGAATATCTGGTATTACAAAGGTATACCAAGACGTTACATACCGTTTTGTTTCTGTTAGTTAACTGACTCTAAGAAATGTGACTTTTTAATACATAGAACTTGGTTTTATTCCACTTCACTTGTTTGAATTGCACATAGTTATTGTGCCGTATTCCCAGGTGTTGCTGGGGTTCCACCGCGGAGAACTAGCTGGGAACCTTCACTGCGAGAGCCCTCGTTCCGACGTGGCGGCGCTGCGTGAAGGTCGCATCCAAGTGCTGCAGGACCACAAGCCGTTCAGAGGCCCGTACGCCGCCGTCAACAGCATGTCCGTCACGGGGGTCAACGGCCACGTGTTGCTGCACGCCACCTACAAGCCCAAGGTATGCCCACAGCCCCTCGCACCGGCCGGGCTCCGCTTCGCCACCACTCTCCAATACTTTGACACCACACTCATACATTTCAGGATCTCAACCGCTACAAGTCATCCATAGCTCAATTGGTCACGATATCTGGGCGTCAAGACTCTTCAGTGAAAAGGGTTATAGACAATTTGAAATCTCGTGCAATCGACCCTGAAGAGTTGGCTTTATTACGCAATATTCACAAGACTAGAATAGCTGGACATTTGGGAAGAGGATATGTTATTCTTGGTATGAAATTGTCATATATTTTTCAAAATGATTTAATTTACTTCCTGAATTCGTAATTTTTATTCGTTTAATTTTTCCAGATACCGATCAAGACCAAAACACGATTAGTCTAACTGAGAAGTCTGACTACTTCGATGGCGCCACTCGTCCTCTCTGGTTCGTGTACAGCGGGATGGGCTCGCAGTGGGCGGGGATGGGCGAGCAACTCATGCGCATCCCGGTGTTCGCGGCAGCCATCGAGAGGTAAGCGATAGCAGACCCTAATAAATGAAGTATATTATTTCAGCACTATGATTGATTGTAATAACCAAGTATATTGTTATTTTTAATTAATTATTCATCTCTATTCCAGGTGTCGTCTAGCATTAGAAACTCATGGACTAGATATTGTAAACATAATAACGTCACCAGACAAGCACATGTTCGACAATATTCTGCACTCATTTGTGGGAATCGCAGCCGTACAAATAGGACTTACGGATGTTCTGAGGGAACTTGGAATAGTTCCGGATAACATTATTGGTGAGATTGAGTAGACTTATTTGTTTGAAAGAAATACAGGGGATAATTCTTTAATAAGATATTTCATTGAGAAGTGTCGCATCCTTGTTCATCAGGCCACAGCGTTGGCGAGCTTGGATGTGCGTACGCGGATGGATGCCTCACTGCGGAGGAAATGATATTGTCAGCGTACAGTCGCGGCCGCGTCTCTCTGGAAACAGACTTCATTCGAGGTTCCATGGCAGCTGTCGGTATCGGGTATCAGGACGTAAGACAACGCAATACTGTAAAAAATTACCTTAGTGTTAAAGATAAGCTGTTTTCCAGCTGTGTTTAAAGACTTGATATATTTCAGACATGACATTTAAATTTATAGTGAGTACATGTATGCAGAGATATGTAATTAAATTTATAGTGAGATTCCAAATAATTAGGATTACTATTCCAGATCTCTAAAATGTGCCCCCCGGAGATAGAGGTGGCCTGTCACAACGGGCCCGAGTCGTCCACGATATCGGGGCCGGCCGAGGCCATGACGCGATTCGTCGCAGAGCTCACTGCCAAAGGAATATTCGCCAAAGAAGTGCCTTGTTCCAACATCGCGTATCACTCCAGATACATAGCAGAGGCTGGTAGGTTTCAACATTTATTATTTTATTTAATCTTTTTTTCTCTCATTGCCTCTCAATATGACTTTTATTTGGTTTTGGTTGTAGGTCCAGGTTTGCTTAAATATTTGAAACAAGTAATCAAGAGTCCAAAGCTAAGGACAGAACGTTGGGTTTCCACATCAGTGCCTCAAGCTGATTGGGACAAATCAGATACTAAACTATCTTCTGCTCAATATCACACCAATAACTTGCTGGTAATATAAATATTTTGTTATCATTCTATTATTTTCAGTCACAATAATTTTCATAAAAGTCGATTCTATTGAATGTTCCCCATTGAATGGAATTTTCAGAGCCCCGTTTTATTCGAAGAAACCATAAAGTTGATCCCGAGCAACGCGGTGCTGATAGAGATCGCGCCTCACGGCCTCCTCCAAGCGATCCTGAAGCGGTCTCTGCCCGAGTCTTGCGTCAACATTTCTCTCACCCGCCGCGGACATGTGGACAACACTCGCATGGTGCTTGAGGCTGTGGGAAAGTAAGGGTTTATTAATGATAGACATTTATTTGGCTTCCCTGAATTTTACAATTTACAATTGCATTATGACAAGCCCGTAGATTGTGGAAGTTTTTGGTGAGCTATGTCTGTACGTCTGTCTGTATTCCCGAGGTTGAGTGTCATGTTTTTGTCCGCTGGCCAGAGAAAGTCCATTGAGTAGAGGCACAGTTTCTTCAGGGTTTTACCTCAGTGTAGTTGTGTTATATGAGGGTTTAGATAATGGAGTACAGTATTTTACGGTAGCTGTTGTCGATGTTTCCTTTTTCAGCCGTTTTAGTCTCATGATATTTCAGAGCTTTGTTATTGTTGTGCTCAGGATATCTTAGCGGTTGTACATACTATCTTATAAGTTAATGTTGGATTAATGTCTACTACTCTCTTATATATTATGTCTCTTTTGTAATCAATGTTTGTCGTCGTCTTTGTCTTTGTTTAAATCTATTTCTATCAGTGGAAACTTGTAATTGGCCTTCTTTAACATGTATTGCATGTTTATTTATTTTTTTATATACTCACTGTTGTAACCTAGCTGTAAGTTTTCTTAAAATTAATAAAATAAAATAAAAATAAATAAATAAAAACTACTAGGATAAAGGCTACTCAAAGAACAACCAGATAGTAAGGTAGAACTAACTCAACTTTACTGTTTTCAGGTTGTATATGGAGGGTTTTAATCCAGATGTTCAAGCATTGTATCCCAACATTGAATTCCCTGTGGCGACGGGGACACCTATGCTTTCGCACCTTGTGGACTGGGCCCATGGTGAAATCTGGTAATTTGATCACTTATCTAACGACCAGCACCTAGCCTCGAGCAATTAGTACGGGCAGTGTGATCTGTTCCGTACTCTAGAGTTCACTAGAGGCGAAGCGGTGTTGGTCAAGTGGACAGCGCTTTAGATAAAAACTTCTAATCTTCGTCTTCCAACAACATTATTATATATCTAATTTTTTTTTATTTCAAAGGTCCTTACCCCTGTACCAATCAGCTCATAGGACTGTAGCAGCTGCGGGCAAATACATCATTTCAGTGTATGATGAGGAATATACTTACTTGAGGGGGCGTGTCGTACGAGGTGAGCTTCACCTTCAGTAACAAAGGCCATAATCATAGGCAATAATAATAATAATCATATTTCTTGGTAGGCAAGACCGTCGTTCCGTTTTCGTTGGCCCTGGTGGCGGTGTGGGACACGCTGGCGATGACGCTGAAGGTGCCGAAGAAACAGCTGAGCGTCGAATTCCGGGACGTGGTGTTGTTCGCGGAGCCGGTGCTGCGCGAGCAGCGCGCGCTGCGGCTCAGCGTCGCGCTGCACAGGGGCAGCGGAAGGTTTGAGGTATTTTTGTACATAATGTTAATAGTGTCAACCGTGCCACAATTATAACAATAAAAAAATAAAATAACCTTTGATAATCATGTATTATTATTCCAAGGTAATGCATGAAAATTGCAAAATTGCCTCCGGATATATAAATAGTGCAGTTAATTTCAATGAAGACATCAAAGAAGACAGTCAACGGTCTACTACTGGGATTAACAATTATTACAAAGCTCCAGAATTATATCAGATGCTCTACGAAAAGGGATTTGATTACAGGTAAAAAGTAACTATGTTTTTATTTAACTCAACTCAATACAAGTTTTGATAACAATTACAAAAACCCCCGTATCAAATATTTCAGGGATGAATTTTGCGTGATCAGAGGTACAAATGAATCAATGACTGAGGCTGATTTGGTTTGGAACGAAAATTGGGTTACGTTTATTGATGGACTTATACAATTACATATTTTGAGAAATCCAAACGAAAGTGTGTCACGAGTGAGTCATATTAGACACATTGCAATAAATGTGGATCAACACAAGAAATGTATGGCGGGGAAACAGGACCCGATTGAGACAAAAGCTAAAACTTCCGATATTGATAAACGCATTAGGTACGTAAAAAATATATGAACACATATTTTAATAAGTTCAATTACTTAAATAATTGATTTGTGTTACTCAATTTGTTTCAGTTGCGGAGGCGTCTCCGTCGAATACATGATTATGAACAAACTCCCTCCTGTCGTTGATCAGCATGTGGATATTAAATGTTTAACTTTTGTTCCGAGGTTTCAGTCTAACTGTGACGTATGTAGACTTTAGTTTTACTTACAATTTTGTGTTTTTACCAGGACTTTAGCTGGTCTAAATTCTCCGACTCCGGGATTGGCCACTATCCTACACGAACTAATTTACTTGGCGCGCATTTTACAAGCGAGTATTCGCCGTTCTTGCGAAATTTCAGTCAGGATAAGAGTAGTTTTTACTTACTTACTTACTTTGACAAGCCCGTTGGCACAGTGGCTGTGAGAGCGCTTACTGTGTCGGGGGTTGCGGGTTTGATTCCCGCCCGGAGTTCATAATATGTGCAGACATAGTTGTTAGCGACGACGTCTGGGTGTCAATTATATATTCTTATAAAAGTATTTGTGTATGTTTAAGTAGTAGTATCAGTTAATTAGATTCCATAACACAAGCTTTGAGCTTACTTTGGGTCTAATTAACCGTGTGTGAATTTGTCCAGGTATATTTATTTGTCCAGGTATATTTAGACTTACTGTTTTTATTATGCAACTGCAATATTAGCTGCAACTTTTGGATAAACTATTTAAGGGCTTTATGTAATGGTAATGGTGTTTATGAATAATAAATTATATTTTTACATCTTTTTCAGACTTCAAAAACATTGAATGTATTTCTTCAAATAGTTGCAGAAAACTCGAACAAAGATACGATAAGGGTAGTTGGACTGACGTCGGGAAAAGACGAGTCTATGATATTTAAAGAAATTAAAAACATTGCTAAAGATAAAACTGTTGGAGGAGTTCAGATTCTGTATCACAACGTAGCGAAAAATGCTGTTCTTGATTCTTGCAGATATATAAGTGATCACGTAGATGTTATCATAGTGCAGGATTTGTCAAATGACGACCATGTAAGAACATTAACTCATTCGAAAGAACTACATAATGTTTTTGGGATTGACTACAAAGTTTTCTAAAGATAGCACTTGAATATTGTAATACCCATGAATTAATTTCCAATTTTTAAATAAGTTTACTTAACTTAACCGTGACTAAACCAACGATATCGAATTCCTTACAGATGTGTCAAATCCTTCATAAGATCCTAAAAATAAACTGTTTCGTAATAAATGAAGAACAAATTGTGGAAGGGTTCTCACGCGTGCGTCCTTCAGCTTTCTATAGTGTAGTGGCTGTCAATAGCAATATCCGAGACAACATTAGACTGGAACTGGCTCGATGGAGACCGACATCTTCCTCAGCCGTCACATCTTCAGCCATCACCATCCGCTCTGAATCAGACCTGACACTTTTAGTCAACGCTCGAAAGACATTATCGCCTCAAAACGGTCTTATCATCATATCTTCTTACCCTCCAGTCAATGGATTGAAAAACCTAGTCAAAGAATGGCGACAAGAAAAAGAAAAGAACGCCATTTATCTGGTAATGGTTAAAGATGGATCTTTGAATATAAAAGGGTTGGAAGAGCTTCCAAATATGGATCTAGCTTATAATATTTTGGATAATGTAAGTATAACTTATATTGCGAATAAACATTTTCACAACAATCGAAAGAAAATAATCTTGTTATGTATGTAATTAATTATTTATTTTTCCCATTTCAGGGAGTCTGGGGCGGAGAATATTACGTGCCAATTAAAGAAACTCCGGCGACCGACATTTATGACGTGATGTTGACGAGCGAACAGATCGGCAACCTGGAGTCTTTGAAGTGGGTCCAAGTACCCAAACAAACTGCAACGGGTGTATCTGTAACGGTAATCATAAAACATAACAAAAAACTTTTACTGAAGTAACAGTCCAATCCTCATCTATTTATTTTTAATTGAGCTCATATCAGAATATCATTTGTAGGTCCATTACGCTGGTGTGAACCTGAATGATGTCCAAACAGCTACATTATTATCGTCCACTGATCAAAGGAAAGCTGGCTTTGGAATGGATTACAGTGGAATAAGTGAGAGGTAATAAAAAACTTGAGAGGTGTCAAAGGACACCCGGATGGAACGAAGTTTATTTGTTATCAGCAAAAATAATCGTCGCGACACCACACTGTTCAATGCGAAATAGAGAGACGAAACGAAAATATCTAGCTTGCTTTCTATAAGAGAGAGAGAGAGAGAGACAGACAGGGAAACATGCGCACGCCAGATAGAGACAGACAGAGAAACTTGCGCGCCGCGCATGTTTCTCTGGTTGTCTCTATCGGGCGTGCGCATGTTTCTCTGTCTGTCCCTCTCTGGCCTAAAAAGTTTCGTTACCTTTCTTTCCGTCTAGCCCCCTTTCGCAACGCGCGATAAGGAACTTCGTTCCAAAAACAAGCGAATATAGTCGTTAATCGGACTGGGTTTGACTGGGATGATAAAATAAAGTTGGAAAAATGTCTATTGATTGTTAGAGGTGAAAGAGTAATGGGCCTCGTCCAGAATGGTTCTGCTCGGAGTGAGGTGATCGCAGTTCCCGAGTTGCTGTGGCCGGTCCCCCAGCATTGGAGCTTGAAGGAGGCCGCCACGGTGCCGCTAGCGTACACGTATGCTTTCTACATGTGGTTAAAGGTATTTTTGGACTGTTCAATAATTCTTTTTGATTTATAATGTATGCCTCATTAATACTTATATAAAATGAAAATATTAATATATTAATTATTGTAGGGATCACGCGAAAATCTAGGTCAATACAAGTCAAGTATATTAGTCCACGGAGGTACGGGCGCTGTCGGTCAGGCAATGATCAGCATTGCTCTAGCTCACGGACTCAAAGTATTCGCCACAGTTAGCAGTGTGCAGAAGAAGAAGTTCCTAATGAGACTGTTTCCTCAACTAAAAGGTATTTTCTAAACAGATCATGATTTGCTATGTTAATAAAGTTTACAGATCTTAACAATTGATTACAGAGGAACACATCGGTAATTCAAGAGACGGCTCGTTTGCCGACATGGTGCTACATCACACGGATGGGAAAGGAGTGACAGTAGTGGTGTGCTGCGTCAGAGGAGATCTGAAAAATGTAAGTAAAATGGCCAGTATTGTGTCCGTTCTAGGATCGATTATAAACCATGACATTTATGATGCGTCATTTCATTACGTTTTTATTTAACTGCCAAGCGTTATTTACGAGTTGCAGTATTATTTATCAAAATGTTATTTGGTTTAGTTTCAGTTGTCCCATTGTCCATTGAAACTGTATTTATAGGTTCGAATGTAATATTGTTGTACTACATTATGTATATTAAATACTTGTTTTTTTCATTCGCAGAAATCCTTCAAATGTGCAGAATCTACTGGCCTGACTTTCGACACACTACACATTAAAAACGAAGATAGCTTTACGTTCGGGATGTACAACTTGACAAAAGATAGATCTTACGTGTCACTGGATATTTCTTCACTTTTCTCAACACCCAATTTGTTGAAGGTATTTATTTAAAAATGTCATCCGTAATTTTCTAAGCTATGCGCTGTTAAAGCATTTATCATTACAGATATGTTAAATATATTAGGAAATCTGTTGTAGATAATCCAATATGAGATAGCTCAAGGCATCACCAGTGGCTACGTGCGTCCTCTGTCCTCGATAGAGTACGGCGGGGAGGAGCCAGCGCGCGCGCTGCGCCTGCTGGCCGCCAGCCGACACCGCGGACGAGTGCTGCTGCGACTCGCCGACACGCGGCCGCAGACCACTGCCAGGTGAACCTCACACACTACATACAACACACCGCGAACGAGTATTGCTGCGACTCGCCGGCACGCGGCTGCAGATCAATGCCAGGTGAACCTCACACACTATACACAACACACCGCGGACGAGTGCTGCTGCGAGTCGCCGACACTCGGCCGCAGACCACTGCCAGGTGAACCTCACATACTACACACAACACACCGCGGACGAGTGCTGCTGCGCCTCACCGACACGCGGCCGCAGATCAATGCCAGGCGAACCTCACACACTACACACAACACACCGCGGACGAGTGCTGCTGCGCCTCACCGACACGCGGCCGCAGATCAATGCCAGGTGAACCTCACACACTACACACAACACACCGCGGACGAGTGCTGCTGCGACTCACCGACACGCGGCTGCAGTCATTAATGGTTGCCAGAGGACCAAAATATTGCGTTGTTTCAGACTTGCCTGCTCTCCTGATCACAACCACCTCATAGTGTCGGACGGAGAGCCTCTGGGGTTGCAGCTAGTTGACAAACTCATTAGCAGAGGAGCAAGGAAGATACATCTCAATATTTTACAGAAATCATCTTTACTTTATTATAAACTAAGGTATGCAGAGTGGGCATTGTTTTCAAAGTACTATCAATCTTGATTTAATTTTAAGTGTTTTACAGTGATCCTTGTCATAGGTTTAAATTATTGTTTTTAGATCATGGAAGAGTCAAGGAATAACAGTAACTGTCAGTTCGCGGAACTTAACCGATGAATCTTCAATAATCAATTTTTTTAAAACTATTTCAAACTCTGGATTCTTGGCAGGAGTATTCATTGTAGTACAAAATATCGCTGAGAAGGCTTTGAAAACATTTGATTCCGCAACCAGAAAATCATGCCCGTACATGAAGTAAGAAGTTTTTTACTTTATAAAATTGCAAGTTAATGTTTACTGTTATAACCAAAAATTTCAAGTTGCTTTGGAATACCAGAGAATATTTCATCAATTGACTTTATACTCATATTTGACTTTTATAATTTTGCTTTTTTCTTCAGGTACTTCCTAGTTGTTGGTAACAACATATCACATGAAACGTGTTTGAATCGGGCAAAAGATGGTCTTCCTGCAACTTGTTTAGACATTTTTCATTTGGAAAAGGTAAACAGTACTTTTAAAAGATTCCAGTACGTAGTTGACAGTATTTCTTACTCTAATGTGTTTCTAGGCTCAGTATCAAGATGCGGTGTGGTACAAACACGGGGTGAGCGCGGTGGAGCAAGCGCTGTGTTCACCTCATCCGATCTTGCGAGCTCTGCCCAAGAAGACTCCCTTGACAACGCTGATGCAGCAGATCGCCGCAGTGGCTAGTGAGTCGTCGATTGTAACTCTCCAATGCTATGATGAGACACGATGTAAATATTTATTTCTAAATTAACTAATTAAACTATAAATATTATATTTCAGATGTAAAAGTTTCAAACGAAATAAGTCACCAAGTGACTCTTGAAAGTATCGGTGTTGATTCAGTAAAATCTCAGTTGGTATCGAAATTGTTAAGTAATGTTCACAACGTGTACATTGACACCGATGAAATCCCGACATTGACCATAGACAGGTAAAATATTAGTTAACTACACTCTACACTAATACAATAGCCATGTCAGAGTCCTTTGGCGGCTGAATAACTCTGACACCAGGATTGGTCAGGTCATCCACTCAATGAAGAAGAAGAAGAAGACTAATACAATGAATCACAAGTGTATGAGTATTATTTGCTGAAGCACTAGCTCGATCGACCGACCCGATATGGGAAGACTCCAGGAGATATCATTCTATGAAATTGTATGGCATTGCGGGCTAGTTGATTTTTGTTTTGTACGTTATTATTTTTCTCCAAAGATATTGACTGAAAAACGAGACGGTACGAGAGAACAAGTTTCATCACCATACAAACCACTGGATGCCAATTTATATTTTTGACTGGTTCATCAGAAATTTTACACTTTTGAAATAATTATAATATACTAGCAGCGCCCCGCGGTGTTACCCGCGTTGTGCCCGTTCTCGTCGGAATTCGAGAATTTTTATACAAATAAACCTCTTGAATCATTCTATCTATTTAAAAAAATCGCATCAAAATCCGTTGCGTAGTTTTAAAGATATAAGCATACATAGGGACAGACAGTGGAAAGCGACTTGTTTTTACTACGAGTATGTAGTGATTTAAAGATGGTATACTACTCGTAGTATGAACAATGAACGATTATAATGTTTACAGAATAAATGAAATACAAGAAAGTTTAATGGAAATTAACCTGAAAGACTTAGATGGGCTAAAAACATTTTATTCGTACGCTGAGCCTGATGAGCTACTAGCTACAACGGAATCAGTGATGCTCCCCACATTAACTAATAGTGCAACCATGGTATGTAAAATTTTTCATAAATTTTTCATATAAAATGCAACTTTATAAACTTGCCTGAAGAGGGTTCGGTAGATATTGGCTTTCAGATATATTCGATGAGGTTTTGAAGTGTAAAAGAGGTGAACGGTCTGGTTTTATCTATAGCCTCTAATTTCAAACCAATTAACAGAGAGACGACGAGTTCGACATGAACGAGACGTACCTGTGCGTGGTGCCCGGGCTGGACGGGCTGTACGCGCGGTTCCACACTCTGTGCGAGCGCCTGAAGCTGCCGGCGCTGGTGCTGCAGCCCGGCCTGGACCGCCCGCGCGAGGACCCTGACCGCCTCGCCCACAGATACTCCAAGGTACGCCGCGCTCTGCGCCGCCTCACCATTACCTATTACCTTAAAATCATAACAATGCTTTATGTTTTTTCAGATGCTTCTACGAAAAACCGGTCTCAATAAAGGTTTTGTTCTTTTGGGATATGAATTTGGAGTGATCATAGCATTGAAACTAGCAGCAATTTTGGAGGAAAATGGTGAGTTTCGTTTGTAAATTATAATGGATGTCCTATTTGTGGTAATACCAATGTACATATTACCAAAAATAGAATTGATTTTAGATGTTTCTAAAGTTTTATATATTTGGCTTAGGATTACACGGCACAGTGTTCTGCGTCGGTGATGGTCCAAAAGAAACTGTATCACTGATAAAGGAACAGTTGCAATGTTACACAACGGACGATGACCTCCAAGTAGCCCTGATAAGAAACATCTACTCTCTACTGGGTGATGGTGAAACAGACTCTTTGGAGAAGGCTCTGGTGGAGTGTTCCTCGTGGGAGCAGCGCGTGGGAGCAAGTGTTCGCCTGCTGCTGGGGCGCGTGCCGCACTCAGTACAATATGCTCGCAGCCTGATGGAGGCCGCTTACGCCCGCATCAAAATGGCTCGAGACTTTACGCCTTCTCCTGAACGACTGCAGTCACAAATAGTTCTTATTCGAGCTGGAAACGTGTCTTCATCATCATCTCTCCAGGAGTATTCTGTTAAACCCATCATAGTGCACGATGTCCCCACTCCGTTCAGTCAAATCACCAACGACCTCCGATGCTCGTCTATCATCAACAGTCACCTGCCTGCTGAAGTTCTAGAAGCATTTAACTCCAGAAATCTTTGTGATACATATCTTTTAAATGCTGACACTTTTATGACTACTGTGTTTGAGGAATAAAAAGCGGCCGAGTGCGAGTTGTATGCATATGGAACCGTAAGAATAAAAGAGAAATGTAATATATGTAGTTTTAGGGTCAATTCATACGGGGGCAGAGTCGAAGGACAATAAAGTGTCCAATTCTTTACAATCAAAATTAATTGGAGTTGGTCTCATTCAGACACGTAAAATCTCTCGAAGGGCGTGAATTCGAGTTTTTTATGTAAGCGAAAATATTATGTTCATTACGTTGTGGATAAGATTAAATTTGCTGTTATGTTTCGGATTGACGCTTCGCTGCGCTTCAGCTCTACCTCAGTATTGACCCTTAGGTTATGGTATTAATAAGCGACCAGGCCTCGCTTCGCTTAGGGTCACCTAAATTTCACGTCAGAAATTCGGGATATAACAAAGCGTCCTACAAATGACATGATTAGTCATGTTGATCCACACGCGTATAAGGTCCGTACCTACTCGTACAGTCACTCAATCAAAAAATCCCCCGCCCGATACCGATTTATATTATTATTTGTAGTCTCTTCTCAATACAACTCTCAAATAATTTAACTGATGATGACTATTAATCATCAATCCCTATTTTAATTGACAGAATACCTTAATTATGGTAGTTACAATTATTATGCTCTACAATAGACAAAAAATATTATTATCCTCTGTATAATAGTATCGAATAATGTATCGATTTAGTGTTCATCAAGGACAAATTATGTTTTCAGTTCATATCAGACTTATAGATTGTTTTGAAACTACGTTGACGGATACACCTCGCTTTTATAGATTGTTGATTAAACATTAAAAACATACGATGTTTTTGTTTGAACCCAGTGATCCCGCATTTCATTATTAAAGTCTTATATCTAGATCATCTGGCTGGGAACTTGACTGCACCATTATTACTTTTTTTGCTTTTTCAGAAATGGTCGAACCAGTTTGTTGTACGTTTATCGTTAGTCGTATCAAAAGTCATAACATACTCTTATTGTTTTATTTTCCTAAAAGTGATAATTAATCTTATGCCTACGAAAAAATTAATAGGTAGAAAAATCTTTTGTCTACTAAACTACTATGTTACTATGGTCAGGTTCTAAGCAAGCCAAACCGCACTCTGTTTGTAAGTAAATTAATAATTTATTTATTCAATAGTTATACACTTGAACTATCTGACAAACAATTTGCATGACAATAAAGAGTTTAATAAAATTTACGATAAAAGTAAATATAATTTGTTAGTAAGGTAATTGTAAGGTTTATGAATAAATGTTATTACTCAAACGCCAAAAAGGGCACCTCCCTTCGGTTAAATAAGATTTCCTGTGGGAAACAAGTTCATATTGATACTCATACTCATACTAACTAATGCCAAGTAGTGGCTGAACTGCACGATACTTATTAATTGTGATGAGTTTGCTTGATGAAACTGCGTCATGAGCGCTGCAATATTAACGCGATGCTCAGGCCTACATGAGTAACGTAACGAGACGTGATACCACACAACGCGATGCGACATAAAGCGACAAAATTTATGCGACGGACTATCTCAGTTCATCTAGCCACTCTACCTATCCCTATCAGCTATCCCTCAAATTCCTCCCTGCAATCAAAAGAGTAATGGAAAATAAATCTAAAGTGCTTTAAAATGAGGTAGGTTTAAAGCTGTCAAAGTTACTTCGAGGCGTATTAATTAAGGCACCTTCTATTTTTTCTTACGAAAGTCGACGAGAGTTACGAGAGTTATAATTAAAACTATCGTGACTGATTTTTCAAACAAAGACCACTTCTTCCATTGAGGGAAAAAGTTCTGTAATCGAGTATAAATGGAAAGATATAACACCTCCTTCCGGTTCAGAAGGAATCGTCTTCGGCTGGAAAATCGGACCATCGTAATCAAAACCACGTTAGTCCACAGAGATTGAGTATTTGAATTATACGCACGGTTTATACGACGCGTTCGGCGGTCACAAAGGGGCTCCGGGTAACGCGCAGAGGACACGCTATAGTGTATTAAAATCACTGTGTACAATAGCTCAAAGTCTACATTTATTCAAAGATACGAGTACTAGCGATTAACCCTTGCTTCGCTTCGGTTAGCGGTCAATCAAAATTTCATATGGAACATTTTGGATTTACAAATCCATACAATGTTATTTTTATCCACTTTAGACTTTTTTCGCAAAAATAGTTTTTTAAAATTGAATACATAGCACACGTCTGGCCCGAAAATGTATACGTGAAAGTAACGTAACGTAAACAAACTAAAAAAAATATCTTTTATATCTTATAGATTAAACTGCAATAAAATATTTTAAGAGTCCGACACCGGTGACCGGACGCATTGTATACTCGTATGTGGCTGTTCTCTACTTTTATCGACCGATCCTTGTACAATATTGACGATAAAATAACATAGAATTTTAACAAACAGAACGAAACTAATCTTTAATTATTATACATTTTAACTTTGAACGTAAAAAAACATTTCAGCTGAATAACTCACATGCTATCATATAAAAATAGAAAGCCTAGAACTAGTTTTATAACTATGTTTGTATAGTTTGATTGTGTTTTACATAGGACTGCACGATACCCACTGTGTTCTGCGTCAGCGGTGACCCAGAAGAAATTGTATCACTGCTTAAAGGAACAGCTGCAATGTTACACAACGGACGATAAACTCCAAATAGCCCTGATATAATACACATCTACTCTTTACTTGGTACGCTCGCAGCCTGATGGAGGCCGCTTACACTCGCATCAAAATGGCTCGAGACTTTACGCCTTCTCCTGAACGAGTGCAGTCACAAATAGTTCTTATTCGAGTCGGAAACGTTTCTTCATCATCATCTCTCCAGGAGTATTCTGTTAAACCCATCATAGTGCACGATGTCCCCACTCCGTTCAGTCAAATCACCAACGACCTCCGATGCTCGTCCTTCATCTATAGTCACCTACCTGTTGATATTTTATAAGCGTTTACCACTGTTGATTATTAAAATATAAAGATTGAGGAATATGTTGTTACGGGTTGGTATGTGGTGGAATAAAACCAATTTTTATAAAAACACCAAATGACTTGTTAATAATGTATGTATTTATATTACGACCTAACTAATTTAATGCTAAACATTAGATTAATACAACCTAGGTAGAATATTATTTAACTAAACCTAGATTAGGGGGGCCAGGAGGATCTTTATGGAGAAATCCTGCCGAAACCTGCCTCGGTGAACTCGCCAGCGATGTTAACTCGAGGGGTTTCTCGACGGACAATGAAGGTCGTAGCTACAAAAAAGTGTTAACGTTACATTCTTCTTCTTATCGAGTGGATGGTCAACCTGACCAATCCTGGTGTCAGAGTTATTGAGCCGCCAAACGCCTCTGATATGGCTCATGTAACGACTACTATCCGTAGAAAGTAACCGGGACCGACGGCTTAACGTACCCTCCGAAGCACGGAATCATCTCACTTTTCGGGCAATCAGCAGGCTTAGACAAGTGGCTTTTCTATTAGTAAGATAGAATAGAATAGAATGCTCAATGTATGAGATTGACATTCGCTTTCTATATGTAATTTGATTCAACGTATAGACTTTGAAATTGGTAGCCAAATGTTCAATTAATCTATTCGTTGAAACGAAACGCCAGAATAACACATTTGGGTCATAGAAATGGTAGCCAAGTGGCATTTTTGACACACGAATTCTACTGCTAGCGTTCGACACCTAGCGAACGCTAGGACCTTGTAGATATCGCTACAAAATGGCGAATGTTTAATCAGCTGGCTTATTATACGGACGTGTTCCAGCGAAACCATAGACAACGTCTGATTTTTATCGAACGAACGAATCGACTGAGCGTTCGACAAGTCTTTGTACACTTGGCTACCAAGCCTAGCGAACGCTAGGACCTTGTAGATATCGCTACAAAATGGCGAATGTTTAATCAGCTGGCTTATTATACGGACGTTTTCCAGCGAAACCATAGACAACGTCTGATTTTTATCGAACGAACGAATCGACTGAGCGTTCGACAAGTCTTTGTACACTTGGCTACCAAATTGTTATCGTTTTCACTGAGGCGCTTGCGTTTATAGAAATAGAATCGATATGGAGCGTTTGCCACTTGTCTAGGCCTGCAGGTGATTCAGCCTGCCCTAACCAAACTGAGGACAGTCTCACAAAACGTTACATTGCTGCCTTATTACACCATTTTTATCTTAAGGGCTGACACTGCGTTAAGCGTGCGCACACCGCGGTTCCATACAAAAGTGAACCGTCGCAGTCGCCCGTCGCGTGCGGTGTCATACAAAAGTGAACCGTCGCAGGCGCCCGTCGCGTGCGGTGTCATACAAAAGTGAACCGTCGCAGGCGCCCGTCGCGTGCGGTGTCATACAAAAGTGAACCGACGCGTGCGCCCGCGACGTGCGCACGCTTAACGCAGTGTTGACCCTAATTAAAAAGTGCAACTTACGCTTTCTGTTGCTTTCACACGCACTTAACACAAATATAATTCATCTAAAAATTAATTCCCACAATTTAGTTATTCGATAAAAAATAACTGTAATGTTGGTAGCCATTGCAATCCCAACGGTCCTAGAAACGTCCAGCAACTGTGGCGACACGGCCTCCAATATCTTTCACCAAAACAGTCGTTACCGAACTCCAGTATTTAAATTTTTCAATATCTCTTGAAATTTTTGCTCGTGATTACGAGAATACAACCCGTGCCCACGAGACTTGTGCTCTTGACTTATATTTTGCTCGCGATTTCAACAATTTTGCTTGTGACTACAAGAATTGTCGGGATCCCGAGTACAATTCTCATAGTCACTAGCACAAATTTCGTGGTTGCCAGGCGAATCTAGTGGTCACTAGCAGATTATTTGTGTTTACGACCTTGATTCTTGTTGCCACTTGCAAAATTTTCGTATCTAGTGTAATCTGAAGTATATTCGTAGATTCTTACTACTGAATATTTGTAGACTTAGTCGTAGGGATAGAGGATTCTCATTGTCGAAGGTCGATTTCACGTCACATAACGAAATCTCAAAAACTTTAAGAAAAACCTCAACCTACAAAAATTATCAAAGCAAAACACTATCAAAAACCACTGTCGTGTACGGGCTGATCATTAGTATGAGTATGTAACCATATTTTATATCATTGCGATGTACTTTATTCACCATCGACGAGTTTGCAGCTTTGTTATTGGCTCATTCAGTTACATAGTCGAACTGTATTTTTAGGTGAATGACTGTCTTATTGTAATGCAAATTTTATACTGGTTTATAGCAGTATTTCAGTTAGTTGATTTAAAAATAATTAGAGTTAGAGTTCGTGATTAATGAATATGTATTTCCTGACTTGCAGTGCCCGCGGATTTCTTCGTCGTGAACAAATGCCCATAGTTTCTAATGGGAAGTCTAATAATTACCAATACCAATCTGAAATCAATTTTCTCAGACTTATTTTTGACATTTTTTAAACAGGATGAGGTTCTTTAATCGACTTTCGGTTGTTTATGAACTGATTTCGAAAATTCTTTCGATGTAGGAAAGATTGATTACAAATTAGATTGGTCCGATTTATAAAAAAGGTGTTTACAAGGCGCTAGCGGAAAAAACCGCCTTGGAAAATACCCGCTCCAACTACCTGAAACATATACCTAGTTAGCTTGGTCCTCGCATAATTATATAGTAAAACATAAATCTATTGATATCATACCGTAGATTAGCGCTCGTTGCGAAGTTAAGAATAAGCTATGTTAGTTCATTGCGATTTTTGAAGCAACGTGTAGCTCGGCCCCACTTGAATGGGTCGCCGATAGCGGTATTTCTATCTTCTATTTATATTCTATCTATTTCGGAGAAGAAGTCGGTCTCAGTGGTTTAATCGTTAGACCATTTCGGAGACCTTTAGGCAGTTTATCGGGGACACCCTCGGGCCGCAGCAAGTATAAAACAAATCTAAATCCTCCACAAAATAAATACAAATTATGTGTTGTGTTGCTTCCCGTTATATTGTTTATTGATACTTTATTATAATTAAAATACGTCAGTATGTTTTAATTATTTAGACAAAGGAAATGTACCATGTATAAAACGTGATCCATCGTCTAATAATTTCCATTCTGCTGTAGTCATAGTTGGACATCATTTGTCTCCGCTAGATATATTTGGATATTTGTGCTTCCTACAACGAATTATCGCGTAAGTTAATAATAAAATGAACCACATTATGTTAATAGACACAAGTTAAGGAGAAGTTAAAACTTTACTAGAAAGTGAGATAGATATAGTAACAATCATTGACTGTCATTTGATAATATCGGCCACCCATCATTTTCATGGTCACTACAGCCGTTGCCAATACCAATTCTTACCAATTCTTTCAATATCAATGTAACGTTCATCATCTTTAGAGAATATTATTGAAAATGCAAATTAGGTAAATTTATTTCACTCTCCCCAAAATAAAGTGCTCGGCGTCCCGTGTGTGCTCTCCTCATGTCTTTTGTGCAAGGTAGTGTACGTTATCTTCAAAAAGGATGGTCTTGTTATAATTATTTATTACGTTCTTCAACCGACCGACTATCTCTTTCAAGATGCCCATTAGCAAGATATTTCCCCTTAAATATTCATCGTTGTACCTCTACTTTCTTACCATTTCGCACATTACAATATACAAAACCTCTACAATGCTAATTTTGCTCCTTTTAACCTTGTTACAACATAACTTCTTCATTGGACTAGCAGTTAAGCCCGCAAGATGGCCCCAACTCCTGAGATGTGTGCCGCGTCCAGCCTGCCAGGTGACCAGCAGCCAGCCAGCGCCAAGGTGGTCATATCCGGCATGTCGGGGCTCTACCCACGAGCACGATACGTTAAGGACCTCGAGCACATTCTCTACGGCAAGGTGTGTACTACAACCAGACTGAATATAGAACTAACGTAAAAGACCAGGTTTTCTACTTCAGAGGGTTGAGGAGCTTGCACTCTATGTGTCAGAACACGTCGGAAGCAAAAGCATGCAATCGTATAAGTACATAACGTATGGACACTGTCACCAGATAAACCCCGTAACTTCTGAAGACTTGAGGTGGAAGTACAACCATCCTGAAGCTGCGCAGTACACGGGCAGCGTTCCCGAGCTGAGTCGATTTGATGCGCAGTTCTTCAAGGTGCACTACCGACTAGCAACTGTCATGGATGCGATGTCTAAAAAAATTTTGGAAATGGCTTATGAAGCGATTTACGATGCTGGTATGTAAAAAGTTATAAACGACACAAAATTTAATTAGCGATATTATGTTGATTTTAAATCTTACCATTGGCAAAATTTCAAAACCGTGCTCATATTTTCGGTCAATCTAAACAGACCCTTTGTTCACAGGTGTGAGTCCTGAGCAACTATCAGGAAAGAAAGTTGGTGTTTTTATAGGGACGTGCTTCTCAGAGACTGAAAAGGCTTCTTTTTATTTAGCATCTTCAAGAACTGGATTTGGAATAGCGGGGTAAAATAATAAAATCTATTTCAGTATTTCCAATTATTTAAACCTCTTTAAGAAAACAAAAGTTGGAGTTTATGAGGCTCTTATATTTTGTAGCATAGATCTAATACTGTTTAAAGACTTTGCTAGTAATAATAATACTTATGGAAGAAAATATATCTATTTTGACTTCTAGAATGTAATAAGTTTCCCATGATAGGTGCAACAAATCGATGTTCGCGAACCGCATTTCGTACTGGTTGAACGTGAAGGGCCCGTCGCTGTCCATCGACGTTGCTTGCTGTAGCTCCACCGCCGCCGTGGAGCAAGCCTACCTCGCTATGGCGCGCGGCGAGTGCGAGGCGGCCCTGGTCGGCGGCGCCAACTTGTGTCTCCATCCACAGTCCTCCGTGCACTACGGAAGGTACTCATGACTAACATGAACTACTGTTTTCATATTATCTCAAAATTTCAAAAGGCAGTTGACTATGTTAATCAATGCCAGACCAATTCACAAATCGCAGTATTTATTCCTGATGTCCCACAACTTTTTATTCACTTTCTGATTGGATTTCTAGAATAATGACGCTAAGTCAGGATGGAAAAACGAAATCTTTTCATCAAGATGCTGCAGGGTGTGCCAAATCAGAAGCCATCAATGTACTATTTCTTCAAAAACCTGCCAATGCTCTCAGGTAACGACCAATCATAGCAATGTTGAATGGCAAATTTTATTTATTTAAAACATATAAGTGTGGGTTCCCACTACGCCGGACCGGCAGATCTGCCGCGCCGGTAAATCTGCCGGAAGGGCCGGAAAATTTATATGAAGCTATTCACATTATCCCGGGTCCGGCATTTTTGCCGAGCCCGGCATTTTTACCGAGCGTTTTGTCACTACGAATTGCCGATAGAACGACCGGGCCCGGAGTAATGTGAACGAGTTTGTGCCGGTATCTGTCCCCCGCTCGCCCCGCTCGTGCTCCCCTCGCCCCGCCCGTGTTCCACTCACGTCATTCGGCTCGCATTTTCTGGTAAAAGTAGACGTTTAGCATGGATATTCAAGCAGAAACTCTAATTACGCTTGTCCAAGAGAGACCTGTTCTGTGGGATAAGACCGAAGACGTCTATAAAGACAAAAACTTAAAGTTAGCAGTCCCGTAAAATAGGGTGTACCCAATGTTTTCTTTTATTTTGCCTTCTATTAAGATACCACCACAACACAACAATTTCGTCGTCCATTGTGCGCGCAGGTCCAAATTCAACTGAGGTAAACTTGACTGTCTGAATTTCTTCCGGGATCCGATGTAATGTGAACACTCTGTCCGGTGTCCGGTTTCCGGCAGATTTGCCGGTCCGGCGTTGTGGGAACGCTACCTAACAACGATATATTAATATTTACAGAGTGTATGCTGATTTATTGTACGTAAAAACGGAATTTAGAAAACTATTGGATGGAGAGACTGGCCCGAAGTACGGCTTCTTCAGAGATCCTTTAGACTCCGCCAAGTTCCTCAATGAGTTTTACAAAGAAGCTGGCGTTCCGCCTAGAGCTGTGGACTACGTGGAAGCTTTTGGCTGCGGTATGAAATTATTGATCACTTGACAAACTTATGTAATTGTTGTCTTAATAAAGTCTACTTCTCCTTAGCTAGATTTGTTTATTACTTTGCATGTATATATTGTATAATGGTTATAAAGTTTCTATTTATGTTATTGATGTATATATACAGCTATGCCTGAAGCTGACAAAGCGGAACTGGAAGCATTGGACAAAGTATTTTGTAACGGTGGTAGAGAAGCGCCTTTACTAGTAGGAAGTGTCATGTCAAACATCGGCTACGGAGAAGCTGCTTGTGGAATATCTGCTATTACAAAGGTACACCCAAAAAATGACAACATTTGAAATTGGACGAACAAAAAAGTAGATTAATTTGATTGGACAGGAGGATTTGGATTTAAGATAATCCAATATCATCCATTCATAATAAATCTAAAACGAGTCTTACTTCATATTTGTTACATCGACACTACATGTGTCCAGGTGTATATAATATTATCATCCATTTATAATATATCTAAAACATCGACATTACATGACTGTGTCCAGGTGTTGCTGGGGTTCCACCGCGGCGAGCTGGCCGGGAACCTCCATTGCGAGAGTCCTCGCTCCGACGTGGCGGCGCTGCGTGAAGGTCGCATCCAAGTGCTGCAGGACCACAAGCCGTTCAGAGGCCCGTACGCCGCCGTCAACAGCATGTCCGTCACGGGGGTCAACGGCCACGTGTTGCTGCACGCCACCTACAAGCCCAAGGTACGCCCACAGCCCCTCGCACCGGCCGGGCCCCGCTTCGCCACCACTCTCCAATACTTTGACACCACACTCATACATTTCAGGATCTCAACCGCTACAAGTCATCTATCGCTCAATTAGTCACGATATCTGGCCGTCAAGATTCTTCAGTAGAAAGGGTAATAGACAATTTGAAAACCCGCACAATCGACCCTGAGGAGTTGGTTTTACTTCGTAATATTCACAAGACCAGAATAGCTGGACATTTAGGGAGAGGATATGTTATACTTGGTGAGAAACTATAATTATATATACTTACTAGCTACGCCCCGCGGTTTCACCCGCGTTGTACCTGTTCCTGCGGGAATTTCGGGATGAAAAATAGATGTTGTCCGATTCTCAGACCTACCTGATATGTACACAAAATTTCATGAGAATCGGTCGAGCCGTTTCAGAGGAGTTCAACCACGGTACCCGTTCCCGCGGGAATTTCGGGATATAAAATAGACGTTGTCCGATTCTCAGGCCTACCCGATATGTACACAAAATTTCATAAGAATCGGTCGAGCCATTTCAGAGGAGTTCAATTACGCACAACGTGACACGAGAATTTTATATATTAGATTGAATTAATTAGTTTTCTTATATGTTTTCATCCATCAAATTGAATTGTCACCCATATGTTTATTTATGCTCCAGATACCAATAAAGAGAACGACACGATTAGTCTGTCCGAAAAGTCTGATTACTTCGATGGCGTCAGTCGTCCTCTCTGGTTCGTGTACAGCGGGATGGGCTCGCAGTGGGCGGGGATGGGCGCGCAGCTCATGCGCATCCCGGTGTTTGCGGCAGCCATTGAGAGGTACCTAACGTCACGCCCTAATATTGAGTTACCTTTACTTTACAGAATAACCAACGTTAAATAAGCATCAACTATTAGACCATATTTATTATGAATTATGAATGGTTTATCTCTATTTCAGGTGTCGGCTGGCATTGGAACCTTATGGACTGGACATTGTAAATATTATTACTTCACCAGACAAGACCATGTTCGACAACATTCTTCACTCTTTTGTCGGTATTGCAGCTGTACAAATAGGACTTACAGATGTCCTCAGGGAACTCGGAATATCTCCTGATAACATCATAGGTGAGACCAAAGAGGATTGAAATATCATTTATTTAAAATGTCCTATGTTCAGTAAAAAAAGTCATTTGGCGAAGTAAAATATTGGGCGTATTTATCCTAAGCGTAGCAAGCGAATTTTCAAAAATGTTTTATGCAGTAATACCTATTTAAAAAATATTGCAAAACCGTCTATATTTGACGGAGTTATGAACGTACATACCTAAAAAATACAAACATCCGAATTGAGAACCTCTTCCTTTTTTTGGAAGTCGGTTAAAAATAAAACAATGTTTTCACTTGGTAAAATAATTATATAATCTATGGTATTTGTCATCTTGTGTTTCGCTTGTTTTTCAGGCCACAGTGTGGGTGAGCTCGCTTGTGCGTACGCGGATGGATGCCTCACTGCGGAGGAGATGATATTGTCAGCGTACAGTCGCGGCCGCGTCTCTCTGGAGACAGATTTTATCCGAGGGTCAATGGCTGCAGTTGGTGTCGGATATCAAGAAGTAAGGAATGCATTTTTAAAGATACCTAGCCTTATACCAGTATCAGGTAACCCAGATCATATTTTTGGCAAATCGTGGTTTTGACAAAGGTTTCTCAGTTTTTAACAGACTTCAAAAACCAAAAGAGATTCTCAATAAATAAAAAAATCATAAAATCATATTTTTTCGTTCAATTGTATGATTTTCGATGTGAGGTATATTTGTTTTATTTCACCATCGCCTCTAAGTAATACTTGTATTTGTAAAGACGCCTCTGTGTGCGTAACTATCAGTAACTAACGTAACTACATATTTCGTCGTTTATGGACCGATTAAAAAAAAATCAGTTCATGCTTTACCAATGGTCTCGTTTTTAACCGATTCAAAAATAAGGCAGTGTTAATAAAAACCTTGTTTTAAGTCGATTTTTCGCCAAAAATTTTCTATTCAAAGAGCATTAAATTTTATCAATTTATTTCATTCATTTCAAGAACTCATAAATTAATTCATTCTCTTTCATTTAAGGAAACTGACACAACCCGAATTTATTAATTATAGCTAAATACTAAAATAATGAGCTTTATCAAAACTCGAATTTTACAAGCGCCTGTTTTAGCATTATTATAACATTCCAGATCTCCAAAATGTGCCCCCCGGAGATAGAGGTGGCCTGTCACAACGGGCCCGAGTCGTCCACGATATCGGGGCCGGCCGAGGCCATGACCCGGTTCGTCGCAGCGCTCACTGCCAAAGGAATATTCGCCAAAGAAGTGCCTTGTTCCAACATCGCGTATCACTCCAGATACATAACAGAGGCTGGTTGGTTTCCTTACTTTAACCTTTTCCATTTCTTTGATATGTACAAGGATTGGTGGCGGCTGGCACTCAACATTTGCCCAGCATTGGAACCGTAAGATTATATTAAAAAAATCGATATTTCTTCATTACGAATATTGTTTGTAGGTCCTGGATTGCTCAAATATTTAAAACAAGTTATCAAAAGTCCAAAACCAAGGACTCAGCGCTGGGTTTCCACATCAGTGCCTCAAGAACATTGGGACAAACCAAATGCAAAACTATCTTCTGCCGAATATCACACCAATAACTTACTGGTAGGTATTTTTTTGAGGAGAATATTCAGAATGCATCATTTTTATAGCACTGTACATGGCTCCCCTTAAAACCTCGAAATTGAAAGATTGGGCAGTTAGAATAACCCTACCGAACACGGTTTTATTGGTATTCTCCAACATGAATTCGAAATATTTTCAAAGACTTCCAAACTATCTGGGGAAGACCACCGCTCGGAGGAAGTTTCTCAGAAAGCGGAGAGAAATGTGATGTGATGGAGGGAGCTTAATTTTTCAAAAGCTCCAAAGTAACTTTAGAGCAAGCCTCTCTTAAGGATCACGATCTCTGAGGAAAACAGAAATACTACAGCCACTGAGAGAAAACATTTTGAATATATTATTATAATATACATTCCAGAGCCCCGTTTTATTTGAAGAAACCATAAAGTTGATTCCGAGCGACGCGGTGCTGATAGAGATCGCGCCTCACGGCCTCCTCCAAGCGATCCTGAAGCGGTCTCTGCCCGAGTCTTGCGTCAACATTCCTCTCACCCGCCGTGGACATGCGGACAATACTCGCATGGTGCTCGACGCTGTGGGCAAGTAAGTGTAAAATTATTTAACAAAAAAAAACATGTTAATGGTTGGCTTAAACAATATTTTTCCGCCTCATTATTCGATTAAAGCAAATACATATTTAGGAATCTCTGTTTTGTTTCCAGGCTCTATATGGAGGGATTCAATCCGGACGTTCAGGCATTATATCCTAAAATTAACTTTCCTGTGTCGACGGGAACACCCATGCTGTCGCACCTGGTTGACTGGGCTCATGGCCAATTTTGGTAAGCACGGCCGGTATCTTGTTTTTCTAGAAAATCTATATTATGTTAATAAATAATTATACTTTATGTTTTATTCTTTATTGACAGGGGCTTACCCTTATACCAAACAGCACATAGAACAGTTGCAGCATCGTGCAAATACATAATATCAGTCTATGATGAAGAATACAGTTATTTCAGAGGACATGTTTTACAAGGTAACCTGCAGATAGAATAATAAATATGTCTTTTATTATTTGCATGGTAATCGCTCTATGTTTAAAACATCTTATTTTCTATTAGACAAGAATCTTTTGCCGGTTTCGTTCGTCCTGGTGGCGGTGTGGGACACGCTGGCGATGACGCTGAAGGTGCCGAAGAAACAGCTGAGCGTCGAGTTCCGGGACGTGGTGTTGTTCGCGGAGCCGGTGCTGCGCGAGCAGCGCGCGCTGCGGCTCAGCGTCGCGCTGCACAGGGGCAGCGGCCGGTTTGAGGTTAAGACATACATTAGGCTTTTACGACAAACATCGAAACTAGCAATAAGATATAAAGTCTGGGTTGTGACAAAATCTATATTTATGTTTTAGGTTATGCATGAAAATGGCAAAATTGCTGCAGGATTTATAAACAGTGATGTTAAAGTCAAGGACAATATTATAGAAGACCCACAATTGACTGCTACTGAATCGAAAAATTATTTCAACTCTCAAGAATTGTATCAGTTACTCTACCAGAGAGGATATGATTATAGGTAAGATAATATACATCTTCCTCCACCTTAACAACTATTTTGACGCTGGTGTTCCTCACATTGGTTTCACTTTCTTGATGATAGGCTAGAACCATTCCAAATTTAATTCCAAACTTCAACTGATTTGATGGACATATTGATACTACTTCATTAATTGCACTTTACATACCGATTAATTCGATTCATTTCAGGAGCGATTTTTGCGTAATTAAGGGTGCAAATGAATTATTGACTGAGGCTAATTTAGTGTGGAATGAAAATTGGGTTACATTCATTGATGGACTTATACAATTCCACACATTGAGGAATCCAAACCAAGGTGTATCGAGAGTGAGCCACATCAGACACCTTGCAATCAATGTAGGTCAACACAAGAAATTCATGAAAGAGGAACAGGATCAAGTTGTGATAAAAGCTAAAGTTGATGATAATTACGATCTCATTAGGTAATTAACAACTAATTAACTTACTACAACCAAATGGCACGAACTGGAAAGAATCGGGAATACTAATTTGCTAATGTATTGATTGTTTTAGTTGTGGAGGCGTAACCGTAGAAGAAATTATTCTTAATAGTGTTCCTTACACCATTGATGACAATGTGGATCTTAAATCTCTGAACTTTGTTCCCCGATTTGATACTAAGACTGAAGTACGTATTGTTTACTTTAGTGTTGTTATGGATACAGGATGTGATATGGACAAGATTAATTTAATTTTTGTTTTTTCAGACTTCAAGCACTTTGAACATTTTTCTTCAAATAGTTGCCGAAAACTTGACCAAAGACAAACTAAAAGTTGTAGGTCTTACTTCGGGAAAAGAAGATTCTGCAACGTTCGTTGAAATCAAGAACATCGCAAAAAATAAAATTGTAGCTGGAATTGAGATTCAGTTTCTTAGTGTAGCGAAATATGAAGCTTTAAATGTTTGCAGTGATTACGTCAGTGATATAGATGTTATCATAATTCAGGATCTATCACATGATGACAATGTAAGAATAACAACTTTATCTCATAAATCAAAGTCACATTTAAAACATTAACGTATCTTGATTATATTCTTCCTGCAGGTGTGTCAAGAACTTCATAAGATCCTAAAACGTAACTGTTTCATAATAAACGAAGAACACATTTTGGAAGGTTTCATTCGCGTGCGTCCTTCAGCTTTGTACACTGTAGTGGCTGCCAACAATAATGTCCAAGATAACATTAGACTGGAGCTGGCTCGATGGAGACCGACATCTTCCTCAGCCATCGCTTCTTCAGCTTTCACCATCCGCTCAGAATCAGACCTGGAACTTCTAATCAATACTCGCAACACATTGCCGCCTCAAAACGGTCTTATTATCATTTCTTCTTACCCACCCGTCGATGGATTGACAGACCTGGTCAAGGAATGGCGGCGAGAAAAAGAACGTAACGCCATTTATGTAGTAATGGCCAATAATGGTTCCCTGAATATAAAAGAGTTGGAGGAACTCCCGAATATGGATTTAGCGTTTAATATCCTCAATAATGTAAGAATAACCTTAGGCTATGTGGTGAATATACTTTCTCTTAGTAATATTATCATGGTAACGAATTCCATTTTATTTCTTATTCAGGGAGTATGGGGAGGAGAATATTATGTGCCTGTTAAAGAAACTTCAGCGACCGAGACTGGTGACGTGATGTTGATGGGGGAACAGAATGGCAACATGGAGTCATTGAAGTGGGTCCAGGTGCCCAAACAAAATGGCCCGGGCCTATCCGTTAAGGTAAATACGATAAGTTGCTAGGAAAGACTAGTGCGTTATGTTATTTATTAGTCTGATATTTGTTTTGGATTAATTTTGATCTCACTTCTGAATATTTTTTGTAGGTTCATTACGCTGGTGTTAACCTACATGACGTCAAAACAGCAACATTGTTATCGTCCGAGCCAGATAAGTCTGGGTATGGAATGGACTACAGTGGATTAACTGAGAGGTAAAGACTTCAAAACAGTGTCAACAAACTGATATCACGAGTCATTAGTAAACTTCTTTTAATTTCGATTGAATTGGTTCCCAGTGGTGAAAGAGTGATGGGCCTCGTCCCGAACGGCTCTGCTCGGAGTGAGGTGATCGCTGTTCCCGAGCTGCTGTGGCCGGTCCCCCAGCACTGGAGCTTGAAGGAGGCCGCCACGGTGCCGCTAGCGTACACGTATGCTTTCTACTTGTGGTTGAAGGTATCTTATAAATCACTTCGTACGTAATAAATATATGTATTTATTAGATATCTTACAATCCTGACTTACTCATTGGCTGATTAATTGACTGACTGAAACAGGTACAACTTGAACCAATATATTAAGATACCTTTTGGGAGGTGTATTTGTCCAAATGCCTACGAAAGGATTTAGGAAAATGAAGAGTAAAGAGGTAGGTTAAAGGAAAATGATGGTTGTGTTCTGCAAACAAATTAGGTATAACGATTGATTAAAATTAAACTAACAAAAAGATTTTTTTCGGTTTTAGTTTAATTTTTAGACATTGACATTGTGATGAAAATAAATCGACTATGTGATGCTGCCTTTAACTTCCCTTGCAAGATTGATTAGTGATTACAGACACACAGACGGGACAAGTTAAACTAAATAAAAGCTGGCTTAGAGCACGTATAAAAGCTTTGTATGGTCAAACCATACGATAATACAAGCACGTCTATTTTCTAATAATCTAGGGATTCTGTCAAACAAAAGTGAGAGAGAAAGGATTATATTGATTTCTTAAAACTTAAGACATATTTATGTGCTTTCTTAGGTTACATATTTTAGAGAAGACCAAGAAGATCCAACGATATTAATCCACGGAGGTACAGGAGCTATAGGTCAGGCGATGATTAATATTGCTCTTGGTCACGGATTTAAAGTTTTCGCAACGGTTAGCAGTGTGCAGAAGAAGAACTTCCTAATGAAACTGTTCCCTCAAATTAAAGGTACTTACGAAATGGCTTTCGTTACTAAATTTAATAAAATGGAGAGTTTGTCTTGTCCCCACTAACGGTTGCATAAATATTAAATTCCAGCGGAATACATCGGTAATTCAAGAAACGGCTCGTTTGCTGACATGGTGCTACATCACACGAATGGGAAAGGGGTGACAGTAGTGGTGTGCTGTGTTAGAGGAGAACTGAAGTTTGTAAGAACTGTGTATCCCTATTACGAGTAAAATATCCTAAGCTGACCCATGATAGGATATAATAATGATAAAACATATTTCTTTTATCCTATAACTTTAAGTTACGGAAATGACATTATGTCAATAATAAAGTCCAATTCAATTTATATTAAGCCTTCCCGCAGTGGTGCGCAGTCTAGGACAGTTGACCATTGCAAGTTGAACGGAAGTAAATGTTGCGTAAGAAATGTTAACCATCAATACGGAGCAAATTTATTTATTGCAGAGGTCGCTCAAATGTCCAGGAAGTTCAGGTGTAACCATTGACAATAAAGAAATTAAGGAAGAAGATAATTTCTGTTTTGGGATGTATGATCTGACCATGGATAGGAGTTATGTAACTTTGGACGTTCGTTCATTCTTCACAGAATCTGAAATATCGAAGGTTTATATTTTATTTTAATAATTTATATAATTTTGCTTCGGTGGTCTAGTGGTAGTGCACTCGCCTGCCAAAACGGAGGTCCCTGGCTTAATTTCCAGGTCGAGCGAAAACATGTTTTTTACGTTTCAAACATGGCTCGAGTTTGAGATCACCATTTCCATTAGGCAAGCGTTGTGATTACGCCTAATCCTCGTCATTGTATATGATATCTTCGGTAAGATGAGAGGCCTTCGTCCAGCCGTTGCACATTACAGGACATTACAGGATAATACGTTTACATTACTCCTGGTAATTTTACATACTGCCGTCTGCTAAACAACAGTATTTTACCTCATTGAGTTTTCTTGATTTCATAAACAATTGATAATATTGCAATAAATTACTTCATCATAATTGGTTTTTAAGTTCTCTACGTAGCTAATAAATATCCGTAGCTAAACTAAGCTAAGTAGCAGACGCATGCAGATGAACACTTGTTCATGATATATGTCCTAAAGATAATAATTATGTTCTTTAGGAAATCCAATATAAGATGGCTGAAGGCATATCCAGTGGGTACGTGCGTCCACTTTCCTCCATGGAGTATGGCGCGGAAGAGGCGACGCGTGCGCTGCGCCTGCTGGCCGCTAGCCGACACCGCGGACGAGTGCTGCTGCGTCTCACCGACACGCGGCCGTACATGACTGCCAGGTTAACCTCACACACTTCACTATTTACTCTGATACAATGTCTCTAGGACACTGATGTCACTTAACCAAAACGATATATTATTTCAGAATCGCCTGTTCTCCTGATCACAGCCACCTCGTGGTGTCTGATGGAGAGCCTCTGGGGTTGCAGTTAGTGGACAGACTCATTAGTAGGGGAGCAAAAAAAATACATCTAAATCTTTTGCAGCCGTCTGTTCTTCCTCGCTATAAAATAAGGTAACAATAATATGTTTTTTCTTGGTGTTGATAAGTGTGGACTAACTAGGTTAGAAGTTATTTTATGTTTTGCCTTGGATGAATTACTGTTATTTCAGATCATGGAAAAGTCAAGGGGTAACAGTTACTGTAACCTCTCTTAATTTAACTGATGAAGCAGCAATAACTGATTTGTTGAAAACTATTTCAAAGTCTGGATTCCTGGCAGGAATTTTCATAGTGCGAGGTTCTGTTGAGAACGCTTTAATTAATAATTTTGATTCTGCAACCAGGAAATCGTGTCCTTACATGAAGTAAGTAATTGATATATATTTCGTACAAATGGAAGTCGTATCCTGAAAATATTATGTTGTTTTAATATACATATCTTGTATTTTCCAGATATTTCTTAGTGGTTGGCAACAACTTATCTCAAAAGACTTTCAAAAATCGATATGAAGATGGCCTACCTGCAACTAGTTTGGACATTTCTCAACTGGAAAAAGTAAAATTGCGTTTATAAAATTTATTCATAAGGAATTTATTATAACTTATTTATCCTGTTATCGTTCTAGTCTCAGTATCAAGATGCGATGTGGTACAAACACGGGGTGAGCGCGGTGGAGCAAGCGCTGTGTTCACCTCATCCGATCCTGCGAGCTCTGCCCAAGAAGACTCCCTCGACACCGCTTATGCAGCAGATCGCCGCAGTAGCGAGTGAGTTGTGGTTTGATATAGATTGTTCACGTGTCATTTTGCATCAGTTTATGTAAATACAAAATCATTCAATCTCAACCCATTCCGTGCAACTGTGATGCGTGATCGTGAATCGCAAGATTCAACGCACACTATCTACAATTTTGACATCGTTGCATAATTAACAAAATCTATACTAATATTATAAAGCTGAAGAGTTTGTTTTGTTTGTTTGTTTGTTTGTTTGTTTGTTTGTTTGTTTGTTTAAACGCGCTAATCTCAGAAACTACTGAACCGATTTGAATAATTCTTTCACTGTTAGATAGTCTATTTATCGAGGAAGGCTATAGGCTACATTTTATCCCGGATTTCCTACGGGAACGGGCACAACGCGGGTAAAACCGCGGGGCGCTGCTAGTGTTTAATAATTGTCTTCTGAGTAATAAAAATCCCACCAAAAACATAAATGTAAAAAAGGAGAGCCAAGTTCAATACAAAAATTATGCATGGCTATGGGCTTCGCTGCAAAAAGAATGGAGATCTAAATGAGGGCCAAGTTCTAGGCAATATCTCAATATGTATTTATAGGAACAAAATAACATTATGAACAAGTATTGAACTCTATTTCTTCTCTTTATTCGATACCTATGACAATTGCTGTTATTTAAAAATGTGAGATCTTAAAGTGGGTTAGATTTGACTTGACCAGTTTTCATTACAGCAGTCATTTTATAAAGTTATTCAACATATAACAACAAACTGGCCAAGTTAAATCTAACCCACTTTAAGATCTCACATTTTTAAATAACAGCAATTGTCATAGGTATCGAATAAAGAGAAGAAATAGAGTTCAATACTTGTTCATAATGTTATTTTGTTCCTATAAATACATATTGAGATATTGCCTAGAACTTGGCCCTCATTTAGATCTCCATTCTTTTTGCAGCGAAGCCCATAGCCATGCATAATTTTTGTATTGAACTTGGCTCTCCTTTTTTACATTTATGTTTTTGGTGGGATATCATTACTTTTTGTAAAGAAAACTAGGTATTGATATTTATTGTTTTTTCTTGCGTTTCCGCTGCATAGGTACTTTGGTTCGTTCGCATTTTAAATCGTATCGTATAGCGCTTGTGAGCCGCGCGCTGCCCCCGCGTACAAGTGCAAGGCGCGAGCGAGTTCAACCAGCATTCTTAAATTAGTCAATACATACATTATATCGGTAACAATAATACATCGCTTTACTACCATGCAGGTATAAACCAACCGACTCGCTAAATTTTTACCAAATCGCTACCGCTTATAATTGTGTACTATTCATCAGAGCGTGACGCTGATTGGCTGGGGCGACGGTGGACCGACCGCGTCATAAGTACCTACCGCGCGCCGCCGACGACACACCGTTGGCCGGTTGTTTAGCGCGAAATTTAAGTTTTTTTGAATGGGGACACCACTTATTTTTTTTATTTAACTTTACGTTTATATTGCAGTTAAATAGCAAATATAATAATACATATATTGGGATAGTTTCAAATATCTGCTAGTAACGGTTCCAACGCTACAATTAAAAAATATATTTTTTGTATGGGGACCCCCCCTATTTTTTAACTATTTTATATTTTTAGATTTTTTCTTACGCTTACACACAATTACCGAGCTAGATTCCAAATTTCATCCTTCTAGGTCATCTGGAAGTAGGTTAGGTTTAGGTACTATATGTCAGTCAGTCAGTCAATACTAAAATTTACGACTTTCTGACGTTCATATCTTTATAACCGTTTGAGCTAGCTTCATGAAATTTGGGTTTCTAGGTGTCCTAATGGATATAATTAAACACACGAAGTTTCATGTGTTTACGTTAAATAGGTTTTGAGTTATAGAAGGGTCAAAAGTGGCACCAAGTGGTTCGTGTAATATTACACTCGGCGCTGGCTAGCCGTTCCTTTGCTTGAACTTGGCTTGACACGCTGCCGCGTGTCTAGATAATATAAAGTAAAAAACATCGTCGGTACCAGAGTGCTTAGTGCGAGTCATCCAAATCAAATCGAATAACTTCAACGTCGCGAATAAACTCTGTGACTAGAGAGCATCGAGTAATTGTAAGTTCGTTTATTCACCGTGAACAGTGATCATTTTTATTTCTCAGTTGGTAGCTCCCTAGCATCCAAACAATAAACCGGCAAAATTGAGGATAACATATCGACTGTGTCACTATGTAGAAGATCATTATTTATCACTATGACCCCAGGGTAGTCGCCCAAGTCACGGCGTACTGTGCCTACAGAGTAGAACTCACTACACCAACAATGTTTGTGAACCGGCTACGGTTGCGGGCTAACATTCTGTTCCAAGGAGAGATTGGGTGTTAATCCTCTTGGTGACGACGACTCTTTAAAGCATTATCAATTATCATTAACAACATAATGAGAGAGCGGTTAAAGAACTACGAGTTTTTCAAAATTTTACAAACATATATAAGAGAGATCTTAGATTTACACTCTACACGTACAAAATAGATCTATAAACGTTTAAGAGTTAAGTTAGGAACATGCATACACAAATATTGTCATTTATGTTAAATTCGTGGGTTTACCAAACTACAAAATATATTTTTCTTACAGATGTTAAGCTTCCAAATGAACTTCTCAACGATTTAACTCTTGAAAGCGTTGGTATAGATTTAGACAAATCTCAGTTAGTGTCCAAATTCTTAAGTAATGTTCACAACGTGTACCTTGACATTGACGAAGTCCCGACATTGACCATAGAGAGGTAAGAATATTTGAATGAAAATAGTTTTGTAGGATTAAGTTCTAATTAAAATGGCCTTTATAATTACAGACTAAAACAAATTGAAGATAGTTTAGCAGAAGTTGACCTAAAAGAGTTGAATGGACTAAAGATTTTCTATTCGTACGCGGAGCCTGATGAGCTACTTGCTACCACGGGATCAGTGATGCTTTCCACTTTAACTAATAGTGCAAATATGGTATGTTTAGTTCGTGCAGTGTTTTTGGAAACTAAGTAACTTAGTTTTGAAAGCTAGTTCAATGTGTAATAATGAGTATTTTGGACGCAGGGCATTTAATTGTATATCTTGTGTAGAGAGACGACGAATTCGACGTGAACGAGACGCACCTGTGCATGGTGCCCGGGCTGGACGGGCTGTACGCGCGGTTCCACACTCTATGCGAGCGCCTGAAGCTGCCGGCGCTGGTGCTGCAGCCCGGCCTGGACCGCCCGCGCGAGGACCCCGATCGCCTCGCACACAGATACTCCAAGGTAGGCCACCATCTGCACCGCCTCACCAAGAGCCTGCGCTATGTGCTTATTTATTTAACATGACAATCATTACAAAGTTTTGTTTTGGGCTTACAGCTGCTTCTACGGAAAACAGCACTCAACAAAAAATTCTTCCTTGTAGGATATGAATTTGGAGTCATCGTTGCATTGAAATTAGCAGCAATTTTGGAGAAAAATGGCAAGTAAACAGTATAATAATGCAATTTTTCAATAATTAAACTTAATTATATGGTTCTAAAGTTTTATTATATTTGTCACATAGGACTGCATGGCACCGTGTTCTGCATTGGCGACGGTCCAAAAGAAATTGTGTCGTTGATAAAGAAACAGCTGCAATGTTACACAACAGACGATGAACTCCAAATCGCCCTTTTAAGAAACACCTTCTCTGTGATTGGTGACGGCGATACGCACTCTTTGGAGAAGGCTCTGGTGGAGTGTTCCTCGTGGGAGCAACGCATGGAAGCAAGTGTTCGCCTGCTGCTGGGGCGCGTGCCGCACTCAGTACAATATGCTCGCAGCCTGATGGAAGCCGCTTACGCCCGCATCAAAATGGCTCGAGACTTTACGCCTTCACCTGAACGACTGCAGTCACAAATAGTTCTTATCCGAGCTGGAAATAAATCATCTTTATCATCATCTCTCCAGGAGTATTCTGTTAAACCCATCATAGTGCATGATGTCCCCACTCCGTTCAGTCAAATCACTAACGACCTCCGATGCTCGTCCATCATCAACAGTCACCTGCCTGTTGAAGTTCTAGAAGCATTTAACTCCAGAAATCTTTGTGATTCGTATCTTTTGAATGCAGACTCTTTTATGACAGTCGCGAATGAGGAGTAGATGAAAATTATAATAAGTGGTCCAGTGTGATTTTTATTCTTAATATCGTAAGTGTGCATACAAAAAGTTGTTTTTATATAATATACATTGTTTCTAAATATTTGGCAAAGTATTTTATTAAGTTACCTTTAGTCCTAAAGCCTAAATCCTAATCCCTCTCCTTTTACTGATCGGCTGTGGGATGAGAAGCCTTTGCCCAACAGTGGACAAAAACAATTATTTGTGCTCTGCGAAAACTATTGATGATACATAAAAATAATGTTTTATATATCAATTTATAAATGTTTTATATAATAAACACCTCGCTGGGTTATTTAACAGGCGTTTCATGCCTATCTGTGAAACTGCTTAGCTTAAATCTGAATTGGGCCGTTCATTTCAGTAGTATACACCCGGACAGATGGGCAAAAGTTTCGACGGAATGGGATTTTCAGAATACGTTTAGAATCCACAGGTCGGGGCCTCCGACTCAGTGGCAGTTCTTGCCGCCATGGACGGTTTTAATAAGAATTGGAAGAAGTTGGCACTGGAAAGAGAGACATGGAAGTATAAGGAGACTATATTTTGGGGGATTATAAATTGTTTTGGCATTATTTGGGAAAAAAAATTATTAAGATATCTATGCGTTATTTTGAGAGGAAGAGGAAGGCCAAGAAAGTATGCAGACCAACTGAAAGAAAGAGCAAAGGTCGTGTCGTACGAACAGCTTAACAGGATGGCAGAAGGTAGAGAAGGGAAAGCACTCCATCGACAAGAGCCCAGCTCTTAAGTTTTTAAGAGAGAGAGAGAGAGAGAGAGAGAACTATGTAATTTTACTTGGGTGTCAAGTAGTCTACTTTAGAGCGAAAACATAGTTATTAAATATTTTTCTTGAATTGTTCAAGATTATTAAATAATTAAATAAGAACTAGCAAATTCTATCTAATTGTTAATTGATATGACGTACTCGTACAATATGTAAATAGTTTGAAATTCGTTTAAATACAGTGTGCTCTTTATGTCATTAATGGTAATCAATTATATTGTTGTTTCATTCCACAAGCGCCCTTGAGTAAATAAAGCCCCTTAATATTTGTAGTTGTAATAAGTAAAACACGCAATTATCAGTACAGCATGGTAGTTTAGTGTACTAAACTACCATGCTGTACTTGAAAGACAATTTTATCGCGGACCATGATGCACACTAAGACAATGTGTAGACTCGGTATGCCATGAGTTATAAGTGAGATAAAAGTCTCGCATGAGATAAAACTATTATATCTGCAATGTATTTGAGCCATTACACTATTTAAACTATCACGATATGAACACATTGTAAACACTGATCTAGACGGGACTTAATGTACCCTCGTGAACACGGCCGTTGCGACACGACCGAAACGTTGAGGTATGCATTAAATGTTTTATTCGCGACTAGCAGCGCCCCGCGGGTTTATCCGCGTTGTGCCCGTTCCCGTGGGGATATCGGAAATTTTTATACATAAAAACCTTCCTCTTGAATCACTCTACCTATTACAAAAAACCGCATCAAAATCCGTTGCGTAATTTTAAAGATTTAAGCATACAGACAAACAGACAAACAAACAGACAAAAATAGCGACTTTGTTTTATACTATGTAGTGATTAAGTCCCGTCTAGATTAGTGTTTACTATTTGAGCCATGTTTTGGGCTTTTTGCTTGTATTTTGATGAGTTAAATAGTTATAATTGGCTAGACTTGTAGTCTATGTCATAATGACTATTATTACCTTAAGATTAAGGTCATAATGGTTCGGTAAATGCGGACGTGCTGTAATACCTACTGTTTCATGCTGGTCGGGCTCGGGGGATATACGAGCGATGTATGTTCGCGAGAATACACGCTATGTTTTATCCCGAATTTCCCACGTGAAATGTTGATTGGCCGAATTGAAGCGAGGGTGGGTCAGGGGTTAATATTATAATTCTGGCTATAATTAACACTCTAATTTGATTGTTAAGGCAAGACCTATTCATTATACAGATTTTCATGTGTTAATTATTTTGACCTTTCTGAATATAAAAGTGAGTTACCTAATATTTTAGGTTTAAACCCAGCTACTTTTGCGAGGCTTAATAACTAAACTAAGCACTTCAATACATTTTGTTCAGTATCAACCGAATTCAGACCTGTGCTATTCTGTTAGTGATATATTATTTCTGCTTTTAAAGAAGTATCACGTAAGTAATTATAAATGGTTGGATTACGCTAATTGAAGCACGTAACATTTAGTTACATCAATGACGTTTCAAAGATTATATTTCATCGTTAATTTATATCGTTCAAATACTACGTTTCATCCAAATACATTTAATTATTATACGAGTACTAGCAGCGCCCCGCGGTTTTACCCGCGTTGTGCCCGTTCCCGTGGGAATTTCGGGAATTTTTTTACATAAAAACCTTCCTCTTGAATCACTCTACCTATTACAAAAAACCGCATCAAAATCCGTTGCGTAATTTTAAAGATTTAAGCATACAGACAAACAGACACGAAACAGAGACGACTTTATTTTATACTATGTAGTGATAATGTTCGTTTAATAGTATAATCAAAAAATGCCAAATAAAGTGGCGTAGTGTGCATAAGCAGGGACTGAAGCGATTTCTTTAGAAAGTGATTCAAGGTGCTTAGGAGGGAGAAAAAATACCAAAAGTTATATTACAAGTAACGTATTAGCCTGTACTGTCCCACTCTGGGTAAAGGCCTCTCGTCTCACCGAAGATATCAGTACAGTGAGGAGGGTTAGGCTGAATCACTACGCTTGCCTAATGCGGGTTAGTAATCTCAAACCTGAGCCATGTTTGAAAAGTAGGAAACATGTTATCGCTCGAACCCGGGACCTCAGTCTTGGCAGGCGAGTGCACATGCCACAAGTCCACCAAGGTTTAAAAGTTATATTGTTTTTTTAAAAAATGTGGTTTTGGCTCTGCTTCAGTCTGTTTATATAAAGAGAATGAATCCAATGTTTTTTAACATTTCTTTTTTCATCAATAAAATTAAAAGGTAGTGCGAGAAGTATTCATCCGAAATTTTTCCATCATGACCTACGTGATTTCAAGATATATGAGACTACAGATCAATCTAATTTCTATGAAATGTGTGAGGCGAAGGTCCGGAAATTCAGTTTAAGAAAATTCAGAATGTATGGTGCCGTTTAAATTCATGGGGCTTGACTAATATACCGACCCTTGTGACAAACACACCAAATATAAATACATATATAAGACATCTGTTTTACCAATTTAATACTGTTCGCTTGTTTTTCAATCAGTACGTAAATAGGCAGGATGGCCCCAACCCCTGAGATATGCGCCGCGCCCACCCCGCCGGGCGACCAGCAACCGCGCGCCCGCGTCGTCATATCCGGCATGTCGGGCCTCTACCCGCGGGCACGATATGTCAAGGACCTCGAGCACATTCTCTACGACAAGGTGTGCAGCACAACCACAACTTTACCCGTGAAGTTCAAGAAATACCAAAAGCTAATAAACCATTTGACCGTGTTGAAGGAACTAAGGTTCCTTATTCGTGATCAATGTTTCTATTCTAGATAAACCCTATAACATCTGAGAACCTGAGGTGGAAGTACAACCATCCTGAGGTAGCGCAGTACATGGGTACCGTGCCAGAGCTGAATCGGTTTGATGCGCAGTTCTTCATGGTGCACTATCAATTAGGCTGTGTCATGGATTCCATGGCTAAGAAAATATTAGAAATGGCTTATGAAGCAATTTATGACGCTGGTACGTTTTTAGTGTTAATCACTAGTGTGCGTTGACACTCAAGAAGTCAATACAATATTTTTATATTATGGGATAATTTTGACAAAAGAGCAGCTTCATATGACGAGCGATTTTCACTCGGTTTGCTAACAGGCGTTTACAACTAGTGTGTAACTACAAAAAAATATCCTAATACTAAATGAAATGGGTCTGTATCGCGTTAGATTCATAAAACGTATTATTTTTATGTAATACGTAACTTATGTAATTCGCTCATGGTCACGGGATGACGATCACGAGCGGTGTAACTCGCTCGAAACGTCGTGTACGTATTTAAAAAAATACGTTTTATTAATCTAACGCGATACAGATCCTTTTCATTTAGTATAATGAGTGCAAATCGTGTGAGTTTAAAAAGTAAGTTACAAAAAATATGTTTTAATGCTTCTTCTTTTTCATCGAGTGGATGGTCAACCTGACCAATCCTGGTGTCAGAGTTATTGAGCCGCCAAAGGCCTCTGACATGGTTCATGTAACGACTACTATCCGTAGAAAGTAAACGGGACCGAACGGCTTAACGTGCCCTCCGAAGCACGGAATCATCTTACTTTTCGCTAACATCATGCTAACACGCGTTTGTAAGCTGGCGTTAGACAATGTGTGTTAACGCGCGTTAAGAGCTTATCATGTGTACAGGTACTCATTGGTACAGGTGTATCTATATTCAACTCATAAACTATTTCATTATGCATGTTAAAATGTAGAGCAAACTAATGAAACAACAATAAAACTATGACTGGTAATATATAGATGGGATCTGTAATATATCCCATTAAAAAAATGTGGAATGAGAGCCTAGTTCTATATAGGAAATGTGATTGCGCCTAGTTCTATATAGGAATGTGATTTCATCTTTAAATATAATCGATGTTTACCGACTTCAAACACCGAAGGAGGAGGTTCTCGATTCGGTTGAATTTTTTTAAAATAATGGTTTGTCTGATTTGTTTGTGTTTGCAGGTGTGAGTCCCGAACAACTATCTGGAAAAAAAGTTGGTGTCTACGTCGGTACAAGTTTGTCCGAATCGGAGAAAGTTTGTTTTTATGCGAACAATTCTAGAAGAGGATTTGGTATAGCTGGGTACACAATTATTCTCCATTTAAATAGCTTTTTAATCTCTCATGACCCTTATGGATATGTAAATAATGATACCAATATGAAACATTATTTGATTGCGGTAATCTCGGCAGCTACCAATCCGATTTGAATATTTTTTTATGAATAGCCACATTCAATGTGAAGGAAACAGATTGAAGGAAAATAATTAGTTCGATAGTAAAATGTTCTAAATACGCGTTTATTAATAAGACCCAAGGGCCATATTAATAAACGCGCATTAAGAACAGTAACATAAACATTTTGCAAGATTCGCCATTATTAGAGATACTTTGTTTTGTGTTGTAAAAACTGGTGGAGTTATTTGATTGACCTTTAATTTATTTTCATTTAGTTCTACGAACTTAACATTCTAGGTGCAACAAAACGATGTACGCAAATCGTATTTCATATTGGTTGAATACAAAGGGGCCGTCGATGTCATTCGACGACACTTCCACCGCTGCATTGGAGCAAGCGTACCTTGCAGTAGCGCGCGGCGATTGCGAGTCGGCTGTGGTCGCTACCGCTAACATATTGCTGCATCCACAGTCATCCGTGCATTTCGGAAGGTAACCCTACCGCAAAGCTTTAACAAACATTTTAAGAATTACAAAAAACTAATAATTTATATAACATTTTTAGAATGATTACTTTAAGTCACGATGGAAAGACGAAATCTTTTGATCAAAACGCGGCGGGGTGTGCTAAATCAGAAGCCGTCAACGTGTTGTTTCTTCAAAGATCTAGCGATGCTCTCAGGTAAATCGACGTGGACACCATGAAATCATGATGTTCCGAGGGTCTGTTCAATATGAAATAAAATTATGAGAATATTTAAAATTTTCAGAAATTATGCAAACGTGTTGCATGTTAAAACTAGATTTGTGAATTTATTGAAAGGAGAAATCAGCCCGAAGTACGGCTTCACCAGAGATCCATCAGACTCAGCCAAGTTCCTCAATGAGTTCTACGAGGAAGTTAGCATCTCTCCTAGAGCTGTGGACTACGTGGAAGCTTTTGGATCTGGTAAAAAGTGGTTATACCCTATTTCCACACTTAGTGTACCCGCAGGCCCCCAGGTCGGCCTCCGACTCGATGGCGAAAAGAGCTGGGCGATTTCAAAAAGGATTGGAAGGAGTTGGCCATGGAAAGAGATGAATGGAGGGAATTGGGGGAGACCTTTGCCCAGCAGTAGGACAGCGAGGTTACGTAAAAAAAAAGTGTACATGTAGCATCCGTAATATTTTTTTATTGTGCTCAACAATTTCATAGCCAAATAGGATAGAACATACACTAATTGAATTAATATTTGTTTGCAGCGATTCCTGATGCAGACAAAGCAGAACTGGAAACATTGGACAATGTTTTTTGTAACGGTAGAAACAAACCTTTGTTAGTAGGAAGTATCATGTCAAATATTGGATACGGAGCAGCAGCCTCAGGGATATCTGCAATTACAAAGGTATACTAAGTAAAAAACATTTAAATCACATGTATGTTCTACTCTTCCATTAATGACATGCACTGTGTGTTTAGGTGTTGCTGGGGTTCCACCGCGGGGAACTGGCTGGGAACCTCCACTGCGATAGCCCTCGCTCTGACGTGGCGGCGCTGCGTGAAGGTCGCATCCAAGTGCTGCAGGATCACAAGCCGTTCAGAGGACCGTACGCCGCTGTCAACAGCATGTCCTTTACGGGGGTCAACGGCCACGTGTTGCTGCACGCCACCCACAAGCTCAAGGTACCCACAGCCCCTCGCACCGGCCGGGCCCCGCTCCGCTATCACACTCCAATACTTTTACACCACAATCATACATTTCAGGATCTCAACCGCTACAAGTCATCCATAGCCCATTTGGTAACGATATCTGGCCGTCAAGATTCTTCAGTGCAAATGATAATTAACTATTTAAAGTCGCGGATCATTGACCCTGAAGAGTTAGCTTTACTGCATAATATTCACAAGACTAGAATAGCTGGACATTTGGGAAGAGGATATGTTATACTTGGTAAGAAATTGTCTAACTAAGTTTATTACTTTAACATATACTTTATAAAGTGACACGCGGCAGCGTGTCTAGCCAAGTTCAAAGAAAATCCGGCCAAGAGCGCGTCGAACACACCTCGCCTCGCTTCCGTACATGCAGCCCACGCACTATATATGTACGAAGTTAATATATTTATTAATATTATAATACGATGTTTATGGTCCGATGCCTCGACGGTTTATGGTACCAACCGCAAATAAGTTGCAATAAGTTTTGACGTCTTTGTGTGTTTGTGCGTGAGTGTTGTACATATGTATCAGTCTGTAACTCTAAAATCTGGCACTGTAACTCTAAAACGGATGGACCGATTTCGAGGCGGTCATTCATTTGAAAGCCAGTTTCTTTGCGGTAGTGCGTAGGGCGTTTTTACTATACTTTTTATATAGAATTTGGCCCCATTTCACAGTTTCTTATGCATGAGATATTATTAACTCTAGATACCGACCAAGAGCACAACACGATTAGTCTATCCGAGAAGTCCGATTACTTCGATGGCGCCACTCGACCTCTCTGGTTCGTGTACAGCGGGATGGGCTCGCAGTGGGCGGGGATGGGCGCGCAACTCATGCGGATCCCGGTGTTTGCGGCAGCTATCGAGAGGTAAAAAATTACAAACCATATTAAACGAAGTTTGTGGTTTCAGATATAACGCCCGTACTCAGAGACGTCAAATGCTTCCTTAGTAGAAATTTAAGAGTGATTTTGTCGTGTAATGTACAAAAAAGAATAAGTGGCGCTTTAATGGATGTCTCTGATTGCGGCAGTGAATGCCTGTTAGTAGAGTAAAATGACCAGTAACTAACCACTTGAATTATGTTAAAATAAGTTATTTTTTATGCTCTAAAGGCTTGGCCAAACCAACGCGTTCAGCTCGCGTCCGCGGTGGCGTGCGCGGTGGCGATACTGTGCGTGCAAAAAATAAAATACTTCTCTTATTTCAAATCGATAAAATACCAGTGGCTAGTTACTAAAAGTGGCCAGTTACTGGTCGTTTTCTCCTAATAACTTATTATTGTAATCTTGAACTAGCCGTCCTGATATTTTTAAGTAGCAAATACCACAGTATACATGGACGAATTCAAATTTGAAATTCAAATTAATTTATTCTTGTAAACATGAGTATTAGGTAGATGTTATTTAATACATAGTTAGCCAGCTAGTAAATAAATAAATAATAATTAATGAGTAAATTGTCTGTTTTAAGAATAAGAATAAGAATAAGATTTTTTTTATTTGTTAAACATGAGTATTGTAAAGGTGGTAATAGTAGTTTATGTAACTGTCATATAATGAAGGGTATTAAAACACGAGTGTGAGTTTATGAAACGAGCGCAGCGAGTTTCATAATAGTAACGAGTGTTTTAATACCCGTGTTATATGCAGTTGCATACACTACTTTATCTTCACTAATACAATTAATCAAACAACAAGAGTAAAAGCTGAAAATAGTTTATTTATAATAATTGTTCAAATTTTTTATGGTACAATTTTGAAAGTTAATGTTAATTATTGATCCAGCAGCTGTAGCGGTCGCGGGGCAAGCAGTAAAGCTCGTAGACGGAGTCGGAATATTTATATTTACTTCATTCGTCTTGTTTTCTATACTGTTCAAGATCGTATTTGAGACTTGAATTTTATTCATTAAAGACTCATCAATGTAGCTTTCAGCCACAGTAGAAGACTTCCACCCCCCGTGTCGTTTCAGTGCGGTCAAATCACCACCGCTATCTATGAGAAGGGTCGCCGAGGTGCGCCGGAAGCAATGCCCTGTGTACAACGCTGGGTTAGGCAGATTCAAAAAACTTGCGATAGTTTTTCCCAGAGCACCAAATTTATTAATACCAGTTCTTTGATCGAAGCAATTCCCTGATCTATAGCTCAAGAAAAAGGCAGGGTTTCGACAGGGGGTGGGTCGAAGTTCCATGTATTTTTTACATACGGCATAGCAGTTGCCCGTCACAACGAAAGAACGATCTATTTTCGTTTTTGTTTTCGAAACTTTCACCATGATTGTACTGTCGTCTATGTTAGAGACTTCATCGAACTGGATGTTGTATAGCTCTTGCCTTCGGCATGCCCCCATTATGCCGAAGATTAGTGCAACCTGTAACAATAAACGATATAATAAGCTTGATGTACATAGCCAAGGCAAAAACTATGATTTATGAAGTAGTAAAGTGTAGATACCTACTACCAAATGTATACACAAAGCGCTTAAACGGAGTGTCTAGATAACTTGCGTATGTAGTACGTAAGTACTAGGTAGATTAAATAACAGAACTAAAATACACTTACCTTTTCAAAAAGATACAAAATATCTGGTGAATCTTCCAGGAACATCTTTATTTGACCTGATGTAAACGTCAAGGACTTTTTTTCCTTGTGTCCTTCTGAACTGCGTTTCAGGAACGCTATGACTTTTGAATACTTCGTGATATCAATATTGTTGTAGATACTCAGTGTGGACTTGAGCATAGAATATTTAGCCCACATAGAAGATGGCTTGAATTTGTCGGAGAGGTCTTTGAGATACGCAAGAATGACATTTTCAGAAAATGATGTAGTTTTCTTTTCGATCTTCCATGCCAAAAAGTTATTATATTCTTTTTCATATAATTTTCTAGATTTTTCTGGCAAAAGATTGTGAGTTACTTTTGTTGCCAATTCTAGAATATCCGGAGGCGTACAAATATCATCGTCGCTATCCATTTTTAACTTTTAATTTGTATTTTAAAAACAAAACACAATGCGAAACATTAAATTCACGCGTAGGTACGTGTATTGTCACAGTGAACTTGCCGCCATTAAAATCTAACCAATGAGAGCGCAGCTGCGCGTGCAGGGCCAATCAGGAGCAAGTTCTTTTTTTATTTAATGGGCACAAGATCTTACCAAAGAGTTTTGTGTATGTAAGTTTAGTAGTTTCGACGAAGTTTTCACGTATAACCCAACTGTTTTCAAAAGCCAGCCTAATATCAAAATTTTATACAACTTGTATGAGGATTTTGACATAAGGCTCGCCAGGTTAATTGGTCGCGTTATAATGATGATAAAAAGAGATTTTACGGTATCGATTAAGATATTATACCATCATGTGAAATTGCTTAAATTGAGTGTTTTGTTGTCTGCGCTATAACAGTAGTAATTATAAGTCAAGTATTGGAAACATAAGTAGAATGTTACAACATTAGTGTAGATAAATAACATTATAGTAAAGTATCTTCATGTTACAGATGTCGCCTTGCATTAGAACCACATGGACTGGACATTGTAAACATTATAACGTCACAAGACAAGCACATATTCGACAATATTCTGCACTCATTTGTGGGAATCGCAGCCGTACAAATAGGACTTACGGATGTTCTGAGGGAACTGGGAGTACACCCTGACAACATCATTGGTAAGATCTAAGTGCATCAACAGACCACGTGTCATATGTAAAACAATGTGATATAAAATGAGATATATGATCCATAGATAATAGAGATATAAGATAATGATCCATAAGATGATTATCCACAAATCTTCCATATTCTTCAGGCCACAGTGCGGGTGAGCTCGCTTGTGCGTACGCGGATGGATGCCTCACTGCGGAGGAGATGATATTGTCAGCGTACAGTCGCGGTCGCGTTTCTCTGGAAACAAATTTCATCCGAGGCTCCATGGCTGCTGTCGGTATTGGATATCAGGAAGTAAGTCTTACATATGTTGGGGAATAAAACTATTGTAAGAATTGAAAGTATTTCTGTTTTAAAAACCGTGCTTTTTTTGCAAGTTCTTGAGATGACCTACATCCCATTTCAGATCTCTAAAATGTGCCCACCGGAGATAGAGGTGGCCTGTCACAATGGTCCCGAGTCATCCACGATATCGGGGCCGGCCGAGGCCATGACCCGGTTCGTCGCAGAGCTCACTGCCAAAGGAATATTCGCCAAAGAAGTGCCTTGTTCCAACATCGCGTATCACTCCAGATATATCGCCAAGGCTGGTAGGTACCAGACGTAATTTTGTAAAATAATATCGGCGTATGTGGCTGGCACCACACAATACCGAATCTCGATCTGTATTAAGAAAATATATTCCGGAACCTTTGCCTCACACATGTCTGGAAATTCAGATTAATCAATTATTGAGTCATTATATTAATATGTTTTGTTTTCCTTCCAATTTATAATCCTACTATGTGTAATATTAACAACTCGTAAAATGTTTATATCACCATAATATTGTTAACACCTGTTGTTAACAATATTACGATGATATATACACGTCACATTTTGATTGATCATTTGGTAAACTGAAGTAAGAAATTCCCGAGTCTTTACTTAAAATTTGGTTCGGTAGGTCCTGGTTTGCTTAAATACTTAAAACAAGTAATCAAGAGTCCAAAACCAAGAACGCAGCGCTGGGTTTCCACATCAGTGCCTCAAGATGATTGGGACAAATCAAACGCAAAACTGTCTTCTGCTGAATATCACACCAATAACTTACTGGTAATATTTCATTTATCTCAAAATTTTAGAAGTCTTAGATTGGGATAAATATCTTTCCCCGTTTTATTTGAGAACACTTTGTTAATAGCTCTCTAGCTAAATACAAATACCAGAACTACTGAGGTGCACACATACTATGGAAGAGAACTACCGCTGAAGGAAAAACATTTTAAACGTAATTATATGTTGTGCATTCCAGAGCCCCGTTCTATTTGAAGAAACCATAAAGTTGATCCCGAGCAACGCGGTGCTGATAGAGATCGCGCCTCACGGCCTCCTCCAAGCGATCCTGAAGCGGTCTCTGCCCGAGTCTTGCGTCAACATTCCTCTCACCCGCCGCGGACATGCGGACAACACTCGCATGGTGCTCGACGCTGTGGGCAAGTAAGGGAATCCAATTATATTATTTACTAATTGTATTGGGATTTAATGCGTTTTTTTGTAATGTATAGCCATATTCAACTGGAAAGCTATGGGTTATTTTGTCTATGCCAGAATTTTCACAAGTTTTACAAGGCCTGTTAGCACGTTTACCATGAGTGATAATCTATTTCAGGCTCTATATGGAGGGTTTCAACCCAGATGTTCAAGCATTGTATCCTAATGTTGACTTCCCTGTGTCAACGGGGACTCCCATGTTGTCGCACCTGGTGGACTGGGCTCACGAGGAAATATGGTAACATAACATTCTATACTAGCTGACTCGGCGAACTTCGTTCAGGCAATGTATGTTAAAAAACACGTCAATTTTATTACTTATTATTCTATTCTGGACAAAGATAGGGGATATTTTAAATGATCATTAAAATCGGTTCAGCCGTTCTTGAGTTATAAGTGTTATTCCACGGGACCTATTCATATCATCTTATTAAATATAACTTATGATTTCATATGCGAAGATAATATGAGTGGCTCATATGTTATAATTTCGTTTGTTTAAGGCCAATACCCCTGTATCAGCCAGGACATAGGACAGTCGCCGCGGCGTGTAGATACACCATTTCAGTGTACGATGAAGAGTACAGTTATTTGAAAGGACATGTTGTACGAGGTGAGCCATAGTTGAAGTAAGGAATGAAATTTTGGTTACTATCTTACTAATCTGAGGTACCTACTAATAAAATAATTTCCTTGTAGGCAAGACCATTATTCCGTTTTCGTTGGCCCTGGTGGCGGTGTGGGACACGCTGGCGATGACGTTGAAGGTGCCGAAGAAACAGCTGAGCGTCGAGTTCCGGGACGTGGTGTTGTTCGCGGAGCCGGTGCTGCGCGAGCAGCGCGCGCTGCGGCTCAGCGTCGCGCTGCACAGGGGCAGCGGCCGGTTTGAGGTTAAGACATTCATTAGGCTTTTACGACAAACATCGAAACTAGCAATAAGATATAAAGTCTGGGTTGTGACAAAGTCTATATTTATGTTTTAGGTTATGCATGAAAATGGCAAAATTGCTGCTGGATTTATAAACAGTGATGTTAAAGTCAAGGACAACATCATAGAAGACCCACAACTGACTGCTACTCAATCCAAAAATTATTTCAACTCTCAAGAATTGTATCAGTTACTCTACCAGAGAGGATATGATTATAGGTAAGATAATAAATAAATCTTCCTCCACCTTAACAACTATTTTGACGCTGGTGTTCCTCACATTGGTTTCACTTTCTTGATGATGGGCTAGAACCATTCCAAATTTAATTCCAAACTTCAACTGATTTGATGGACATATTGATACTACTTCATTAATTGCACTTGACATACCGATTAATTCGATTCATTTCAGGAGCGATTTTTGCGTAATTAAGGGTGCAAATGAATTATTGACTGAGGCTAATTTAGTGTGGAATGAAAATTGGGTTACATTCATTGATGGACTTATACAATTCCACACATTGAGGAATCCAAACCTAGGTGTATCGAGAGTGAGTCACATCAGACACATTGCAATCAATGTAGATCAACACAAGAAATGCATGAAAGAGAAACAGGATCAAGTTGTGATAAAAGCTAAAGTTGATGATAATTACGATCTCATTAGGTAATTAACAACTAATTAACTTACTACAACCAAATGGCACGAACTGGAAAGAATCGGGAATACTAATTTGCTAATGTATTGATTGTTTTAGTTGTGGAGGCGTAACCGTAGAAGAAATTATTCTTAACAGTGTTCCTTACACCATTGATGACTATGTGGATCTTAAATCTCTGAACTTTGTTCCCCGATTTGATACAAACACTGAAGTACGTATTGTTTACTTTAGTGTTGTTATGGATACGGGAGGTGATAATATGGACAAGATTAATTCAATTTTTGTTTTTTTAGACTTCCAGCACTTTGAAAATTTTTCTTCAAATAGTTGCCGAAAACTTGACCAAAGACAAACTAAAAGTTGTAGGTCTTACTTCGGGAAAAGAAGATTCTGCAACGTTCGTTGAAATGAAAAACATTGCAAATAATAAAATTGTAGCCGGAATTGAGATTCAGTTTGTTAGTGTAGCGAAATATGAAGCTTTAAATGTTTGTAAAGATTACGTCAGTGATAAAGATGTTATCATAATTCAGGATCTATCACATGATGAAAATGTAAGAATAACAACTTTGTCTCATAAATCAAAGTCACATTTAAAACATTAACGTATCTTGATTATATTCTTCCTGCAGGTGTGTCAAGAACTTCACAAGGTCCTGAAACGTAACTGTTTCATAATAAACGAAGAACACATTTTGGAAGGTTTCATTCGCGTGCGTCCTTCAGCTTTGTACACTGTAGTGGCTGCCAACAATAATGTCCAAGATAACATTAGACTGGAGCTGGCTCGATGGAGACCGACATCTTCCTCAGCCATCGCTTCTTCAGCTTTCACCATCCGCTCAGAATCAGACCTGGAACTTCTAATAAATACTCGCAACACATTGCCGCCTCAAAACGGTCTTATTATCATTTCTTCTTACCCACCCGTCGATGGATTGACAGACCTAGTCAAGGAATGGCGGCGAGAAAAAGAACGTAACGCCATTTATGTAGTAATGGCCAAAAATGGTTCCCTGAATATAAAAGAGTTGGAGGAACTCCCGAATATGGATTTAGCGTTTAATATCCTCAATAATGTAAGAATAACCTTAGGCTATGTGGTGAATATACTTTCTCTTAGTAACATTATCATGGTAACGAATTCCATTTTATTTCTTATTCAGGGAATATGGGGAGGAGAATATTATGTGCCTGTTAAAGAAACTTCAGCGACCGAGACTGGTGACGTGATGTTGATGGGGGAACAGAATGGCAACATGGAGTCATTGAAGTGGGTCCAGGTGCCCAAACAAAATGGCCCGGGCCTATCCGTTAAGGTAAATACGATAAGTTGCTAGGAAAGACTAGTGCGTTATGTTATTAGTCTGATATTTGTTTTGGATTAATTTTGATCTCACTTCTGAATATTTTTTGTAGGTTCATTACGCTGGTGTTAACCTACATGACGTCAAAACAGCAACATTGTTATCGTCCGAGCCAGATAAGTCTGGGTATGGAATGGACTACAGTGGATTAACTGAGAGGTAAAGACTTCAAAACAGAGTAAACAAACTGATATCACGAGTCATTAGTAAACTTCTTTTGATTTCGATTGAATTGGTTCCCAGTGGTGAAAGAGTGATGGGCCTCGTCCCGAACGGCTCTGCTCGGAGTGAGGTGATCGCTGTTACCGAGCTGCTGTGGCCGGTCCCCCAGCACTGGAGCCTGAAGGAAGCCGCCACGGTGCCGCTAGCGTACACATATGCTTTCTACTTGTGGTTGAAGGTATCCTATAAATCACTTCGTTCGTAATAGATATATTATGTATATAATAGATATCTTACAATCTCGACTCACTCATTGGCTGATTAATTGACTGACTGAAACAGGTACAACTAGAACCAATATATTAAGATACTTTTTGGGAGGTGTATTTGTCCAAATGCCGTTGAAAGGATTTAGGAAAATGAAGAGTAAAGAGGTATGTTAAAGGAAAATGATGGTTGTGTCCTGCAAACAAATTAGGTATAACGATTGATTAAATTTAAACTAATAAAACGATTTTTTTTGTTTTAGTTTAATTTTTAGACATTGACATTGTGATGAAAATAAATCTACTATGTGATGCTGCTGACACACAGACGGGACAAGTTAAACTAAATAAAAGCTCGCTTAGAGCATGTTTAAAAGCTTTGTATGGTTAACCATACGATAATACAAGCACGTCTATTTTCTAATTCTTTCAAACAAAAGTGAGAGAGAAAAGATTATATTGATTTCTTAAAATTTAAGACATATTTATGTGCTTTCTTAGGTTACATATTTTAGAGAAAACCAAGAAGATCCAACGATATTAATCCACGGAGGTACAGGAGCTATAGGTCAGGCAATGATTAATATTGCTCTTGGTCACGGATTTCAAGTTTTCGCAACGGTTAGCAGTGTGCAGAAGAAGAACTTCCTAATGAAACTGTTCCCTCAAATTAAAGGTACTTACGAAATGGCTTTCGTTACTAAAATTATTAAAATGGAGAGTTTGTCTTGTCCCCACTAACGGTTGCATAAATATTAAATTCCAGCGGATTACATTGGTAATTCAAGAAACGGCTCGTTTGCTGACATGGTGCTACATCACACGAATGGGAAAGGGGTGACAGTAGTGGTGTGCTGTGTTAGAGGAGAACTGAAGTTTGTAAGAACTGTTTATCGCTATTACGAGTAAAATATCATAAGCTGACCCATGCTAGGATATAATAATGATAAAACATATTTATTTTATCCTATGTCTTTAAGTTACGTAAATTACATTATGTCAATAATAAAGTCCAATTCAATTTATATTAAGCTTTCCCGCAGTGGTGCGCAGTCTAGGACAGTTGACCATTGCAAATTGAACGGAAGCAAATGTTGCGTAAGAAATGTTAACCATCAATACGGAGCAAATTTATTTATTGCAGAGGTCGCTCAAATGTTCAGGAAGTTTAGGTGTAACCATTGACAATAAAGAAATTAAGGAAGAAGATAATTTCTGTTTTGGGATGTATGATCTGACCATGGATAGGAGTTATGTAACTTTGGACGTTCGTTCATTCTTCACAGAAACGGAAATATTGAAGGTTTATATTTTATTTTAATAATTTATATAATTTTGCTTCGGTGGTCTAGTGGTAGTGCACTCGCCTGCCAAAACGGAGGTCCCTGGCCTAATTCCTAGGTCGAGCGAAAACATGTCCCTTACGTTTTGGCTCGAGTTTGAGATCACCAACCTCCATTAGGCAAGCGTTAAGATTACGACTAATCCTCGTCACTGTATTGATATCTTCGGTTAGATGAGAGGCCTTCGTCCAGCCGTGGCACATTACAGGACATTACAGGATAATACGTTTACATTACTCATGGTTATTTTGACGTATTGCCGTCTGCTATACAACAGTATTTTACCTCATTGAGTGTTCTTGATTTTATAAACAATTGATAATATTGCATTATATTACTTCATCATAATTGGTTTTTAAGTTCTCTACGTAGCTAATAAATATACGTAGCAAACTAAGCTAAGTAGCAGACGCATGCAGATGAACACTTGTTCATGATATTATGTCCTAATTATAATAAATATATTCTATAGGAAATCCAATTTAAGATGGCTGAAGGCATATCCAGCGGGTACGTGCGTCCACTTTCCTCCATGGAGTATGGCGCGGAAGAGGCGACGCATGCGCTGCGCCTGCTGGCCGCTAGCCGACACCGCGGACGAGTGCTGCTGCGACTCACCGACACGCGGCCGTACATGACTGCCAGGTTAACCTCACACACTTCACTATTTACTCTGATACAATGTCTCCAGGACACTGATGTCACTTTACCAAAACGATATATTATTTCAGAGTCACCTGTTCTCCTGATCACAGCCACCTCGTGGTGTCTGATGGAAAGCCTCTGGGGTTGCAGTTAGTGGACAGACTCATTAGTAGGGGAGCAAAAAAAATACATCTAAATCTTTTGCAGCCGTCTGTTCTTCCTCGCTATAAAATAAGGTAACAATAATATGTTTTTTCTTGGTGTTGATAAGTGTGGACTAACTAGGTTAGAAGTTATTTTATGTTTTGCCTTGGATTAATTACTGTTATTTCAGATCATGGAAAAGCCAAGGGGTAACAGTTACTGTAACCTCTCTTAATTTAACTGATGAAGCAGCAATAACTGATTTGTTGAAAACTATTTCAAAGTCTGGATCCCTGGCAGGAATTTTCATAGTGCGAGGTTCTGTTGAGAACGCTTTAATTAATAATTTTGATTCTGCAACCAGGAAATCGTGTCCTTACATGAAGTAAGTAATTGATATATATTTCATCCAAATGGAAGTCGTGTCTGAAAATATTATGTTGTTTTAATATACATATCTTGTATTTTCCAGATATTTCTTAGTGGTTGGCAACAACTCATCTCAAAAGACTTTCAAAAATCGATATGAAGATGGCCTACCTGCAACTAGTTTGGACATTTCTCGACTGGAAGAAGTAAAATTGCGTTTATAAAATGTATTCCTATGGAGGATAATTTATTATAACTTATTTATCCTGTTATCGTTCTAGTCTCAGTATCAAGATGCGATGTGGTACAAACACGGGGTGAGCGCGGTGGAGCAAGCGCTGTGTTCACCTCATCCGATCCTGCGAGCTCTGCCCAAGAAGACTCCCTCGACACCGCTTATGCAGCAGATCGCCGCAGTAGCGAGTGAGTTGTGGTTTGATATAGATTGTTCACGTGTCATTTTGCATCAGTTTATGTAAATACAAAATCATTCAATCTCAACTCATTCCGTGCAACTGTGATGCGTGATCGTGAATCGCAAGATTCAACGCACACTATCTACAATTTTGACATCGTTGCATAATTAACAAAATGTTTAATAGGTAATTGTCTTCTGAGTAATAAAAATAATATAAAGTAAAAAACATCGTCGGTACCAGAGTGCTTAGTGCGAGTCATCCAAATCAAATCGAATAACTTCAACGTCGCGAATAAACTCTGTGACTAGAGATCATCGAGTAATTGTAAGTTCGTTTATTCACCGTGAACAGTGATCATTTTTATTTCTCAGTTGGTAGCTCCAAACAATCCTCCAAACATCCAAACAATAAAGGTCCGAGTTGGATCAGCGACTGCTGCAGTCGACTGCAGACTGCAGGCAGCAGGGCGTTGCAGTCGTCCGCAGTGCAGTCTGCAGTCGCTAATTCACTGCCGACTGCACAGCACATAATCAACGTTGCCAATGTGTGAAAATTTCCCCAAAATGCGGGGAATTACAATCAATTAGAGATTCAATAAAACTATTTAAACGTAATGTACCTAATGGTCAACTCGTACATCGTCGAACCTGATTAACTACGTAAATCGATTGATATCGTAAAAAGCCTCGAAAAAGACCACTGGAATTCGAATGCTATAAATTTTTATGAATTCGAAACTATTATTCCGATCTGATCCATATCCAATTGTTATTACATATTATTATTTAATCTCAATCCGATACCCTAAACTCCATAGGCTGATTACTGATCTCCTGTTCATTGTACTATTCATCTTTCGATACAGAGGTAATTTTTTCTACATTAATCAGGTTTTATTTATTTACAAAAAAAAATACTTGCCTTTTGAATGAGGTTGACTTGCCTTTATAATAAACAAATTAGCGACTAATTGAGGAGTAATTATTTATAATAAATTGAGGAGTAATTGTTTTGAAAAATGGTAACCCAAAAAATCAAATTTCAAATTTTGACATAATACAATTTATGGTCGGAGAGCCGACCGCCACATTTGCTGCCTACCGTTACAGACACAAATATGATAATAAATAATCGAACGTTTTCAATAAAATTATCTAAATAAGGTTTTCCATACAAAACAAGAAGTGCGCTCTGATTGGTCGGCTCAAAATGATTGGTGCCGCGTGCAACTTTCCTGCGCTCTGATTGGTCAGAGATGTCTATAAAAACAGAGCGATTTCCATAGACCGGCATTCAGTGTTCGGTAGCAGTGCCTAGAAGAAGAAAAGGAAAAAAGGAAAACGAAAGAAGAAAGAAATAAAGTGGTGAAACGCTGATCCCGGGTTTTATTTCCGAAGGCACTCTCTCGCCCCGCCAGGTACCCGCTCCAACCCCCTAAGTGCTATACACAACTAGAAGTCGGGTGGGCGCAAAAAATACGTCTCGGTGAATAACAGCGCACTTGAAAGTGCTCTTATTTTATTCATAAGATTTGCTACTTTATTTCTAGGTGTCATGGTTTTAATTAATTAGATTGAAATTAGAAATGTTTTCAAACTATTGTCTCAGTTCGGTAGTAAACACATATAGATGTCCCCACGTCATCCACGCGGACAGTATTTAGCTTTGATTTTGAACGTGACTCGTTATCTAGTTGTGTATTGTTGATCGAAGTGTAATTCATCAAATTCTACTTATTCAAAATTTTAAATTTTTTTTTGTTTTTATTTTATGTCTGTCACGTCGTTGGAACTAAATTTATATTTAAACCTCAATATTTCATTGAACTGATTTTATATTTTTTGGGGGATACAGTCAAAATGCTCTTTTAAAAAAATGGTGGTGGCTGTCAAAAAAAAAGACGTGTGGCACTCGGGGACTGCTGCGGTAAAGCTATTGCATAGTTATTTTTTGTACCACTAGATGGCGTTAGTGGGGAGCGTGAGGTTTTTTCACGTGAGGTTTTTTCATTACGGAATTTCTGGATTCGGTCCCCGCGCTCAAGGCCCGCGATAGAAGCTATGCAATAGCTTAAAAGTGAAGTTATATTATGCTTTTCAAGTTTTCATTATACTACATAACAGAGATAAAAACCACGACACTTTGATCTATGCCACATTCATCAATCTTAACATAATGATTTTCTATTGAGTGAAATGATTAATCATTACTAAGCAACCTAAATTGTATGAAAAAAATAACATTAGCTCCTACACTATTATTTTTGTTCGTTTTTCAAAATATTTTTCTCTTATCTGCTGGCGCTCTACGTCACGACTGCAGGACAGCACGCCGCGTCTGCAAGCAGCGACTGCCGACCGCAGCAGAAGTGTCACCGCGCGCTCGAAATTTCATAGAAACTAGTAGTGAAGCTGTGTCTGCAGTTGCAGTCGACTGCTGCAGTCGCTGATCCAACTCTTACCTTAAACCGGCAAAATTGAGTATAACATATCGACTGTGTCACTATGTAGAAAATCATTATTTATCACTATGACCCCAGGGTAGTCGCCCAAGTCACGGCGTACTGTGTCTACAGAGTAGAACTCACTACACCAACAATGTTTGTGAACCGGCTACGGTTGCGGGCTAACATTCTGTTCAAAGGAGAGATTGGGTGTTAATCCTCTTGGTGACGACGACTCTTTAAAGCATTATCAATTATCATTAACAACATAATGAGAGAGCGGTTAAAGAACTACGAGTTTTTCAAAATTTTACAAACATACATATATAAGAGAGATCTTAGATTTACACTCTACACGTCTAAAATAGATCTATAAACGTTTAAGAGTTAAGTTAGGAACATGCATACACAAATATTGTCATTTATGTTAAATTCGTGGGTTTACCAAACTACAAAATATATTTTTCTTACAGATGTTAAGCTTCCAAATGAACTTCTCAACGATTTAACTCTTGAAAGCATTGGTATAGATTTAGACAAATCTCAGTTAGTGTCCAAATTCTTAAGTAATGTTCACAACGTGTACCTTGACATTGACGAAGTCCCGACATTGACCATAGAGAGGTAAGAATATTTTAATAAAAATAGTTTTGTAGGATTAAGTTCTAATTAAAATGGCCTTTATAATTACAGACTAAAACAAATTGAAGATAGTTTAGCAGAAGTTGACCTAAAAGAGTTGAATGGACTAAAGATTTTCTATTCGTACGCGGAGCCTGATGAGCTACTCGCTACCACGGGATCAGTGATGCTTTCCACTTTAACTAATAGTGCAAATATGGTATGTTTAGTTCGTGCAGTGTTTTTGGAAACTAAGTTACTTAGTTTTGAAAGCTAGTTCAATGTGTAATAATGAGTATTTTGGACGCAGGGCATTTAATTGTATATCTTGTGTAGAGAGACGACGAATTCGACGTGAACGAGACGCACCTGTGCGTGGTGCCCGGGCTGGACGGGCTGTACGCGCGGTTCCACACTCTGTGCGAGCGCCTGAAGCTGCCGGCGCTGGTGCTGCAGCCCGGCCTGGACCGCCCGCGCGAGGACCCCGACCGCCTCGCACACAGATACTCCAAGGTACGCCGCGCTCCGCACCGCCTCACCATTACCTTTTACCTTAATATCATTACAATGCTTTATGTTCTTTCAGATGCTTCTACGAAAAACCGGCTTCAATAAAGGTTTTGTTCTTTTGGGATACGAATTTGGAGTGATCATAGCATTGATACTAGCAGCAATTTTGGAGGAAAATGGTGAGTTTCATTTGTATAGGATAATGGATGTCCTCTTTGTGTGGTAATACCAATGTACATATTACCATAAAAAGGTTATTGACTTTAATTTTAAGATGTTTCTGGAGTTTAATATATTTTGCTTAGGATTACACGGCACCGTGTTCTGCGTCGGCGACGGTCCAAAAGAAACTGTATCACTGATAAAGGAACAACTGCAATGTTTCACAACAGACGATGAACTCCAAATAGCCCTGATAAGACACATCTACTCTCTACTTGGTGTTGATGAAACAGACTCTTTGGAGAAGGCTCTGGTGGAGTGTTCCTCGTGGGAGCAACGCGTGGAAGCAAGTGTTCGCCTGATGCTGGGGCGCGTGCCGCACTCAGGACAATATGCTCGCAGCCTGATGGAGGCCGCTTACACCCGCATCAAAATGGCTCGAGACTTTACGCCTTCTCCTGAACGACTGCAGTCACAAATAGTTCTTATTCGAGCCGGAAACGTGTCTTCATCATCATCTCTCCAGGAGTATTCTGTTAAACCCATCATAGTGCACGATGTCCCCACTCCGTTCAGTCAAATCACCAACGACCTCCGATGCTCGTCCATCATCAACAGTCACCTGCCTGTTGAAGTTCTAGAAGCATTTAACTCCAGAAATCTTTGTGACTCGTATCTTTTGAATGCTGACACTTTTATGAAAACAGCGGAATGAGGAATAGAAATAATAATTAAATCAAATCCTAAGTAGATGGAAATGTGACAAGCGGCTCTTAAATTATTTTTATTCCTATATAATATCAAAGTGTACTAATAAAAAGTTTTTGATATAAATTATCCAGTGTTCCGACTAATTTTATTAATCGACATCAAAAACCAAGGGAGTGGTTTTCAATTCGATGTACATCCGTTCCCTGCAGTAATTTCGGGATTACATCCATGTCTTTTTCTGATGAATGAAATAGTTATTTTTTGTAAAAGTTTCATCCAAATCCGGTCAGTAATTTTGCATGCATATAATATATATAATATGAGGACAACATGAAGTAATTTTAAACATTTAATAATGTAAGTAAAGGAAGATAAATACAAATTAAATAAAGATGTAAGTTTATCAATTCTCCTCTACCTCCTTAACATCTTCGCAATCGATTCGGTTATTGGGGAAGAAGTACCTTTGACACACAAAAGGTAGATTTGTTGCGTTTGATGTATAAAACTTCGGTATGGTGGTTTTGGTATCAAGGAAATTTTTCAAAATCGAGTGATGTGAGCTTATGAGGGATATCTGTGAGATAGTATAGTTTGCAGACGATACATCTTTAGTTTTTAAGGTTAACAGACGCCAGTCAGAAATTGACGATGTAAACAGTGCTCTTTCTAAGATATTACACTGGTTTAGTGCTAATAACCTGCTTTTAAATAATAGTAAAACTAAATGTATCAGGTTCTTTACTAAGAACGTTCAACAAGTAAAAACCAGGGTTATGATGAACAATGAGGAACTTGAGGTGGTCAATCAGACTGTCTTTCTAGGCATTACATTAGATGCTAAGTTACAATGGGGCCCGCATATAGAAACGTTATCTGGTAGACTTAGCTCAGCAGCTTACGCTGTTAGAAAGATCCGTCAACTGACCGATGTTGACACCGCGCGTTTAGTATATTTCAGCTACTTTCATAGCATTGTCATACGGTCTACTGCTTTGGGGTAGTGCCGCTGACATAGATTCCATTTTTGTGCTCCAGAAACGGGCTATTCGAGGCATATATATGATGGGTCCATGGGAATCACTGAGAAGCACATTCAAAGACACTAACATCCTAACATTACACTCACAATACATTTATGAAAACCTCATGTATGTGCATAAAAATCCTAGTAGATTTAAGAAAAATTGTGATCTCCACCAAATTAATCTTAGGAATAAAAATAAGCTCACTGTGCCCACTATTAGGCTCCATAAAGTGTCTCACTCCTTCGTAGGTAATGTATACGATTTTATAACAAATTACCAAACGACGTGGTCTTTCATTTCTTAAATTCAAAAAGTTTATTAAGCATAGACTCAGCCAAAAGGCATATTACTCTATTTCAGAGTATGTTCTAGACTCAGACGTTTGGAAATGAATTGCTCGATTATTTGAGACTTAAAATTGTTAATACAATCATTAAAAAAATGACAACCCCACTGAGTTTCTTATTAGTTCTTCTCAGTAGGTGGCGCGATGTGAACAAACGTAAACTTAATTTAAAGCTGACGATTATAAATGATTTTAATGATCTGATATAATAAAGACATTTTGTATTGAATTTGAATTTGAAGTGTCTAAACACACTATGCCGAAAAAACGCGACCGAAGTGCCGCATCGTCGCATGGCTCACTGAACTTCGGTCGCGTATAATGTGTTGCTAACAAAACATTGCCACCGAATCGCTGCCGAACTTACGCCCAATCGAATTTCGGCTGTACGCTATAACGCGATGTAATTTCGGTATAGTGTGTCATCAGTAATTGAAAATACATTGCAGGCGTAATCACGCCGACCTTCGGTCGCGTATTTTTGGCATAGTGTGTTTAGACACTAAGCGCCATATATTTTAAGCCAGAGGTTGCACTTAAAAAAATATGATATGGTACATCCTGAATTTTGAAACTTAGGGACAGACAGCGGTAAGCGACTTTGCTTTATACTATGTAGTGATAGAGTATATGTTAGTCCGAGACTGAAAACAATTTGCAAATATTGGTGGTGTAGTGTGCGGCGAACGTCTGATAACCGATGGCTGCAGTCTACGATCGGACTCCGACTGTTTTCTTAACTTTATGAGGTGCGGTGGACCACAAATTACATCCCATCACGTTTCTACAAATCCATTAAATTTACTCCATTTTGTGATTGCTGTATAATCAATGTCACTGAGATTCTCAGAACCCAAAGCGGTTGAAGCTGCATCTAGCTGCCCGTCTGTGACTAGCAGCTTTGATGAATACATATGATGTTGAAAATGTAAAAAACTGATACATTTTAACAATTGAGTTACCAACCAATGTTGATTCTGTATAGTCTAAAATTTATTTTACTGACCCTTCCCTTTTATTACTCCTAATAAACATTGTCTGAACTATTAGTAAATTTTTACAAAATTATGTAGAAATCTGTTAAAATCAGTTAGGTAATTTTTTTAAGAGCGTTATTAAAAAGATAAAACTGTTAAGACTTTACTTAAATTATAATAATCCTGTCCTGCTAATATTATAAACGCGAAAGTTTGTGAGGGTGTATTATATGTATTTATGTTTATTATTCTTTCCCGAAAAAACCACTAGACGGATTAGGATGAAATTTTACAGTAATATAGGTTATACATTAGAATAACACATGGAATACATTTTATCCCGAAATTCCCGCCGTAACGGAAACAACGTGGGTAACACCGTGGGGCGCGGTTGGTTATTAATAATAATAAATAAGCAGGATTAAACAGTATAAAACACCTTTAATTTGCCACAATATAATGCACCGATTATTTAGTCTTCCATATCATTTAAAGTTACACAATATTGCTTACACAGATTAAAGTTCTTAAAAGAATTCAAAACCTCTTGAGGCAAATGTCTATTAATCAGGGAAGCACACCTCAGATCTTCAGTGGAGCTCACCAACGGCACATCAAGGTCGTACACGACGATTGGTTTCGACGAATACTTTTGTAAAGCAGAAACATCGTCATCGAAATCACACAATGTACGCATTTGTACTATTTGTGATTTCAGAGCCCGCGCCGCACTCTTCGGTGCCCGTATTAGTGAAATACGCGCGTACACAGTTTCAATAAGCGATCGAACGAACTGTGTGGTATGCGACCCACAACCGTATTCCAGCCTCATATCGTATACAAACTGTTCCCAAGATTTATAATTTTCTAATGTGGTCTCTTTAATATCTGTCTTGGACATTACGCCAACTAGATGACGTGCTATTCCCATTTTCAAAGCTTCCTCACTGGAAAATTCTTTGATCTTATCTTCCAACTCCATTTTTAACGCTTTTGGTCCATTGCCTATACAGAACACCGTTCCTGTTAGACCTGTAAAGAAAATCATGTAATAATTCGTTATTTTTTATAATAGCAAATCATAAATATTTTTTTGTCAATGTTAGCAAATCGTACCTTGTTCTTCTAAAATGGCTGCTAAAGATAAGGCAACTGATACGCCATACTCATAACCCAGTAAGATGAAATTCTTACTCAATCCCATTTTATTCAAAAGTATCTGAAAATGAAAGTTACACAATGAAAATTAGATATTATTTATTATGAAGGTATCTTGGTGCATTAGATTTTTTTATAGTGTAAACTTCGTATCTCAGTTTTATTAACGTACCTTTGAGAATCTATACGCCATATCGTCAGTGTCCTCATTGTGATGATCGAGCCCTGGCTGCAGCACCAGCGCTGGCAGCTTCAGACGCCTGCAGATGCTTTGGAATCTAGCGTGGTGCCCTTCAACTCCAGGCACTATACACAAGAACGTATCACCCAGCTCTAGTTCGTTGGCAGTCTGAAATATCAAATAGAGTAGTCAATTTTTTTTTTTTTTTTTTTTTTTTTTTTTTTTTTTTTTTTTTTTTTTTTTTTTTTTTTTTTTTTTTTTTTAATACTTGGACAAATTCACACACGGTTAATTAAACCCAAAGTAAGCTCTAAGCTTGTGTTATGGAATCTAATTAACTGATACTACTACATATACATACACAAATACTTTATAAGGATATATAATTGACACCCAGACGTCGTCGCCAACAACTATGTCTGCACATATTGTTGACTCCGGGCGGGAATCGAACCCGCAACCCCCGACACAGTAAGCGCTCTCACTGCCACTGTGCCAACGGGCTTGTCAAATTGTTTAGAATGCGAGTTTTAGAGATGGTGGTGTAGTTTTACTATTAATTGAAACGTACGTTAATGTCATTATTATTTATTTAAACGGGAACTTACGTACAGCGAGTGCGGGGAGAGACGCTGTCGCGAGCGCTTCACCCACCTCCTGATGAAGGTCACCGTATGTGACCGAAACGTGTTGAGGAACTCTCAACAGTAGCCTCCGTCGTACGTAAGTTCCAGTTTAAATAAATAATTATGGTGGTGTAGTTTTACAATTATTGTTAATGTCAATAGCATTCCGACAATTGAGAACTCCTAAATCAAGGTTAACCATTAACCTATCCAAATTCCACCGGACTTACTTACTTTACTTTTTTACTTACAATATTAGTATTTGTAACCAAAGTATCCATTTGAACTAAATCCGTGGTAGCGACCAACTCCTCTTTATCCACGTAATGCAAGAATTTTCCGAGTCCCTGTGGTTCAGCCAGTTTATCAGGCAGTTCCAATTGCTGCATCCTGCAAGTTAATAGTAGCATTTCAGTATTTTATCAAACTTTTGCCTTACTTATTCATGTTTATGCTATTCCATTGGGCAAAGGTCTCCTCTACTCATCGGCAACTAACTCCATGGCTGACTCAGACTTCCCTTTATTTGAGAGCAAACTGTTCCATCACAAATTTGTATTGATTGTATGCGTCAAGTTCATTAACTTACTTTTCTTTATTCATGGCCAGAATATCGTCGTAAAATAAAGAAATATGAAATTTATTTTCCAGATTTGCTGATATTTCCATTACTTTATGTTTTGCCAAATTTATATCTCGTAAAGTTAAGTTTTGGTCATAGGCTTGAATATTGGCTTCTCCTGTGGAATGTTCAAATAATAATTATTTTTGTTAGGCTCTACAATGTAGTGGCTACTTATCAAAGAATTGAATAATATTTTTACCAATAATTTTTGTAATTTCCTGTGAGAAGGGTGCGTTTTCTACAAGTTTAGGGCGCACGTTTATTAATGGGTATCCAGATCCTTCTGTTGTCTCAATAACATCAGCAGCGATCGAGTCCCACACTGATTTTTCAATAGTTGTTGATAATTCTCGGTTCGTCTGTTTAAAATTCAATTTTAATTATATTTAAAAAATGTCACATTGAAAGCATCTAAGAAAGACCATATTTTACCCACTTACTTTATTTATGTCAGGAAAACTTATAAAGGTCAGAGGCATTTTATTTGCAGATCGGAGCAGTTGCAGAGTCTGATCAAAGTCTTTATTCAGTGACATTACTGTAAAATATCTAGAAATGCAACCAAAATATTATATGTATAAATTTATCATTAGCATATTAAAAAGCTCAATAATGTGGTGGCTTACCTCAAAGACGGACACAGTTCCCTTGTCGCCACGTCTAAATAATGTATGATTGTGGGCAGTACGTTATCGAAACATCCCTTTCTGTCGGTGGCAGCGACAAAGACTCCATCGATTGGTCCCAAATCTTTCGCTTCATTAACTAAACGGACTATATCATTCTGATGATTTAATTTATCTCCGGACAATATTATTTTAACTCCTTGTTTCTCCCAGAGACTAAAAAAAAATGTTAACTATTTTGTCACATATATTAATGTACGTTTCGGATTACACTTCATATAATAAATTTTGTAATTATTTTCCATGTGAGTAATTGATGATAAATAAATATAAATAAATATACCTGGACAAATTCACACACGGTTAATTAGACCCAAAGTAAGCTCTAAGCTTGTGTTATGGAATCTAATTAACTGGTACTACTACATATACATACACAAATACTTTATAAGAATATATAATTGACACCCAGACGTCGTCGCCAACAACTATGTCTGCACATATTGTTGACTCCGGGCGGGAATCGAACCCGCAACCCCCGACACAGTAAGCGGTCTCACTGCCACTGTGCCAACGGGCTTGTCAAAATTATCGATGGATATAAAGTTACTATCAGATTACAATCCAGATACAGCTAATTCTTGGTAATTTTATTACAAGCTTCATTCATTAAACATTTCATACATTTTTTACTTTTACCTTTTCGTCAGTTGGAACTTCGTCGACGGATTTAACAAATGAATCAATAATTTCTTTGAGCCCAATTTAATCAACTTTTTTGCTAATTGTAGACCGAAGCTATCGCCATCCCAAATTATCAAACTGCTATTATCAGGATTGCAGAACATCCTGTCGACAGAACATTAAATATTACTACCAACTAAAGGAACTACTTACAGTGCTCAACTGCTTACAAGAAGGAGGTGGTTTGAAACTGAGACCTAGTCGTTCCCCGACTTTTCAAGTAAAACTAATAAACATTTTCAAACCTCTTGTCAATTGCCGATTGTAATGGTTTCAATCGTATCAGAACTCTTCCACAATGTCTGCTGGCAGCCAACAAACGGAATGCCTTGGCAGCTTCATGCGCGGAATACACTATGTGCGACAACGGGCGAACTATTCCCCGAGCAATGCCGTCTTGAATCAATGAGTGGATTTTCTAAAACAAAAATGATATAATATCTTTTATCTACACTAATGTTGTAACATTCTACTTATGTTTCCAATACTTGACTTATAATTACTACTGTTATAGCGCAGGCAACTAAAACACTCAATTTAAGCAATTGCACATGATGTTATAATATCCACATCGATATCGTAAAATCTCATTTTAACATCATTATAACCCGACCAATTAACCTGGCGAGCCTTATGTCAAAATCCTCATACTAGTTGTATAAAATTTTGATATTAGGCTGGCTTTTGAAAACAGTCGGGTTATACGTGAAAACTTCGTCGAAACTACTTACACAAAACTCTTTGGTAAGATCTCGCTCGCTCCTGATTGGCCCTACGCGCAGCTGCGCTCTCATTGGTTAGATTTTAATGGCGGCAAGTTCACTGTGACAATACACGTACGCGTGAAAAACTATTGTCAGCTTTTACTCTTGTTGTTTGATTAATTGCATTAGTGAAGATAAAGTAGTGTATGCAACTGCATATAACACGGGTATTAAAACATTATATGACAGTTGCATAAACTACTATAAGATTCCGACGAACTGGGAAAGTTGGTTAAAAGGCAGACTTTAGAGTTACTTGACCAACACGATTATATAAACGTGACAGCCAACAGAGGGTGTAAAGCCCTGGACGGACATACGTGCATGAAAGGCGTGTTGGGTGTCTTAATAAAGAAGAGTTGAACACGAGACTTACTGTAAGTTCATAAGAATATTTTGGCTCAAATATTGTGGTTAAGTCGACACACATGTAGGACCTCTGTCTAGTCAAGTTAAACATCCCGTACTCGAAATCATCAGTATGTTGAAGCTGCGATATGTCGACGGTGGTTCCCGAAAAGGCTGTGCATTTCAAACAAGCCTGAAACGAAAACAAACTTATTCAAGAAAACGCTTTGAAGCTCGAAATAATGTCCTAATTCAACTCTCTTACATTTTTCAGTTCGCCTTGGACGCAGCTGAGAATCAAATTGCAACCTTTTCCATTTGTAGCGCTGAGCACCATGTCTGAAAAACTGCCATCCCGAGAACTTCCTATATGATCTTCTGAAAAACACATGTATACTATGTACACCAATAACTCTACACTAATATGCATGCCATTGAGTATGCCATGCCATTGAGTATATATTGAGTATACAATGTGCGATTCTGTTTTTGATAGTCAAAGTATATATATTTCCATAATTGAAATGCGAATTAACTTACCTTTAAGTTTAGGGAATAGTTTTATCAAACATTGTTTCTTAAAGTCATCAGCAACAGTTGTGAACACTTCGCAGTCATTCGCTAGAGCTATTGCAATAGCGGCTTGACCAAGAGCACCGGCACCTCCGTGGATCAGAATAGTGGAGTCTTTGCGAACATTGTTTTTGATACACTAAAAATGATAAATTTACAATTATATCCACTTTTCAAATGGAGCATTTCTTCAATTTAAAAATAATAGTGATTTCGCAATACATTATGAACTTCAACGTCCTTCCCTCGAACCACACTTACCAGACAGTAGTAAGCCTGCGTGTAAGCCAGCGGGACCGTGGCCGCCTCCTCCAGGCTCCAGTGGGCCGGCACCGGCCACGTGAGCGCGTCGTGAGCAGTCACCTCGGTACTGACGGCGCCCTTCCTCACCACTCCCATTACACGAACACCGCTGATAGTATGAATACATATATTGGTCATAAACATCCTAAATTATTTAAGTTTTAAGGTCTCTAATGTCAAATCGGCATTATGGAAATTGTTGTATAAAGGCCTCTACCCATTACACCGTATCATACCATGACCGTGGTATGAACGTGTCAGCACCGGCAAAATATTCTCATCGAGAATAGTCGACGTTGTTGGTTGGTGACGGAACGGTCTAGTGAGCATAGTCCCATACTTTTCAATACAAAGAATACTTTTTTGCCTGACGTTACTCGACGGTAGTGGATTAAATGAGGGGGAGTTTTGTATGAGCACGGGCCTTAAAACTAATAATCGCAAGCCATATGTCATTAGAAAGATTTTCTTATACTACAAGTTTTGTGAATTCTTAAATCGCTGTGTGAAACAAGTTATGGCAAAATAAAAACATTCCATCATAAGTTTTTTTTTTATGCGCCCATCTAGAGGAATAAATACTTCGTGTCTTCCTGCAGTACGGTACCAAACTATGGATACTACATGTGTACAACTTCCAATAGTGCGACGCCCTGTCAAACAAATATTGTGATATCGTACGTATGCCAATGGCATTATTATTAATCAAAATATAACACACATAAGTTCTTGCTCTTACATGACGCGATTGGATATGACCTCTAAGCAGTGAACAATTTTAAGGCATATTATATCGTTCCAATGCCTCATGAACGTTATCTCCAAAAACTTCTATAATGTACAGACCATTCTGTAAATGTTCAAACACTAAGATTTCGCTAATTTTAATTCATACGATCGTAATGAAAATAACGTCACATCATTTTCTGCTTCACGTGAAAGTTCTTGCGTCCCGTTAGTCCGTTTTCGCAATTGCGGTTTCACAATTGGCTGCGAAAGAAGAATTATTTTTCACTGTTTCGTAATTAACTTTCAAACAAGAATTTATTTTCTGTTTTCACAATAAATCTCAAAGAAATAACTCAAAGTACTCGTAAAATACATGCAATTCGGTAGGTTAGGGTTATTTTTTTTATAGTATCTTAGCATATAGCTATAAAACAGTAAATACAATCTTATTTCTTAGTTAATTACGAATCTCAATTACTAAAACAGAAAATAAATTCTTGTTTGAAAGTTAATTACGAATCAGTGAAAAATAATTCTTCTTTCGCAGCCAATTGTGAAACCGCAATTGCGAAAACGGACTAAACCCTTGCGTTTAAAGCCCTGAAAAACCCTTTGTCTGTTGAGGTTTCTGTCACTAACAGAACATTGCTATGTTTATTTTTTCATAAATACCGTTCAATATGTAATCACTGTTTATGTTATCAGCAACTGGCACACGAAACGCATTTATAAGAGCACTATTTTCAACTATTTGTATGCAGAAATAACTTTATTCAAACAAATATTTAAGATTACCTATCATACTCGTAGTAAAAGTTTGCTATCCAGTGACATATCGCTTGTCCTTATTGATCAATAGGCCAATCTGTTCTCCTTGTTCATCCTACACTATTAATAGCACATTTGTAATGGCTCAACTATAGTCCAGTATTTACATAGCCAGATTTGTAACTAAGTTTATCCGATTTCAATTGGGATTCCCTTGCGTTGCATATAATTTATAGTTTGCATCTCGACTGAACCCCATCTACACCCAGACCCTCGACTGTAGTCGAGTCTAGAACTCACACAGCGGTAAATCAAAAGACCCAAGTGTTGTTTTTACCTGTCTGCAACCCCGCTGTAATCCATTCCACAGTGTCCTTCATCTACAATCGGAATTATTCCTGTTGCTCTTTTAATATCATTCATGTTAATACCCGCGAAATGTACCTGAAAATGAAGAATAATTATAAATTTGATTTAAAACTTATAAGACAAGAATATAAATACAATGAGACAATCACCTATGCGTTACAATTCGTACCTTTACTTTAAGACCAACTTTTTGGTCCATGATATTGTCCCAACGAAGCGATTCCAAGTTACAAATGTCCTCAATTTTCAATGTAATACGATGTAAATTCGGATCTGATGTCTCTAGAGACTCGCTTGCAATTTCCTTCTGTATGAGTTCTTTGTTCTGGGAAAACAATTAAATAAATAAATAAATAAATAAATACTTGGACAAATTCACACACGGTTAATTAGACCCAAAGTAAGCTCTAAGCTTGTGTTATGGAATCTAACTCACTGATACTACTACTTATACAATATACACAAATACTTTATAAGAATATATAATTGACACCCAGACGTCGTCGCCAACAACTATGTCTTCACATATTGTTGACTCCGGGCGGGGATCGAACCCGCAACCCCCGACACAGTAAGCGCTCTCACTGCCACTGTGCCAACGGGCTTGTCTTTTCTTGTCAACAATTAACAATAACTTTGTTGGATTTTATCTGGTATACATAGGTACAGCATCACGCTTTGAGCAAATGAAAAATCTTACGTTATGGTCATTCCTTAGTTCGGATGAGGCGTATAGTTTGAATTCAACGTCCGATAATTTTTCTGTTGCAATTTTGCGAAATTTAATATTTTGCATCAATATTCCACCAGATCTATAAAGCGATTATTGTATTACAATAAGGTGTTCTGGTTGTATTTATAAAAACAAAGAATGAAAAAATATAACTGGATACATACAAAGTGTGGTCAAGAATGTTGTCTACTTCAGCATTCACTACTTTTCTATCTAGTCCTTGAGATTTTATGTGATTTGAATGTCTTTTAGCATCTATCACAAGCTGCCTTATTTGGCTGGGTTGCCAGACGTCTGTTTTATGAGAGTTTAAATAATTTAACTGTAACAAAGCATCAATGAAAGTCGCCCAGTTTTCAGTCCATACAATTTCAGCTTGACATTGAACCTCATCTAACTTCAATTTGTTGATACTTTGGAAATCGTTTCTGAAAACATCAAATGTTATTTTAACCTTGTTCTTGTAACACTATTTCATTAACATTTCAATAATAACTTATTTCTTACTTATAACAAAATCCTTGGACACAAAAATGTTGATAAATTTCATTAGACTCTACTCCTGAATCGAATAATACTTCCAGATCCTTTTTTGCGGGGAATGTTTCAGAATCGTTTTGGAAAATAAAACCCGAAGCAACTATGCTACCGCCATCTGAAACCTACGGAAAAACATAGCAAATACGAATAAACAAATGCTTCATTCTGGTAAACTTGGTATGCTGGGGTCATGATAACGGTGAACAGATTTATAACATTTGTAAAAACATTTAGTTGTTACCTGAAACCGGCCGTCTACTTTGTGCAGTTCAACTTCCAAGTTCATGAGTTTCTGTTCATGCAGTATTGGCTGAGATATCAAGTGAACGTCTTGGAAGCGTACTGCCATCTCCTCTTTAGGAACTGAATTCAACATGGCTACTGTTTCCCATACAGCTACTAGGGCTGCAGCGAATGGATACAATGTTTTTCCTTGAAAAAAAAAATCGATGCTTGCAAAATTGTATCGTTGTATTGTTATATTAATCCATGACAATGCCATTTCTAATAAAACAACTTTACTCTAGATTCCAAGGCTGAATTGGACATAAAAAAGTCCTCACATTAAATATTTAATTCTTAATAGAAACGCATTATATTATTAATTGCCGTTGCCACAGTACTATATATGTAGTGATATTGTTTAACCTTGAACAACGTTTCCTGTCAAATAGTTATACTCATCATCATAAGTAGTTATCTTGTAGTTGCAGCTAGCTGCGTGCACAACTTCCCCTCTTGAACAAGGTTTCATTACTTTCCTGTAACAGTGCAGTACATGTATCAATTACTTAAATACTGGACAATAATGTTTTAAATATTATTACCATTTTACAATGATTTCACTCACCAACTGTCAGTGTGTACCCAATCACCGAAATGCGACAAGTGTGGGGTTCCATTTGAAACCGGAAACTCAACTTTTGGATATATTGCTTGTAGCTTTGGGTTGACACCTTCAATGTAAAGCCTATACAAAGATAATATTTTTCTTGCATTCAATTTGCTATCAGTGATATAATAATCATCAATGTTAATATGAATATTAAAAAAAAACATGCGTTATTTTTTTTATTTATTTTGCCGCACGGCCTGGCTACATGCCACGAGGCCCGTCACATGCCGCCGACACGCTGCAAAATCACCAAGAACAAGACACCTTCCCCTCTCCTTTCTAAAAGCGCAGGCTGTGTGGCTCTACCATTACAAATATTTTTATATACGTACTTTCCGATAGCTTCTAACAGGAAAACCGCACCATCCTCATGATTCCTTCTGGTCAGGGGAATATTTTTGCAATCTTCAGACAAAGACCGCTTTAATATAGCTTGAAGTAAACCGTGAGGAGCTATTTCTATTAATATGGCATTGTTAGGGACATTCTTACAGGTTTCTTCAAACAACACTGAATTCTGCAACAAGAAATCACATAACAATCAATGGTAAATCACTTCACTTATTTAATTATTCTTGACCAGCTAGGTGATATGACTTACCAAAAGGTTATTTGTCATGTACTCTGCAGAGCAATATATGGAAGATGGTTCGTTCCATTTATCCTGTGGCACCGACGTGGATAGCCATTTCTTACTACGAAGTGTAGGTTTTGTTAGAATTGATTTGAGACGCTGCAGTAGGTGCGGCCCTAAAATGAAATGTTATCATAATAATATTGTTGGAAACACATAATAATACGTCTACATCTAAAGTTTTGCAATATTTGTACGTACCAGCTTCCGCGATGTACCGTGAGTGATACGCAATATTGGAACACGGCACTTCTTTGGCGAAAGTTCCCGAGGCTTTCAACGAAGCGACAAAGTCCCGAAGTTCCTTCTCCGGTCCCGAAATAGTACATGAATCCGGGCCATTATGACAAGCTATGTCAATGTCTTTGGGGCATATATCCTTTATCTGTAACAATAATTCGGAAAAATATTTGTCTATTTATTCAGGTCAAGGCGCGTAGGTTTTACCTGCATTGAGCTCGTTTTCTAGCCTACAACCTTCCTCTCGAATCTAGCTTTCGAATAATTCAAATGTATGGACAAAGTTATTCTATCTGTTCAAATACGAGTATGGTGCGATGACCACGGGAAATAGACATTCATTTCTATAGGTAATATTCTTTAATCTCAGGATTTAAGTTGTCACTGGCAAACAAGAATGGAAATACATACAGCTTTAAAGCCTTTCCCGACCGCAGCCATGGCTCCTCGACTAGTAATGTTTTCGTTAGACACAACTCCACGACTGTAGGCAAATAATATCGTTTCTTCCGCAGTCAAACACCCGTCAGCGTAAGCACACCCTAGTTCTCCTACACTGTGACCTGAAAACCGAAAAATTAATATGAGAAAATCTTTGAACTGAGCAAATCACAAATGATTACGAAAAATCCATACAAACATACCAATGAGTTTATCAGGCACAATACCAATTTGTCTTAATACGTCAGTCAATCCAATTTGTATGGCGGCGATACCAACAAATGAGTGGAGCACGTTATCGAATATAGTCTCTTCTGGAGCAGTAATGATGTGAATGAGGTCTAGACCCTTTGGTTCAAGGACTTTTCGGCATCTAAAATATTAACAATACACAATACACACATTGTTTACATCAGATTTAGAACGTGAGATAGTGCTATCAAGTTTATATTGATACATTATCTTTGCTTGCGTATCAAGGCTTTACCAACAAAGGCTCATTTACCCCTTCCAAGAGCTAGACATATCAACATTCCAAAATTCATAATTAAAAAATCCACGGCAATCTTTATGCACTTACACACCGCAGCGATGATACACTACTTACAAGTACGCATGCTATAATTTTATCTATCAATGAGCGATGAAATCGCGAATATGATTTTTTAATAAACGTACTTCTCAATGGCCGCAGCGAACACTGGAATACGCAGGAGTTGCGTCCCCATGCCGGCCCACTGGGACCCCATGCCGCTGTACACGAACCAGAGAGGACGCGGGACTGCATCAATATGTTGCGAAAATTCTTTCAAACTACGCGTGTTTTGGTTCATATCGGTATCTGAAAATGTATTTTCCGTTGCATCATCTCATTGTTTATTCTGGGTTTGTACTTAGGATAAATATTTGTCTGCTTTGTCTTTAGGGTGAGGTTAGTCGTGAGTAATGTTTTGAGCTGTGAGTAGCGTAATTACGGTCGTATAACTTTCGCTACGAGTATGTTCTTTTTAATTTTGTATTGAAGCTGTTGTAAAGTCCTGTTTTGCCACAGGGTGAAGTTAAATGAATTTTACTCTGACTCTCACATAAACCCGGTTGATAGAGATCGCAACTAAAGGGGAAAAGAGAAAACCGACAGTTTATACTGTAACACACGGGAGGCGGAATTAGTACTGAGCAGAAATTGGGCGGCTCACAACTCCCAAAATTACATTCGTTTGGCCTCACGATTAATGAGACATAGAAAAGACTGCCTGTAGCAAATGTAGTACCTAAAATAATATATCCTCTTCCCAAATGTCCAGATATGTAAGATGAATGTATGCTATGGAGTAAAGCCAACTCCTCCGGATCAATAGACCGCGATTTCATATCAGCAAATATCTTTTCAAGAGAAGATTGTTGTCTCCCGGATAGAGTAACAAGGTACGGAATAGATGATGTGTAGCGGGACATATCCTGAAACAATTTCACATAAGTTACCGATACAAGACAAGACAAAATAATGTTTACATTCCAAATAATGTTTAATTATACCTTTGGTTTAGAATATCCTTTGAGTAAAATATGAGAATTGCTACCGGCGACCGACATTCCGTTAATAGCCACATAAGTTTGATTGAATGTTTCGTGGTCCCTCACGATTTTCATAGATCCATTTTGGAGGGCCGCTATATCTTTCCTCGGGTTCTCACAATGTAGATTGCTTGCAATTTTTCCTGTGTGATAACCTAGTAATGTCTGTTTGAAAATCCAAAAATCTTATATCACCTTTGGTCGTATAAATTATATTGCATGGTTTAAATATATGTAACAGACTTTTGATCTGATCATTTATATTTTTGCTATATTTACCTTAGTCAAAGCAGTCATGCCCATAGCACTGTCACTGCAACCGGCATTTGACATGACGCTGCCAACTAACAATGTATTTTTTCTGCCTTCACAAAACACTCTTTCAATAGCTAAAAGTTCCGCTTTGTCAGCCTCAGGAGTTCCTGTAAGTTACAATACATTAGCCCTTGTTTAATAGCCCAGCTGGGAGTTATGCAACACATTTATATTTGTTTGTGTTAGATAAGTTACCAGATCCCACAGCTTCCACATATTCTACTGCTGCCGGAGAAACGCCAGCCTCGTTGTAAAACTGATGTATAAACTCAGCCGTCACTGATGGGTCCCGAATAAACCCAAACATTTGTCCTGTTTCGTTTTCAAGTCTTGACACAAACTCTGTCTTGGCGTAAACCACTTCCGCGTAAACTCTTAAATTATATGAAATTGATGATTCTAGTTATTGTTATTTAAACAGTAATTGCACTAAATATCCATTATTAATTTTACCTTTTAGCATGTTTAGCTTTTTGGAGAAACATCACACCAATAGTATCAGACTTGCAACATCCATCAGCATTTTCATCAAAAGATTTGGTTTTTCCATCAAAAGCAATGTTGGTGCACCTAGAAATGGAGTTAATTATTATAGAGGGAGTTGATGACGGTGACTATGAATAAAAAAAATGAATAATCTTATGAAACGCACCTGTTGCTGTGAACGATGTTCTGTGGAGATAAAATGCAGTTGATGGCTCCGACAATAGCGGCCTCGCATTCACCTCTCAGAATGGACAAGTAAGCGTTCTGAAGTACCAGATAGGATCCACAGCAGTCGTCTTCGTACGTCAAGGATGGGCCTTTCACGTCCAACCAGTAGGATATGCGGTTAGCAATCATTGTTTTACTACACCTGTATTCGATTATGTTGTTATACATATTATATATTTGTGTAAATGTACACACAAATTGTAAGTTATATTGGTGTCAATCTAACACTTATATTCGATCAAAAGTGAGTAAGTATGTATGTTTATAGCCTCCAATGTCCCACACCTGGGCAAAGGCCTTCCATCTCACTGGTGAAATCAGTACAGCGAGGAGGGTTAGGCATTATCAATTAAGTATGGTACTTTATTTTTTTAGTTAAAATCTTTCATTACAATCTTTGTATTGCATAAACACGGAAAACAATTCGATTCTTACCCTGAAATGGCAAATCCTAATTTTGATTTAGCAGTGTACAGGAACGCGTTGGACTCTGTATCCATATGGGACGAAGCAACAAACACACCAATCTTTTTTCCTTTGATATCAGAGGGACTTATACCTGAAATCGATTCAGCCCTAAAATATATTGTTGTAAAATTACTCTTTCTCAGAGTTAATGAAATTCTTAAAGTAATTTTAAATTAATTGTATTGTATTATAGGAAACTTTAATAGAAACTACTTGCCTGCGTCATAAATAGCCTGATAAGATTGTTCCAGGATCTTTCTGGCTGAGGGGTCCATTTTGTTAGACTGATGTTGATGGACTTTGAAGAATTTGGAATCGAACTTGTCTATATCAGGTATCTTCCCCAAGAAGTTTGATGCTTCCGGATGACTAAAGGACCAGCGACCATTTTGATCTGTTATTGGGTTGATCTACAAAAATATTAAATTCTAATAAGTGATGACCTGATGGTCCTTTAAGGGTGACTTTCGAGCAGACTCACTGCACGAAAATTGAAAGCCAAAAATACTTCTTTTTCTTCATTGAGTTATATTTACTAACGTAGAACATTGAGTTAGTACTCAATGTTTTTCTTATGTATTTTAAATCGTTGATATCAGATTGCTTTGGTTCCTCCCTAAAACTAACCTTATCATAAAGTATTTTAGAGAATTCCTTGACGTTATGAGACTCCGGGTACAGTCCCGACATCCCGGAGATGACCACTGTCTCCGTACTCTCGCCCGCAGATGGAAGGGGCGCATGCTCGGGCGTACGAGGAGTTGGAGTCATTTTCTGTGGAAAACTTACTGCATTATGTTAGGGCTGGTTTATTAATTAACAATATTGTGAAAGCAATGACAGAAAAAAATAAAGCATTTCTCAGAGACTTCGGTGAAACAGACAATTAAATAATTAACGTTATTATACACGTAAGTTCGTTCATTTTTAAAAGCCATATACATATTTTGCAAAACATTTATATTAAAAGTTAACAAGCAGACTAAAGCAATGTCACTGAATATTACAGGTAAGCACAAAATGGGTTCAATAGTAACAGTTACAAAGGAACCGACAAAAAATAAAATAAGGGGGCAATCTTAGGAAATACCGATGTGGTCATGACAATTCCTTTGCTATAAAAAACTAAACTATTAAGTGACTAGCGGCCCGCCCTCGCTTCGCTTCGGGTAATCAAGATTTCATGTAAGAAAATCGGGATAAAACATTGCGTGTCTTCCGCAGGAATATACACAATCAAAATTTCAAGTGGGAAATTGGGGATAAAATATTACATGTCTCGCGCGAGTATATATGTATACACAATCAAGATTTCATGTGAGGAAGAATTCGGGATAATACCTACATAGCACGTCTTCGTCGTTCGTAGTTCGTAGGTAGGTATATCCCCGCGCGCTATGACCGCACGAAACAGTAAGTGGCCATAAGAGACCCGCCATCGAGCATTATTATTTTGTAAGCAGCGCCCCGTGGTTTTACCCGCGTTGTGCCCGTTCCCGTGGGAATTTCGGGAATTTTTTTACATATAAACCTTCCTCTTGAATCACTCTATCTATTACAAAAAACCGCATCAAAATCCGTTGCGTAATTTTAAAGATTTAAGCATACAGACAAACAGACAGACAGACACGAAACAGAGACGACTTTATTTTATATAGCGACCCGCCCTCGCTTCGCTTCGGGTAATCAAGATTTCATGTAGGAAAATCGGGATAAAACATTGCGTGTCTCCCGCAGGAATATACTTACACAATCAAAATTTCAAGTGGGAAATTGGGGATAAAATATTACATGTCTCGCGCGAGTATATATGTATACACAATCAAGATTTCATGTGAGGAAGAATTCGGGATAATACCTACATAGCACGTCTTCGTCGTTCGTAGTTCGTAGGTAGGTACCTATATCCCCGCGCGCTTTGACCGCACGAAACAGTAAGTAGCCATAAGAGACCCGCCATCGAGCATTACTATTTTGTAAGCAGCGCCCCGCGGTTTTACCCGCGTTGTGGCCGTTCCCGTGGGAATTTCGGGATTTTTTTACATAAAAACCTTCCTCTTGAATCACTCTACCTATTACAAAAAAACCGCATCAAAATCCGTTGCGTAATTTTAAAGATTTAAGCATACAGACAAACAGACACGAAACAGAGACGACTTTATTTTATACTATGTAGTGATATTTCTCATCATAACTCTGAAACTAACTGTCCGATTTTAATAATTTAAAGAGGTACACAAAGAAACATAATTAACCTTGATTGTAGAGCCATTTATTTTGATGTAGATTCATATCATCATATGAATATCATCAACTTAAAATTACACTCCTTTTTTAACTAATTCATTTTAACTTAAAACGGTTATTGTGTCTTAACTATAATAGTTAGACATATGCCCTCGCGAACTTATTTGTTTGCAATGATATGTACTTTGATTGTGTAGAACATTGTTTTTGTGTATCATCAATAGATTTAGTAGCGCACGCCAATAACCAATTTTTTTAGGCATGTTTTTCATACCTTGGGTTACATATACCCGCGTTGTGCCCGTTCCCGTGGGAATTTCGGGAATAAATATAGCCTATGGCACTCAGGGATAGTGTAGCTTTCGAATGGTGAAAGAATTTTTTAATTCGGTGCAGTAGTTTCAGAGCCTATTCGAGACAAACAAACAAACAAACAAAAAATCAAACCTTTCCTCTTTATAATATTATATTAGTATAGATATCAAAGCCTATCTAATATTAATTTCAAAAATTTAGGGATCCGTACTTAAATTTTAAAAATATAAACCGAGAAATGAAAACAATGCCTAAATAAATCAGTTATTGGCGTGCACTTCTGAAACTAGATGGTTCACAAAAATAAAATTCTACATTTTTATTGGACTTATTATTTTAAATAACATTGAGTGTAATGAGTGAAGTGGATGACATTAATCTATATCAAAATAAAGAAAAGCTGAATTATATAATTATCTAGACACGCGGCAGCGTGTCAAGCCAAGTTCAAGCAAAGGAACTGCTAGCCAGCGCCGAGTGTAATATTACACGAACCACTTGGAGCCACTTTTGACCCTTCTATAACTCAAAACCTATTTAACGTAAACACATTAAACTACGTGTGTTTAATTATATCCATTAGAACATCTAGAAGCCCAAATTTCATAAAGCTAGCTCAAACGGTTATAAAGATATGAAGGTCAAAAAGTCGTAAATTTTAGTATTGACAGACTGACTGACTGACATATAGTACCTAAATCTAACCTACTTCCAGATGACCTAGAAGGATGAAATTTGGAATCTAGCTTGGTAATTGTGTGTAAGCGTAAGAAAAGATTTAAAAAAAAAGTAAAAAATAGGGTATGGGGACCACCATACAAAAAAAAAAATTGTAGCGTTGGAACCAGAGGTAGAGGTCAGTGGTTGGAACCGTTACAAGCAGATATTTGAAACTATCCCAATATGTATTATTATATTCGGCCAACGGTCTGTCGTCGGCGGCGCGCGGCACCACAAGCGCTCCCGAGCAAACTTATGTTGTACTAGCAGCGCCCCGCGGTTTTACCCGCGTTGTGCCCGTTCCCGTGGGAATTTTGGGATTTTTTTTACATAAAAACCTTTCTCTTGAATCACTCTACCTATTACAAAAAACCGCATCAAAATCCGTTGCGTAATTTTAAAGATTTAAGCATACAGACAAACAGACAAACAGACAAAACTTTGTTTTATACTATGTAGTGATGTGTATTGTAAAATAGTACCCAATGTAATTAAATTTATGGATCTCAGTTTAGGTCATAGTGGCCTCCACATAAGAGGTAGATATATGCTGTCGCGGACTTTCATTTATTTAGAACTATCCAAGACAAACAATCCTACGGTACATCATCTTTGTGTAACTCAAATAGTTTAGGCAGCGCACGCCAAGATAGCTCTTAGAGGGCAGATTTTTTCCCGACTTAATTGACATGTATTGTTATATTACGACCAAAATTACACAAAATCATTATAAATGGTAGCCTATATGTTATTCTGATGCATAACCTACATTAATATAAAGTTTCATCCAAATCCGTTCAGTAGTTTTTGCGTCCATCCATCCATCCTCACAAACTTTCGCATTTATCATTTTAGAAGGAAGTGGGATAAAGTTTTATGAGACGGTTTATTTTCAAAAGTAGTCAATAGATGACGTGGTAAATTAATTAAACGAAAAATACCAAGGTGTTTCGTTTTGGTTAAGATATTTTAAACAGCATATTTTGTATGATTTTTTCTAAGATATTAATGGTAGCCTATATGTTATTCTGATGCATAACCTACATTAATGTAAAGTTTCATCCAAATCCGTTCAGTAGTTTTTGCGTCCATCCATCCATCCTCACAAACTTTCGCATTTATCATTTTAGAAGGAAATAGGATAAAGTTTTATGAGACAGTTTATTTTCAAAAGTAGTCAATAGATGACAAAAAATCATTATAAATTGTAGCCTATATGTTATTCTGATGTACAACCTACATTATTGTAAAGTTTCATTCAAATCCGTTCAGTAGTTTTTCCGTGAAAGAGCAACAAACATACATCCATACATCTATACATACATCCATCCTCACAAACTTTCGCATTTATAAAACATCCATACATCTATACATACATCCATCCTCACAAATTTTCGCATTTATAATTTAATATTAAGTAGGATAGTACTCGTAGGATTAGGAAGTAGGATGATTACTTATAATTCTCAGGAGCTCTTGACTGTTCGACGATCCGCGCCAGAATGACTTGCGGAGCGTTGAGCAGTCTTATTTATAGACACTCAATAACAACCATTTTTGTACAGAATTGATGTTACAATAGTTTTAGATTGATACTAGCTGCGCCCCGCGGTTTCACCCGCGTTGTACCCGTTCCCGCGGGAATTTCGGGATGAAAAATAGATGTTGTCCGATTCTCAGACCTACCCAATATGCACACAAAATTTCATGAGAATCGGTCGAGCCGTTTTAGAGGAGTTCAACCACGGTACCCGTTCCCGCGGGAATTTCGGGATGAAAAATAGATGTTGGCCGATTCTCAGACCTACTCAATATGCTCACAAAATTTCTTGAGAATCGGTCAAGCCGTTTCGGAGGAGTACGGGAACGAACATTGTGACACGAGAATTTTATATATAAGACTAGCTGCGCCCCGCGGCTTCACTCGCGTTGTACCCGTTCCCGCGGGAATTTCGGGATGAAAAATAGACGTTGGCCGATTCTCAGACCTACTCAATATGCTCACAAAATTTCATGAGAATCGGTCGAGCCGTTTCGGAGGAGTACGCGAACGAACACTGTGACACGAGAATTTTATATATAAGATAACTTTTTTATTTATGAACCGATTGAAACAAAACAAAGCCTAAATGTTAATCCCAGCAAATCACAACGCATTAGTGAAAACCGCATTCAATTCGGTAAAGCCGTTTCTGAGATTAGCGCGCACAAACGTACAGACAAACAGACAAACAGACAAACAGACATACAGACAAACAGACAAACAGACAAAAAATCTAAAAATCATTGTTTTGGGTTCTATTGCGTTCATAAAGCCCCTCTTATATATTTTTTCTTATATATCTTCTATGTACAGACAGCGACCATTTACAATGTTATTATATGTACATATATTGATATTGATTGATTGATTTATGACGCGGGCGGAAACGCAAGAAAAAACATTATCTCGATACCTGCCTAGTTTTCTTTACAAAAAATAATGATATCCCACCAAAAACATAAATGTAAAAAAGGAGATCCAAGTTCAATACAAAAATTATGCTTAGCTATAGGCTTCGCCGCAAAAAGAATGGAGATCTAAATAAGTGCCAAGTTGTAGGCAAAATCCCAATATGTATTTATAGGAACAATAACATTATGAACAAGTATTGAACTCTATTTCTTCTCTTTATTGGATACCTATTACAATTGAGTGAGACCTATTACAATTTTGAAAAAAAAATTTTTTTGTGATAAATGGAAAGATTAGATATATATTAGTTTTATAACAAAACTATTTTTAAGCTATTGATTGCATAGCTTCTATCGCGGGCCTTGAGCGCGGGGACCGAATCCAGAAATTCCGTAATGAAAAAACCTCACGCGGTCGGGTTTGTTCGCGAGTTGTCCGAGTGTTTTCGGTACTGGATTCAAAAATTAATTTTTATTTTGAAATAACTTTTTAATTATTGCGAAAAAAATAAAATAAAAATAGTTTTGTTATAAAACTAATATATATATAATCTTTCCATTTATCACAAAAAAATTTTTTTTTCAAAAGCCCAATTGCTGTTATTTACCAAGTCAAATCTAACCCACTTTAAGATCTTACATTTGTAAGATCCAGCCTCCGTGGTCTAGTGGTTTGAGCGCTCGGCTCACGATCCGGAGGTTCCGGGTTCGATTCCCGGTGGGGATATCTCACAAAAATCACTTTGTAAGACTATCCTCAGTTTGGTCCGGCATTGCAGGCTGAATCACCTGATTGCCCGAAAAGTAAGATCATTCCGTGCTTCGGAGGGTACGTTAAGCCGTCGTTCCCGGTTACTTTCTACGGATAGTAGTCGTTACATGAGCCATGTCAGAGGCCTTTGGCGGTTCAATAACTCTGACACCAGGATTGGTCAGGTTGACCATCCACTTGATAAGAAGAACAACAGTATGTCCTTGTTGGCATGAGATTTAATTTTATTTATATAAAAAAATATGATTAGCACTTACTGAAACGACGTTGAGCTTAGCCAATGTAATTTTGACTGAGCGCCAAGGAGAAAATAAACTTTAATTATAGTTAACTTATATAGTTAACATATTTGAATAAATTAATACAAATAAGTTACTATGTCAAATTGATTGACCCTAAGGCTATGTTCACATGTAACGCGCGTCAACGCGCGATTTGAAAACGCGCGCTTAGACATCCTAATATATACCTAGCAACCGTTCACATGCGCGCGCGTTAACGCGCGTCAGCGAGCGTCAACGCGGCGCTCAGAGAAAAAGTTTCTAGACGCAGACAATCGCGCGTTGACTCGCGCTTTGATATTAATGTAAGTAATGTCCGTTTGCTGTTCAGATGAGCGCGCGCTTTCATCGCGATCGTATGTGTAACCGAGGCTACTTCCATTCTATTCCATGGGTAATTGAATATATAAAATAAAATTTAAAAAAAACTACGTTTAAAAAAACCGACTTCAAAACTAAATAGCAAAAAATAACTCTTTATTCATAATATGAGTACTACTAAGGTAGTATAATTATTAATTATATACTAGTATTGTTATTTTTGGAGTCGGTAACAGTAAATTCCTCTCTCCGCTGGATGTTTTATTAATTATATACTAGTATTGTTATTTTTGGAGTCGGTAACAGTAAATTCCTCTCTCCGCTGGATGTTTTATTAATTATATACTAGTATTGTTATTTTTGGAGTCGGTGACAGTAAATTCCTCTCTCCGCTGGATGTTCGCAATAAGGTTCGGGTAAGGTATACTCGTAACTATAACGCGAGCATAGCTTAACAATTTTTGATTGAATAATTAGTTCTTTCTTGGCTGTCACCGACTCCAAAAATAACAATACTAGTATATAATTAATAATTATTACTACCTTAGTAGTACTCATATTATGATTATAGAGTTATTTTTTGCTTTTTAGTTTTGAAGTCGGTTTTTTTAAACGTAGTTTTTTTAATTTTGTTTTTTACTTTTTAGTGTCTACTCTCTTTGTTTGTTAGTTAATTAGCTTCTTAATTCAATAACTCTTGGTAATGTTTTAACAGTGAATTAATAATTTGTCGAATTCTAAAGTAATTAAAGAATTTAGATTCATGGTCTCTTAGATTCGGATATAGTGTCGCAAACAAACTGGGTCTATTTTTCAAAATTGGATGAACCCAATGTGTACGTTTTCTTTTTCTATATTTTTCTTTATAATATAATCACAAAATAATAGCCTCTTCCACGTCCATTTTCTACGTTCTACCGAACTAGACTGACGAGTACTCTCGCAACGTGCGTTAGCGCTCATCATCTGAACTCTCTTCAAATTTGATCGCGCGTTGACGCGCGTTAACGCGCGTTACATCTGAACATAGCCTTACACCCATATTCTAACACCCATATTCTAAGGCTCGGTTGCATCAAATCAGTTGTTAAAGTAAAGGTTACTGTCTAATTTGACAAATACAATAACGTTAACTTTAGCAGTGACGGGATGGTGCGTTGCATCAGCGTATTACGGCGCCTTGTTAAAGTTAACAGGGTTGCAAGTCAAATGAGATCTTATTATCCCGAGATTAGGGTTGTTTGACGGTTTGACAGATAATTACGCTAACAATAACACTAACACCCATATTCTAAGTCGTTTCCTCACACTCCACTCAAACTCGACTCAGACTTGAGTGAATAATCGGTATTCTAGGTTGCAAAAACTTCCCTCGACTTGAGGTCCCTCAAAATATTTCCTCACTCGAGTTGAGGAAACAACTGTCAAACTCAAGGTAGGTTGCTAGGTACCTTGAGTAAACACTCGAGTGAACTCTAGCTACTCGAGATGTGCTGTGGCTGCCATTGTAGATGATTGTTTATTTGTCATTTACGATTATTTGTGTTTTTAAACATAGTTTGAAATGGATTTTCAAGAATGCATACGTTATCTTGATGGTAAACTGAACGGCGGTATATTATACGAGATGCACAAAACCCAATGAAACTCAAGGAAAACAAAGAATTCCAATACAAAGACGCTATCATTTCGGGAAAGAAAAGATCATGGATTTATTTACATATACAAAGAACGGTATTCAATAATAATATGATATTATTTTAGGTAAATCATTTACAAATTAAAAAATAAAACTATATATGAATTAAATTATTTCTTGTTTATTTTATTGTATTTTACTGAAGTGCCCACTGCTATTATAACTGGTTAATCTGTTCCTGGCCATGTGTCCCACACGTTGGTGGAGACGGCATTCCTAGTTTTTCTTCTCCACTTCACTCTATCGTCGAGTTGTCTTCTTATTTTGGTTGATGATGAATTTAATTCACGTAGGTACATTCGATAATGTTTATTTACTCTTGAAAACACAACTTCTCCAATTGACTAATGACTCGTTTTCCTGATAAAGCTAAAAGTTTACAGCTCAAACTGATAAGTTTAGGAAATTCAATCGTCTTGTAAAATCAGTACACCATACAAAAATATTTGTATTTACCATGTATTTACGTTTTTTTACTTTGATTTGTTATGACAGTATTTTCATTGTCAGGAGTGACAATGATAGATAAGATGCGAATCGGGGAACGACCACAGATAAAAGCTAAATTTTATGCATATTCTATGATTTTATGACGTCATCGATGACGTTTTCCCTCGACTCGACTTTGCTTTTTCCTCACTCGAGTGTCCTCAAAGTGAGGTAGAGATACAACTAAGAATACCAATTTTGAGGAATTTTTGAGTGACGTCTCGAGCGGCCTCAGTTGAGTCGAGTGTGAGTGGAGTTTGAGGAAACGATTTGGAATATGGGTGTAACTGCCGAACAGCGAGCGGTTAAGATTAACGGTTAAGTTATGACGTAATTTAACAAATGTTAAATGATGCAACTCATTTTTTGGCTAACCGGTACTTTAACAAGTTTGTAATTGTTAAAGTATGTTGATGCAACCGAGCCTAAGTCGTTTCCTCACACTCCACTCAAACTCGACTCAGGCTTGAGTGAATAATCGGTATTCTAGGTTGCAAAAACTTCCCTCGACTTGAGGTCCCTCAAAATATTTCCTCACTCGAGTTGAGGAAACAACTGTCAAACTCAAGGTAGGTTGCTAGGTACCTTGAGTAAACACTCGAGTGAACTCTAGCTACTCGAGATGTGCTGTGGCTGCCATTGTAGGTGATTGTTTAATTGTCATTTATGAATATTTGTGTTTTTAAACATAGTTTGAAATGGATTTTCAAGAATGCATACGTTATCTTGATGGTAAACTGAACGGCGGTATATTATACGACATGCTCAAAACCCAATGAAACTCAAGGACCACAAAGAATTCCAATACAAAGACGCTATCTTTTCGGGAAAGAAAAGATCATGGATTTATTTACATATACAAAGAACGATATTCAAAATGATATCTATTATTTTAGGTAAATCATTTACAAATTAAAAAATAAAACTATACATGAACTATATTATGTCTTGTTTATTTTATTATTGTATTTTATTGTATTTTACTGAATTGCCCGCTGCTATTGTAACTGGTTAATCTGTTCCTGGCTATGTGTCCCACACGTTGGTGGAGACGGCATTCCTAGTTTTTCTTCTCCGCTTCACTCTATCGTCGAGTTGTCTTCTTATTTTGGTTGATGATGAATTTAGTTCAAGTAGGTACATTCGATAATGTTTATTTACTCTTGAACAACTTCTCCGATTGACTAATGACTCGTTTTCCTGATAAAGCTAAAAGTTTACAGCTCAAACTGATAAGTTTAGGAAATTCAATCGTCTTGTAAAATCAGTACACCATTCAAAAATATTTGTATTTGGTATTTACATACATGTATTTACGTATTTTTCTTTGATTTGTTATGACAGTATTTTCATTGTCAGGAGTGACAATGATAGATAAGATGCGAATTTGGGAATGGCCACAGATAAAAAGCTAAATTATATGCATATTCTATGATTTTATGACGTCATCGATGACGTTTTCCCTCGACTCAACTTTGCTTTTTCCTCACTCGAGTGTCCTCAAAGTGAGGATTGAGATACAACAAAATATTAAAATATTATACGTTATATGTTAGGGCAACAATATGTGGGATATTGTTAGTAGTGGGTAGTCATTTAAAATAATAAATTTATGTCTTAGATTGCAGGATCCTCTCAGTTGAACAATAATCAAGAGATCTCAAGAAGGGGAGCAAAAGCTTCTTACATTCAAACTTGGTTTTATTATGGATGGACAAAAGTGCGTTAAATTTGTTATAGAGATAAGGGCCTAAGAAGAGATAGAAACGATGGGAACATTTAGTGCGAAGACGAAGAGTGGTGCAGACATTAGTCTTTCTCCGTTTATCTATCAACAGACCAGGATCGTAATTGACATCACTATGTTGTTTTAAAACCGTGTGAAGGATAAAGGTTTGTCGAACAGTTAGCACGTCCCATAAAGTGTAAAGGTCTTTTGAAGGGTGACGATAGGGCAGACCCGCACCGACCTTGAGTATTGCTCGTTGAGCTCTCTCCAGCTCAAGGAGATGTGATTGAGCCGCACCTCCCCAAGAAACGATACAGTAGTCGATTAAGGATTGACATATACCGTGATATTCAGTCTTAATTGTATCAATATTTGCAACATGTCTAAGGTTTTTAAATATGTATATAGTTTTACGTAGTCTCCCTACTAACGCTTGAATGTGCTGTTGAAAAGACAATGTTTGGTCAATTACAACTCCAAGGTATTTCATTTTATCCGTGCCTTCTATGAGCGGACAGGTACAGTTATTTGATTCCTCATTACAGTTGTGGGCTCTGAGAGTTAGTGATTTAGGAGGGAGCTGATTACGTTTAAGAGCAAATGAAATAAATTTGGTCTTATCGGTGTTCAGGGTTAATAAATTGTTCTGAAGCCAAGTACAGATCTTATTTAAACCCTTTTGTGCATTGGAAAATACTTCGTTCCAGCTGTCTCCACTAAAAATCATCCGCGAAGGTCACAATTTTGCCATTGAAGAGTTGAAGGTCACAGAGGTCGTTAATATAGACCAAAAATAAAGTTGGTCCGAGAATACTGCCTTGAGGCACCCCATAATCGACATCCATCTCATCACTAAGCGACTCATTAATCTTAATACGCTGTTTTCGGTTCTTTAAATAGTCAGTTAGAAGTTTCAGTGGAAGACCTCGGATACCTAGTCCTTCCAGTTTGCGTAACAGATGCGGGATGGAAACTGTATCAAAAGCTTTGGCTAGGTCTAGAAATACAGCCAAGCACTTCTTTTTGTTATCTAGATCTGTAACCACAGTGTTTAAAAAGTCATTCACAGCAAAGCTTGTAGATCTTCCCGATCTGAAACCATATTGGCGAGTAGACAACAACTTGTTATGTTCAAGAAAATTAACAAGTCGCTTATTGATGAGACGTTCCAGAATCTTAGATAAGGCAGGAAGAATTGAAATGGGTCTATAGTTATTGACAGAATTTTTATCCCCAGACTTATGTATAGGCTTAATAATTGCGGTTTTAAAAGCAGAGGGAAATACACCTGTCTCAAAAGCAAGATTGCATAAATATGTAATAGGTAAGGCGAGGGCATGGACGTTTCTCTTTATGATTTTGGAACTAATTTGATCGATACCTACTGCACAAGTATCTTTTAAATTTTTTATGATAGACACTACTTCCTTAACATCCGTGGGAAAAAGAACAAAAGAATTAGATGGTGAGTTGGGGTTCAGATTACACTTACTAGATTGAGGAGATTTATTGGGCTGATGTTTCTCCGCAAGGTTCTTACCAACATTTATAAAGAAACTATTTATTGAGTTTAGACTTTCCTTCGGATTTTCTGTAGAAATAAGGGACGCAGAGTGATCGGGGGGTTTTGAAGTATTACAAATGTTCTTAATTACTGACCATAATTGTTTAGAGTTTCCTTTTGCATTTTCAATTTCATTCCGCTCATAACACCGTTTGGCTTTCTTTAATATAGAATTACAGTACTTTCTGTAGTTCTTATAAATAATAAGTAATGTTTCATTTCCAGGATCTTTTTTTACTTTTTTGTGTAAATTGTCCCTATTTTTCATGCACCTCAAAAGTCCAGCAGTGATCCATGGTTTATAAGTCATTTTCCTTTTAGATGTATTAAAGGTTTTACTATTAGCTCTAATAAGAGCCATGAGTAAATTAGTAAACAGTAATAAGCCTACATTGACATCTTCACAATCAAGTACAGGTTGGAAGTCTGCCTTTTGAATGTCGATGTCTAACCCTGAGTAGTCAATGCGTACACTAGGTTTGTGGAGGCGGTCAGACAGTTTTTTGTTGTAAATACTCAAAGCTACCGTCTCGTGGTCGGTTATAGAGGTATCCACTAAGAAGCACACCGAGGTTAATTTGGACTTAATAAATATGTGGTCTAAACATGTCTTGCCGTGAGTAGGCTCAGTTAATCCGGGCAGTAAACCATGAGCCGCCAGTACGTTAAGATATTCATACGAACGAGCATCTTTTGTCTCACTGGTAATATCTATGTTGATGTCCCCACATAAAATTATGTTCTTGTAAGTGTGTAATTCTTTTAGTAGAAGATTAAGGGATTCAACGAAAACGTTTGTATTTTTATAACCAGGAGGTGTATATATACATAGATAACATGTATCTGTGTTGAGTTTAAGTAGTAAGCAATTAGCTTCCCTGAGGTAAGGTTCTTCGATTGTAACCTTAAGGGAACTTTTGTAATATACAACAACTCCTTCATTTTGAGTTAAGTTATTTGTAGTGGATGAATAATGGTAGTTATCCATACCGGGAATGCCAACATTATTCTGTTAACACAATAATGTCCCAATAGAGTTTAGATCTTTGTAATAATGTGGAAAAACTTGCAATATTACAATTAATGCTTCTAATATTTTGGCAGATTATGTTAAATGAATTTCGAACAACATGACTATTAAGGCTGAGTTGCACCATAGAAGAAGTTAAAGTAAAGGTTTGTGTCAAATTTAACACTAACAGTAACGCTGACTTAAACGGTTAGAGCAAAATGTGTTGCACCAGCGAATTCATTAGCTTTGTTAAAGTTAATAGTGTTACAAGTCAAATGAGGCGTGATTTAACCCAAATTCGATGCGGGTAACATTTTTAAATATGACAATACTAAATAAAACCGTAAAAACTCGTTTCTAGCGCTGTCATTAGTGTCACTTGTCACTTCATTTCGATGTTGATGTCACTTCGGTGTCTGTTACATACAAACAAAAAACAAATAAATTTTTCAAGGAAGCTTAGAAATATTCCTAATTTTCTAATTTATACTCTTTCGGATTCTGGTGAGCTGGAGAAAATAAAAAAATGGAAAACAGTTTTCTTGCAAATATTCAAACAAAGTAAGTACCTATTTATTGCTTTGTCTATTCTATAGCGCGTTTGACAATTTGACGGATAATTTGACAATAACAATAGCACTAACCAGCGAAAAGTGAGCGGTTACAGTTACAGTTAAAGTTATGACGTCATTTAACTATTTGTCAAATGGTGCAACTAATTTTAGGCCTAACCGATACTTTAACTGAAGTTTCGATGTTTGTTATTGTTAAAGTAAGATGGTGCAACCAAGCCTAATTGTTTCTATGTCACAGTTGATAAACCTCGAAGGATTTATGGAGTCCAGTTGTTCGTTAATTGTGTCAAAATTATTTACGTTACAGTCGAATGTTATGGTAATAAACAACAAGGTAATCTCTAATGTATAACCAAATCAGTAATATTGATAATGTTCTTCTTTTATAGTTAGCAGAATTAAACAATAAATAATGTATATAAAATTTACTTTGTTTAGTAAAGTTGCAAGTTAATCGTTTTTGATTCCTAAAACTCAAATAAGGTGAGAAAAACAATTGTAAAAGGACAAGTTTCGGGACATAACAAATAGTGAGTATGATATGCATAATATATGTATAACGCAGGCTCATATATAAAGGTAAGCTAGATAATAATAAAGGTGTTTTAAATAATAGATGTATGTGGACGTGTCTCTTAAGTAAAATTAGAGTTGTAAATATTACTTTTCCCATCTTATTGCAGTAAATGTTTGTAAAAGTTGTATATATGAAGGATGAACATTTTTTAACTAGTTTCTTGTGTAAAATTGACATTAAAACTGTATACTTATCATTTGTTGATTTTGTTATCAAACTAAATATGGACAATTGAGATGAACAATAAAGTATGAATCTGTACAGATGTATTGTATTAGATTAAGGATAACGATTAGAATAATTGATTTAAGATGTGTTAACATAAATTTGTAAGAACTATTATTATTAGAATATAACATATAAACCTTATACAATAGTGAATAATGATTACGGTAGTAATAATACGTATGAGGGCAACGACCCAACAGTATTATGTAACACAAACTGATAACAAACGTCGAATATAACTGTTTATGTTTAGGACGGATTGACCTATATATGTAAGACATTTGAATATTAAAATTGTGGATAAGAAAATATAGTCAGTTTGTTTGTTTCACTAGATCAGCCTCGTTGGTAACTCGCACTGGTTGAAGACCCTCACTCCTTTTTACATAAATCTTCCCGTAGGAAGTCCATGCAGAAGCCAGCTTGTTCGCTTTTACATTTTCTCGAGCCAAATAGAATAGTCTTTTGGCGATACTAGTAAGCACTTCTGAGAGGAATACCAACTTCTTAGGTCCGGGAAGGTTGATAGCTTCGGTATTAAGTTGTGATTCCTTCTGTTCCCTCTTTAATTTGTTGTATTGTTGTATTGTCTGAAATAATTTCCTCTTTCCTAGTAACAGTTGTAAGATCGACCACAATGGCATCAGACTTCGATCTATATATGTTCCTAAACTCAGAAGTTCGAAGTGAAGGTTCAGTCTTGATGATGGAAGTTATTTTCTCCACGGTGGCCATGAGCGACTGCTTATTTTCAACGGGAAGTTTCGGGATGTTTCGAATTTCAATAGATGATTGACGCGAGGTTGATTCAAGAAGGTCTAACTTATTTTCCAACATAGATATTTTTGTTTTATAATTCTTGTTCTCGTGTTCAAGCGCACCTATTTTAGACACCATTTCGTCGTACTGATTCGCCATGAATTCAATGGATTTTTGAATTTCTAGGTTCTGGTTGGTAATTAATGACATGGCCTCACTCAACGATTCAAATTTTTGTTCTTGTTGTTGTTTAATTTCTATAAACATGGATTTAATTTCGCTAAACGAAGACACCGAGGATTCAGAAAAGTCCACAAATGTACGCTTCTGTCGTTTAGTGACATTTAGTACATTGTTGCCCAAATCATAATTAGCCGAGGTGTTTATAGCCGAATCAGACCCATAGCTAGGCGGTGAGCGTTGCATTTTGGTGAGTTTGTTACTTTTAGGCCTATTTGTTCCGACGGCTACTGTATGTTCTAGTGGGCGTGGCTAGTGCAATTTGTTCGTACTGCATGCGAGAAAGAGACAAGGTGATCTGACCTGTATTCGCGGGGTGAGGTGGAGTGCCCGCACTCGCTGACGGCGTATGCGACGAATTAATATTAAATGCAGTGTTTTTGGGAATTTGACCCAGTAAAGACGCCAGTTAGGTTCGTTTTCGAATGAGGACTATTTGATATTTTTCCAAGAAATCGACCACACGTCTGTCTCCAACTAAAGCACAGAGGCGAGAGGAATGCTTCTGAACACATGAGGCTAGAAATTTCGTGCCAATTAAATGTCGATAAACATCTCGTTTTTTTCAACTTTTCAGGTAGGGTACAACTAGTAGTACCCACCAGAAACGCATCTGTGTGATTATTTAATTAAATAACGTATTAAATACAAAAATAAATAAAATGTGCAATGGTAGACGCGCGGCCGCGCCGCGAGTCGAAATGTTGCGAACAGCTGATACAGGTCGTAGTCCCGGCGCGCGCGCTACCTACCGCGCCGCCGCCCCACCGCGCACCGCGCGCGCCCGACACGAGTACACGTCACGAATCCGATGACGTCTACACAGATCGACATCGACCATCTTCGCAATGTTTCATAAATAAACTAGACGTTTAATCTACCTAGGTACCCCATAATTGGCTAGCTTCCAAATACACGTAAACATACAATCCTGAGGTTACCCTATCATACCATAAAGTAAAAACTATTCATCGACATTCGTGCGCAGCGACCGCATGTACCTACCTAAGGGTCTAGACAGACGGACTGCAATTCAACTGCAATCCGACTGCCAAATGGCAGTTCAGATGCAGTTTGAATGCAGTTGGCTCGACTGCAATCAAACTGCACGTCGACGGGCAGTTGGCGTGCAGTTGGATTGCAGTCTGAGTGCAGTTACAACGACAGACTGCAATCCAACTGCACGCCAACTGCCCGTCGACGTGCAGTTTGATTGCAGTCGAGCCAACTGCATTCAAACTGCATCTGAACTGCCATTTGGCAGTCGGATTGCAGTTGAATTGCAGTCCGTCTGTCTAGACCCTAAGCAGTAGGCACCAACTAGCGCGATATTGTTGGATAAACCTACCGAACAGTTAAAAGTGGTCCAACAGATACCACACTAAACATTGAGAAGAATAATGAACCAACTTTATTTTACCTACTTTTACAAATTCATAAATAAATACGTAAATAAAACTGATAGATTATAAAAATGTGTGATCTAATTTAATGCAAGCAAGGATTAATTTAATGCAATTGCTAAATTGTTTAATAAAGTACCTACACGATATGTTCAGTTCTCATTGTCTCGCTGTCTATGGATTACCTATCCGTGAATGTAACTGTTTATGTTGCGATCGGCGGATTTGCGTCATTGACCCGGCCGCCCGGGCGCGCGCGATGCCTACCGCGCCGACCCACCACGCCGCGCGCGGTCCTGGCTGGCACTCACCTCACTACACGAGTACATTCACCAAAGTCGCAGATCGAGCGCCGACCACTTTCCAAACGTGTCTTAAAATTGTAAACCTAAACCTACTTAGAAGCATCTAGCTAAGTACACTGCAGTAATAAGTAGTGACGACTGCAGTTAGTACCTACTTATACGTCACTGACGTCACAGGTACCCGTGCGGCGGCCGCGATACTGAAGCATCTAACTTTGCCAAAAAACCAAAAGCGCTTTGTTCGACGCCGCCCGCGCATTATTTTTCAAATCTTTTAATCAACGTTTTATTAAAGTAATTCAAACTAACAGAGTAGAAATGTAAGATACCTAACAGATACCATACCAAACATTAGCAAGTACCTACTAATCCACGTGTAGTGCCACGTGCCAATAAGTAGGTACTGTGCAATGCGCCGCACACCAGCAGGCGGTAACCGACAAAGGCCCTTGTGTAAACACCGAAAGGTGCCGAAAGCAGGCCGTCCTTTACCTTAGTAGTGATGGGTCATTCAAGTTAAATAAAAATAGAGTTGAATAATGAACTTAAAACCGCAACGTGATCGACATTCGAGTCGGATTAAATAAAGGTACCGAGTCTGAACTATCCCATCCTATCCCATCCAACACAACCACGAAACTCGTCATCGAGTCGGATCACCACGGTAACATAATATTGCTATCGAGGTCGAGTCGACGATTACAAAGTCCATCTCCGAGTTTTTAGCGGGTAAAACTCAGTATAACCCGATAGTGAGCCGTCTCAACATTTCATTTCATTTCCGTCTCAACATTTATTTTAGTTTTAGTTCAAGTTGCACAATTGAAAAAAAATGCGATCCCAACACTAGCGCATTGCGCTTTGCGACGGCAGCGGATGCCGACAAAGGGCAAATATTACTTTTGTCTAAACACCGAAAATAAATAACCCCTTACGCGTCTCTAAGCGTACTTTTGAATGCCAAAATAACCGCCTGCGCAAAAAGAGTTATGTGATAAATTTGTAGTGACAAACTGTCTCATTGTAGCTACTAAAAGAATGAATTGATTTCAAATTTGTTAATTCTGCTTTGAAGGTGGTTTCATGGGGAATGAGCTGATTGTTAAAAAAATCGTTTTTGTTTTTTAAATCCCGACATAAAAAGCGGAGTTTGACATGCTTGCTGAACTTATGTACTTACCAATTCAAAAAATGTATTTTAATAACTACCACCTGAAATAAGATTTTATTAATTTAGTTCTGTATTCTAAAATGTTTACGAACATAAAAAGAGATCCCATTGCGTGTCTGTCTGTGTATAGTTTTAAGTGTGGCGAAATCGAAGTTCTTCGCTACGATTTAATGAGGTGTGGGGTAACGTAAATTTTTGGAACGAAGTTCCTTATCACAGGTTGCGAAAGGGGGCTAGCCGGAAAATGGTAACGACATTTTTAATGTTATTACTTTTTTCGTGCCTAATCAAATCATATCAAATGGAGACTTGTTATGTTCGTGTTTATTATAACTTTTTTGGCAATACGTATATGTATTTCATTTATTTATCTATACTTCTATACTAATATTATAAAGAGGAAAGGTTTGATTTTTTGTTTGTTTGTTTGTTTGTTTGTCTCGAATAGGCTCTGAAACTACTGCACCGAATTAAAAAATTCTTTCACCATTCGAAAGCTACACTATCCCTGAGTGCCATAGGCTATATTTATTCCCGAAATTCCCACGGGAACGGGCACAACGCGGGTATATGTAACCCAAGGTATGAAAAACATGCCTAAAAAAATTGGTTTTTGGCGTGCGCTACTAAATCTATTGATGATACACAAAAACAATGTTCTACACAATCAAAGTACATATCATTGCAAACAAATAAGTTCGCGAGGGCATATGTCTAACTATTATAGTAAAGACACAATAACCGTTTTAAGTTAAAATTAATTAGTTAAAAAAGGAGTGTAATTTTAAGTTGATGATATTCATATGATGATATGAATCTACATCAAAATAAATGGCTCTACAATCAAGGTTAATTATGTTTCTTTGTGTACCTCTTTAAATTATTAAAATCGGACAGTTAGTTTCAGAGTTATGATGAGAAATATCACTACATAGTATAAAATAAAGTCGTCTCTGTTTCGTGTCTGCTTGTCTGTATGCTTAAATCTTTAAAATTACGCAACGGATTTTGATGCGGTTTTTTTGTAATAGGTAGAGTGATTCAAGAGGAAGGTTTTTGTGTAAAAAAATTCCCGAAATTCCCACGGGAGCGGCCACAACGCGGGTAAAACCGCGGGGCGCTGCTTACAAAATAGTAATGCTCGATGGCGGGTCTCTTATGGCTACTTACTGTTTCGTGCGGTCAAAGCGCGCGGGGATATAGGTACCTACCTACGAACTACGAACGACGAAGACGTGCTATGTAGGTATTATCCCGAATTCTTCCTCACATGAAATCTTGATTGTGTATACATATATACTCGCGCGAGACATGTAATATTTTATCCCCAATTTCCCACTTGAAATTTTGATTGTGTATATTCCTGCGGGAGACACGCAATGTTTTATCCCGATTTTCCTACATGAAATCTTGATTACCCGAAACGAAGCGAGGGCGGGTCGCTATATAAAATAAAGTCGTCTCTGTTTCGTGTCTGTCTGTCTGTTTGTCTGTATGCTTAAATCTTTAAAATTACGCAACGGATTTTGATGCGGTTTTTTGTAATAGATAGAGTGATTCAAGAGGAAGGTTTACATGTAAAAAAATTCCCGAAATTCCCACGGGAACGGGCACAACGCGGGTAAAACCACGGGGCGCTGCTTACAAAATAATAATGCTCGATGGCGGGTCTCTTATGGCCACTTACTGTTTCGTGCGGTCAAAGCGCGCGGGGATATACCTACCTACGAACTACGAACGACGAAGACGTGCTATGTAGGTATTATCCCGAATTCTTCCTCACATGAAATCTTGATTGTGTATACATATATACTCGCGCGAGACATGTAATATTTTATCCCCAATTTCCCACTTGAAATTTTGATTGTGTATATTCCTGCGGGAGACACGCAATGTTTTATCCCGATTTTCCTACATGAAATCTTGATTACCCGAAGCGAAGCGAGGGCGGGCCGCTAGTTATTAATGTAGATACAGTATTTTCCCACTTAGGTTTACAAAATGAGGAGCATGTGCAGAGTATTAGGACTAAAATGTATTACGTTTATTGTTTTAATTTTTTAAGCGCTTTTCTCGCATGACTAAACTTTTATTTGAAATGAACCTTAATAATGAGATAAATTCTCAGAATCGTATTTTCCTTATTACGGCGAAGGACGCACCTAACCAAATAAACTTAATTTCACTATTCAATTAGTTAGGTATTACTTTTAAAACTGAAAATGTATTATGTTCGGCGTGAACGTGTAAGGTGTTAAATTGTAGGTGTCGGCATTTTCAAAGGATTCATGGCACACGCCGAAAATTATGTCGGCTTTCTTTGTGATTTTTTATTTCAGTTCAGTCGATATTCGGTCGTGCTAGAATGCGTACTAATAATTTATTATTACTGCATATCGCGATCGCTCTTATTAATTTTAATTTACGGTTTGTGCTTAGACAAAAGTGTTTGTTTAATTTTAGTTTCTTTTTAATTCGTTATTAGATAGGTTAAGTACATTTGTTTTTAAGCTATTGCATAGCTTCTATCGCGGGCCTTGAGCGCGGGGACCGAATCCAAAAATTCCGTAACGAAAAAACCTCACGCTCCCCACTCCGACGGGCATGGAGGTGTGGCTTGAAGGCCGTGCATCGTCTAACGTCGTTTCAGTTCGGCAGTCTTCGACACGGCGTTGTGTGCGATTGTGCGTTGGGGGTGAGAGAGAGAGATGAGACGGGGGGTGAGAGAGGGGGGTGAGAGAGAGGGGTGAGAGAGAGGGGTGAGAGAGAGGGGTGAGAGAGAGGGGTGAGAGAGATGGGTGAGAGAGAGGGGTGAGAGAGACGGGTGAGAGAGAGGGGTGGGAGAGAGGGGTGAGAGATAGGGGTGAGAGAGAGGGGTGAGAGAGAGGGGTGAGAGAGAGGGGTGAGAGAGAGGGGTGAGAGAGAGGGGTGGGAGAGAGGGGTGAGAGATAGGGGTGAGAGAGAGGGGTGAGAGAGAGGGGTGAGAGAGAGGTGTGAGAGAGAGGGGTGGGAGAGAAGGGTGAGAGAGAGGGGTGAGAGAGGGGGTGAGAGAGGGGGTTGAGAGAGGATAGAGAGAGAGATGAGACGGGGGGTGAGAGAGGCGGTGAGAGAGAGGGTGAGAGAGAGAGGAGAGAGAGGGGGTGAGAGAGAGGGGTAAGAGAGAGGGGTGAGAGAGAGAGGTGAGAGAGAGGGGTGAGAGAGGGGGGTGAGAGGGAGGGGTGAGAGAGAGGGGTGAGAGAGAGGGGTGAGAGAGGGGGGTGAGAGAGATGGGTGAGAGAGAGAGAGGAGGAGGGAGGGGTGAGAGAGAGAGGAGGCGGGAGGGGTGAGAGAGAGAGAGGAGGCGGGAGGGGTGAGAGAGAAGAGGCGGGAGCGGTGAGAGAGGAGGCGGGAGGAGAGAGAAGAGGCGGGAGGGGTGAGAGAGAGAGGAGGCGGGAGGGGTGAACCCACAATAAGCAATACTGCATGAATAAATAATTTAAAAAAATATACAAGGTGCTAACAAATTAGTCACGGATATTTTTACAGCTGATAGTACTCGGTTCTCGGAGTACATTTAAGTATAAAACATCATAGGTTTTGTCATGTTTTTTTGGAGAAAAGTAGGAAACAAATTTGCTACGTTAAAACACCCTGTTAATAAGATAAGATAATTACATGACAGACAGTGTTAAACATCTTGACAGGTACATAATAGGGGTGATTATTTAAAAAAAATATTATAATATTTTTTTTTGTTCGGAAAATTAAAACAAAAAAATGATATACAAAGGTTCCTTAATTACAGTTAAAAGTTAATTGTTAATGTAATGTATCATCTCTTAAAATATCCGTGATTAATTTGTTAGCACCTTATATATAATTGCATAAGTTGATACAAAATGCTATGCAATAGCTTCACCGCGGCAGTCCCCGAGTGCCACACGTCTTTTTTTTTTCTTAATAACTTTAATTACGTACTTACTATTTTTGATTCTTTTGATTTGTGTTGTGTTTTTTGTACTGTAAATTTAAAAAAATGTTCAGTGCCCGTGAATACGGACAAATGCTGATGTGTTACGGAGAAGCACGCGGTAATGCCTCTCGTGCGTTACGCATTTATCGGCGGCGGTACCCGAACCAGCATCACCCGTCAGATGCTCGCATCATCACGTCTGCGTACCAGCGTGTTTTGGAAAACCAGCCAATTGTGCCCCAAAGACACGGAGGTGGCAGGGAGGTTCCTAGTAGAGCAGAAGAAATAGTTCTATACTCGGAATTTTAATTCGATTCCAGATTTGACAATTTCAGTGTTGCAACATTATGACAAGTACTAAATAGTGACGTTGCGAAATTATTCGATATGGAAATGGAATATTTCCGGATCGATTCTTCTCGTTTATAATTTTACTCTCGTAAACTACGTATATCAGGGAATTAAATATTTCTGAACCGATAATTTAGTTTTGACGATTAATTAACGATCTGAGACTTTTCTTTTATAATTGTGTGTGAAATAAATAAAAAAATGTGATCATGAAGGAACATGACAAATAAAACAGATAGGTGTATTATGGTAATAATTTATTTTATAAATTGTCACCGTCATCGCTATCGCTGTTCCTTTCTGTAACATTTATTATAAAACTCGGATACATCTCGGATACAAAATATCGATTCGCAATGAAATAAGATATTCGTATCACTACACTATACTATTATATGTGGTATCATTATTTCACAAAATGTCAGTAGCTAATGTCAAATCTGGAATCGAATTAAAATTCCGAGTATAAATACTATCAGAGGAAATCCTCGACTTGGGACCCGTGCGGTGGCGCGGCAGATGACAGCCCACGGGATTAACATATCCCATCGAACTGTTCTCAAAGTTTTAAAAAAGGATAAACAGCGCCCCTACATTATTCATAAAGTCCAGGCACTCCTCCCCCCAGATAAAGGGAGTCGAGTGCAATTTTGTAGGTGGCTGTTGGAGCAGCCGAACCCCGCCACTTTTGCCGCCAACGTTTTGTGGACTGATGAGTCCACATTCACTAGAAACGGCATGTGGAATCGCCGCAATAGCCATATTTGGTCTCAATCAAATCCCCGAGAGATTCAGCAGACGGGGCATCAGGTGCGTTGGTCCGTAAATGTGTGGGCTGGCATTCACGGTGGCAAAATTTACGGGCCGGTATTTCTGCCACCTCGCCTGAACGGGGAGTCCTATTTGGAATTAATAAGAGGTCCAATTTCCGAATTCTTAGAGGACGTTCCGCTGGCCCTGCAACGACAAATGTGGTTTCAGCACAACGGCGCTCCCCCTCACATTGTCCGATCGGTCCGACAGCAGCTGGACCAGGACTTCCCAGGCCGGTGGATTGGTCGCTACGGACCTCGCGCATGGCCTCCCCGCTCTCCGGATCTGACTCCGCTAGACTTTTTTCTTTGGGGATACATCAAGGATAGGGTGTTTGTCTCAGAATGTGACACAGCCGAAATCATGAAAGACCGGATACGGAACGTGTTTGCGGAATTAAATAATAGGGGCGCCGAGGACCAGTTGATGGACAGTATTCATAAAGAAATAGTGCGAAGGGCTGAACTATGTGTCGAGATGGGAGGCGCACAGTTCGAGCCGTACCTGATACGTCACAGAAACTAGGTAAGTACCTAGCTAGAGGAATTAGAAAATGAACTAAATTTATTTTACCTACTCCTTGTAAATTAATTAAAAATTAAGAACATAAATACGTAACTAAAACTGATGACTCCGAAAGCGCTTTGTTTGACAAGCCGATGCCGCTACCGTTACGGTACCCTTTATACCTACTAGGCATCCTAATTAATTCTGTTGTCGGTTTCATTAAAGAATGTAGGTTATGTAATATGTAGGTCAGTTCAGCGCGTGCGCGCCGCAGGTGCGTGCGGGATCAATTATGCGTAATAATAATAATACAAATCGCGATTGTTATTTGTTTTATGTTGTGAAGTGATTATTTTTTCATAAACTAATAAAACATTTCAAATTATTAAGATGGTCAGGCGTTACGTTTAAATTACTTTTCACTGTTGTGATTATGTTTCTGTTTTGTAAACAAAGTTGGTGATGTGTAGCAGTAGCGCTGATATGCCTACGGCCCAGGAAAAGTGCAAGGTGATGCGATGCCTCTCGAGGTCATTCTGACTGAGGTACTTAACTGGAAGTATTGGAAATAGGAGGATCTTAGATTTAAGCTCATCAGCGAGTTTCGAGCGAGGTGGGTACCTAGATGTTAAATAATTAACCTAATGTAAACAAATAAGTACCTAACTCAAGTTAGGCATTATTAACGTAATAACTAGTGGTGTTTTCGTGCCAAAAAGTTAAACAGTTCTGTACCTATTCGTACATTTTTGCGTTCTACTGAATACGGTATACATTGCTGGCTGGCAAAAACATGAAGAAAATTAAAAATAAATTTTTGTTCAAAAAAGTTCATTTCTGGGATAAAAGACGTTACCTACGGCCGTCTAGGGGTATTTACCCCCCCTTTCAGTATTCGGACGTAGTCTGCTTCCACCCTGTATAATGTATACACAATCAAGATTTCATGTGAGGAAGAATTCGGGATAATACCTACATAGCACGTCTTCGTCGTTCGTAGTTCATAGGTAGGTATATCCCCGCGCAGTAAGTAGCCATAAGAGACCCGCCATCGAGCATTATTATTTTTTAAGCAGCGCCCCGCGGTTTTACCCGCGTTGTGCCCGTTCCCGTAGAAATTACGGGATTTTTTTTACATAAAAACCTTCCTCTTGTATTACTCTACCTATTACAAAAAACCGCATCAAAATCCGTTGCGTAATTTTAAAGATTTAAGCATACAGACAAACAGACAAACAGAAGACATATACTATGTAGTGAAGCGCCCCGCGGTTTTACCCGCGTTGTGCCCGTTCCCGTGGGAATTTCGGGAATTTTTTTACATAAAAACCTTCCTCTTGAATCACTCTACCTATTACAAAAAACCGCATCAAAATCCGTTGCGTAATTTTAAAGATTTAAGCATACAGACAAACAGACAAACAGAAGACATTTACTATGTAGTGAAGCGCCCCGCGGTTTTACCCGCGTTGTGCCCGTTCCCGTGGGAATTTCGGGAATTTTTTTACATAAAAACCTTCCTCTTGAATCACTCTACCTATTACAAAAAACCGCATCAAAATCCGTTGCGTAATTTTAAAGATTTAAGCATACAGACAAACAGACAAACAGAAGACATATACTATGTAGTGAAGCGCCCCGCGGTTTTACCCGCATTGTGCCCGTTCCCGTGGGAATTTCGGGAATTTTTTTACATAAAAACCTTCCTCTTGAATCACTCTACTTATTACAAAAAACCGCATCAAAATCCGTTGCGTAATTTTAAAGATTTAAGCATACAGACAAACAGACAAACAGAGACGACTTTATTTTATACTATGTAGTGATATTTCTCATCATAACTCTGAAACTAACCATCCGATTTTAATAATTTAAAAAGGTATACAAAGAAACATAATTAACCTTGATTGTAGAGCCATTTATTTTGATGTAGATTCATATCATCATATGAATATCATCAACTTAAAATTACACTCCGTTTTTAACTAATTAATTTTAACTAAAAACGGTTATTGTGGCTTAACTATAATAGTTAGACATATGCCCTCGCGAATTTATTTGTTCGCAATGATATGTACTTTGATTGTGTAGAATATTGTTTTTGTGTATCATCAATAGATTTAGTAGCGCACGCCAATAACCAATTTTTTTAAGGCCTATTTTTCATACCTTGGGTTACGTATACCCGCGTTGTGCCCGTTCCCGTGGGAATTTCGGGAATTTTTATACATATAAACCTTCCTCTTGAATCACTCTATCTCTTAAAAAAACTGCATCAAAATCCGTTGCGTAGTTATAGAAATCTAAGCATACAGACAAACAGACACGAAACAGAGACGACTTTATTTTATACTACGAGTATGTAGTGATGATTACCGGATTCCAAGCCGCAGAGAGTTTAAAACCGTCTTCACGATTGAAATTCGGATATTTCCTTATTTCAATCGCTTCCCGAATAATCCTCTTGTAGTAGTGCGGCTCGTTTGCAATAACTTTAGGGTCATGTAACTCGATCCAGTGATTGAGACCCGAATCAACTAAATGTTCGGCTATAGCAGACTTGTTAATTTGACGGTTCTTCACAGCCGCTATGTGCTCCTTAACGCGTTCGGCGATCGTCCTCTTGGTCTGGCCTATATATGAATGACCACAGTCAATTTTGTAAACACCCGGCATCTGTAAGGGTATTACATCCTTCGGTGTTCGTAGCTGCTTGGCCATTCTCGTGAGCGGGGTGTAAATTGATTTTATTGAAAAACGTCTGAGTAGGTTTCCAATTTTATCCGTCACTCCTTTCACATAAGGTAAATACGCCGGTTGTCGAGTCGCCTCAGCGTGTTTCAGCCTAGTGCGTTTCGTCTGCGATCTGCCAGTCCTGTAGCCATTACGTTTCAGTACCTCCTGAACATGCTGTAGTTCGCTCTGTAAATTTTCAGGGTCACAGAGGTCATGGGCTCTGCGCGTCAGTGTGGGGACTACAGACTGCAGATGAGCGGGATGGTGGTGTGATGCAGCATTCAAATACCTGTCAGTGTGTGTTGGTTTTCGGTACACAGTGTGAGACAACGTACCGTCAGGCCTCGCCATTATTTTGAGATCTAAAAATGCTAACGTCCTGTTCTCCTCCAACTCGTACGTTGGAGGAGAACAGTAAGTTATTACTTGCTTAATTAACTTTCTAACACGAAAAAACCCGTGTGAGTGCGTTTATACTACAGTATTGCTTTTTCTTTGATATTAATTCAAGTTACACTTTTTGAGCGTGGTGACCGATAAGAAAAAAAAATTTTCTATTATTAAATAAATAAAAAAAGTTAATATTGTTTATTTAAAATATTTTTGCCAACTCGCCAGCTCGCCAACTCGCCAATTCGCCAACTCGCCAGCTCGCCAACTCGCCAGCTTGCCAACTCGCCAGCTCGCCAACTCGCCAGCTCGCCAACTCGCCAGCTCGCCAACTCGCCAGCTCGCCAACTCGCCAGCTCGCCAACTCGCCAGCTCGCCAACTCGCCAACTCGCCAACTCGCCAGCTCGCCAACTCGCCAGCTCGCCAGCTCGCCAACTCGCCAGCTCGCCAGCTCGCCAGCTCGCCAACTCGCCAACTCGCCAGCTCGCCAGCTCACCAACTAGCCAACTCGCCAATTCGCCAGCTCGCCAGCTCGCCAACTCGCCAGCTCGCCAACTCGCCAGCTCGCCAACTCGCCAACTCGCCAGCTCGCCAACTCGCTAGCTCGCCAACTCGCCAACTCGCCAATTCGGCAATGCCAAATGCACGGCCTTCAAGCCACACCTCCTTGCCCGTCGTAGTGGGGAGCGTGAGGTTTTTTCGTTACGGAATTTCTGGATTCGGTCCCCGCGCTCAAGGCCCGCGATAGAAGCAATGCAATAGCTTAAAAACAATCATCCAATTTGGTGCAGTCGTTCTGAAGTTATGCGCTTAGCAACAGATTCAGCGATTCATTTTTATATCACTACATCACTAACATAGTATAAAATAAAATCGTGTCTGTTTGTCTGTATGCTTAAATCTTTAAAATTACGCAACGGATTTTGATGCGGTTTTTAGGGTTCCGTAGCCAAATGGCAAAAACGGAACCCTTATAGATTCGTCATGTCTGTCTGTCTGTCTGTCCGTCCGTCTGTCTGTCTGTCTGTCCGTATGTCACAGCCTTTTTTCTCCGAAACTATAAGAGCTATGTTGTTGAAACTTAGTGTGTAGATGTATTCTGTGAACCGCATTAATATTTTCACACTAAAATAGAAAAAAAATAAAATTTTAGGGGGGTCTCCCATACTTATAAATGAAAAAAATATTTTTTTTTCATCAAACCCATACGTGTGGGGTATCTATGGATAGGTCTTCAAAAATGGTATTGAGGTTTCTAATATCATTTTTTTCTAAACTGAATAGTTTGCGCGAGAGACTCTTCCAAAGTGGTAAAATGTGTGTCCCCCCCCCTGTAACTTCTAAAATAAGAGAATGATAAAACTAAAAAAAATATATGATGTACATAACAATGTAATCTAACACCGAAAATTGGTTTGAACGAGGTCTAGTTAGTAGTTTTTTTTTTACGACATAAATCGTAAACCGCAAAAAAATACTGATTATTCATTCAATAACTCAAATGTAAATAAAAAAACATTTATTTTAATAAACATTAATCTTATGCATAAACCCTGAACCATTATTTTCTTATAATAAATCTGTAATCTGTAATACTTATACACCATGAGTAGAAATTATAAGTCGCGCCAGGGTTTGTGAGGTCGTTAATCGATCACAACCCACACGCTAAGTAAGTAAGTAGTAGTAAGTACAACGAACTTCAAGAACTTCTTTATTATGTTACTCGCTGCTACGGAACCCTTCATGGGCGAGTCCGACTCGCACTTGGCCGCTTTTTGTAATAGGTATAGTGATTCAAGAGGAAGGTTTTTATATTTAAAAAATCCCGAAATTCCCACGGGAACGGGCATAACGCGGGTAAAACCGCGGGGCGCTGCTAGTTATAGATATAGACCATATTTTGGTCCGAGACTGCTAGCAATTCGCAAATATTGATGGTGTAGTGTACAGCGACAGCCTGTTAACCCCCGATGGCTATAGTCTACGTTCGGACTGATTCCTAACCTTAAGAGGTTCACAAGTGGTCCACAAGTTACATGCCCCATCACGTTTCTATAAATCCATTTAATTTACTCCATTTTGCGATTGCTGTATAATTAATGTCACTGAGATTCTCAGAACCGAAAGCGGTTGAAGCTGCATCTAGCTGCCCGCTGTAACTAGCACCTTCGATCGATTCTGTACAGTCTTAAATTTCTTTTACTGAGCCTTTCCCTTTTAATACGCCTAATAAAAATTGTCTGAAGTATTAGTTTATTTTTACACAATAATGTAGAAATCTGTTAATAGTAGTTTATGCAACGTCATATAAAGAAGTTTTTAATACCCGTGTTATATGCAGTTGCATACACTACTTTATCTTCACTATTTAATGCAATTATTCAAACAAAATTTTAAAAACAAAACACATTGCGAAACATTAAATTCACGCGTAGGTACGTGTATTGTCACAGTGAACTTGCCGCCATTAAAATCTAACCAATGAGAGCGCAGCTGCGCGTAGGGCCAATCAGGAGCGAGCGAGATCTTACCAAAGAGTTTTGTGTATGTAGTTTCGACGAAGTTTTCACGTATAACCCAACTGTTTTCAAAAGCCAGCCTTATATCAAAATTTTATGCAACTAGTATGAGGATTTTGACATAAGGCTCGCCAGGTTAATTGGTCGCGTTATAATGATGTTATAATGTTATATTATAATGATATTATAACATCATGTGCAATTGCTTAAATTGAGTGTTTTAGTTGTCTGCGCTATAACAGTAGTATAACCTTCTAGCTGTAGATATTTTCGTATTAAATATATCTAGATCTAAACGTTTACAAAATTTATTGACACTATTACTCGCTCTAATAATAAAAGAATTTTGACGGTAGTTGGTACTGGCATGCATTGAATGTAATAAATAAGCAGGATTAAACAGTATAAAACACCTTTAATTTGCCACAATATAATGCACCGATTATTTATTATTCCAAATCATTTGAAGATACACAATATTGCTTACACAGATTAAAGTTCTTAAAAGAATTCAAAACCTCTTGAGGCAAATGTCTATTAATCAGGGAAGCACACCTCAGATCTTCAGTGGAGCTCACCAACAGCACATCAAGGTCGTACACGACGATTGGTATCGACGAATACTTTTGTAAAGCAGAAATGTCGTCATCGAAATCACACAATGTACGCATTTGTACTATTTGTGATTTCAGAGCCCGCGCCGCACTCTTCGGTGCCCGTATTAGTGAAATACGCGCGTACACAGTTTCAATAAGCGATCGAACGAACTGTGTGGTATGCGACCCACAACCGTACTTCAGCCTCATATCGTATACAAACTGTTCCCAAGATTTATAATTTTCTAATGTGGTTTCTTTGACATCTGTCTTGGACATTACGCCAATTAGATGACGTGCTATTCCCATTTTCAAAGCCTCCTCGCTGGGAAATTCTTTGATCTTATTTTCCAACTCCATTTTTAACGCTCTTGGTCCATTGCCTATACAGAACACTGTTCCTGTTAATCCTAAAAATAAAAAAAATATTGTGCAAGATTTCATAAAACATTTTAAAACAACATAAAACATAACATGCCTATATGTCTTGTCAAACTTAGTAAATCGTACCTTGTTCTTCTAAAATGCCTGCTAAAGATAAGGCAACTGATACACCATACTCATATCCCAGTAAGATGAATTTCTTACTTAATCCCAATTTATTCAATAGAATCTGAAAGTTAATATATGATTTTATTGATAGACGACAATGAGTTTAATACGATTATAATACGGCTGAATTCGTCTTTAGATAACCAGAGGAATCGTACCTTTGAGAATCTGTACGCCATATCGTCAGTGTCCTCATTGTGATGATCGAGCCCTGGCTGCAGCACCAGTGCTGGCAGCTTGAGGCGCCCGCAGATGCTTTGGAATCTAGCGTGATGCCCTTCAACTCCAGGCACTATACACAAGAACGTATCACCCAGCTCTAGTTCGTTGCCAAGCTGAAATAATATTAATGAAGTATCAGATAAGTGTAAAAAGGGTATTCCACAGCATCTTCTATGGGTAACCCTGAGGGTGACCGCTAATGTCATCAATTGGAACACGAGCATGCATTTAATACTATACAAGACAATGTAAACATGTAGTTCACTATCATACATACAATATATGAATCTGTAACCAAAGTATCCATTTGAACTAAATCCGTGGTAGCGACCAACTCCTCTTCATCCACGTATTGCACGAATACTCCGAGTCCCTGTGGTTCGGCCAGTTCCAATTGTTGCAGCCTGCAAGTTACTCATATTATTACTTTGAACAAAACTCCTTAAATAACGCATTTCATCAATTATGAACTTACTTCTCTTTATTCATCGTCAGAACATCTTCATAGCATGCAGAAATATGTAATTTATTTTCTAAAGTTGCTGATATTTGTAGTATTAAATCTTTTTGCAGCTGCATTCCTCCAAAAGTAACGTTTTGCTCATAAGCTTGTATGTTTTCTTCTCCTATGGAATGTACAGATAAATAAATATTAATCTACATCGATGAGTCCACAATCAAGTAACTTATTTAACAGAGGTCAGTCGTTAACCAACTTCTGCCGAAAAGTTTGTTCTTCTTCTATCAATCTGAACAGATGGATGTCGCATCAAATCACTAAGGCCGAGATAAATAGTCGTTTCTAAGAATTAGTCAAAAGTAGTACTTTGAAAATAATATACGTGTCTATGACAAACGCTTAGCTAAGAATGGTCTTAGCGAAAGCATTGCCTTCATATGACGCATTCACTAGTCACGAAATAACTTTTTTTTAAGCTATTGCATAGCTTCTATCGCGGGCCTTGAGCGTGGGGACCGAATCCAGAAATTCCGTAACGAAAAAACCTCACGCTCCCCACTCCGACGGGCAAGGAGGTGTGGCTTGAAGGCCGTGCATCGTCTAACGTCGTCGTCGTTTCAGTTCGGCAGTCTTCAACACGGCGTTGTGTGCGATTAGACGTATTGTAAAATAATAAAAATATTTTAAATAAACAATATTAACTTTTTTTATATATTTAATAATAGAAAAAATTGTTTTCTTATCGGTCACCACGCTCAAAAAGTGTAACTTGAATTAATATCAAAGAAAACGCAATACTGCATGAATAAAATAAATAAATTGAAAAAAAATTATAATTGCATAAGTTGATACAAAATGCTATGCAATAGCTTTACCGTGGCAGTCCCCGAGTGCCACACGTCTTTTTTTTTTATTTAATGTTTGTACTCATAATACGCGTATGAAAAATGACAAGCCTTTAATTATATTTTTAATAATATATTATTTTAAAACTCTGTAATATTTTTGGTGTAATTATATTATTTTTTAAGCACATAAGTGTTAAACTTGTTAAAATTGTTAAAATTGACTTTTGTATTTGATTGCTCTGAATAATACGTCAAACATTTTTTTTCCGTTTTAATAATACGTCAAAAGTACTCAAAAATCGAAACTTACATTGTCTAAGCCAAAGCATGACTTTAAGTGAAACAATCTTTCTGAGAACCGTTTATTTAATCAAATCATGATGCTTAAATCACTGCAATCAATTGCGTAGGCTAAGCCTTGTCGTACAAACGACTATTTATCTTGACCTAAACCTTGCAGGATACTTGCGTGGATCTACTTGTGCATTTATTATTACAATAGTCAAGTTTTATACAGGTTAGCTTTCGAACGCTTCAAGTGACCAATTCATATTTCCTTGTTCTATTATGAAATATTTACCAATAATTTGAGTTATTTCTTCAGAGAAAGGTGCTTTTTGTACAACTTTCGAACAAACGTTTATTGACGGATGTCCAGAGCTCACTGCAGTCTCTACTACATCAGAGGCCATTAGGTCCCACATTGACTTTTCCATACTGGTTGAAGATTCCTTGGTAGTCTGTTAAAATGAAAATATCATTTCGTGTAATTATAAACATCAATACTTTCACATCATCTTGGTATTAAACTTTCTTGACCCACTTACTTCATATATGTCGGACAAACTTATAAAGGTAAGCGGAAACTTTTTTGCGGATCGAATTGGTCGTATAGCCTGATCCATGCCGTTATTTAGTGATATTACTGTGCAGTACCTAAAAATGTAAACAGAATATAATATTTATGAATTCAGAATTAACTACATATATCATAAAAAAATAACAACTTACTTCAACGAAGGACACAGTTCCCTTGTCGCCACATCTAAATAATGTATGATTGAGGGCAGTACGTTATCGAAACATCCCATTTTGTCGGTAGCAGCAACAAAAATTCCATCGACTGGTCCACACTCGTTTGCCTCATTTAGTAAACGGACTATATCATTTAGATTACTTATTTTACTTTCAGACCACTTTATATTTACTCCTTGTTTCTCCCAGAGACTGAAATTGGAATTTGTGAGTTGAAAATTATTCATTCAATTGATAAAACATTCTTGTAACTCAACTAACAACGAAAATTATTGATGCCTTGATTGTTGTAGTAAATGTTATCACTTTACCTTTTAGTCAGTTGGAACTTCGTCGATGGATTTAATAAATGAATCAATAACTTTTTTGAGCCCAATTTAATCAACTTGTTTGCTAATTGTAGACCGAAGTTATCACCATCCCAAATGATCAAACTGCTATTATCAGGATTGCAGAACATCCTGTCGACAGAACATTCAATATTACTACCAACTAAAGGAACTACTTACAGTGCTCAACTGCTAACAAGAAGGAGGTGGTCTGAAACTGCGACACAGTCGTACCCCATTACGACTTTTCAAGTAAAACTAATGAATATTTTCAAACCTCTTGTCAACTGTCGATTGTAATTGTTCCAATCGTATCAGAACTCTTCCACAATGTTTGCTGGCAGCCAACAAACGGAATGCCTTGGCAGCTTCATGCGCGGAATACACTATGTACGACAACGGGCGAACTATTCCCCGAGCAATGCCATCTTGAATCAATGAGTGAATTTTCTAAAACAAAAATGGTAAAATATCTTTAAGATTCCGACGAATTGAAAATCTTTTTTGAATTTAGTTAAGACAGAATTTGGAGTTACTTAGTCATTACGAAAATATATGTATACGTGACATTTAACAGAGAGTTTAAAGCGCTGGACATACGTGCATCCGGTATGCCGATGAAAGGCGTGTTGGGTGTCTTAATAAAAGAAGAGTTGAACGCGAAACTTACTGTAAGTTCATAAGAATATTTCGGCTCAAATATTGTGGTTAAGTCGACACACATGTAGGACCTCTGTCTAGTCAAGTTAAACATCCCGTACTCGAAATCATCTATATTTTGAAGCTGCGATATGTCGATGGTGGTTCCCGAAAAGGCTGTGCATTTCAAACAAGCCTGAAACGAAAACAACCTTATTCAAGAAAACGCTTTGACGGTCGAGATAATGTCCTAATTCAACTCTCTTACGTTTTTCAGTTCGCCTTGGACGCAGCTTAGAATCAAATTGCAACCTTTTCCATTTGTAGCGCTGAGCACCATGTCTGAAAAACTGCCATCCCGAGAACTTCCTATATGGTCTTCTGAAAAACACATTGCGTTCTTTTTGTTAATATGTACAACAATAACTCAGTTATATGCATGCCATTGAGTATGCTATTATGTGCGATTCTGTTCCGGATAGTGAAAGTATATATTTACATAATTGAATTGCGAATTAACTTGCCTTTTAGTTTAGGGAATAGTTTTATCAAACATTGTTTCTTAAAGTCGTCAGCAACAGTTGTGAACACTTCGCAGTCATTTGCTAGAGCTATTGCAATAGCGGCTTGACCAAGAGCACCGGCACCTCCGTGGATCAGGATAGTGGAGTCTTTGCGAAGATTGTTTTTTATACACTGAAAAATAATTATTTTTATAATAATATCCACTTCTCAAATTAAGTAATTTTTAATTTTCAAAATAAAAGTGATTTCGACTTCAACCACACTTACCAGACAGTAGTAAGCCTGTGTGTAAGCCAGCGGGACCGTGGCCGCCTCCTCCAGGCTCCAGTGGGCCGGCACCGGCCACGTGAGCGCGTCGTGAGCCGTCACCTCGGTACTGACGGCGGCCTGCCTCACCACTCCCATTACACGAACACCGCTACATTACAGTATGGAAAAACTTCTTAAATTAAAGTTTTCATGTAAATTTTTAAATCGACGTGATGATTTCTTAGATTAATGTAACCTGCGGACTCAGTCAGGGTCAACACTGCGTTAAGCGTGCGCCTGTCGGTTCACTTTTGTATGACACCGCACGCAACGGGCGCACGCTACGGTTCACTTTTGTATGAAGCCACACGCGGCGAACGCACGCGGCGTGCGCACGCTTAACGCAGTGTCGGCCCTTAGGGTGCTTTCAAATTATGCGTGTCGGACCGCTGCGGTGCCGAAGCCGTGCGTTTGTCGTATTGTGAACGTACGATCGTGTGTTTGCATACAAATCGAGCAGTGCGGCAACAGTGCGACGTTCGGTACCGCGAAATAATTTTAGTACGCACTGTTGCCGCACTGCTCGATTTGTATGAAAACACACGATCGTACGTTCACAATACGACAAACGCACGGCTTCGGCACCGCAGCGGTCCGACACGAAACGCATAATTTGAAAGCACCCTTAGTGTTAGATATTTTTTTCCAAATCCCTTTGTTATTATTACACACAACAATAGAATCGTGAGCGCGAGATCCGATATTTCTATCCTTGCAAGAGGTCTGATGAAAATTAGAGTCTAGAACTTACGAAGTGGTAAACCTAGAGAGCCAAGTTTTATTTTTACCTGTCTGCAACCCCACTGTAATCCATTCCACAGTGTCCATCATCTACAATCGGAATTATTCCTGTTGCCCTTTTAACATCATTCATATTAATACCCGCGAAATGAACCTGAAAATGAAAAATATATATATAATTTGGTTTTAAAACATATATGACAAGAATATAAATATGTCGGAGATGGACGTGTAATCAAGCTATAGAAGTTAAAGAGTAGTTTGTAAATTCAGTTGACTGATGGAATCGGTAGTGTTGTTATTCCGGACGTGAGTTCTACCTTCGTGGTGTAGTCTGTGGTATGAGAATAGACTATGTTAAGTCTGTGGTGTTACGCACTATGACAGATGACAGTTGTTCGATAGAGGGATGTGAGCTGGTTTGGTAGTCTGTGGCAGTGAGTGAGTGAGTGAGCCTATGATAAGAAAAGATGGCGTACATTAGACGTTATGGGACGAATGGAGATGGTTGGATGGCGATTACATTGGAACGTAGATTGGAGGAAGGATGTGTTGACGACATCACGATCGTATTGCGAATCGAGTATAGAATTAGGAAAAGATTCTATGGCGTGGACAGGACGACTATGGGGTGAAGGGAGGTCGTTTAGGTTCCATCAATTAATTGAATCTAGACGTATCCTAACTGTAATCTGTAATCCATGATGATCGTGTGTAAAATACAAGCAATGTCATTGTAATGAAGTCCTGTGAGTTATTATTTCAAGACCAAGACCTAGGAATCCTAAGATATCTGATGTTGTATTGACAGTATAATGCTCGTACTTATCCTGATGTGACATGTCCCCAATATCAGAAGTGGGATAAATATCGCTGTTTTGCCCGACAAATATAATGTGACAATCACCTACGCCTTAGAATTCGTACCTGTACTTTGAGACCAACTTTTTGGTCCATGACATTGTCCCAACGAAGCGATTCCAAGTTACAGATGTCATCAATTTTCAATGTAATACGATGTTCATTCGGATCTGATGTCTCTAGAGACTCGCTTACAATTTCCTTCTGTATGAGTTCATTATTCTGGGAAAACAATTTACAAAACCTATAGTGGGATTTTATCTGATAAAGGTACAGCATCACCCTTTTGAGCAAATGAAACATCTTACGTTATGGTCATTCCTTAGTTCGGATGAGGCGTATAATTTGAATTCAACGTCCGATAATTTTTCTGTTGTCATTTTGCGAAATTTAATATTTTGCATCAATATTCCACCAGATCTGTGAAACGATATAACGATTTTACTTGAATAAAAAATAGGTGTTCTGGTTCTATTTATAATAGAACAAAGAATGAATAAATAACTGGATACATACAAAGTGTGATCAAGAATGTTGTCTACTTCAGCATTCACTACTTGTCGATCTAGTCCTTGAGATTTTACGTGATTTGAATGTCTTTTAGCATCTATCACAAGCTGCCTTATTTGGCTGGGTTGCCAGACGTCTGTTTTATGAGAATTTAAATAAGTTAACTGTAACAAAGCATCAATGAAAGTCGCCCAGTTTTCAGTCCATACAATTTCAGCTTGACATTTAACCTCATCTAACTTCAATTTGTTGATACTTTGGAAATCGTTTCTGAAAACATCAAATGTTATTTAAGATTTAATTTTAATTTTAATTTAAACTTATTTAATTTTAACTAAAACTTATTTCTTACTTATAAGAAAATCCTTGGACACCAAAATGTTGATAAATTTCATTAGATTCTACTCCTGAATCGAATAATACTTCCAGATCCTTTTTTGCGGGGAATGTTTCAGAATCGTTTTGGAAAATAAAACCCGAAGCAACTTTGCTACCGCCATCTGAAACCTACGGAAAAAGATCGCAAATACGAACTAAGAAATGCTTCATTCTGGTAAACATGATCTGTAGCCATACCATGACCTCTTAGATGGCGTCTCAAGATCCAAGCAGATTAGTTTAGGTTTGCGTTTCAATTCGTACCGTGACCTTATTTAAACAATATCGCACTTGAATCGCCATCGCTTTGAATGAATGAACAAACCATTTTGCTGATCGGCTAATTGCGTCACTTCCTCTAAGAGAAGTTATTAAGGTGCGTTCGAAAACCTCAATAATTAAATTTACGCAAAGTTACGGTTTTTATGAGAACCTATTTAAAATGATAAGTATTATTTAAAACAAATATTGGTTTGTTTATACACACAATAATTATTTTTACCTAATTTGTAATCATAAAATGTTTGAACTATAAAGTATTTATTGCTCCAGAAACCAATGGTATTTTTAATTTTAAACAGACATCCAAAATAATATTAAGATTTAAGTGTTCGGAACGTCACTGAAAGTGGCATTTCATTTTTGGCAAAGATCAAACAATTCATAGAATAAAAAATAGACATAGAATAAAATATAGACATAGATTTAATATAGACATAGATGAAATATATTATAATAGGTATATTTTTAAGCATTTAAATTATTACCTTCATGCTCGTTTGATATAAATTGCGATTGTTAAAGATTTATTTCTACGAGTATTATGGATTAACCAGGAATATAAGTTAAGTCTCAGAATTCTAGAGCCTTGTGCCTTGTCGCTCTCGCTTCATTGGGGAAATTCAGGATAAAACAAAGCATATCCTCCATGTTTATATTGATAGTCATGTTTACCCTCGTAAATACCTACCTACTCGTACATCCCCTGCGCTCAATCTACACTATACAGTACTACGACCCGTCCGCGCTCGTATTTTATTTTGTGTAAGTACATATTAACTTCTCATCATAACTCAGAAAAGAAATGTCCAATTTTAATCAATTCTTTCAGTTGAATATCATTAAGTTATTTGCACAAATGCATTGTTTATAGTAAGGAACAATTAAACATTAATAATTAACTAAAGTACATACTTATTGTTGTTAAAAATATCAACAACGGTTCAATTTATGTTAGAAAAATGTATCTTTTATTGAATTGCTAATTTTGACAGCTGAGACGCTTTACCAAAGCCGCAAAAGACGCTCATGGTACGAAATGAATGAACGAAAACATCTTTAGTATGACAAATAGCGAATCAGTTTAGGTAATCTGCTAATCAACTACAATGTGTCAATCATTGATGTCATGGTACGAAAACTGACAGCGAACTAGTTTAGGTCCGCATTTGTATCGCGCTAAGAGGTCACGGTATGGCTCCTGGTCGGATCATAATAATGATGAACAGATTTATAAAATTTGTTAAAAAATATTTTAGTTGTTACCTGAAACCGGCCGTCTACTTTGTGCAGTTCAACTTCCAAGTTCATGAGTTTCTGTTCATGCAGTATTGGCTGAGATATCAAGTGAACGTCTTGGAAGCGTACTGCCATCTCCTCTTTAGGAACTGAATTCAACATGGCTACTGTTTCCCATACAGCTACTAGGGCTGCAGCGAACGGATACAATGTTTTTCCTGGAAGCAAACGATGCATGCATAGGTAGGGAGGTGCCGCTGTTTGATAGTTAACTAAAGCACAGGTAGCTCTTCTCTCACGAACCCTAAAATTAAAATAAAACATACCTACTATCTAAAGCTTAGAGTTTATTACATCACCAACAAGCCTTCCACATAATTAAAAATGAAGTATGTAACTATTAAAATCGTTTGAAATGTAAGTAATAGGGATTAAGTATATGACATTTGTCAACAATTTCTAATATTTTTTACGGTGCCCAAAAATGCAAAACCGGTAAATAACACTATTAAAAAAACCGGCCAAGTGCGAGTTGGACTCACGCACGGAGGGTTCCGTGCTTTAAAAAACGGCAAAAAATCACGTTTGTTGTGTGGGAGCCCCCTGTATATTTGTTTTATTTTATTTATAGTATTTGTTGTTATAGCGAGCGTTGTAATTCTATGATAGCGGCAATATAAATACATCATATTATGTGAAAATTTCAACTGTCTAGCTATCACCGTTCTTGAGATACAGCCTGGTAACAGACGGACGGACGGACGGACGGACGGACAGCGAAGTCTCAGTAATAGGGTCCCGTTTATACCCTTTGGGTACGGAACCATAAAAATATCTGGCAGCAAAGCCAAATGTAACAAACAATAAATTAAGCTAGATTTTTCTCAATTATTTTTTGTCATAGCCAAATGTATATAAAATAATTTTAACCAAAAAGAAATCAAAAAAAGACGTGTGGCACTGGCACTCGGGGACTGCCGCGGTAAAGCTATTGCATAGTTATTTTTTGTATCACTAGATGGCGTTAGTGTGCTGAATGTCTGCATCGCGCTAACGTTGTGTTCTGGGCTTATACGTAGGCAATGTTTGAGGAGCGTGACGTTTTAGAGCATACACATCGGGTAGGCCTGAGAATCGGACAACGTCTATTTTTCATCCCGAAATTCCCGCGGGAACGGATACCGTGGTTGAACTCCTCTGAAACGGCTCGACCGATTCTCATGAAATTTTGTGTGCATATTGAGTAGGTCTGAGAACATCTATTTTTCAACCCGAAATTCCGCGGGAACGGGTACAACGCGAGTGAAACCGCGGGGCGCAGCTAGTATTAATATAAAATTGTTTTCGGAGTAGAAAATTATACTTACAAGTGAAAGGTTACTCCTTTACTTGTATTTGTGTTTTTTGAAGTATTTTTGCAATAACGCAATGCACATGAAGGCATATTGTATTTAAAACTAGCAGCGCCCCGCGGTTTTACCCGCGTTGTGTCCATTCCTGTGGGAATTTCGGGATGAAAAATAGCCTATGTTACTCGTGGATAATGTAGCTTTCGAATGGTGAAAGAATTTTTAAAAACGATCCAGTAGTTTTTGAGCCTATTCATTACAACCAAACAAACAAAGTTTTCCTCTTTATAATATTAGTGTAGAAAACAATAGCTTTAATACATGAAGTTCTGGCCAAAGCTGGCCATCGACTAAGTGAACACATGATCCCGCACCGGTGCGAATCTCTCACGAAGCTTGTTTGAAATGACTTCTATAAGCTTCACTTCGTGCGATCAATCGCACAAAGTGGATTAAAAAAATACATTGTTCGATCAATCGCACGAAGATGATTTAAAAATCCACTTTGTTCGATTGATCGAACGAAGTGGATTTTTAAATCCACTTCGTGCGATCAATCGAACTTTGCGATCGAACTATGTTGCCGCAACGATATTGTTTTACCTTGAATGACGTTTCCTGTCAAATAGTTATGCTCATCATCATAGGTCGTTATCTTGAAGTTGCAGTTAGCTGCGTGCACAACTTTCCCTTTTGTACAAGGTTTCATTACATGCCTGTAACAGTGCAGTACGTGTAGCAATTACTTAAATAGTGGAAAATAATATCTATAAATATTATTACCATTTAAATTCCAATGATTTCACTCACCAACTGTCAGTGTGCATCCAATCACTGAAATGCGACAAGTGTGGGGTTCCATTTGAAACCGGAAACTCAACTTTGGGATATATTGCTTGTAGCTTTGGGTAGGCACCTTCAATGTAAAGCCTAAACAAAGATAATATTGTTGTTACTATCAGTGACATTATCAATAATGTTTATGAGGTTATTAATTAATAACATGCATCACTTTATTATTATTTTCAGCCTGACTTGTCCCACTGAAGGGCAAAGGCATCTCTACCCTCTTTCCACTATTCTGTAATGAATCCTTCATGAAGGTGTCGAGGTCGTCTCGCCATCTCTTTGCATTAAATAAATTGATTATTTATTTTGCCGCACGGCCTGGCTACATGCCACGAGTCCCGTCACATGCCGCCGACACGTCGCAAAGTCACCAAGAATATAGTAAGACACCTTCCCCTCACCTTTCTAAATGCGCAGGCTGTGTGACTCTACCATACAAATATTTTTATATACGTACATTCCGATAGCTTCTAACAGGAAAACCGCACCATCCTCATGATTCCTTCTGGTCAGGGGAATATTTTTGCAATTTTCAGACAAAGACCGCTTTAGTATGGCTTGAAGTAAACCATGAGGAGCTATTTCTATTAGTATGGCATTGTTAGGGACATTCTTACAAGTTTCTTCAAACAACACTGAATTCTGCAACAAGAAAACACATAACAATCAATGGTAAATCACTTCTCTTATTTAATTATTCTTGACCATGAGCTAGGTGATATTACTTACCAAAAGGTTATTTGTCATGTACTCTGCAGAGCAATACGTGGATGATGGTTCGTTCCATTTATCCTGTGGCACCGACGTGGACAGCCACTTCTTACTACGAAGTTTAGGTTTTGTTAGAATTGATTTGAGATGCTGCAGTAGGTGCGGCCCTAAAATGAAATGTAATCAGAATTATATTGTTTGAAACACATAATAAATATAAATAACACGTCTACATCTAAAGTTTAGCAATATTTGTACGTACCAGCTTCCGCGATGTATCGCGAGTGATACGCAATATTGGAACACGGCACTTCTTTGGCAAAAGTTCCTGAGGCCTTCAACGAAGCGACAAAGTCCCGAAGTTCCTTCTCCGGTCCCGAAATAGTGCATGAATCCGGGCCATTATGACAAGCTACGTCAATTTCTTTGGGGCATATATCCTTTATCTGCAACAATAATTCGGAAAAATATTTGTTTATTTATCCAGCGGTTTTACCTGCATTGTGCTCGTTTTCTAGCTTACAACCTTCCTCTCGAATCTAGCTTTCGAAAATACGAGTATGATGCGATGACCACGGGAAATAGACATTCATTTTTATAATATTCTTTAATCTCAGGATTTAAGTTGTTACTGGCAAACAAGAATGGAAATACATACAGCTTTATAGCCTTTCCCGACCGCAGCCATGGCTCCTCGACTAGTAATGTTTTCGTTAGACACAACTCCGCGACTGTAGGCAAATAATATCGTTTCTTCCGCAGTCAGACACCCGTCAGCGTAAGCACACCCTAGTTCTCCAACACTGTGACCTGAAAACCGAAAAATCAATATAAGAAAATATTTGAATTGAGCAAATCACAATTATTACGAAAAATCCATATAACATACCAATGAGTTTATCAGGCGCAATACCAATTTGTCTTAATACGTCAGTCAATCCAATTTGTATGGCGGCGATACCAACAAATGAATGGAGCACGTTATCGAATATAGTCTCTTCTGGAGCAGTGATGATGTGAATGAGGTCTAGACCCTTTGGTTCAAGGACTTTTCGGCATCTTAAATATTAACAATACACAATACACAAATTTGTTAACATCAGATTTAGAACGTGAGATAGTGCTATCAAGTTTATATTGCTACATTTTATTTGCTTGCCTATCAAGGCTTTACCAACAACGGCCTCATTTTCCCATTTTCAGAGCTAGACATATCAACATCCCAAAATTCATAATTGAAAAAATCCACGGCAATCTTTATGCACTCACACACCGCAGTGATGATACACTACTTACAAGTACGCAAGTTATCATTTTATTTATCAATGAGCTATGAAATCGGGAATATGATTGTTTAATAAACGTACTTCTCAATGGCCGCAGCGAACACCGGAATACGCAGGAGTTGCGTCCCCATGCCGGCCCACTGGGACCCCATGCCGCTGTACACGAACCAGAGAGGACGCGGGACTGCATCAATATGTTGCGAAAATTCTTTCAAACTACGCGTGTTTTGTTTCATATCGGTATCTGAAAATTTATTTTTCCATCGTATCACCCCTTTCTTTGTTCTGGGTTCGTGCGTAGGATTACTATTTGTCTGCATTGTCTAGGGCGAGGCCAGACGCGAGTAATTTTGTGAGCTGTGTGTGAGTACCGTAATTTCGGTCGCATAATTTTTGCTACGAGTACATTCGGTTAAATTTTGTATTGAACCTGTTGTAAAGTTCTGTTTTGCCAAACACGGGGACGTAAAATGAATCGTATCCCGACTCACACACAAAAACCCGGCTGAAATAAGTTCGGAACTAAAGGAGAAAAGAGAAAACCGACAGTTTAAAGCGGGAGACGGAATTTGTACTGAGCAGAAATTGGGTGGGTCACAACTCATAAAATTACATTTGTCTGGCCTCCTACTTAATGAGACATAGAAAAGACTGTCTGTAGCAAATGTAGTACCTAAAATAATATATCCTCTTCCCAAATGTCCAGATATGAAGGATGAATGTATACTATGGAGTAAAGCCAACTCCTCCGGATCAATAGACCGCGATTTCAGATCAGCAAATATCTTTTCAAGAGAAGATTGTTGTCTCCCGGATAGAGTAACAAGGTATGGAATAGATGACGTGTAGCGGGACATATCCTGAAACAATTTCACATAAGTTACCGATACAAGACAAGACAATTTTTTTTTAATATACTAATTCATTTTTAATTATACCTTTGGTTTAGAATATCCTTTGAGTAAAATATGAGAATTGCTACCGGCGATAGACATTCCGTTAATAGCTACATAAGTTTGATTGAATGTTTCGTGGTCCCTCACGATTTTCATAGATCCATTTTGGAGGGCTGCTATATCTTTTCTCGGGTTCTCACAGTGTAGATTGCTTGCAATTTTTCCTGTGTGATAACCTAGTAATGTCTGTTTGAAAACAAAAAAAGCTTACATCACCTTTTGTTCCTATAAATTATTTTGCATCATTGAAACTTTTGCTATATTTACCTTAGTCAAAGCAGTTATACCCATAGCAGTGTCACTGAAACCGGCATTTGACATGACGCTTCCAACTAACAATGTATTTTTTCTGCCTTCACAAAACACTCTTTCAATAGCTAACAGTTCCGCTTTGTCAGCCTCAGGAGTTCCTGTAAGTTACAATACATTGTCCTTGTTTAGTAGCCCAGCTGGAAGTTATGCAACACATTTATCATGTTTGTGTTAGATAAGTTACCAGATCCCACAGCTTCCACATATTCTACTTCTGCCGGAGAAACGCCAGCCTCGTTATAAAACTGATGTAAAAAATCAGCCGTCACTGATGGGTCCCGAATAAACCCAAACATTTGTCCTGTTTCGTTTTCAAGTCTTGACACAAACTCTGTTTTGGCGTAAACCACTTCCGCATAAACCCTTAAATTATTTATACATTGTTGATTGTATTCAGTGTTATTTAAACAGTAATGGCACAAAAATATCAACTATTAATTTTACCTTTTAGCATGTTTAGCTCTTTGGAGAAACATCACACCAATGGTATCAGACTTGCAACATCCATCAGCATTTTCATCAAAAGATTTGGTTTTTCCATCAAAAGCAATTTTGGTGCACCTAGAAATGGAGTTAATTATTAAAGTGGGAGTTGATGACGGTGACTATGAATAATTATACGAAACGCACCTGTTGCTGAGAACAATGTTCTGTGCACATAAAATGCAGTTGATGGCTCCGACAATAGCGGCGTCGCATTCGCCTCTCAGAATAGACAAGTAAGCGTTCTGGAGTACCAGATAGGATCCACAGCAGGCGTCATCGTACGTCAAGGATGGGCCTTTCACGTCCAACCAGTAGGATATGCGGTTAGCGATCATTGTTTTGCTACACCTGTATTCGATTATGTTATACATATGTATATATATGTTACGGCTAATACCCGAAGTGCGGCTACACCTAGTTTTAGCCGGTTACTAGGTGCATATATATATATGTCATTTTAATGAAAAGAGAGAGTTTAAACATGAAAACAAAAAATAACCCTAACCTACCGAATAGTAAGTAATTCGGTAGGTTAAGGTTATTTTTTTTTTCATGTTTAAACTCTCTCTTTTCATTAAAATGACATACGGCTAATACCCGAAGTGCGGCTACACCTAGTTTTAGCCGGTTAGAACTAGGTGTAGCCGCACTTCGGGTATTAGCCGTAACATTTATACACAAATTGTTAGTTATTTTGGAGTCGATAAAATACTTATATTCAATCTTAAGTAAGAAATTATGGATGCTTATAGCCTCCAATGTCCGACACCTGGGCAAAGGCCTTCAATCCCACCGGTGAAATCAGTATGGTGAGGAGGAATAGGCCATATCAATTATGTATAGCATGTTATTCTTTTTATTAAAATTCAAACTTTCTATTGGATAAGCACGGAGAACAATTCGATTTTTACCCTGTAATGGCAAATCCTGATTTTGATTTACAGGTGAAAAAGTACCCGGAGGACTCTGTATCCAATTGGGCCGCAGCAACAAACACACCAATCTTCTTCCCTTTGATATCAGAGGGACTTATACCTGAAATCGAGTCAGCCTTTAAATATGTCGTTGGAAAATAACTCTCTTTCTCAGCGTTAGTGAAAATTTTAAAGTAATTTTAAATTAATTGTATTGTATTATAGGAAACTTTAATAGAAACTACTTGCCTGCGTCATAAATAGCCTGATAAGATTGTTCCAGAATCTTTCTAGCTGAAGGATCCATTTTGTCAGACTGATGTTGATGGACTTTGAAGAATTTGGAATCGAACTTGTCTATATCAGGTATCTTCCCCAAGAAGTTTGACGCTTCCGGATGACTAAAGGACCAGCGACCATTTTGATCTGTTATTGGGTTTATCTACAAAAATATTAAATTCTAATAAGTGATGACCTGATGGTCCTTTAAGGGTGACTTTCGAGCAGACTCACTGCACAAAAATTGAATGGCAAAAATACTTCTTTTTCTTGCGCATTCTAAATTGTTGTTATCAGATTGCTTTGGTTCCTCCCAAAAACTAACCTTATCATAAAGAATTTTAGAGAATTCCTTGACGTTATGAGACTCCGGGTACAGTCCCGACATCCCGGAGATGACCACCTTGTCCCTACCCTCGTTGGCAGATGGAAGGGGCGCATGCTCTTGAGGTGTTGGAGTCATTTTCTGTGGAATATTTACTGAATATTTTATCACTGATATATTTCATTAACAAGACTTCAATCTATTAAAAACTTACGTGACTTAACCCTTAAATTTTAAAAAGTTGACACCTCGATTTAGCACTTAAAGAACCGATGTCGAAGCCGGTCAGTGATATTTTGAATGGGCGGTAGCTGAAAAAGAGCCCTTAATACATTTGCGGTGAATAAATGCATACAAAGCAACTCCTTTAAAATAGCAAAGGTCGCGATATATCACTTATTGATCCTTCACCTGAATGCCGTATTTACCTTAAAAAACAGACCTGTTTTGTAAATTTATTATCACGTCATTACCATTGCAAAGTGGGTACCTAACTGTTGACTAAATACGTACATTACTTTTTAGGGTTTCGCAACTGAATGGCAGAAACCGGAACCCCTTAAGATTCGCTATGTCTGTCATTTTTTCTATCCATCTGTATGCCACGGTCACTTTATTGCGAAACTATTACTTTCCAGTTAAAACTGGAAAGTAATAGTAAGATAAATGCTTATTAATTATTAAACAAGAAAGAGACACATTGCCAGGAAGAGAGAGACATAAACTAGAAAAAAAAAATTGGGGTTTATAATTATATAAATTTTTCAAAAGAAAACACCATTTTCAATGTATCTCATAACATGTAGAAAACTTTATTTAAATTGGTCATACCGTTTGTGAAGAAAAATGGAGACATTGATCTATAATATAAAAATGAATAAATGTGTTGGTATACGCATAACTTCTGAACATGTGTTCCCTATTGTCAGGACAAGGTTTTTATATAGGAAAGGAATAAAAATCTCAAAATTCCCACGGGAACGCGGGCGCTGCGGGTGAAACCGCGGGGCACAGCTAGTTTTCAATAAAATGGTGATTCGGCCGTCCCTTGGTAAGAAGTTATCAAAATAACTATTCAGAAACCATCAACCAAATCATGTAATCTCAATGAAAATCGATGAAAATCGAATTCAGTCAATTGGTTCTCGTATGTTGACTACCTCGATCATGGAATATTATTAAGCTTTTTTTATTAATCCGATACATTCCAGTAATAATGAATGAGTTTTACCAACACTGCTCAGTCCAAAGCAGTAATACCTGAAAAAACTGGCAAACCTGTTTTTTTCAGGCCAAAGTGCCGGGGCTATGCCCGCAACATATTATATATATGTTTAATTTTGTTGGCTACTACTACCCGCTACATATAATGTTTAATTATATTGGTGTTTACATATTAAAAGTTTTTAGGAGCGATCGTGAGACCGGTGGTTCAATCGTACAACTTGCTCAGCACAATATGGTCTTAGCGTGAAGTAAAACATCGCGAGCAAACCCTCAGCTTTAATGCACGCACACTTTACTTTTATGCTGAGAGTCTAGTTTATGTACTCGGCTGAGCAATCATAAATCATGTACCATCAAACATTGTCAACGATAGTAGGCCTATCATATTTCATGTAAATAACCTGTGTATAATGTATTAACAATCAGGGTCCGTAACAATTGTCACTGATATATTCCTTGATAATTGTCTGATAATAAACAAATAAAGTTTTCCACATTTCCTAGCTATTTAGTTTCGATATTAAAGATTACTTTTTGTACTATATTTTAACAGTGGATTTCTTCTGTGCTATTTAAAACCAACATCAACATCATTCCATTGTAACATTAATTCCTTGATCATTTATTATTACAGATGCAGATGTAGTGCAGCGTTGACTACGGAATGTTACATGGTTCTCACATTTGACCCATTTCTGTTTTATGTAAGTTTGAGTCGGTCAGTGGACCACCCTGGTGTCAAGAGTTTTAGACCGCCTAAAGGCCTCTGACATGATCTTTCGATTGAAACCACCGGAACCGACAATTTTAAGCATCCTCCGAATCACGGTACAGCTCATATAGAAATGCCACTATCTAAATTTCCGAGCTACACGTTGCTTAAAAATCGCAATGATCTAACATCGCTTAGTCAAACTACGCCACGAGTTATACGTCATGAATATTAACAGTAACCGGAAATTAGGTTAATTGAGGTTGGCAATTTACATATTTACATAATAGATACATTGGGCAACTCTGTATTTAACGTCTTTCTTGTAGCATACACGAACGATGTACAGTTTAAGGGATCCTTGCTAAAATATGAATGCAAAATAACACCAATACAAATTTTAATTCAGTCCGTCCAATCAGCAAATGTCTTGGTTAACTTTTCAGTCACTATTCGCGTCCTCTCTGATAAATATTGCCCAATCTGTCCCAGCGCTTTGACGGCATGCAACATCTTCTGTACGCCTTTCTTGAATTTCTCCATTCTTTCTGCTGAAGATTCATCCTCAGAATTAAATAGAATAATAGATCTGGGCGGTCCAACACTTGGTGCCCTGAAGGGGACATTGGACTCAGCGCGCAGCTTAGGTACATTGAATGTATGGATTTTAGGTTTCGGGATTTTGTGTTTTTGAAAATTCGGTATAAATCCTTTAGGCGGGGAGACTGATATAGGCGCGAGGCTATCACTGTATCCTGTTTGATCCTCATGTTGTGGAATGAGGACGAAGCGGCTGCCTTGAACTGCATTAGGTATAGCATTATGGATGAGATCGCAGAATGAATTCACTCTCTGATTTGAATCAAACCGAGATTTGGAGCGAAAATTCTGCCTTCTATAAGATTCCTGAAAGGAAGAAGAAATACTGAATTAGATGTATTTAGGTCAAAATGTATATCATAGATAGGGTATATATATAGATATTATAACAACCAAGTACTTCTATGTTCAAAATTTATTTAATTACGTTTTGCATTTTTGTTTCGGTTTTATTTCAATCCTTATACTCCAGTCATTATAGTAAGTTCACCTCGGAATTCGAGAAATTCCGAAACTCTTACCTAATTTAAGCTTTAATGACTGCACTATTACAGTAGTTTAGCAGTAAATTTTGACTATGATAAGCTGACAGATACACGAGTATTTATTAATATTATATTACGAGATTAAAGGAGTTTAGTTTTTTTTATGTGAGCTACAGAACCATTAAAACTATCAATAATAAAATAACGCAGCTATTTTAATATTAATTGAAACGTACGTTAATGTCATTATTACTTGTTTAAACGGGAACTTACGTATGACGGAGGTTACTGTTGAGAGTTCCTCAACACGTTTCGGTCATATCACGTTCGTAAGCTCCCGTTTAAACAAGTAAAAATAACTCGGCTAGTAACGAACAAATTCAAAACGTATATGTACCTATGTGATAGAAATGTACCTCTGAATTTATTCATCCTACTAATTTTATTAAACTCTCCTAAATAATTAAATGGGTACAACAACTTGGATAAAAACAATCATATGATGACTATTAGTAAGAGAGATAATATATTCTATTTACCTACCTCCTCGGACGAGCAGTCGATGGTTAACCTCAGCGGTGACGGGCCCGCCCGCGATGGGACCACCTGGAATAACGACTTTCATTTAATCATCTTAATCATTCATCATCATCATCATATTTATCATTTAATAATCGTGATCATTCATCACCATCGTCGTAATCATTTAAGCAATCCCTTCAATTTGTGCACTATACACACACAATTGAATTAAACGTAAAGATTGTTATTACCTACGCACATGTTTGTACTTTGACCAGGGCGGCCTTCCAGTGAAAAGATAAACGCTAACCAAATTTCTTTGTAATAATTTTTCTGCCAACAATTTATTATTTATTCTATTCTTAAAAATACCTTTTTACCTATTTACACACAAAGCTGTAACCGTATACTTCGTGTTGATAAATATTCAATTCTATCCTACTAATATTATAAATGCGAAAGTTTGTGAGGATGGATGTATGTACATACATATGTACATATGTACATACATATGTACATATGTACGAGTATGTTACTCTTTCACGAAAAAACTACTGAACGGATTTGGATGAAAATTATAATATAGGTTACACATCAGAATAACACATGGGATACATTTTATCTGGAAATTCCCGAGCGGGGTGCGGCTAGTAATCTATAGGTAATATAAAATAAAGACCCCAAAAGCTGACTGTATGTAATTGATTTTCTCAAAAACCCCTTAACGTATTTAATGCGGTTTTGCTAGCATACAGAGCGATTCAAGAGAAAGGTTTGTACAACGCGGGTAAAACCGCGGAGCACTGCTGGTATTACTACATTGGTAGCTTACTGGTATTGCTATAGGTGTTATACCTACGACGAATTCAACATATATTTTAATTTTAAATATTTTGCAGTCAACACAAATAACTGTTAGTCGTACTATTATTTAACAAAATATAATCACGATTGTTCAATACAGCTGTATAGGGTGGAGTTGTAGTTTAAATGTTTCATTTAACAACAATTTTATGACAATCAAAATAGTGATGTTATTTTGATTGTCATAAAATTTTGTCAAAATGTACACAACACGGATGATAAGAGGAATACAAGGACTTGATAAAAACTTTAAGAGCATCGCAGCATTGAATGGAGCAACCAAGCAATTACTTAGTGTGGCGACATGATAACTATCAACGAACATCACTAATAACCGTTAAGTTCCCAAATTCACCAATTACTTTAAAAACAGATAAGATAATCACAATCACAGATCACAATCACTTGCACAATAAATGATACGAACCACCATGAGCGCTATCGCCACGTACCACATAGCTGCCTCTTTACGACATTTTATCATCTGAACTGTATCACGTATGAAGTGTCGGATGCACGGTCAGCATTCTGCGATGCAACAAGGTTACTCAATCGGTGATACAAGGTTACACAACAGAGTTGGACATTACTATCTAACGGGGAAGTGCACAGATGGATTGGATAGTCAACAGCTGCTATGCAGGAAGTTTAGTGCTCTTTCTCTGTGTGAAAGCCTACTACGAATATGAAGTTAGGAAGTTGGCTACTGGTGATAGCGGCGGCAACGGTGATGGTAGCTCAGGTTGGTCTTGTTACTTGTATATCTACTTAATTTTGATTCGAATATTTTAGTGTCAAATGATAAACAGTGCCAAAATTGAGGAACATATTTGTATACACAAAGCACTTGCTGAAACTGCAGTATTGTCATTTTGTCGTCTTGCAGTTTCCGAGCATGTATTCTGGTCGTACATGTGCGAGTAGGTGCGATGTGGGGAACTAAATGGTTGATATCTTATTTAAAAAATTCTCGTGTCACAGTGTTCGTTCGCGTACTCCTCCGAAACGGCTCGACCGATTCTCATGAAATTTTGTGAGCATATTGAGTAGGTCTGAGAATCGGCCAACGTCTATTTTTCATCCCGACATTCCCGCGGGAACGGGTACCGTGGTTGAACTCCTCTGAAACGGCTCGACCGATTCTCATGAAATTTTGTGTACATATCGGGTAGGTCTGAGAATCGGACAACATCTATTTTTTATCCCGAAATTCCCGCGGGAACGGGTACAACGCGAGTGAAACCGCGGGGCGCAGCTAGTTAAATATAAAGTTTTAGTTTTACTTGCTTATTATTAAGCTATTGCATAGCTTCTATCGCGGGCCTTGAGCGCGGGGACCGAATCCAGAAATTCCGTAACGAAAAAACCTCACGCAAAAAACCTAACGCTCCCCACTAACGCCATCTAGTGATACAAAAAATAACTATGCTTTACCGCGGCAGTCCCCGAGTGCCACACGTCTTTTTTTTTCTTAAATAAAACAATGTTTAGTATCAAAACATTATGTATCATTAAGATTAAGCTTCATGGTGACGTACAAATTTATAGATTCATGAATGGACTGGTAAGTCAAATAGGGTTGTCAGAGATAATAAAGAGCCTTTCATAAAGTTCTGCGGTATTTACTAATGGCATAGCTCCACCCAAATGGAGCCATTTGTATTGAACTATTGTATAGGTAAATGGAAACACCTTTCGGACATCATAACTCGTTGACGTAAAGCTAGTTAACAAGACAAATGGTGAAATTCCCATGATTTTTGTTTCTATTGAACTCATACCTTTTAAACAAGATCAGTGTCGACAACACTCAACTATCATAACTATTACTTAGCGTTTTTTCCGTCATTTTCAGGCCAGCGTCCTCCAAAAGCGGTCAGTGTTCCGCGCCCGCCTGCCCGAGCCTTGCTTCACGTGCAAGGCAGAAGACCGGCCCTTCGCATACCCTCTCATCTCATTCTTCAACAAAATGAAGGACACCCTCGTCAAGGGGTTCACCGTTTTAAAGGACACCGTTAAAGACAAAATAGGACCCGAAAAGAACCTGATGCAAGAAATTCAGGGCTTGTTCAAATCTTAGGCAATTAATACATACTTTTATCTATTGATGTGATTTTTTTATGTCAAATTAATTTATTATGTCAAATGAATTTGTCATGTGATGTGTTTTAAAAAATGTTTTGTACCTGTAAAATGAGACAATTTAACCATTGTGCGTACCCTAGTATTCGTTTTAATGAGTAAAAAAATACAATAAGCAGATTCCTGATAAAGTAATAAGGCTAGCTTATTAAGGTATTGTATCTAGATATAAAACAATAATTTATCTAAGATTTTTTTTAAATTGAAATTCCTGGGAAAGATTTTTTTTCCACATCACATAAATTTAGTTATTTGAGTAAGTATTTGTTATTATGAAGAAATGAAAATTGTAGTATTATTTACTAAATACTTTAAAAATACATTTTACTAGCATTTACTGGCTGTTGTTTATCTCCCTTAATAACTAAACAAAAATAAACATCAGACATTAACTGTACGAGCAGCGCAAGCAAGTGGTGCTTTACAGCACTTTTTTGAGTTTAATAAAGTCTGCAGTTTTCAGAGAACCATCTTTTTTTAGGTTTAAAAGGTTGTTCACAAGTTTAAGATTATTTTTTTTCTCCAAAGGTAACTTCATAGACTTCCATAAAGTAGGAAAGGTTTCAAAGTTTCCTCTTAAGGGTTTCAAAGGCTTCAAATTGGGTACCGATAGAAAAGGATTGAGTGTGAGAGATGGAATGGTGGGTAGGGGACGTGGGATAATAGGTAAAAGAGGCGGAATCAATGGTAACAACGGTGGAATGATAGGAAATAATGGAGGGAGAAAAGGTAGTATAGGTGGCAGAATAGGCAGCTTAGGTATCAGGGGTGGTAAAAATAAAGGAGGCGGCAAAATCTTAGGCAAAATTGACCTAATTTTCTTTGACTTTCGAGGCTTCTTTGTTTTCAAAGGAGGGGGCTTTGTAGGAAGTTTAAAGAGGGGTGAGGTTTTAAAAACATTTGGAGGATTGATGTTGATCAGCCCTGGAGACAGTTTGGAGATCTTCTTGATGGTGATTGGACTTGCAGCACGTTTGGGGTCGCTGGTAATGAGCCCGAGGTTCAAACTATAACATGGTACCTGAAATTAGTAAAGACAGCTTATTGAAAACATGTTCAAATAGAATTACACAAAATCCCACCCGTCTTTTTGTGATGGTGGATTTTTGCAACGTCGTTTTGCTGGGTCTGGGACAAAAATCAGTACTTCGCTCATCCACGGCTAAAATAGTCGCGCCATGGTTGTATAATAGAGAACTCAACTCCTTGCACAAAACAGCCAGCCACCGCACCGCATAAATTGCTTTGACTCTTTACTTCACTTCTTGGGCACCTAATTTGAAGCGAAACACTTATACGAGTATACCTACTTGGCGCCTGATGCCAATCATTGAACCAAAAGAAAACCTCTTCACTCCACATTCAACTTGTTCATGTTCCTATGTGTTCTAGACATGGTTCTAGGTCAAAATTATTATATTTATATTAAATGTCTAGCCTACAAGACCGATGGCACAGTGGCAGTGAGAGCTCTTATTGTGTCGGGGGTTGCGGGTTAGATTCCCGCTTGAAGTCAACAATATGTGAAGACATAGTTGTTGGCGACGACGTCTGGGTGTCAATTATGTACTACTGTAGTACTGATACTACGACATAAACATACACAGTTTATGTAGTAGTATCAGTTAGTTAGATTCTTAGAGCTTAGTTTGGGCTTAATTAACCGTGTGTGGATTTGTCCGGGTATATTTATTTATTTATTTGTAAAATATTCCATACACAATTAATAAAGGAAACACAGAAAGCGAACAAATGCTATTAGTACTTACAATGATTGCGTGTAAAAAAACTAAGATTTTCACAAAATTCAACAGATTTTGACCCATGTTCCAACTTTTTATTAAGCCCTCGGAATATTGTGTGATGCTTTTTATACAAACACAGTGGCAATTATCTCCAGATCTCGTTTTGATTAATCACGTTATGCAAATCAATTGTTCAACATTTTGAGGTACCTCTTATTATGTTACAATAAGTTAAGTTACTCGTTTGATGTTTATACATCATACATCATACGTACTGCGTACTTGCGTACTTATGTACGCAAGTATGAGTGTCACAATAGAAGGTACTGAAGCGGGCACACTCACAAAATCTCACAGCGCCTCACTTAACCATCTTACTACTATAACTGCGAAATTGTTCTTTCTGGCTTCGTTAATAGCGACGCCATTAAATCTGCAAAAATAACGTAAGCGCGATACATTATTTTCACAATGGTGCCATCTATTGAACAGTTATACTCGTACTATACTTATCACTCTACTACAAACTCTACTCAAAATTGTAATATTAATATTAATATAATTGCTGATTCGTAGTCAGTAATACAGCCTAAGCACAAAATAAAGAGCACCTATGTGCGCGTATTGTTCCCTACCTTGTGGAATCTATATTCTATATTCAATCAATCTATATCTATCATTATATTTATTTATTTATTTATTATTATTTATTATTATTATATGAGAAGAAGAATTTTACCTGCTTTATTAAATGTATGGACGCAACCCCACGTAATCTGGGAAAATAACGTAGGCGAGATCTAAAAAATTGTCAGACTAGCGGTGCCATCATTGCACCGTAGATCGCACCACCCGCGCGCAACAGCTAATATTAAAATGTCAACCTGAAGAGCTTGATTTTTGGTTTGTTTGAACGCGTTTGTCTCGGGAACTACTAGATACGATGCGACGATCTTTTCTTAGAAATGTGTTATTAATTTTAGTGAAAATCTTCTAACATTCTGCTGAAAAAATCCTAAAAGTATACACCAATGAAAGTCTACGTAAAATCTTACAAACTTTGTACTTACATTACATTTACAAGTATCTACGAAAATACTACAGTAAGATTAAACGATCATACATCAATAAGAAACTACGAACAAGAATTTTAAAAGGTATTTATATAAGAATACGCTTCGAAAATTTTGCTTGTGACAACTATGCTGTTAACTACGAAAATCATGCTCTTGGCTACGAGAATACGACTCGTAACCACTAATATACTGCTTGCGACAGCGAGAATTTCCCTAGTGACCACAAGAATTTGGAATGATTTACACTTACCGCGTGCGCACGCGGCGGTTCACTTTTAAATGAAACCGCGGCGTGGGCACGCTTAACGCAGTGTCGGCCCTTAAGGCCACAATGCTCACACTGCTTTTAAAACCATGAAAATTCTGCTCGTAACCACCTAAATTAATCTAAAGACCACGAGTAATTGTGCCCGTGCCACGAAGATTTTGCTAGTGATTATGAAAATTTTGCTTTTGACCATGTCAGGAGCTAGATTCATTCGAGATTCTTTTTTTTGTGTATATTCGTATACAATATTTGATATTTTATTGATAGCTACTGAAGGAGTTTAGGCTATTTTTCATTTTTACCCTAAATTTGGTAATGGGTGCGAGGCGGGTAAATCCGCGGGCAATAGCTAGTTTTAGTTTTCATATACTTAAAACGAGAAGTATCTGTATGTTTATATAGGTTAACCTAAAAAGTAGAGTCAATTCGAATCTTCTCCAAGGTTTTGCAGATATGTGTTTTTTATGAGAATAACAGTTTCCAGATATGTTTTTTCTATGAGAAAAATCAAGCTCAACAACAATGTGTGAATGTGTGACAAAAACTGTAATCGAAAATGCCAAATTGGGAAATTGGGATAGTTCAGGTACCCCGAAGTGTGCTTTATCTCTAAATTTCTACTTGACACTGCAACTCAGCTCAAAGATGATGATGACTACTTTTGGCAAGGAATTGTAATCCTTCGACCAAAGCTCGGTCGCTCAGATAGTAGCCTTATACAATACGATAGATTTTGTAACATTTTGTTAAGTCATATTTTTTTTTACTATCGCCACGTCGATCTTATCATAGTCTTTAAAGTTATTTGTAAGTTTCATCAACGGCAACGATAGTGTTATCGTTCATATAAAATCACGTAGAAATGCAAAATTACAAGCAAAAGTGTTTAAATACAGTAACTAAAAAGGGTGTCGTAGACATTTTGTCAAGTTTCGCTTCGTATTCATGATGGGGGGTCAAAAATTGTTTTGGTCCTCCATTGCCATCTTACTGGTGACCACAAGCATAGCGTCGGCTTGTAGCGATAAAGGAATATGCTTGGTATGGTATTTTGCATCATTAAATAAACCTTAAAACTATAGCTAACAATACAAAATTATATAACTATATACTGGGGATAGTTCCTTTAAATTAAAAAATAATTATCAAAATCAGTTTTTCCAATCAATATACCACTAATCTCTAATATCAATTCAGAAGGAATATTAATATCTTTTATGTTTGCAGTTGGAAGCATTAAAGGAAATGAAAGAATGCAAAAAAGCTGTACTCGCTTCGTAAGTATTACTTACTCAAATATAATCGATATATTTGTAAAACACATAAATAAAACGTTTACAAATTATTTTCCAGATTACTGAAACCTTTACTAGCTGAGAAACTTGTTGGTAAGTTTGACAACCTTTGTTTGACAAACTTGTTGGTTTGTTAATAGCAGTTTATGCAACGTCATATAAAGAAGGGTATTAAAACACGAGTGTGAGTTTATGAAACGAGCGCAGCGAGTTTCATAATAGTAACGAGTGTTTTAATACCCGTGTTATATGCAGTTGCATACACTACTTTATCTTCACTATTTAATGCAATTAATCAAACAAAATTTTAAAAACAAAACACATTGCGAAACATTAAATTCACGCGTAGGTACGTGTATTGTCACAGTGAACTTGCCGCCATTAAAATCTAACCAATGAGAGCGCAGCTGCGCGTAGGGCCAATCAGGAGCGAGCGAGATCTTACCAAAGAGTTTTGTGTATGTAGTTTCGACGAAGTTTTCACGTATAACCCAACTGTTTTCAAAAGCCAGCCTAATATCAAAATTTTATACAACTAGTATGAGGATTTTGACATAAGGCTCGCCAGGTTAATTGGTCGCGTTATAATGATGTTATAATGTTATATTATAATGATATTATATCATCATGTGCAATTGCTTAAATTGAGTGTTTTAGTTGTCTGTGCTATAACAGTAGTAATTATAAGTCAAGTATTGGAATCATAAGTAGAATGTTACAACATTAGTGTAGATAAAATCATTTTTGTTCGACTATGTTGTTCATCTGCAGCCACAAGACTCAGCTTATTGTACGTTTCCAGTAAAGGAGAAGCTCCCGTGTGGCACGTGTCTGGAGCCGCTGCTGCCGCCGCCGCCCCCTCCGACTATAGTGCTGATGCCGGCTGCGCCGCCGGTGCCACCCTGCTCTTCCCCGTTGCTGCTCCCACCACCGCCGCCCCTGTTCCTGCCCGCGCCCCCTCCTGCCCCGCTGATGCTGCCGGCTCCTATGCCCGCCCCTATATGCCTGCCTGCCCCGGCACCTGCCCCGCTATACCTGCCGGCGCCTGCCCCCGCACCGCTCTGCCTGCCGGCCCCGGCTCCCGCTCCTTGCTACTTACCGGCCCCTCCCGCCCCACTGGCGTATCCTCCGCCTCCATATTTCTTGCCACCCGCGCCCGCCCCGGCCCCGCCGTGCATGCTGCCTCCAGCCTGCCCCCCTGCGCCTGCTCCTGTTGTCATATCACTGGTGCCCCCCGCACCTCCACTGTGCGCCCCTCCCCCTCTCTGCGCTCCCCCGCCCCCAGGTTATCCCATGACGGCCTACATGGTGCCCCCTCCTGTTCCAATTGATCTGATTCCCAAACCCCTGCCTCTACCCCCTCCCTGCGCATGTGGTTATCTATGATATGCTTATACCATCATATTAAAAGTGTAGTAATTAAGTCACCAATTTCTGTTAAATATTTTAACGTATTTTACTTATTTATTCTAAGTTGATATTAAAGTAATGCACCTATAATTTGTTTTTTAATTAATTATTAAAGGAAGTCTACCCGATCATTACGTAAATTGTACATTCGCTGCAACAACCCAATAATTTCACTTTCATACATCGGACACGCCCAAACTGTTGTCAATGCATTTTCTATTTATGAGTTGTACAGGCGCATACACAATACATCAGGAAAATAAGTGCAAATACTCCTATTATAAGATTTATAAGTCATTTTGAATAGCGTCATTTGAAATATGACTATCATTTAGTGTGTGTTATTATTCATAGCTGATCAAACTATCTTATTATATTTTCCGACATTATTAAAATGGTCCAAACTTGTGAGTTAGGTTGACGTTGAGGGAGGCCCCTATGCCCTAGGATGGAGAAAGGGGAAAGTGGTAATTGTTGGTAAGGTAAGTAAGGAAGCACGCTCACTAAAGAGTTGCGGCACCGTCGCGTCTCAAGTGAGGCAACGGCGATTCGGACTACTGACATTTTTTTGATAAACTTAACTATTTTCTAAGCGAGCCTACTTTTTACTCGATACCTATATATTATCTCGTTTATTGCGAAGGGAAAGGTAAACCTATATTAGCCTTCTCTTAGTGATTAGCAGGCGTATGTACCACACCAAGTGTTTTAGTATTCTCTAACAACATGCTCGTAACAGCTCCTGTAATAGCGTCCTTCTTCAAGTATAAAGTTGTGCAGAGTATTATCATTTTGGCATGTTGGTCGCCCATAGGTAAGAAACTATGGAAAATTCTTTGACGTACTAATTATGTTTTTAATATGACCATTATATATTACTAGCAAGCAGCGCTCCGCGGTTTTACCCACGTCGTGCCCGTTCCCGTAGGAATTTCAGGATGAATAATGCCCCGTTGAATGTGGCTATGCATTACAAAAAGAATTATTCGGATCGGACTGGTGGTAGATTCTGGGATTAGCGCGTTCAAACAAACAAACTATTCAGTGTTTTTATATTAGTACGTATAGATTGGTATAAATACAGATAGGTCGCTATATACTCAAGATCTAAGATACCAATTCGATTTTAACAATCTTTTCGTCCTTTCAGAGCAAATAAAGTTTATACGCCAAATAACCAATTATGGGTTGTTAGCAACAGTGTCGTGTAATGCTTCTTCATTCGGACACTATCACAGACATGGAGTCCAGGGCGTAGTTTACTTTCACGACACTAATGTAACTATGTTACAAAAGGTAATAATTAGGTACATAAACTTCTTTTTTATCAAAAATACTAAATCCACACATAGATAAGGCAATATGGAAGGTGAAAACAGATTCCATATCCTACTGCTCCTAGTAATATTATACGAGGCGCAAGTTTGTGAAGAAGTATGCAGGTAATAGTATGTAAGTAAATAAGTGTTTGTGGTTCTTACACGCAAAAGCTAAGTTTGTACATAATACATCAAAATAAGACTACTAGTTCCATATAAAAAAAGTAAAAGTAATGTCCCACTGCTGGGCAAAGGCCTCTCATCTCACTCATCATCATCTCACTAGAAATATCAGTACAGTAAGGAGGATTAGGCATAATTACTACGCTTGCCAAATGCAGGTTGGTGATCTCATGCTCGAGCCATGTTTGAAAAGTTGGCAAAAAATGTTCGCTCGACCCTCGAATTGAACCTGGGACAGGCGAGCGCACATACCACTAGACCACCGAGGCGTTGAGTTCCATATATGTATTGTAAAATCTCTACTAAGGACACATGCTTTCTTACGTACGGGTATCTGAGTCTGAGTTAACAATAGGGGTTTCAGAACGGGCCCGGACTTGTTCAAGTAATTCATTAGTTAATTAAACAAAGTCTAAAGTTTGAAGAAACTAAGGCATGTGAAGGGTCAATTTGAATGTATCTTCCCCGTTATATTACAGATTAACCCCAGTCTCTTCTCCAGCTGGTACAAGTGGTTGCTCATGGACAACGTACCTGATGGACTGAGCACAATTCGGTATGATGCTGACGTCACTCTTTTGAAATCCGAGAATCATAATAATGGTAACGTAGACACAAATCAAAGTTGTTCAACTTTAATTAGGAAGTATTTGGAATAGCTAGGTATTGTTTCATTGATTTTCTATTATGAAATCATGATTGAAATCGGTAATAATAAAGAAAGATCTTTAAACCTAAACAGAATATCTGATCATGTATTATAATATATTAAAAACTAATATGACATTAATTTTGTTTTTGTCTAGAATTGATTTATCTGGAAGACGTTTACGTGCACCCTAAGGAAGGAATATCGATCCACTCGTGGGGCGTCTGGACTGAATCATCCGGCCTTGTGGTGACTCATGATCGCGAGAAGACTCTGAGGAAGATAGACCTCAAAGGATATCCGCTGCGTATAGCTGCTCCAGTAAGGCGTGTTATTCACATTGTCACATTTACAAGTCACGAGTTTCAATTATACAAACGTAGAACTTGTGAATGTGTAAACAAGCTCAAAGTCACCTCACTTAATTACGCAAATATTTGTAAAGTAGCGTCATTGAAATCACCTTTTTAGTCAATATGCTATTAGTAAAACAAAATATACTTTGAATTGTTATGAGTTCCACTGAAAGAGGGCTGGCGGAAATTAGTTGAAGCATAATACATAGGATTTAACTTAGTAATTAATATCCCCCTCCGTTTAAGGTCACTGAAGGAAGATATCAGTAGTTAGGAGACAGGAAATCATAAAAAATATTGTAAGAAAGACAAAGGTACAATTTCCAGGTGGGAACATACTCTGAAGACTGGTACAACGGCACGTACGTGGAGTACATTGAGGACGAGAGGCTCAAAGACCTGGACGCCGGCTTACGATGTGCTTACGGAGCCTCCATGCTGCTAATCAATGCACTGAACGCCACGTTAGTATCACCAGTATCTGCATGAAAATAACTGACATTTTAGCACTAGTGATCTCGTATAACTTATGCATACATTTTATTTTAGTTTGTATTATTGAGGATTTGTCATTGTTGTGCATTTTGTCTCTAAACTGAAGGCCTTAAAGCCTCCGCCATGGTACGAGGATTGAAATAACAATCAGTTTAAAGTTTCCCGTGAAACACGGTAGCGATCAGATAGGAATTTTGTGTTAATCCCAACAAACTATTTTTTATTAAGTTTCTCAAATATGTCTTAAAGTTTCATTAACATTTTGACTTTTTTAGCGAAACTATAATTCAAGTCCTTCTATGGGGCGCGATGGTGCACAATAGCAGCATGATGCTGATGTTAAAACATGGAAACTCAGATCTCAGTGGCGGCATTCTCAGGATAATGGAGAATCGCTTGGACACACTCGGCTATATTATGCCTATTTGGCCTTTTAGGTACGAAATAAATGTACTCGTATTGTTCAAATAAATTTGTTTTAGCCTGAGTCGTCCAAATACTGGGGCTTAATAAGCCGGTGTGAGGCGGAAGAATGCGATGTGAGGCAACGTGAGTCAGATTTCAGACTTTGTCTTCAAAATTCACCGTTGCAAACATTGTCTTTTAAACACGTTAAATATCAACAATGTATTGTAACCAATTAAAGTATGTACTCAAAGCTTAAGGTTTGTTTTCGGTAGCGACCGCAACAGCATGCAGCAGCTGGCGAACGCAAACAGCACTACTGGTTATTATGAATCTGCCTGCGGCGTGCTGCCTGCGGTTGCGGACAGACCTTATTATAAGTAGTCAATACTTTTTTGAGCATCGAGCCTTCCTCAACACTTAAAAATGCAATTATTTTCTAGAGTGGGGTTCACGTATCTCGCAGAGCGTGAAAGCAGCAGCAACATGTACATCGAACCATTCACCGCCGACGTGTGGTGGACTTGCCTCGCCATCGGTTTAGTGCTGGCGATAGCACAGAGAATCACTTCGAGGAGTCAGATGGAAAAAGATGGGTCTTACGTTGCTGTATTGGCTACGTGGCTGCAACAAGGTTTGTCGAAGTGAAGTGATATTATGCATACTTAGAATTCTTCTTCATTAAGGTCAATAAATGCTGAATTTCTATCCAAATCAAGAATCTAAAATTATAGATTGATTCTGAAACGCCCAGAATTTCACGATCATATTTCATTAGACAATATATACCAATGTTATATTTCAGACGCTAGCGCAGTGCCAGATGGTGTATCAGGCCGGTGGACATTCCTCGTGCTGTCTATCTGCTCCATGCTGGTGCACGCGTACTACACCTCAGCTATAGTTTCCGCCCTCATGAGCTCGGGCCGCAGTGGACCGGACTCTCTTCGAACGTTGGCTGACTCCAGATACGCTATAGCTTCTGAAGACTACGATTATATGAGATATCTCATGTTCAATGTAAGTTGTGAACATTGAGAATGGATATCTGTGTGACAAATTGAATATTTGGGTGTAAAAATGTCTTTATGTCTTGACGTGTTCATTAAGTATGCTAAAGGTTAAAGCTAAAGGCGAGTATAATATAGTCGTAGATTTTGATTGTTTTTTTTTTGTTGTTTGAACCACGAGGTTTGAACGCACTAACCTTAGAAAGGCTACATCCTATTTTTTTATTCCAAAATGCCCACGGAAACGGGCACTACGCGGGCCATACTGCGGGTCGCTGCTAGTTTTTACGTGAAAAAAAGTTTTGTATTATTGTTTTTGACACGTAAATGTTATGAATAGCGAAAGGGTTTCATATGAAAAATAAATTATGCGTGTTTAAAAGCAAAGACCATATAAATAATATTATAAACGAAAATATACTTTTATAATATGGGCCAACCAAGGGCTTCATATTAAATCCATGAGCCCAACTTATTAAAAGAGTAGAATACCAAAAGGTAATTCAGTATACTGTAAATCATTATATAAATACTTACGACAAGTTGAGAGAATTAATACGTTTCTATAAAATATATTGGAACAGGTAGAAACAAACTGGGACGACATGGAGTATTTGAAGAAGAAGAAAATGACTTCCAAGTTCTACCAAGAGCTGGACCGCGGGGTGGAACTCATTCAGGAAGGAAACACGGCGTTTCATTCGGAGTACAATCAGATATATCCACATTTCAAGGCTTTTACTGACGACCAAATTTGTAAAATACAGCACGTGGATACTATTCCCGAAGTAAGTATTTCTTTATTAATAAATAAATAAATAAATAAATAAATAAATATACCCGGACAAATTCACTCACGGTTAATTAGACCCAAAGTAAGCTCTAAGCTTGTGTTATGGAATGTTAATAATGTTGCTTTTCATAATGCTTGAGTCTAAAGCTGAGTGCAGATGTATTTTGCTTATTATACAAATATTCCGTATTATAGAATTCAACTCTATACGCTAAATGTATGTTGAAACTGGAGCGTGTATTATATTTACTTAACCCTCGGAATCCTGCCCACCTGTCCAACGTATTACCGTATTAAAAGTTAAAATAACATTCACATTGGTTCCAGACTATAACCTACGTATCCACTACACCGTATGGTCAGTGGGCCAACGTGCTCCGGTCAGCAAGCACATGGCTCCACGAAGTAGGGCTTGCTAAACGTCTTGTTCTGAAGCTACAAGCCCTTAAACCAGAATGCAGATCATCTCTACTCGCTGAAAGAGTCAAGTTTGGTGATGTAGGACCTTTACTTGGTCTAACAATATCGGGAGCAGTATTGTCTATTATGCTGTTGGGATTGGAGATCTTTTACGCTAAATGGAAAAACAAGAGGAATGGATTACGATAGCTGTAAATGTAGTTGACAAAATTGGGGAAACTAACTTGTCTTAACTATAGTCGATACACAGTATAGAATTGGTTTTATTAGGTGTCCGTAGATGTTAGCGCACAACTAATATTTAGTCTCAATAAGAACTTCGACTAATGGTAGTAGAAATAGATATTGTAGAATTGTTTTTCATTCAATCAATGTATTACGTAACGCACAAAATACCATGAATTTATTTTCTTATCAAACAACTATATCTCACGCGCGCTTTACATACTTTATCTCGTCAATGATTTATCAATATAAATTACTTATCAACAGCATCTTCGAACTAATTGATTTACTATAAATATAAGCTTATATTTTAAAGTTGGTACAGAAAGAAATTGTGGCTTCTAGTGTGATAGGGATAATAGGGTAAAATAGAAAATTTTCGACAAAATGTGGAAGTTATTATTGAAACTAAGTACTCTGTCTTTGGGGCTGTCTTTTGTAACATGCGCCGCTACCCCCAGTTCACAGGTAAATAATCTGAATATTATTTTATAAAAATTTTTTTTTTTATTAATTAAAATAAAACATATTCCTTTTTTTACATAATGTTTTCTTTAAGTTTTGTGTAATACTTGTCAAACGATACGTTATTACTGGATTAGGACCCTAAACCTTTTTTCAATTTATTAACCTACGTTTTGTTCGTTATTTTATTTCGCAGCTAGCATCTCTAAACGAGCGAATGAATCAAATACTTAGTACGCTGTATTCATCACGTAAGTACAAATAATATCACCTACATTTTATATTATGCTGATTTCACGAATTCTGTTATACGTTGTTTCCTAATTATATGTTGACTTACTAAAATATATAAAGTAAAGCGCAATTAATTAATTGATTTTATTTATGTTAATGTGAACATTCTTAGTAGGGCTAAAGTATCTGTCTAAGAATCAGAATCCAATTACTGTTACATATTTTTACTGTTGTTAGGTAAGTTATTTCAATGAAATCCTGACCAGGAATTTTCTACCTATATCTATAGTGAGTGCAGAAGTATTTGCTTTGTTAGTGGGATATTAGAGGCACATATCTACTACTTTATTTTATAAAATTCCGTATAAATTGTAACGCACGTTTTTACCTAACTGCCATAACTACCAATCATGGATGTAATACCCATCAAAACCCTTCAAGTATGTTAAACTACATACCTAACAGTATTACGATTTTTCCAGCCCTCCTGTCATCAACTACATCAGCGACATCGTCTTCATCAGCGGAGGAGGCATCACCTCCGGACCCGACGTACACCTACACCATATCATCAGCTCCGCCAGTGGTCTACGTGTCTCCATCACAGAGCGTCCTTGATCCCGGAGCACTGCCAGCCGACTATGCCTACCCAACACCATCAAACCCCGTAGCAAGAGCAGCTTGGCCTTACCCCTACGATTACTCGAGCCCACGTTTTGCGCCGGCCGTTTACCCTCCGGCTTATCCTCCATCCTACCCTTATCCATCGTCTGAGATCACTCACAGGCCACCGTACCCACAAATTACTTCTCAATCGCCACCTGCGCCACCTCTACCTTACCCTTCACCTATACCGTATCCATTCTCTTCTGCGTATCTCGGCAGTATTCCTGCACCTGGTTTCTCTCCTGCTCCGTTAACGTCTTTCCTTCCCTATTCTTCTATAAACCCTCAAGGGCCATCATCTTACCCTTCACCAAGCCCTCAAGTTCCATCACCTTATCCCTTTAACCCTCAGTTACCATCACCTTACTCTGCGTCAATGCCTCAGTTCCCTTCACCGATTCCTCAAGGGCCATCACCTTACTCTGCGTCAATGCCTCATTTCCCCTCACCGATTCCTCAAGGGCCATCCCCTTACCCATCTCTTATACCTCAAGCTTCTTTACAGTACACCAATTCTCCTTTACCCTACCCATCTTCAACACCTTACTTAGCTCCATACCCACAACCCTTTTATTCACCAGGTTATCCTCAAATCTATTCTTCACCCATTTACCCCAAACTCTTAGAAGTAGCTCAATCTTGATGGTCGTTAATAAAACGATGATGACATTTTAAACATGAGTTAGTTAAGTTGTTTATTTATTTGTAGGCATAAGATAAAATAAATTACTCAATAACAAATAAATTTGTGTCTCAATACCTACCTAGCAGATAATAGGATAATTTAGTTACAATTTAATCAATTACATGATCGTTTCATGAATATGCGTGGTGAATATTCATAGAGTGAACTATAGCATTGACCCTGGTATTTTGTCGTATGTTGTAATCACGTGTGTAAATATTCGTTTTCGTGTTTACGTATCTATTACGTATATCAAAATGTATAATATTTATTTTCATGAACTACGCCAAGGATTAATTATAAGTTAATAAAATAGGGACTTTGTTCCTAAACTAACCTTGGTTAAAAAGTCTAAATATTTAAGTAAAGTTTTAGTAGTCACCAGAAACCATGCAATACTTTCATCGTCGGCCTTAAACCTACTTCATATCGTGGAAACAGAAAACTGAATGAAACCACCGACTATATTATATAAGTATTCCTTATTTTGACATATCATTACCTAATGAACATACTCGTACAAAGGCTAGTCATTCATGTAACAAAGAAATTACAACAAATTCTTGTGAAAGTACTGCAACTGTTTTGGTGATCTAATCGGAGCTTGATCATGATAAAGATATTATGAATGACGTTTTAATTTCTCAATAAAATACTGATAATTAATATTTAAATGAAGTCTTTTGTTTGTTAAAGTAGCGAGTAGGCTCTTGCACAACACGTGCTCGGAACATGTCATATCAACATTCTTAAAATTGGTGCAATATTTTCCAAAAGTTTCTTAATTTAATGATAGTAATGTCACATATAAATAGTTTGGACGCCTAGTTGATTTCATACTACATTCATCATGACACCCCTATTCTTAGTCTTAGCGTTAGTTCTTCAGGTAATTGATTAAACTTTATCTATTTTTTGTTTCTCTCAAAGAACAATAAGCTAATCATATCTTTTTTAAATTTTCAGTGTGCATTCATCAACGCAGAAGATGTTGACGTACCGGAAACGAAAGATGAATTACTAGAGACCTTCGAAAAGCCAGAAATTGTAGATGAAGTTGCCAAAGACTTCAATCCTGCTAACTCAGACTGGCTTGACCTATTCGCTTTGTCAAGCGGCTCCTGGCTCCCCACTTCCTCGGTTTCGATGATGTCCCAAGTGACCAACAGCAACCGAACTGCCGAGGAACAAATCAAAGAAATGCAGGAAATAGCTCAAGAAATCTCTCTTCTGCTCCAAAATGAGATGGCCAATCTTCTCGCCTTTGCTATGGCCAACGAGAAAAAACAAGAGGAAACAACTCAAGCAACTGAAGAAAATAATATGCGTAAGAGACGATCTATTGAAACTCCTATGGACAGTACTGAGATGGTCATGAGACTTCTAAAGCATATCAAATCAAACAACGAGTACCAGAACATTGCCATCGAAAAGATGATGTCAGCTCAAGAGATCGCTGATAAATTCGGCATCGAGTTCAACCCCGACCCTGAAATTCTTTCAGATCTGGCTATCGCCGCCAACGAACATGCGCAAGATATTACTAACATGTTGAAAGAGGCTTGTGAGTTGAGTAATGTTACACAGAAAGTTGACTTTGTTCCTGTCAACGACGAGTCTAAGGAAAACGAAACATACTACGTTTACTCTGTTCACCCTGAGGAAATGGACGAAGAAATTGAAGATGTCCCGTCCTTTGAGTTTAAGCCTGAAGCACCTGCGACATCTTCTATGAACCACGTGCACTCACATCCCGACTCTGCGCACCACCACCACCACCATCACACCACCCCTCGTCCCAACTTCTACGACGTGTTTTCATCTCCCGACTACTTCACCTCCTACTACGCCGACCCCATCACTACTGCCTTCCTCCTCCCCATAGAAGAACCTGAGCCAGAACCCGAGATAGTTGGTGAAGAGATTGAGGAAATCATCTCTACTAAATTGTTCGTGGAGAAAGGTGACGAGCCTGGCGCCTCCACCGTGCACCACGTCACTACCTACACTGTGGCCGAGAAGTCCCACTTCAGATCGCCACAAATCGATCAGCTCCCACAACAATACCAATACTGCTTCTTCCTCATTTAAATTCCCAAATATCTATTTATATTTTGTAAATAACATACTTTAATTAAGAGAAAGTCTAAATAAATTATTACTGTAAGGGAAAATAGTTGTGAGTCAAGAAATAAGACATGTTTTTTTCTAAGATTTAATAAATATTCTGACATATTCACTTATAGTTATTAAATATTAACTTAGAGCTAGTTTTGGTTATAGTTTTGGCACGTTTTATAATTGACTATGAAGGCACTTATAGTAACTAATCTATCATTAAAAGTTTGGTTAGTTAAGTACAGTTTCTCGTTGAAGGCAACAATTTGAACAAGGCACAAGTACAATATCTTTTTGTGTGGTTTCGATACATTCTTTAGCTTAATTTGCGAGTAAAAACAAACCTTAATCTACGTTGACTTAACTAATATTTGATTTGGTAACAAAGTTCCACAGCAAACCATTTTTTGCTGTTTTACAGAAAACGCCAAGTTTATTACTTGACCTTTGTTTATCTCTTAACAATATAATTCATGTAAGTCCTTTGAGTATATTATAATTATAATTCTTTGGTATATAACTTTGGTTCTATATCCTGAAATGTATTCTTAAACACGACGAAAATGACTCAGCTGCCTTTCTACACTGAAATGTATTTTGTGTGAAGATAAATCAATTACTTCTGATGCCGTAATGCATGTGTGCCTAAGGTCGAAAACAGAAAGAAAGCATCTATCACCGCTTACTGGAGCCAGTATGGATAGTCACGGTACTTGCTTTCTCTTTGTACACGGCCTAAGGCATAGTCATCTTTTATCGTGTTATCTAGTCGTGGTTAAACGCGCGTCTTTCACATAATTTTATATTTCCGAATTCAGATCAAAATTGCGTCAAATATTATTGAACAGATTGATATGGATTTCGTATAAAATATTCTATCATTGTGCCACCTTTGAAATTCACTTTTCCATGTAACTACATCCGGCTAACGCAGCTTAACAGTTATATTATTAATATCTAATTTTATCAATAACTTATTCAAACGTCGACATTCTTCTGCAGAGGATGTACACAGCTCCTATTAACCCAGTCCCGTGAGTTGGTTCATGGAGGGACTACCTGTGCGCGTAGTACGCGCTGTAAGCACCATTGTGACTCGAATGCGGCTGATACCTGAAACAAAAACAAGTCTTCATTTACAAGTGGCCACGAAACAAGCTTGAAAACATATGAATCCCATTTCATACACTAGATATAGGCTGAGCACTTTAACTATTAGACCAATAATTAAAGTCCTATTTATATGGGAAGCGATTTTTTTTTCACAAAGTCGTCATTTAGATTGGGTGAGTTCAAAAGAACGCAAACGAAACATATACATATTTAAATGTATATTGTTTGGACTCGTAGCCTGTAAACTAAACGGCACTTAATAAAATCCTGAAATTCAAATCCTATTCATTATATTGGTATGTCACCTCATAGGATGCGTGTGCGCCGCGTAGAGCGGGCCGCAGGAGCTGGGCTCGCCGGCGTAGGGCTGCGCCAGCTGCGGACAGGGCTCCGCCGGGACCGACTCGCGGCGCCGCGGGGCCACGCGCTGCTGGCTCTGTTCTGGTGGGCTGCACCAACAAAGATGTGTCAAGTGTTATTGTGCTGCGTGAACAGCTTTTTGGATAGCTATTTGAATCAAGTACTGCTATTTACTATTTCTGGTTTCCACGGTCGCGTATTTGCTCTTAAACCAACCCCAAATATTACTCGCGAAAGAGAGCAAGGAAGAAGTACTGAATATAATGCAATATTTCCACAAAATAATTATAATTGATTCCCGATAAACTAGGAAACAACATTGACAACATAGAAAAATAAACTTCTGATTTTATCAGAATATGCCAACTGTTGTTAAGAACTTGAACTATTAATTAAACTATTATTATCTAATCTAAGGTCTAATTTGATGAATGCTCGTAGATATTTTTTATTCATTAACACACCCGCCCACTAGGCGGAGTCATATTACTGCCGCGATGCCGTTTTAAATCCTTATTTTGACAGCGAGCGACAAATGGCAATCATACGTTACCGAGGATTATAAATCGTTTATACTAGGAAGTCGGAAAGAGAAAAAAACATAATGAATGTGAGTTTTTGTCTCGCTCTCCCGAAGTGTTTATGCACATGGATTAATGTTCCCATTGCCGAGAAGCTAGTGATTAATGATTTTTATTATTTTGTTAAAAGATAAACAAATGAGCAGAATTTTGTTTATTTTTCTACAGAATGTGCGATCATTAAGGTCTGTATTTTTTTGTTTATGTAAAAACACAGTACGATTACTAGCATATTTATATTTTACTAAAAGCTGTTATACCATTAAGTAGCTAGTTTAAAGATTTGTTAAGCCCGCTATATTTGTATCCTTCTAAACTAACCTAAACTAACCCTGTAAAAAAGAACGTCAGATGTTTCATATGTTGAAGACATCTACGCATAATGCCAGTTTATAACCGACTTCAAAAAAGGGGGAGGTTCTCAACAAATACAACAAAGCCTTCTAAATAAACTAGTTCTTACTAAGTACTATATTATGTAGAAGCCAGCTACTAAGTATGTAATCTAAGCAGTAACTATTTGAGCACATAATTTCGACAGACAGAGAAATATCATCAGAAGAATACCTAACCACCAGACCTCGCGATTGGCTGTTAACTAAACCAGACAATCAGAAGATTATCTTTACATACACAAACTGCATCTCACATGTATCGTGAGAATAAACCGACCGTTAGATTTACGAGCACTTGGTAGCCAATGCAGCGTCCAGAACGGCAGTAAACCGACAAGTGTAAACAAACCATACTTTATGCGCTGGCGCAACATTATGTTTATAACAAATACGGACAGAAAAGAAGATTGTTTACAATAAGAAGTAGGATTTAAAGTGTAATTTAACGGTGGTTTTAGGTTAAACAACAGTAGACTGAGGCCTCAAACTATAGCAGTATTGTTCCACTGGCCTCAGTGTAAGAAATAATAAATAATTTAGTATCAGTGTTCACCTTAAAGCGAAAAGTACTCAACTTCAACATTAAAATACATTTTTTAATAAATACACTCCTGTCGGTCCTTTCTTGCAGACGGTACTGAAGTTTTATATAAAGTTTATTTATCCAAAGTTTTCTAAAAATAAATCACCTATACAAGATCTTAAGGTGTGTTTACACAAGAACATTTTTACCTACACCAACCTATTGGATAGAAAACAGACAACAAAAACAAGACGTACACTGATTGGTTCAGTACATTTTTTTCTTAACATCCACAACATGAAATTATCATACTCTTCACTAAACTAAACTCATTGTTATTAAAATAATAGTTCAAATCTCAAATACAAAAAAAAACGAAAATCGAAAAGGAAAAGGAAACGATCCTGCGCCATAACTGTCGCGTAACTCTTTAGTCTATGTTGTTGTCGTAAAAGTAAATTGTCACCGGCTGTTGTCTATGAGGAGGTTAGTGGTTATCTGCGGCAAATTGATTCATTGCCCATGTTGTGACGGCGGAGGGTGAAACGTGGTAAGGATTAACCACTCGTAAACATTTTATGATTTAACTGTTTATGTTTATTGAGTTTCTGTAAGTGATTTACGAGGCAGTCGTGTTTTATGGGCGATGTAAATGATACAAAGCTTCAATGTCAGTCTGAAGTGTACTGAAATCACATTAATATTTCAACTGAAAGATGAACAAAATGACGACTCGGCCCCTTTACAGGAACCGTGGTCTCAGAGGACATGAAGCCATAATCCAATATATTTTGTTTTGATAATCGAAATTATCAAATCAAAATCAAAAAGCTCTTTCCAAAATATCTTGGACCAAAATCTCATTGGTACAATAAACAATACTGTAACTTTACTTACCAATCGTCCGGGTCACAATCTCTAAATCCTTTTGCAAATGGATTGCTTGCAATCTTTAGTTGCGTTATCTGAAAACAATAAATAAAGATGAATTGTACCTTCAACTCTTGTTTGAATTTACCAAAAATAATATATTTCTCTTAATTTTAATATTTCACTATCCTGAAAAACACTAACTTAGTATCGTCTTTACTAACATAATCTATACCTTCAATTTAAAGTGATTATATTTTTTTACATGAGAGATCCTGTTCCCGCCAAGGTAAAGTCTACATTAGTAGAGCAACGCACTAAGCGTTGCTCTACTACTCTACCATGCCAAATTGTCGAGTATGTCCCACAATTCATAATCAAAGATTGATGTTTAACAATTTTGTTAATTAGCCTACCTATCTAAAGAAGAACGGTTAAAAAAACCCCAAGCCCGGCGCAAAAGTTTTGTCCCCCTCATTTTAGATTGATATTAGTGTAAATATTTTCAGGTATCATAATAGCTTTAGAGCTGCGAGGCACAATGTTGTTTTTGAATAATCGACATTATTTTTATGGGTCCCTATCCTGACTCTACGATTCTCTACACGGAGCCTACGCTTCTGTATACTGACCCTATGGTTCTGGTAGGCGGTGACGGCGGTGAAGCCGGTCTCGGGGAACACGAAGGTGCGGTAGGGCACGGTGCCGGGCGCCGTGCTCTGCCCGTCCCCCGGCAGGTACACCACGTGCAGCCGCGGCTGGTACCGGTGCATCGAGTTCAGGATTATCTGGGTACAAGGATGTCATTCATAACAATGACATCTCGAACATCCCGCTCCGACTTCCGTTTGCTATTGGATATTAATTGGTTACTTGGTTTTTATTATCCGCAAACGAGTATAGTAGATATGCCCGTTATATGTGAAATGAGGGTACATCATAAAAAAAAATATATATTAAGCTACGGTAAAGCTGCCTCTTCGGTATTTTTATTGTAAACTGCCCAAATATTTTTGTGCAGTGAACAAACCGATATTATCGCTCAATATTAAAATCATATGTTTTCTATCAATGAGAATTGAGCAAATGGTTCCCAACAGATTTATTGCGCTTTGTCGCTCAAATTTCTCCTACAATCAAAATGTCACAATAAGTTCCTTGTCTACTCACATGTCCGTTGTCATCCAGCTGGTTGTTGGTCAGCTTGAGCTTGTCGAAGGAGACGAGCTGGCGCATCCAGTGCGAGCCGGGCGCCGGCGAGTCCGGGTGCACGTGGATGCGCGGCGGGGACACCGGGTCCGCTTTACCCGCTACCACCCAGCTTGAACTATGGTCGACAAATATGAGGTAATTAAGAAATGTCAACGTTAGACGTTATGAGTGACATGTGTTGTCAAATGAATTTCAAATGTTTCTTTCTTATTCCCAAATCCTAATTAGCGGAGGTGCCACGATTGGCGTTGGCGACGAAAGGACATCCATGTCCCGAATAACGAAATTTCCCGTTTTTTTAAAAAATCTATCCTAGAGGTAAAGGTAACTTTACCTTTAAAGTGAATATTTTTATGCGTCCGTTTACTGTACCGAATAATTTAAATAAAACACTCGAATCTGCTCAAATGTTTCCCTCTGAAAATCATAGTGCCTTTGGACTAGAAACCCCTTAAGATTATGCGTCTGCAAACTAAACTCCTGCACTAGTCTATGTCATACTTTATACTCAAAAGCAACTTTAAGTGAAGGCGCACCTGTGAAACGCGTATCTATATCTCTTATCATCAAGCGGCACGAAGTCCACCAACAGCAGGTACTCGGCATTAGGCATGAGCCCCGCCAGCCGCGCTTGCAGTGCCGGGAACATCCTCCGGCCCGCCTTGGTAACGATCATCTCAGTTCCGAGCTCGTGGAAGTTGCGCCACAGAGCAGCAAGCTCTAGAGACGCTGTGCAGCGAGAGACCGCTGGGTGCAGCGTCACGTTTTGATTTGGCGGCTAGGGGAAAAATAGTTCGTATATCAATTCATGCATGAACAAAAACGATGTCTCATCGTGGCTGACTAAGGATCGTATTTTTTTTAAATATCGTTTCTTTGATGTGCCTACTGAAACTCTCATAGCAATTTCATAACTACTATTTTTTGAAATATATTTTTTTGTAGTTCATTTAATAAATTATAATTGTTACAAAACATTTAGAGAAATGTTTTGTAACAACTATAATTTATTAAAAAGTATCAACATGCATTTGATTACAGAGTATGTCTTTTAAAAAAAAAGTAACTGCAGAGAAAAATAATCCTGTTGAAACTACGAGTAGTACATAGCAACCCTACCAGCAAAGAGGAAGACATCAGAAATATACATACCGGCACCCTAGGCGGCGGCTGCGGCGGCGGCGCGGACTGCGCCCCATGGTCCCTGCAAGTGCTCTCGCTGAGCGCCTGCAGCGGCGAGTAAGTGCTCCTCGCGCATACGTTGTCCCTCAGGGGGTGGTGCAGCGGCGGCAGTACGGGCGTCTCGTGGTCCCGCCCGAGCCGCTCCACGAGCGACTGCCACTGCGCGCCGCTGCGGGGCTGATTGCCTGACCCGATACCTGCTGGATCAAATGGACATGTTGTTTTAACTGATTTCCAATAACTACTCGATGAATTGAACGTTCTTTGTTAAAACTGATTCCGTTTGACATCACTTTTGATGACATATTTAGTAACCACGGAACGCCCTGAAAAACTATTATCCTTGTAATTAGAATGTTCTTCTGTAAAACTAAATAAGTTTGTAGTTATTCATTCTTTTTTCCTTTAGATTTTGACATTCGTTAACGTTCTAATGTCTATATTTTTACAGTGGTCGGTTAATTTCTCTTTAGTTAATCTGGGTCGATAACTAACAAAAATATTGCTCTTCGCCTTGGTCAACTCGATAAAGCTCAAAAAATATTCCATTCCATACCTCAACCATGGTTCTCCTTGTAACGTCCATAACCCACATCACCAGAACATTTCAACTGAAGCACAATCCAAGAATCACATAAAAATAACCAGTGAGTCGTAAAATGAGTACGTGTGCGCGGCGGCGGACATCTCACTCAACTAATTGGTGTAATGGTGAAGGAAAGCGTATCTATAATGGTCCCAATAATTTCCTCGGCACCCGTCAACGCGCCCGTTATAAATAAGACAGGCGATGATAACTATACTTACCGAGACAATAATCCGAGTATATTTTTGTTGTGCTATCTTTCTAATAACAAATCTAATAGGCCTCTTGTAAAAAAGTATGGTCTACACACTTATCAGTAGTTAGGCAGCCCGTAGAGCTTAATTAATTTTAAGTTTTAAATTTTGATATCTGAAGGTTCTGTAAATAAGCCTCAGTAGATACTGCTACAAAAAAAGTTTTATTATTTAGTCGTCAATAAGCTTGAAATAGTATACCGCTTGTTGTTTACAATTTGCTGGCAGCTTACAAAGTCCAATGTCAAGGAAGCTTAACCAAAACACTTTCATTAGTTCACAAATAACTTAGATGGACCATGAGCAAACAAAAAGTCAGATGAACTAGAACTAAACGGACTAACTATAGGATAAGTTAACTCTAAACAAACGGAAGCAAAACACCATGAAAATACATAATTAAAAAATATATCACTAAACAAAAATCATCAAAGAAAAATCCATAAACACTTCAATATAAAATGATTGGTGAATATAAAAGTGATATAAAAGAAGCATCCCTTGTAGGTCGTAAAGATCTCTCAGCAGGTAGTCGGGTCGTTATTGAATCATTTCGTGTTTATTTTCATCGTAATAATTACTACAATATCGCCGCCGGTGCATGTAGTCGGAAACTATAAATTTTTTCGCATTCCCTGTCTGGATCTCATAATTGTCATTTTATGAGTTATTTGTGCGCTCCCGGGTGCTAATGTGACACTTTTGTTGGTAAATCAACAGGAATCGTCCTGGGTAATGCTCTTATTTTCGTCCTTTATCATGTATGGTGACGTTTGTTACGAAAAGTTAATACCTAAACACGAGAAAGCGAAGTACTTATTGTGGAACTTTTCAATCACGATATCTTCTATCTGCATTTTTTTCTTAAGATTAATTTAGATATTATTGACTAGGTTGGTTATATTCAAAAATTATTAACTCGCTTATCATTAGGTAATATAGTTTATGACTAGCTTGATTATGTCAAAAAACCATTGACCAAAAAAATAAGAACGGGAGAAGACATATTAAATTATATGACAGAGTTTAAACTGCTTAAATTGTATTTGTGGGATAAGTATTATTACAATTTAGTTACAGTTTATTCATCATGAAAGGTAATTAGTTTAAAATATAGCCTGTTAAATATTTAGAACGGGCAGTGATCGGGTGATAAATCTGAGCCGACAGCTGAAGGTGCGACACTCGCTCCGCGCCACTGGTCGCACCGAACGACTTGCCAATTATTAGATGAATGACTATAATTGACCAACTTTTCATTTATTGGCGACTGTAGGATGCACAATTAGCACTTCTTTGGCCAAACTATTGGGCAAATATACAATTGTTCATTTCATTAATTTTGCATATCAATGTTGTACTCTTAAGTACTCTATGATCTGTGTAGGTATATCACGAACTAAAACCCATTATGTTAAAAATGTGGTTATTTTGGTATTTTGTACAATGTTTACTTAGAGTCTTCTTCTTTTCGAGTGGAGGTGGATAAAATAAAGTATATTATATTTGTTTAGACCAGAATTTAGGTGGGTGTTTATTAGTAGGTACTAGAGCAGTTAAACTGCAGCAGTAACTATTCAGTAACTATTCTAACTCACGTTCCCTCAAGGTACCCAGGCACTTTCTTGCAATTAAAATCAATTACAATGACTTAATTAAGCAAAGGTTAGCGCTAGATGACAAATGTGATGTCTTCATAAATATATCCTCTGGTCTTGAGATCCGGAACACAATCTAAAGCACACTATGTAACAGTGTTGGTATTAATTAGCCCGCGTTTATTTCAGGTGTTACCGGCGATTTTAATTGTTGTTCTATATTTAAATTGTAACAAAAGGCGAGCGATCTCTTCCTCGGCAATAAATCCGCATTGATTGAGCGCTATAAATCTAACGAAGCGAGAGGCGCTCCGGTTGCGGCGGCTAGGGCTGACACCTTGCCGTTATAAATAATAATGCAACTATAAGACATATATTAGTACTATTGTAAACTTTTATGTAACAAAAACAACTTAGTTAATGAGAAAATTTAGATAGATCTTATTCGTCTATCTATTAAAAAACGTTTCTAACTAACACTCGTGAAGATAAATAGACCAAACTTTTTTTTTAAATGAGCCTAGAGGTAAAATTATTCTTTCTTTGAAATTAAATAGTCGACAATCAGACACCAGACAATCAGACGATCTTTATCTAATGGGTTATTTAACTAATCACCATAAAATGTGATTCACACCCCTAGTTGTTCAGCAACACGTGTGTTGCAGCGCCGCGCCGCGCCGCCACTGGCCGCGACACGTTTGATTTACGCTCCCTTACCGCGGTACAAATTGCACCTCATACCACAAACAAATACGACATAATCATATCTCACATGAGCACAAGAAAACGACACATTGATCACATGAGCACAAGAAAACGACACATTGGTGGATTTCAAACGAACATTGATATAATATGGAGTCTGTCTTGAATATTAATTGCGATTGAACAGTTTGGATAAGCTGAAATGTTTAAATAATATTAAAGTTAAATGACGTGGAACGATCAGAAACAATAAAAAAATTAAAAAACCAAATAACCAATAAATGTTCGGATTTAGGAAGCCTAGAATCTAGAATAACACCGTCTTAGATCTATAATAATTATGTATTTACAACTAACATTTTATATACCCCAGTGATACAGAGACAATCTACTAAAAAAGCTACGAAAATAAACACCACAAGTAATACCCGATGAACGCCGCGGCGCCAAACGTCTCCCTTTCGTTTACCTTATAAAAGTAGATACCTACATATTAGTACCAACTATGCGTCTCTAGATTCCCTGAATCATTCCTCGATTTGCTTACAAAAAGAGCATGAAACAAAGGAAGTCCTGGGGAATTAGCTTCGGAGTGCGCGGCTCTTTGATCAGCCGGAGTGGTGTCAACATTACTTGCGGGCCTCGTTAACAAGCCATGGGGCTCGTCACCTAACACACGGGTATTTATAAAAGAAAAACCACAATACTGGTTGCTTGGGTATAGACAAAAAGAAGAAAATTCGTGAAGAAAATCAGAAGTTATGGGAATATGAGTAAGCAGTTTACTATCTATCTAAAATAATCCAAATATATACCTCTTACACTATCTGCAGCAAAAAAAAATAGTTCATTACAGCAATTACACTATAAATTTTACTCCAAAGTTTTAAATTCGTTAATTAAGTTACTTTTCGTAACACAAATTGTAATGTATCCACGGCTAAACTAAAATAGCGTCTGATTTCAGGTCTCATACGCCGATGGCTGCACAATCAATTAGTCCTGTTTATCATAGTCCTATTTCCCTGTTTCGCAGCCGCCCGTTCCAGGAACATCGTTGTGTATCTGATTGTCACTCCTGTCAGTGTCAGTGTCACTGTGTGTTGTGACTACTGATTGACGGATGTTGCCAGTCTCCGCTATTTGTAGCGTTCTGTGTTTATTTTCAAATGGAATAGATAATCCTTTGCCTAGCTTTCTATATCTTCCTGATTGTGTTCACACCTTCACTGATTTAGTTTTATTAATAAACTGAGAGTAAGTTTATATAACTATAGATTAATTCGAATTAGGTATATTGTTTTAATTTATTGGACATTCAAATTATTTCCAAATTAGAAAAAATACGTAATTTTAGTATCAGTACGTAATGTTCTACATGTATCTTGTAATGTATTATTCAAATTAAACCGTATCTATATCGTTTCAATCGCTCTAAACACGCCTTCATGAAAAAAAATTACTATGATACAACTGGAATAACGTTGCACCTTAACTCATACTCTCCTTTCCGTAACTAAAATATGCAATCAATAACAATGGGATATTCTATCATACAATACAAGACATTGTAACTTTTAGCTAAACGGTTAAGCTTGGTTTGTATCCAAATCGTGTCGTTGTATGCGCAGGCGCACGCGCCTCGCTCACGGTCCGTCGGCAACGCTAATGGTGATTTGTGTCTTAAGCCTCGTTAGTTGTTAACCGATCCTGCCTCGTCCCGCTCATTACTGGAATAAATAATTTAACTGCACGCTTTTATAGATCATTATATTCATGAAACGTTAAACGAATGTTTCAGCAACATAGAAGTTTCATTTTTGAATTGACCATATACTTAATTTTTTTACTGCCGAGCCCGATTACATCTCCACGGTAATGTTTATTCTAACAAATAAGGTCGATAGTGGCATTAACTATCTGAGCGCTACCGTGCTTCAGAGGGAACATAAATTGTCGGTCCCGGTTGTTTCAATCGTAGGCCATGTCACGGAGGCTTGGGCTTGGGCGACCTCAAAATTCGGACCACTAACCTACTCGAATTAATAATAGTAGATCAATAATCTATACTAATATTATAAAGCTGAAGAGTTTGTTTTGTTTGTTTGTTTGTTTGTTTGTTTAAACGCGCTAATCTCAGAAACTACTGAACCGATTTGAATAATTCTTTCACTGTTAGATAGTCTATTTATCGAGGAAGGCTATAGGCTACATTTTATCCCGAAATTCCCACGGGAACGGGCACAACGCGGGTAAAACCGCGGGGCGCTGCTAGTAGTAGATAAATTTTTGATATTATCAAAATATTGTTTATCTTGACACTCACTTTGAAAGTATCTTTAAACTTTAAAATTTCGCTAGTAACTAAAATATCCATTAGATTCATTATTTCAGTAAAATCCGAGTCGGTAACCTGATCTACGAGTTATTCATTGCCCTCACTTTTATTTAAGGGAATCCAACTATACTCAAAATTCCAAACAAATAAATCGTACGCGTCACGCAGGAAGAAATAAATTATTATGGAATACTTAATTACTTACAAAGGGGATTTACATGGAGCACAGAAATTGTAAGGAAACTATGGTTATCAATACTTATTATTAATTTAATTTATTTGGACAGAAAAAAATATGACGTCAAATGCATCGTAAGTAGAAATTTATTGAGATAAATTACGTTAGTTAAATTAAATGACGCCAATTATTTAAGTGTAGATTTAATGAGAGTCACTGAGTGCAGTTAATGTCTTAATGAAAAATGCATTGCGGAAATGTTAAAACAAATACCAAGAAGAAAAAGTATATCAGAGAATTTTATTTGAAGGTAAATTACCAAATTACCAATCCGTCAATCTAAAAAAAATCAGGGCAAACACAAATCGCTGTGTACCAAACACTTAATAAGTGGTAACACTTAAAAATACTTTCACAATCAGAAACAAATGAGCGATCATGGCGCCTAAAATATTCCTCAACAAAATAATATTAGAGTGTCTCCAAATCTTGACATTAGGAGTTATGAGTGTGGGGCGGGAAGCGCCGACCTGAGTGACGTGTAAATAAAACCCTGAGCCACACACTACGGGCATGTTATGAATACCACCTGCTAACTTAATGAGGACTTGAGAAAATGAATAAAGATTAATTTTGGAAATGGAATGATGGAAATAGACTAGTGGACCTGCGCAGTCTAAACATACCTATAGCTCTTATAAAGAATCTGTGAGTGTGTTTGCTTTAGTAGTGATTGGTCAAACAGACGTATTGTACTTACACATCACATTTCAATCAACTATGTGTTCGATATAATGTAAAGGCACTTTTTATATAAAAAAAATAAAAATAAGTATGAAAACAAATCGACTAACCATCCTCTTTATCGTCGGGATCTTCAACTTCCAAATTAACCAACTAAAACCGAATTAAAATTCAGAATACAAAGGAAAATAAATAACAATCACCCGTAAAGGATTCTGTAACAAATATTTGGAACAGTTTCCTGAACTAATTGGTTCAATTTATCCGGAATAGATGCTCGTTGGTGCAGGGGCTCACGGAGTCACACGCATTCCGGGAATAACCCGCGGTTGTGATTTGTATCGAGCGTAGGATCTTTGTCACCTCTCTGCACTTCATATAGCTTCTGTAAGGGGTTCAAAATCATAAGGAATCTGAACTTTATTAGGTACTAGCAGCGCCCCGCGGTTTTACCCGCGTTGTGCCCGTTCCCGTGGGAATTTCGGGATAAAATGTAGCCTATAGCCTTCCTCGATAAATAGACTATCTAACAGTGAAAGAATTATTCAAATCGGTTCAGTAGTTTCTGAGATTAGCGAGTTTAAACAAACAAACAAACAAACAAACAAAACAAACTCTTCAGCTTTATACTCGTAATATTAGTATAGATTTTACATTAGCGGCAAACGACGGCATCGCGTCAATCCAAAATGCACTTTTACTATGCTACTAAGAGCAAGTTGCTTCAGCTTACGATCACGTACCAGTAAACGTTAACACAAAATGTCAGTCTCAAGAGACGTAAGAAAATGATGAATTCTACTGGCTGTCCCAATAACTTTAAGATACTGTCATTTAAGTTATGAACCATCGCTTTGTATTTAACAAAATATTGAACAGTGTAGGTAATCGCGAACTTTTTAACGATCTCATGCTACGATAACCAACTGTTTAAAACCTACTCTAAGATGTGTATCTATATTTAGGAATTTCAAGATGAAAAGTACTAAAACTGTGTAACTTTGTAGTTTCCCAGTTTCTAACTTCTGTGCCAATTTTCAGTATTAACCGAGTAATATGAAGAAGCATAATAATTTAACATTTAATTGTAAACCAAACACGACTATGAACATGTGTTTACTATTTCGTAACTATGTCGGAGTGATTGGGAACAAAACGTTAATAAGACAACAACTCATTATACAAATATTAATTTAGAAATTAAAATCATCTCACTTGTTTATATTACTTTCCAAATATAAGTAAACAGCAGCGCCCCGCGGTTTTACCCTCGTTGTTCCCGTTTCCGCAGAAACTTCATAAAAAATTACCCCGCGGTTTCACCCGCAGCGCCCCCGGTCCCGTGGGAATTTTGAGATTTTTATTCCTTATTTTTCTTATATAAAAACCTTGTCCTGACAATAAGGAACACATTAAAAAAAGAATCATACAATTTGGTGCAGTCGTTCTGAAGTTATGCGCGTACATATGTTTCGGCGATATTTATATAGATTAAAATATTATAGCCTATAACCTTCCCGTTGACTATAAAAGATACGAACGATACAAATAACGGAACTAATAATTGCTTTTCTTTCTTTTTTCAGGGTGGTCAACCGTACTCGAGCCAAACAGTTCAGTTCTGGTGTTCAGTTTTGTATATGTTTTTTTCTCATTAACACTTCCTAACAGCAAAATATTATTATTTCCCAAATAAAGAGACCAAAACAACTTCAACTCATTTCTGAAGCTAAGAAAAATGTATCCCAACCGTTTATGTAGAGACAGGAAATGGTATCGACACTTCAAAGGTCCGTCCACGCGGCCAGCCGCTAAACAAATACGTTTTAAATTAAAATACGCGTAAACACTCCACTGTTCTTAGAATGGACGTAACAAGGAACTACAACATGTTGTCAATATTATAAAAGGATTTTGGACTAAAATACTGTATGTGCTCGTAGCTTAGTAGCTCCTTGAGGTAGCTCGAATGTACGAAACGATATTGTTGTATATAATCAAAGAAGTTATACAAATAACTAGTATAACGTCTTCGTTAGTAACAGAGTATTTCATAATAACTTAAGCCGAAAGTCTTCACGAATAGTTCCTCGGGTAACCGCTAGAGGCGCTGTAAAGTTCCTCAAACAAATTATTTGTATGATTTTAAGAGTACTTCATGTAGAGCTACTACGAGTATATTTTTTTGAACCTCCTCGGAACAGCGATGTACTTCTTTTTTCTTCTCTATTTCGTGTGTAACTATAGTTACTACCAAAACCGCCGTTATCGAATAGTTTGCATATTACAATAGACTCTATTTCAGTCGTACGTCCGAGTACGTCCCTGTGCAAGCCGTTTATTTTGCTTTCTGAATTATATCGCCGTCGGCCGAAGACGCACGTTTGAAACATATCAATACAAAATTATTAATCCCTCCGCTATAATGTAGCGTTTCATACGAAATACAATGAAAATAAACATTTTTTATTACTTTTAGATCAAATGAGGTCATATTTTAATGTTTTAGGTCTGGTATAGTGTAAATATACAGAGTACAATATTTACATCCGTTTGATTTGAGATTTTTACAATTAATTGATAGATCTCAATCTGAGTCTCTTATTGTCAGTTTATCACTCTTTTCTGACGCAGGAATCTTCATATAAGTAACAGTATTAGCCTGTATCTATCCACTGCTGGGTAAAAGCATCTCACAGAAGAATCTTCATAAACATGGTACACCTTAACTCATTTTAAAGGCATTCCATCTCACAGAAGAATCTCCATAGTGGTAAAATCAGTTGCGGGGTATCTACTATGGTAGGTACCCCGCAACTGATTTCAAAAGTATGTTACCAAATCCATACTAATCAGGCGGAAGCATTAACCAATTAGAAATTTTAACACCCTCCAGTATCATTCATAACGATTATGAATATCGTTTGTTTACGTTGATATGAAGCCGCGTCCCGCCCGCGGGCCGCCGGCTGGCTGCGCCATCACCACGACAGATCATGAATTATACCCAAAATGTTTGTTTTCTTTATAAGCGCTCGTAATCCGGCCGATATTATTTTTTGTTTCAATTTTTTCCATCACTTTAAATAGATTGTTTGTTTTATAAAGCGTGAGAAATCGAAAGGGCGCGTCAGGAGTGAGTTATGCCGATTATATCTGTAGAGGTGGTCTCCGTCATTCATAAGTGGGCTGTGAGCTGTTTGTAAGTGACATTATTGAGTGAAGTGCGCTTTCTAAAGAGAATTAGGTACTTGAATAGTAGGTTACATGAATTTCAATCATTAACTACTTCATATTTGCCATTTTACTGAAGGTATTGTAAGCTGCATTCTGTTCAGTTTTTAAGTACTTGCAACTTAACAGTTTTACCAGAAATCTGTTAAGTATTTTAAATAAATATAAATGTTTCAGTTGACTTTTATTTTTAGCAAGAAACGTTCGAATACTCGTAGAAAATAAATCTAAGTTAACGACAGCACCTTTACAAATGGGTTGTAAAACAAATCTCCTGATAAGATACCGTCACGTGGCGACGAGTCTGCAATGTGTTACAGCTTTTCAAAGCCCGTTTTTTGGACATAGAATTATTTAACATTTTACAAAAAAGTTTGGCGTGTGCAGGAAACCCGTTACTTATTTAACTACTTATCATCAAAATCGTTTCTTTTCAATAACTACTACAATTATTCAATAATCTAGTAGCGTTCCGCGGATTTACCCGCGTTGTGCCTGTTCCCGTGGGAATTTCGGGAAAAAAACTTGAATGTAGCTTTCATTAAAAATTGAATTATTCAAATCGGATTAGCGCGTTCAAACAAACAAAATATTGAATTCTATATGCTTTACTAGCAGCGCCCGCGGTTTTACCCGCGTTGTGCCCGTTCCCGTGGGAATTTCGGGAATTTTTTTACATAAAAACCTTCCTCTTGAATCACTCCACCTATTACAAAAAACCGCACCAAAATCCGTTGCGTAATTTTAAAGATTTAAGCATACAGACAAACAGACAAACAAACAGACAAAAATAGCGACTTTGTTTTATTCTATGTAGTGATTATACTCGATAAATTGAAGTTCTGCTGATGTGTCATCTAGCATGGTGGGCTATGACTCGGCAAAAATAAACAATTTGTAACTCGAGATGGAATATTACACTGCATTTGTTTTTGCAAATGTTTTTCTGATGTATCCGCATAATTATATCATTTTAGTTATTTTTAATGTTACTTTCATAATATCTTGTATTATTACTAGCAGCGCCCCGCGGTTTTACCTGCGACGATCCCGTTCCGAGGAGTTCCGTGATGAAAAACAACGAAACAAAAACACAAAGGATAAAAAAATCTCTTCAGCTTTACTATATTAGTACTAGCTGCGCCCCGCGGTTTCACTCGCGTTGTAATTTCGGGATGAAAAATAGATGTTGTCCGATTCTCAGACCTACCCAATATGCACACAAAATTTCATGAGAATCGGTCGAGCCGTTTCAGAGGAGTTCAACCACGGTACCCGTTCCCGCGAGAATTTCGGGATGAAAAATAGACGTTGTCTGATTCTCAGGCCTACCCGATATGTACACAAAATTTCATGAGAATCGGTCGAGCCGTTTCAGAGGAGTTCAATTACGCACCCCTTAACACGAGAATTTTATATATTAGATAGATTAAAGATAGTGATTTTCATTCCAAATATTAAACTGCAACTTTAATGCTTTTTTATTGTCAATATAGCGTACATTAAAGTGTTTATCGATCCATCTATATAATCTACAGTAAACTGCTCAGTTCCAGGAATACTCAGGAGGGTGCCCTTTACAATGCGTTTGCGCATTTATCAATAAACACATGTTGTGCATAAAATAAGCTGAAGTGTGTCGAGAGCTAACTTAAAAACACGAAGCAAAAAATATTGCAGCGTTAACGGTAAAAACATGATTTAGTTTCAAAAAGATCATGATTTAGGTAAACATTAACAATTCAACTATAACATTATTGAACGAAAATACCAATTTATTAGATGAAAAGTATAAATAATAGAGTATGTAGAGACTACTTTTTAACCGTTTTCAAAGAAGGTAGGAGATGATCAATCCTTCGGAAACTTTTTATCCTGATATATTCACGGGGACGAGGGGGTACGTTATGTATGGACCTGTCGGGAACAGCTTGTATTCATATAATGTATGTGTGGCAGTGCAGATATCTCAGTGAAGATCTGCAGGAGATTCAAAAAGGTGGATTAGGCTAAGTGTTTGCCTAATGCCTGATGGATTTGGAGATCTCAAGCCTTGGATGCCTCTACTTTAACTCTAACTCAACTAACGACACAGTTAATTCGTGCTGTAAAAGAGTTAAATTTCCGTTGGTAAAGTGTTTGCCTTCTGTGATTACGGATCGAAACATCAATTAAACTCCAAGTGCACCCGTGCTGTTAGTTTCAACTGAAAATCTGTAATTTTTTATGTGAAATCATCAATTTAAAGCGCTTTCGAACCGTTTCAGTGTGGTCGGTATGTGCGGTCCCATTCCTGCGCGTCGCCGTGTGACGTTCATTCATCTGTCTCTCGTCGCGAGAGGCTGCGCGCGCGCATCGTCGCGCCAACCTGACGACTGACAACTGGCGATTAGCTTTTGTGATTTTTTTAACCTAACAAATGTTGGAATGGCAGTTCCGTAATATTTGTTTGTTTGTAACCACATTAATATTCGATTAGCGCGATTGAGAACGGTTTTCTGGACTTTGAAAACAATATGTTTCATTCTGAAATATTAAAAATATTTATTTTGTTATCGCGGAATAATAAATTGATAAAGGAGCATGCACAAGAAGTATTGATGAAGGAATGTAATTTCAATATTAGGATGCAACATAAGTATTCAATTTTTTATTCAAATTTTATTCTATTACCGAATGTGAAACGAACGTTGGGATATTACGAACATTGAACAAACGGGAAGTCCGTATAAGTGAAGTAGGCTCGCTGTTGATTTTCTCACGGAAATATGTCATCGCGACATGACGTTTGTAAAACCAAGTCATTTTTAATTCATTTATTTTTACGTATTTGTACAGTGATCTAGAGCTACCATTCGTTCGCTAAGTGTACGAATTCATTCAGAGGAAATAATGATTCTATTCGACACTGAGGTGAAGCAGCGTCAGTTGCTAGGTCCCAAGTGACCAATCGTTGGTATATAGTGATTCCATGAAAATGATAAACACTTACTTTGTCATATTCTATTTGAAAATTCATATTGACATGTTAGCACGTATGATCATGGACCAATGGTCCACGGTGTTATAGAAGTTTAAGTATGGCAAGGGTCTAAAAAGGTAAGCTTAAAATCTAAGGCAAAATTAACTTCTAGTGTGTCTGCTTTGTAATAATATGAACTTACATTTGTAATAATATGTATTACATAAACTTTAATCTATTTCATATTCAAAATCAAAAGTCCACTTCGAGAGCTTTAAGACGGCACAAGCCGTCATAAAGATTGATGAGTCCGCAGGGGTGGGCAACATTTTTTGTAGTAATTAGTCGGACATAAAAACCGAAACACTCGACTGGTTACATAGTTGTGTCGATCTTCAAGAGAACTACTAATTACCTATTTGTTTCAAATAATGACTCCGTGCCAGCTCCTGGCGTCCTCACTAGGATTTTCAGTGAGTGTAAGAATCAAGAAAACAAGATGTGCAGTTTACACGAATATTGTTAGAAGTAAGTGAAGTAAGTTCGATTAGGTTAGTGGCCAACCAACCAAGTGTGTCGGAGTGTTTCGACCGCCTAATGGCGTATCACTCCACCATTATTATTACGTACCTTACCTATGAGATTGGTTTAACAAAAGAAGCCCATCACAATTGTAGTAACAACAGCACTTAGTATATAGAGATCGAGCCTAGCGTTTCATTCAAAAGTAGAAGAAGAAGTACGAAGTATACAAGTATATATCTATTGGATTAGAGTAGAGTAGATTCACTTGACAGTTATAGATAAGTATTTAAGTAATCTAGCGTCACCACAGGAATTGAATCCATCATCTTATTCAGAATTTGATAATTTTAAGAATTGGTACTTAAGCAATTGAATGTAGTATCAGCTTACTTCACAATATGTAGATCTGCGGCCAACATGATAGAACATTGAGGAATTCACACTTTCACTTCACGCCTTTTATAGATCCGGTGGTCCCTGGCCCTCGACCTGAAGGTCGCGAGAGGCCGCGCGGCGTCCTCGACGTGCCCTAGAGGCCGCCTCCTCAGTGTGAAGGTACAGACGAGATTAGAGCGGCCAGACGCAGCCGAGGAGCTAGCCAAGCGGTCTGTCATCAGGGCAGTATAATTACGAGTAGTAGCATAACTAGATGAATGACTGACCGTCCACATGCCGCTGGTGGTGCCACTCGCCCCGCCACTCCTGTCCCTCCATCACATGTCCTCACTTGGTGCCGATTATTTTTTCAACGCGACACAATAAATCAGTTTTCTGGTACGTTAATCAAGAGCGGCGCGGGCGCACTCGGCGCGAGAGAAGCGCTTCTGTCGTCGGGAGACATCGGCGCGCGCGCGCCGCCCCTCCGCCCACCGCCCAATCGCGGCTGCTTTAAGAATAACCCTTATTTATTTTGAATGTGAATTATGTACTGCACTGTTTGTTGGTTCGCGCTACCTGGCCTCGTGCCGTGGGCAGATCAATGTCCACGATGAAATACATTTTGATTTCGGACTTTCTTTGTTTTGATCGCGCTCTCCCACAACGTTGCTGTGTTTTATGGTTTCATAAATACTGTAATAACGTATTTATTTAACAGATGCGTAGGTAGGAACTACGAGGAGAGATGAAGGTTGTTAAGAACAACATCATTATGATAAACCATGAAAAATAGATAATTTAAGGTGGGTGCCAATCTCAGCATTAGGTAGGTATTATGAAAAAGCTCCAGACAAACGCTCAATTCCCTAACTCTAAACTAAAAGGCACGAAGACGACCCTGTTTATGTTGTAAGCACCTCCTTACCTATCAGCTAAATATAAACCTTCCAACGTTCAAAATACACGTTACCTACCTACTTATAGAAAAACTCCTCTTTATCTTACAAAACCTCACATTTAGATTTATTCATGTTAATTTATGTTACTCCAAACAAACAAGTCAGTTCATTGGTTGCTACTCATCAATGTGCTGTGGTACTGAGAGATAGCTGGAGTCGAGTCGATTTATTTGTTCATATTTATCTGTCGTCGTGGCATCATTCGCGGCGAGTTGCTCAAGCCGCAGTCTAAACAAACCGATGCTTGCACTGAATCACTAGAACCTAACTACTGAGAGTCTACACACTGACTTACACTGAATTATGTGCCTACGCAAGCAATGCTGGGAATCGATAATTGATTAAGACTGGTCCCAATAACCTATTGAAGATTATTTATTTAAGACTTTTTTACAGAACTTGATCAGCTAAATTAGACAGCCGTCTTAGATGCGTTATTGTGGGCGGCCGGACACCTTAGATGAGCATAGTGATTGTAGTGATTGTATTAATAAGAAAAAACGATGCGTTGTATAATAAGTATGTGGGTCTAGACTTTAATAAGAACTTATTTTTTTTAACCAGAACGTAAAATAAGATTTATTTTGCTGTATTAATTCCTCTATCATCTTTGTAACTTTATAATAAAGAAAGACGACCTCGCCGAGTGATGCCGCCGCGAACACATTAAAATAATATTTCACTGCATTTTATATCATTATCTACAATTTATTCATCTCAAAATATTCTCCGAACATATCTGTCCTGAAATCCGAGATCGTTTTCAGAGGTAGGCGTGAGATGAGCTATCGCTTCATCTCTTTCTCTCGTCGAAAATAGCACGGGAGTGAAAAGGACGGGTGTAGAAAGGCGGAGTTTCACTCAACGATCTGCCCACGCGCATAGTTCGGAGAAATGATTTGAAGAAAAATAAAACAAACATTCTAAGTATTTGTATGCAGTACTAACTATCGATTAGGTAGTTAGATGTTTGTTATTCAGAATTCTTGGGTAATTTTATACATAAACATACTTGTCTCTATAGGAAAAATAATTTGATATCAAAAGTATTTTCTTTAGCGTTTTTGGTAATGAAAGTTGTCGGAGAAGTGGGCAGCTGGACAGCGTTACCACTTCACTTACGTCTATGCCTTATACTTCGGTAAATAACTTCATTTAAAGAAATATTTTTGCGGTTGCCTTGATCTATATAAGCTGTACACTGTACGGTGCACGAAAAATCTTGGTATTAGCTGAATATTCACAACAAGCCCTTCAGAGCTTATTCATGTATTCGGTGGCCGGACCGAAAAAGCGCCGCGCCGGCCGTGCCGAGTGGCAGCAGATTTTGTATGAGGTATTCTAACATTCATACTTTCAACCTCAGCTTTCAACATACCAATATAACATTTCTCGGCGACTGATCCATACATCTACCTCCACCCTCCACGCATACAATGATTACAATTTTATGACTTCTGACTGAACTGTGCATGCTCCAAAGTATTAACTTAATTCGAAAGTTGCAGTACTTGTTGTTTAGTGACGCACTAATATAATTTTGACTATAATTAAAATAGTCAGATCAAAAACACTAATAGGTTTTTATAAGAATCTATCTAGGTACTCATGCTTAGGTGTGAGGTAGTCTCACAACTACAAGAAGAATAACAATGTAATTGATCAACTCAAAGTGTATTCAATATGTTTGATGTTGCTCAAAGTGTTCTAATTTATAGAACAGTTTCACTAGAAGAAAGAAGAACAGTTTACGATCTACAGAGAACACTCGCTACTGTGTTTAGAAAACGACAATAGGGTGACCATAATAAAAATATCTTATTTTTAAAATGAGAATTATTTCTAAATAGACAAAGATATTCAATTCATCTTTTTTGCTATTTTGGCGTGGTTGAATAAACTTAAACATAAACAGATCAATATTTTGAGGTACCATTTCAACGCCTCGACAGTATAATGGTATGTGCTTCCGTCTGCCATGTCGGGGTCCCGGGTTCGATTCCCGGGTCGGGCGTAAGCTCGGGTTTGAGATCACCAACCCACATTAGGCAAGCGTGGTGATTACGCCTAACTAACCTCACTGTACTGACACCTTCAGTGAGTAGACAGCCAACTTGGCTGATACCTTTTTGCATTTATCATTTTTAAGTAAGTATGTATTACTATTTAATGATTTTAATAATTCACAAAAGATTATTATTTAGTGATATACCTACAATTGCCACAATTGGGCTTTTGAAAAAAAAAATTTAAGCTATTGCATAGCTTCTATCGCGGGCCTTGAGCGCGGGGACCGAATCCAGAAATTCCGTAATGAAAAAACCTCACGTGAAAAAACCTCACGCTCCCCACTAACGCCATCTAGTGATACAAAAAATAACTATGCAATACCTTTACCACGGCAGTCCCCGAGTGCCACACGTCTTTTTTTGTGATAAATGGAAAGATTATATATTAGTTTTATAACAAAACTATATTTTTTTTCTTTTTTTTTCGCAATAATTCAAAAGTTATTTCAAAATAAAAATTAATTTATTATAATTAATATAATTAAACCGAAGACACTCCGACAACTCCCGAACAAACCCGAGCGCGTGTGACGTCATAATGTTAGTTAATGTTAATGAAAAGAGGTTCGGTTACATCGCAAACTTTTTATATGTTTATGAAAAGAGGTTCGGTTACATCGCAAACTTTTGGAGGGAAAAGAGAATAAAAGGGCGGGAATCTTGATTGTAAACGCTGTACGTACTTATGGTTAAATAGCTATAACATTATGACGTCAACACTACGGTGACCAATCTTGGCGCGTTTATAGTCACGTGATTTTTATTTAAATTTCATCAATTTTTAATTGTTTATAATTAATTGAAAAAATATTTTTTTTAAGTTTTTTGCATTAAATATCAATATTATTAATAATAAAGTTTTAAAATACATTAAAAAAATCATTTTTTTTTTCAAAAGCCCAATTTTATGTTTAATCTTACTATTGTCGGAACATATTAAGTAACTTCGTATAGGTTAGTAGTGCGTCGGAGTTTTTAATTAAGACCTTAAGCAATTTGATATGTTCCTTATCACTTTCTCTTTTTCGTGTCACACTGTTTGTCTGTCTGTATGCTTAAATCTTTAAAATTACGCAACGGATTTTGATGCGGTTTTTTGTAATAGGTAGAGTGATTCAAGAGGAAGGTTTTTATGTAAAAAAATTCCCGAAATTCCCACGGGAACGGGCACAACGCGGGTAAAACCGCGGGGCGCTGCTAGTGTTCCTATAAAACTTCTTTTTAACTCCCGACGTTAATCGAGGGGTGATTGAGTTGTGTGTACTTAATTGTAGCTATCTGTATCGGGGTACTGCAGGTTACGATTTATAGCTTCTAATAGAAACTAGTCTACCGATTGTGATATTTTTTTGTTATTGTTCAACAAAATCTATTTATTAAATCCGAATAGGTTAGTGTCCAACCCTGGTGTCGGAGGTTTTAGACCGCCTAAAGGCCTCCGACATGGACTAACCCTTTACCCTACGATTTCAGGTTGAAAATGAAGATCTAACTCTTAACAGATCTTATTTTTATAAAATAAATCTCGTCATTTTAATAAACTGATGGTCACCGCCGCAGCGGTATGATCGCTGCGAGTATCCGGCGCGGGCGCAGCGAGTGGCGACAGACAAATGCGCAGGAAGGGCGTCGTTACCGCTGTCGTCGCCCGCACTAACGCGCCGCGGAAAAGTATTACTTTTACTATTTTAACTTTGTTTGTCTCCTTTACACTTTTTAGAGAATTTCTTACATTTGCTGTGCAGTCTCTTTATTGCGTGTTAACTGGTTCGTGCTGTCTGTGTCTTATAGCTCCCTATCGTTATGTCAGGTTAGGTTAGATAAAATAATAGACCCTCATGTTGGCACCTATTAATAAATACGAAAATAAACAGTATCTCGTAGGTAAAGGTGATGATATGGCGACTGACGACGGACAAGACATGATGGCATCCAATTTATTCCTAGTATTATAGCTAACATACTCCTTATTTAGATAGTTTTCACAAGGGGTAACAAACCTAAAAATATTAAGACCGATCAACATTTCGCCTAGGTCAGACAATTGAGACTTTAGACTTGCAGACCTAGTTTTGGAAAGACGATGAGTCGTCATAATGGCGATATTTTACGAATTTGGTACCTCTTGAAGGTCCCACACTCTCTCACCAAGTACGCAATTCTCTTTCTTTTATCATCTCGAAATATTTGACCGATATATTTCCTAGGCCAAGGTGATTTAATATTTTTATCGTTCGCAGAATATAGTTTGTCGTAAAACTATCAACGGCTTTCAGGTGAATGGCCTGAAGTGAAGTCGAGTCGCAAGATGGTGCGCATATATCCGTCATCGGCGGGCTTGATGCGCGCCAAAATAAGATTATCGGAAATTTGACACAGACGGCCCGTTCGAGTTTACGATCGAAACTAGACGGGGTTTAGAGCCCGGCGCTGACGTATGTAAGTGCCCACTATTTCTGGATGAATCGTTTCAATGGGTTACATACATTTTGCCTTTTGGTCGGATCGAGGTTGGCTCAGTCAAAGCATCTTTATTGCTTAATTTATGTCTACCACTAGGTAGGTATTAATATAAGTACCTACCAAGTTTTAATACTTATTATTAGAACGGATGCTCCTACTACTTTTAATCTAATAGATACTAATCTAATTTATTACCAAGTTCATTTAATTATGTAAAACATGACAATTGATGTGCATAATGAAATAATGATAGGTATACTTAACTTGACTTTTACCTAGATTCATAATATTCATGCTATAACATAGCTAAAAAATATGCATATAGCATGAATATTATGTAATAAAATGTTTTTATGAGTTAAGTAAATAAAACAAATATGTTTTTATTTATTAATTATGCTTATATTTTAATATTAATTAATAATTATTATACGAACGCACACGGAGTAATGCAGAATAAATGTTGAATAAACACATTATGGAGTTATAATTAGTACATCCTACTAATATTATAAATGCGAAAGTTTGTATGTATGGATGTATGGATGTATGGATGTATGGATGTTTGTTACTCTTTCACGCAAAAACTACTGAACGGATTTGGATGAAACTCTACAGTAATGTAGGTTATACATCAGAATAACACATGGGATATATTTTATCCCGAAATTCCCGCGGGAACGGGAACAAAGCGGGTAACACCGCGGGGCGCGGCTATAGACTATATAATAATAGCTGCGCCCCGCGGTTTAACCCGCTTTGTACCCGTTCCCGCGGGAATTTCGGGATAAAAATAGATGTTGGCCGATTCTCAGGCCTAACCGATATGTACACAAAATTTCATAAGAATCGGTCGAGCCGTTTCAGATGAGTTCAATTACGCACCCCGTGACACGAGAATAATATTAGATCCTACTACTATTATAAAGGCGAAAGTTTGTAAGTATGGATGTATGGATGTTTGTTACTCTTTCACGTAAAAACTACTGAATGGATTTGAATGAAACTTTACCACAATATAGCTTATACATCAGAATAACACATAGGCTATAGCTTATACATCAGAATAACACATAGGCTATAGCTTATACATCAGAATAACACATAGGCTACAATTTTTGAAGTTTCTAATGTGAGGTCGTAAAAAACACATTTTTTGCGCTTACATTGCAAAGGCTTATTTACGAAGCGATTTTAAGCAATACAGTATTAATCCTTATCCAATTAAGTATCTTAAATACATTGTGCATTTAATAAAGATCAATATGGCTTTTTACAGCATGTAAATTAAATAAATATTTTCGAAGATATCACAGATTTAAAATGCAGAGTCATAGCAATTTCGGCGATAAATACCGTTTCGGTGATAAATACCGGCAGCGGTGCCAGGCGAACGGGGCGTGGGGGGAGCGGGGTAGGTGCGGTGGGGAAGAAGTGGCTCATCGCTGAGTGCGCGACCCGAACGCGGGCAGACGCGTGAGGGCAGACGTCGTTGACGGTTGTGTCCGTTTTGCGAATTTTCAAGGCACTAGCGATTTGATAAAAACGTATGATCGCCTACTTTAAGTAATATAGGCCTAAGGTTAGTTATTGCCAGGTTTCTTTTTGGTTAGGAGTTACACGTACAAAAAGATACTTCATTTTTACGAATTACTTCATTGATAATTCAATTACTATATAGATAGGTTACTTACAGTTAATTATAACAAATTATATAAATAGGTTAATTATAACGAATTACTTCATTTATAATTCAATTACTATATAGATAGGTTACTTACCGTTAATTATAACAAATATAAATAGGTTAATTATAACGAATTACTTCATTGATAATTGAATTACTATATAGATAGGTTAATTAAATAGGCAAGGATTGCATTAAAGTACAATCATAACAATAACTACCGTACTGTATTTTTTGGAAGTATAGAAACAACACGTACTTAAGAATTATGCCGCGAAAGCGTAAGTCTAATCTTTCCCAAAGCTCTAATAAAGCTCGAACTATGAAAGTAGCTAGACTTAACGAGACGTTTCCACAAGCCGAACTGCGAAGGCTTAAACAAGCAGAGCGTGAGGCAGCTCAAAGAGCTGCTGAGACACCAGAGCAGTCCCAAGATAGACGTCGACAGCATGCTGAGTATCTAGCATCTCAACGGGCTGCGGAGACACCCGAACAGTCTCAAGCTCGACGTCAACAGAACGCTGAATATCTGGCATCTCAACGGGCTTCTGAGACACCCGAACAGTCCCAGGATCGACGTCGACAGCATGCTGAGTATCTAGCATCTCAACGGGCTGCGGAGACACCCGAACAGTCTCAAGCTCGACGTCAACAGAACGCTGAATATCTGGCATCTCAACGGGCTTCTGAGACACCCGAACAGTCCTATAGACCTATGATTAGGGCTCTGCAGTGCTTAGTTACCGTATTTCTTACTTATTACTAGACTAGACTAGACGGGACGAACCTGAAGTCCACGCGAACGAAGTCGCGGGCAAAAGCTAGTTATTATATAACTCAACGAAAACACAGGAACTTACATCAGTAAAACTTTGAACTTATTACAATTTTATATTAGTAACATTTTGTCTGTTGTCTGTTGGATCTTATCTTATTTGGTCTTAGCAGTTAAGAACGAATACGAAGTACCTATAAATAAAGTAACGCCTTCCATGGGAGGCCATGCTTCGAAGGCCAATAGAAAATTGTACCTAATTAAAGACATGTGATGACAAATTCCTTGTTACCCATCATCAAATCCAGCAAAATTAAGCGCCGCCATAGCCACAAAATGTGGGACTCAGTTGTAAAAACATTTTGATGTTGAGGTCTCCAGCAAACATTTTGAGAACATAAAAACATTTTGAGTTGTTAGCCATTGCCCTCGACGATAAAAATGTAATACACGATCTCTACAAAAATATTATTTTCCAGCACAAGCAAAATTAAGTTTTGTATTTCTGTAATTCCATTTCTTAACACTCCAGCTACTAATGCTCCAAATCTGTTTAAATCGCTATCCTAGCGCCATCTATAATTGTTCTGAAAGTTTCAACATCATTATAGCGCCATCTATTGATGGGGCGCAATACTATTATATTTCGTTATTAATAAGTTTAGCTACTCAACAACAGATGGCGATACTAAGTCGTCAGTCACTACGTCAGTCACGTCAAACAAAAACTGATGGTCGGAGTAAGCTTTACACCAGAAACAATTTTAGTCTATGGTCATTGTTCACGGTTCAGTTCTCCAAATCCTTTTTTTATTTAAAGCATAAATATTGGCTGTCTCTTTTACGCCAATATTATTTGTGCTTTAAAAGAAAAGAAAAAATGTTTTCATGCGTACCGTAAATTATTGTCAAACCAATGCCTACATTATAAACAAACATCACTCAAATTCGAAATTGAAATTCGTTGCTTGCTTGTTGCTTTTGAAATACGTTGTGTGTGTGAAGTAATTTTGTTTTAGAAGTTTCGTTTAACAAATCGTTTTTCTTGCCCATCTCAATCTATTTGAAAATCTTCTTAGTTATTGTAAGATCCTAACTTCCAGTGTATTTACAAAACCGGGGGTATTTATATGTGTGAACCGTCTGAAAGTGCATAACGGTAAAGGACGGTTATCCTCACAAACTTCCCTCGTTTTGAGTTAAAAAATCTATCAAAATTCCCCTCTACAAAATGGATGATTTTCTCAAAATTGAGAAAATTGGTGAAGGTACTTATGGTGTAGTTTATAAAGGAAAAAATAAAATAACTGGTCAGTTCGTTGCCATGAAGAAAATCCGCTTGGAATCTGAAGACGAAGGGATTCCATCGACTGCTATAAGGTATGCCATCACTAATAGACACGAATAAGGACCCTTTCTTATTGCTTTTGTTCACTACTTAAGGAAAATCAACCTTTGAATGCACATTCGGTTCTAACCTTACACTAACTTTTTCTCTTAGACATGATACCTATTATCAAAATATTTAGAATTGTGTAATTTACTTAATTTTCCATTTGTAGAGAAATATCTCTGTTAAAAGAGCTGAACCATCCAAATATAGTGAAATTGGAAGATGTCCTGATGGAAGAGTCTCGGCTATATCTTATATTTGAGTTCTTGTCCATGGATTTGAAAAAATATATGGACTCACTTGGATCGGGCAAAGTAAGTGTAATCAATTATCTATACTTCTCTGATAATATTATAAAGAGGTAAAATTTATAAGTTTGTTTGTTTGTACATATATTCGAGCTAATCTCGGGAATTGCCAGTCCGATTTACATGATAATTTTTGTACTAGACAGCCACAATCTACGGAATGGATATAGGCTATTTTTAATCACGAAATTCCGACGGGAACGATCTTAACAGGGGTAAAACCGCGGGACACTGTTAGTATATTTATAAGTCTATTATTCTAAGAAGAAAAAGCCTATGAAAAACAAACCAAGACAATCAATCTGATAATCTCTAACATGGTTACACTTTGCAGGAAGCTGACTATGTAGGTATGTCAACTTTACAGAGGTCATGTAATTAAAAAAGATTTTACCCTATTAAGGTGTTATAGTCTATCAGTACAATAACAAAATTTGCACTATAACATTCTTGATATCATTTTCCATTCCATTTTAATTTATTAAAATTTTTATGATAATATCTAACTATACCGACACCTTACCACTTACAACTATCTACTTCTATGTGCTTTTATCCTAATATGAAACACCTTCCAGTTCATGGACCCAGCTGTGGTGAAGAGCTATCTGTACCAGATCAACAATGCAATCCTCTACTGTCACCAACGCCGCATCCTGCACCGAGATCTCAAGCCACAGAACCTGCTTATTGACAAGACTGGTATTATAAAGGTATGTTGCAATATCTACCATATTTATTTCAATAGTTTGAATTAATCATCAATGCAAATTTTCAGACATGGCTTTGCTTTTCTGGGGTTTGAGATTACCAACCAAAGTAGATGAGCATAGAGATTATGCCCAATTTTCTTTTATTTTCTTTTACTTTTATTTTCAGTGAAATCATGAGCTACTTTTTATTTTTATATCCCAATTTTGGATTCCTAACAAAATCAAATGTTTTATTTGTCATAATTGTAGGTAGCTGATTTTGGTCTGGGTCGTGCATTTGGTGTGCCTGTCCGAGTGTACACACACGAGGTGGTCACACTCTGGTACAGAGCCCCCGAAGTTCTGCTTGGCAGTCAAAGGTATGTTGCTTAAATGTTTCTTGTTGTGGGCTTTAATTGCCTCAATGATCTAATATCTTGGCTTATTTCCATATTATACATAGGAAACACACAGACTCAACATTTAAATAACATGATATCTTATACATTTATAAGTAGAACTAGGGTGGAAAAAAAGTCCCAATAGTCCTACAGTAGAACAGGTGGGAAAAAGGAATATATTGGTGCACTAATGGCCTGAATGAATTAAGATGTTACTTATTTATTCACTTGAGACAAATTATAAAAAATAATTTTGAAATCCAATAGGTCATTCTAATGAATGATTAATGTATGTTACAGGTACTCGTGCCCCATCGACATGTGGTCCGTGGGATGCATATTCTCCGAGATGTCTTCTCGCAAGCCATTGTTCCAAGGGGACTCCGAGATCGACCAGCTGTTCCGCATCTTCAGGTGAATATAACAGAAGATTTCAGAACAGTGAATTCGGAAAATAAAATTATCAAAAACTATGCTTTTGAGTTACTTTATCTGTTAGTGAAAACTACATGAATATGAAAACAGTTTATTGAGACAAACAGATGAAGATGAAGGGATAGTTTATAAAAAATATTAAATTAATTATCAACAGAATGCTGCGCACCCCGACTGAGGAGATATGGCCCGGAGTGTCCTCGCTGCCGGACTACAAACCAACATTCCCCAACTGGAACACATTCAACCTCCACAACCATGTGAGTAAAAGTTATCTTAATCTATATCTATCTATATATCTCCGAAATGGGTGGACCGATTTTGACGGGACTTACTGACAAGTAGCTAATATAATAATGGCTAATTTAAGCTGTTTTAATTTTATAAAAATTCCAAAATTCCGCGTGGGGAAAGTCGGGGCCACAGCTAGTAAATAATAAATGCCAAACACTGCTTCATGCCTCATAGAATGCCATAGTGCTTACGATGGTATAACATTAGTTCTACAGCCTCATGCGGTCGCCTTCGCCTTCATTCTAGTTTGTCGGGTGACTGTCAACATCTGATTCGTTGAGTGCAGTTGTTCACTGACTACAGTCATACACAGTATGACTAAATATATACCTCTCTATTAAAGTATCACGAAATTCTATAGAACTACGAATTATGTTCAAAACGGCTATTATGAAATTCCTCAATTTTTCTACATATTTTAATGTTATTTTTCAGGTACAAAACCTCGACGATGTTGGCATGGACTTGCTCCAAAAGATGTTGATCTACGACCCGGTGAAGCGCATCTCGGCCCGCGAGGCGCGCCTCCACCGTTACTTCCGCGACGTGAAACTCCCTCCCGGACTTACCAAGAACACAGCATACATCCGTTGTGAAAACGGTACTGAAGGAACGCAGAGTGGATAGTATTGAGTATGGTTGTGTGAATGTGGCCACCGTTTCTTAGAGAAGGTATGATGGAACATTGGGTTTACTAGCGAAAACTTGTACTTGCTAAAGTGTTTAAGTAAATGAGGAAATATGTCCAAATAATGTAGGTTTGACTTCTGCTATTACTTCTACTACTGCTGCTACTACTGCTATATTTTAATCTTAATACTATATTTGGGTATGTATCTACTCTATGTGGTTGCTCAATAAAACTCCTCAACAGCTACAAACTACCACTGAGTACATAATATATGGTTGACTTAGTAAATCCAAAGTTTCATAGTATGAAATTAGGCGATGAGCGACTTGTACTATCGGACAATTTTAAAACGATTCAATTGTAAAGCTCACATAGTGATTATCAGTTTATTAATTCCGTTGAAACAGACCAAGTAAACTTAACTATTTCATAGTAGGTACCTATGTTTCCGAATATAAAGACTTGAAGATAAGCCTCTGACGAGTAAAAAGTATGCGATATCAAGCAATGTGTGGCCTTTATATTGAGTAGTGTAAATAATGAGGCGAGTTAGTCGAATATTGTTTGTAATTTATAATGTTAGGAGTTCCATTAGTTTCACGAAGCTATCGTAAAACACTGCCTTAGTTTACTTTCATAAGTCGGGAACACATCCTTACAAAACAGATGTTATCCAAGTTTATATGTGTATTTCTCGCTTATTACATAGTCAACAGAATTCCAACAAAGTGTTATTCATCTTTCTAGAGTAAATTAACTCGGCTTAATACGAAATTAATGGAATATCCTGTCTAATTGTAGTGTTTCTTCTAGCCTTTGAAGGCGTATCATTAGGCATTGTATTATAATTAGGATGGCATGATGTCTTAGCGATATTTTTATACTTTTGTATTCCCAACGATTTGAGTCTTATTCGCTTTGTAAATAATTGTGCGTGCCAAAATTCGTATAAACGGATATAAGGACAGATACTTTGGAGTCCGAAGTCATATGCTTAGTAAAATTTGCGCATTGCGCAGGGATATTACCATATATTAAAATTTATTAGAATTGTAACTTATGTTCTCTCATTTTATTTCAACCAATAGACTCATATTTACCGAAACCTATGTTTGGTAGATACTACCATCGCTTTCTTTACATGAATAGCTAAAAGTTTATTTAATAACTAAACCATATCTTTAAAATTCATTTTAATAATGCCTTGTTTTATGTTGGCCAGGTTTAATATAATTATAACTTCTTTTGATTATAGTTCGAATTATTTCCATTCGTTTAAAACGAAATTATCAATTTATGAAGTGAAATGAATGTAAGCATCTGTCGTAATTATTGTGGTCTTAATTTAAGTATGTTTAATTTAAATATAATAATTTTTAAACAGGAATTGTGTTTTAATTTTAATAATAAGACGTAGAGTAATAAATTCCAATGTATTTATTGTATGTCTACCTAGCGTATACAATGTACAAACTATTACTATAATTATGCGAATTGAAATTATCAGGTACAAACAAAAAATAATTCAATCGTTACTATGATTATGTCGATATTTTACAACCCTTGCACATTTAATTGAGCAATAAAAGGTAGTCCTTGCCTTGCCTCATTGAACATTAGCATGTAATATGACCACTAATCATTGTTCAAGTGAACATCGAGATAATCATACTAACATTAATTTAAAATCAAAGACACCAAACAAATGTACAACATAAAAGAAATATTTATCAATACTCTAATCCTAAAATCACAATTGTACTTCTCTAATAGTAGAACTACCACTCCAGTCTAATAATAACATTAGTACGTATATCGAAGTTAACCTCCAATTAAAATGGTTGATAAATTCACGCTATCACCTGTGTTACTAGTAATTAAATGTCGTTTAGTACAATATTTATAACTGGGTTATACCAACATTCAACATAGAATGTTTAAAAATGTCTCCTGTAGCTACTTAGGCATAGTATTCAAGGAAGAATACAAGATAAGGTTACACACCAAAAAGTGCGGTTCCTTTAAAAGCCTAACTCAAATTGACCAATACTAATAAACTAAATATCTTCGATGTAGTCAAGCTTAACAGAATCAACCTTATCTTAATTCCATTCTGCCCTTATTTTTCTGATAAAAGCGGTTTTGTGCAAGATTCGGATTAAGCTTTAGCTCTGAGCTAGAACTTTAGACGTCCCTTCCTATTGCGTAAGTGATTCACTTAGATGTCTAATGCGGGTCATACACAATCAAGTTAACCGCCTAATTTCCATCGGACTTGATGCAGCGTCCAGTGAACTTGACAGTGTATGGGTGCGCATGACAAGTCTACTTACACCATCAACTTTACTGGACGCCGTTTCAAGTCCACTGCAAAATTGACGGTGAGTTGGGTCGTTTATGATCCGCATAAGGGCCTGTAACTCCAACTGATCCGGTCACTCTCAAAGCCTATGTGCTGTAATGTGAATGTTTCAGTGGTGTATGGTGTAGACGGCGGGGTGCGGCGCGGAGCCCTGGGGCTGCAGGATGATGCGGTGCGCGACGCCGCCCAGCTCCTGCTGGCTCAGCCCCGACACCACGGTGGCGGGCTGCAGCTGGGAACGACAATCAAACTAAAACACTATTACTTATATGAGGGAACAGCCAATACAACCTAGCTCTTCTACTAGCTACTTAGGACAACATTCGAATTAAACCTTAATCAAAATTAATGTATTACCTGCAAAATGTTAGGCAGCATGGTTTGACAACTGGATGTAGCAACGTGCAGCTGTTGTTGTTGGACTTGTTGCACTCCGACGGCCTGAAAAGGGTCGAATTAGTTATCATACTGTTAACTTACTACATAACTTATAATTGTTCAGTGTGTACACATCTTAAGATCATTCCCAAGCTCCATACACAGGTGCCCCCTTATTTTAGGGGTGTTTGGGTATTTGGGCATGTGTACAACATGTGTGTAATCAAGCAACATAATTCGGTACTTACATGTATCTGTATGGGTTGGTGCTGCTGCTGCGGGTGCAGCTGAATCGTCTGGACATGCAGCTGCTGCGGTTGCTGAGGAACAAACGAACCAATCACTTTCTGTACTGTATCCGCCTTATTCATAACGATATTTAACTTAAACAGTGTTTTAAAGTGTTTTGTCTCTTTCGCTCTTTGGCAAATAGCGTATGCCGGAAAGGGACAAACCATTTGATAGCTAAAGTGGTGTTAGCGTTTATGAATAAGGCCCTATGACATGTATGAAATATTGAATTGACAACAAAGCCAGGAAATGGGGCAATACTATTTTGAATTCGGTACTTTTATAATTAAAATAAACATACATGTTGATGTAAATTGTAAGTAATCTTAAGAAACAGACAAGCTGCATTCTCAATCTACATTCTAAAGTGCACAACTGTCTACATAATAAAATGTTGAGCATACTTAGAACCTTTTCATATTCAAACTTATAAAATACCTACCACCATATCAATAAAAAATCAAACTTGATAATGTGACAAAGTACTAAAGAGCTCAGTATTTTCTTGGACTCATTGTAACGACATCAAGAGACAAGTACCGTGTTAACCTGTTGTGTTTGTTGCAGCTGGAGGGACTGCACCGACGATATCACCGGGTACGTGTGCTGGCCGGGCTGTCGACAAACGTATTAGGGTTATTTATATAGAAATAGATTCAGAGAAGAGGTTTCTATGTCTATGATTATTTACATATCGTAGAAGAGGTTATGACCTCAAATATTAGACTTAAAAATTCAAAACTATACCTACCGTCCCATTAATGGACAAAGGTCTGCCTTAAAAATCACTTACGATCTCTATCTTAAAAATTACATACTTTTAGATTAATATGACGGAAATCTCTATTCAATTCGGGTTCATAAATTCATTTCATATAAGTTATCGTGTGGGGAAAACATATCAAGTCTCATCAAATCTTCAACTGAAGTCCTGAACTCCAGTATCTTTGCTTGACCTCGCCTGGCATACTCGCCTAACAATATACCCTTTGAAGTTAGTAGATTTTTTAGTAATTTGAACCCTCCCAGGTTTTCCAAAGAAGAAAATAATACTTTTCATCCTTACAATCTGCTTAATAATTAAAATATTGGTAGAGAAAATACGCTGTGTAAATTACCTGCACTCCATTAACAGTAATTCCCTGCGACAGCTGCTGTATAGGCACAGTCAGTTGCTGCACCCCTCCGACCTGCAGCACTTGTTGTTGCAGTTGATGTTGTTGCAGCTGCTGCAGTTGTTGCTGTTGGATGTGTTGATGAGTCACTTGCACTTGTGTTTGGACCGGGGATTGTACTTGTTGCTGTTGCTGCACTTGTTGTTGGACTTGTTGTTGTTGTTGCTGTTGTTGTTGCTGTTGCTGCTGCTGCTGCTGTTGTTGTTGCTGTTGCTGCTGCTGCTGCTGCTGTTGTTGTTGCTGTTGTTGCTGTTGCTGCTGTTGTTGCTGTTGTGGCTGTAGGCAATACATTGTGAATTATTACGTATTATTTTCTCCTAAAATGTTACAGATTGCAGCTTCCTGTTAATGTGTAATAAATGATTAAAAACATTTTCATAATAAAACAATCTGAATTCAAGAACTATGAACATAAAAATGTAAAGTAAATAATTATTTTATCATTCAATTGGTTAACTTTCAACCACTAACTCAAATTCTAAGCTAAAGAAGCACTTTACATTCCACTTCTTCGGTTTGTATTATTTCATCTACCTATACTGATCACTGATCAGTGATCACCTTATGCCATGTCATTACTTAAAACCAAGTTGTGAACGAGTACGTACTATATGCATGAGCATGTGTTTCTTCAAGCTGTGCAGGTACATGTATGTCTTGACGCAGATGCCACACTTGTATCGCTTCTGGTTCTCGGGCGGCGGCGTGGGCGCGGGCTGCTCTTGTGGCACTTGATGTGTCGGGTTCTGAGCTTGGACGGGGATTTCTGGAATTGTATTCATATTTTATTGTATATTATATCACCAACCGGCATTTAGAAAGCGTGGCGATAACGCCCAATCCTCTTCACTGTACTGATATCTTCAGTGAGATGAGACGCCTTTACCCAGCAGGGACATTACTTTTTATTTTTTATGTAATTCATATTTTATTGTTATTTTTATAGATCTATTGTTTAGCTTCCTGGTTTTTTTGGCTTAAAATTGAAATTGGGTTATTAATGTTATACCTATTAATTAATTATTTGCAACATCAATGAATATTTCTATGAATGACTGCAATATTTATGAATGACCCTGCAAAGATTTTAAATGGCCCGAATTATCAGAAATTTATTTTAATGACCTATGCCATCTATATGTGGCCATTATCTATGGCGACGCTTGCAGTGAACTCACCCTGCGCCTGCGCATCTTGCTCGTCCCCTTGCGTCTCGTGACCTTCACTCTTGGCGTCATTATCTTCCGTACTTTGTTCTCCGTCTTCTGACTTGGGCTCGTGTGTCTTCATATGTTTCTTAAATGAAGAAGATTCCATGTAACCTGAGAAATAGTTGTGATTGAATTAGACGAGCCAAAAAATATCATACATATATAATAAATTACTGATCCTGTGCAATGACCATGCGACGAGAACTCTTTAGAACCATTGTGACCTCTGAGACGTCCATATCGACCGAAAAGAATCCACCTTGTGGAGAGACCAGCAAACCAAAATAGAGAGAAAAAAAATTCTCTCTCTTCCTCTTATTCCCCCCCCCCCCCTCTCTTTCTCCCAAATTCTACATGAATGAGTCTCAAAGTCAAAAAAAAATATGCAGGTTTGGCCCCTAAGGTCGTACCACGTCTCTCTCTTTCCCTCCCCTCTATCTGTACATGAAGCCCGATATAAAGTCCAAAGGGGCGTACTCTTGCCGCAGACGCTGCAGTGGTGGCGGCGCTCGCCGGCGTGGTAGCGGCGGTGCACGGCGAAGTAGGAGGCGGAGCTGAACCGCTGCCCGCACACGTCGCACTCGAACAGCTTCTCGCCCGTGTGCCGCGACGCGTGCACGCGCAGCTCCGAGCGCGAGTTGCAGCCCTTGTAGCACACGGAGCACACGAACCTGCCCACAGACAATAAACATATCTCTATTATAAACGAACTTCTGGTAGTAATGTATCAGTATGTTGGAAATTATAAAAAGAGGTATGGATGTGAACCCAATCTAATTGCAATGAGTTTTACTCTTATCCAACAGTTAAATAAATGAAAATACTTTGGTAACTTATTCTTACTTTTTGTTCCCAGTATGCGTGACCATATGGTTATTCCTGGCGGAGGACGTGGTGAACTTGGCGGGACACACTTTGCACGAGTAAGGCTTCTCGCCGGTGTGCGTGCGCCGGTGGTAGATCAGCGCCGACTGTTGGGCGAACTTGCGCGAGCAAAACTGACACTCGTATGGACGTTCGCCTGGCGACAAGCAAATAAAGGGTTTCATGATTTCATACACATAGATCAAATATGTAGGTGTTTTGTTTCTCAAATCTAATCAAAAGCCCGGCGGCCTGGTTCTAAGCTATAAGTGAAATTGTATTTTAAATCGGAAGATAAAGTTTAATTCTAAGGTTTCATTCTTAACACCCGATTACGACGACACAATTTGGAATTGGACATGAGTTGAGCATGACACCGAACAGACATACAGATCTACTTTTATACATAGTACCTACTCTTTGCAATGTTTATTGACTCACCTGTATGTACCCTCATATGAGCATTCAGTTTGGAGACCTCGTAGAATCCTTTGCCACAGACGCTGCACACATGGTTCCGTATACCGCGGTGTTTCTTCATATGTTGGCAGAGCGTAGAGTGACGCCGGAACGTCTTGTTGCATTCGCTGCATTTCAAGGGTTTCTCGCCCGTGTGCAGTCGGAAATGAACCTTGTGGAATAATATGTTTGGTTGAAAACTTTTTTTGTTATAACAAAGAAGGTTTGAAATTAATAAGGAGCTTTAAAACTTTTTGGTAGCTCTCTACCTTAAAACCTCTTTGCTACTTCAGCAAAAAGGTTTAATAGAAATGACGGAAATTGATAGATATCTTTTTAGAAACAACAAAAGAGGTCAGTAAAGAAAGGTTGCATTATAAACGACGAAGTTTTAAAACTTTTTCGTGACCAATGTCAAGATGAAATGTCAAACAAATTCTAAATGAAAAAATCAACAAATAATCTCAATCAATTAATATTGTTTTTTATACAAAAACACAATTAACATGGGCTTTGATTACTACAGCATACTCGGTGTGAAGAGAGACTGCAACCAACTGGAGATAAAGAAGGCTTACCGGCGGTTAGCTCTCAAATACAATCCTGAGAAACATGACAACGATCAAAACATAAAGCGAATCTTCGCTCTTATAGGCGAAGCTTACGAAGTACTCGTTGATCATCAACGAAGGGCAATATATGATCAATTCGGAGAAGAAGGTTTGAAGCGAGGCGTGCCTGGACCGCACAGCTACATCCAGCCTTACTCCTACCATGGGGAACCATTGAGAACGTTCCAAGAGTTCTTCGGCACCAGCAACCCTTACGCAGACTTACTAGACTACTATGAAGACCCGCCTCCGATGTTCGATTCGCCTCTAGGTAAGGGATACAAGGAAAAGGACGCCACTATAGTAAGACCACTAGCTCTAACACTGCAAGAGATATACAAAGGAGCATTGAAGAAGATGAAGATTCAGCGCTTGATTTTCGCTGATGAGACATGTTCAGAGTTGAAGTTGAAAGACAAAGTACTGTCTATTCCCATCAAACCGGGAATATATCCGGGCACAGAGATCATTTTCAAAGAGGAGGGCGATCAGGGACCGACTAGGATACCAGCTGACGTCATATTTGTAACTGAAGACAGACCACATGATTTATACAAGCGACTCGATTTCAGCGACTTGCTCTATCAACATACAGTTACTCTGGAAGAAGCTCTCTGCGGAGTCAGCGTTACATTGACCACATTGGACAATCGCGTGCTTAGAATCAAAATCAGTGACGTCATAACGCCATCGTACGAGAAGATCATAGAAGGCGAAGGCTTGCCAGTACCAGCGTGTCCAAAGAAAGCCAGAGGAAACCTAGTGATACGTTTTCACATAACGTTCCCTGAGTACATGTCCAAGAAGAGCAAAAAAGGATTCCAGGAGGCGTTCAAGTTGAAGAGGGAGGAAGATGAGAAGTTTGATAAACTCAAGTGCGGAACTTTATCCACGAGTTCTCTTTATGAGTAACAGGAGTCTATTTTTTAATCTTATTATATTTAGTAAAATATTTGCATATAACGATTCTTTTCTTACTTATTTACTTATTTATTTGATGGTAACATACAGTGTAGCACCCGGCGAAAAGGAAATAATCTTACAACGGAAATTTTTGTGTAACCTATTTTGGTAAACCCAAGAAAACCATAGGTGACAATAGCTTAAACTTACCTTCAAATCAGTAGGATTATAGAAGCTCTTGTTGCAATTTGAGCAGATGTACGGCCTCTCGCCTCTGTGCCGAGCCATATGCGACCTTAAAGCGTAGCCGCTAAAGAACCTCTTCTCACACACTGTGCACTGGTGCGTCTTCTGTTCGAAGTGTGTTTGCCTGTGGCGGTAGAGGAGCGTCTTGGTGGGGAAGGTCCGTTGACAGACGGAACATGTGGGCTGTTTGGGAGGCCTCTGCTCATGGGTCCGCATGTGCATTTTGAGCATTCCTGGACCCTGGAAATTTGAAGTAATTATGTAAGATTTTCGCTATAATTTAGGAACTCTTTGTAGTACTCGTGATGTAGTTTCATAAAGCGGTCTTGACTAGATTAATAGCAGCATTTCTATCTGAGCACCACCGTGCTTCGGAGGGCACGTTACATTTTCGGTCCCAGTATCATAGCATTCGGTATCAATCCAGTCAAACTACAGTAGAGATTGTCTAAGCTGAAATGACGCGCCCCACTACTTAATTACTTTATTTAGATGTGTGAGTGTAAATATTAATAGCGGCACTTCATCTGTGTGGGAGCGCCAATTATTGATTTCTATGTGCACATGTCGGCCGACTAGTCGGGTGATAAATCCGAAAACGCTCGCTCTATGGAGCAGCGCCGTCACTTTGTATGAAACAAGACGTCCTCTCCTCTCGCGCGTTCACGATCAACTAAACTAGTTGGACAACAAATCCGAGAATTGCACTTCTTAGCGAGTACGGCGAGTACGGCAACTGAACGACCAATTATAATTGCATGTTTATGTGTATTGCGTCCATATTTAAAATTTGCTAGTGTGCGTAAATGCGGAGGTGGGGCGTGTCATTTCAGCTTGGACAATCTCTACGAGCTCAATATGAAAGTGCTCAGTTAAACTACGTCACGAGTGTACCATATGAATGAAATGGAAATAATTTCTTCTTCGACACCAACCTTAAAAGTCCGTTCACAGATAGGGCACATCGGCGGCTTTTTACAATTCGCTTTGATCCAGTTAGTATGTGACCTCATATGCTGTTTGAGCCACCTCGCGTGTTTGAACTCCTTGTGGCAGAGGTTGCACACATGTCTCCCCGGAGACACGGACGACGTTGCTTGGAACACCACCATTTGAAGGTAGTTCTCTTCGTCAGAGTTCAGACCTTCGTCCTTGTTAGCCGGTTTCGGAGCTTCCACTTCAGGTACTACTACCTGTACCTGTTGGATATTAATCTAATATATAAAATTATCGCGTCACGATGTGCGTAATTGAACTCCTCTGAAACGGCTCGACCAATTCTCATGAAATTTTGTGTACATATCGGGTAGGCCTGAGAATCGGACAACGACTATTTTTCATCCCGAAATTCCCGCGGGAACGGGTACCGTGGTTGAACTCCTCTGAAACGGCTCGACCGATTCTCATGAAATTTTGTGTGCATATCGTGTAGGTCTGAGAATCGGACAACATCCATTTTTCATCCCAAAATTCCCGCGGGAACGGGTGGTGGAACAACGCGGGTGAAACCGCGGGGCGCAGCTAGTACATAGTTTCCATTTCGATTGAATACCTACCATATTTCTACTTCAATAAGGTTAATTCCACTACAGCATGCAGGAGAAGCCAGACCCGTTATATAATTATGTAGTTAAAAAGATAACGAAAGGAAATTACTGACGAAGAAACTACTTTTCAAGGAAAACGAATAGTCTTCTCCGTCAACTATTGACACAATCTCTAATGTTGTAGTTGTTATTGAAGAAACTAAAGGGAGTCAATTTAACCCTTTCACGACCAAGGGAAATATTTTTCCCATCTTTTTTATTCGTTGTCTATGCTTCAATTATTAACTAATCCTCCATTTTTTTTAATGAATGGCCTAAAAGATTATATGCTTAGCCCGTAAATACGTTCCTAAGCGTAAAAAAAAAAAAGAACTGTCAAATATTCTTCGCGGTAATATCTAAGTTTTCGCGGGCGGGACATCGTATTATTATAAAGTTTTTTAGACTTACAACAATAATATTACTGAATTTCTTCGCGAGTTTTACGTTATTTGGTAAGTAAAATTTCATATTATTATGAAATAAATAGCAAACATTGTGAATAAAATAGCAAAATTGACCATTTATCGTAAGGGAAGTATACTTCCCTGTGGTCCATAAAAGTAATTTCTGTTATAGTATTAGTGCATATTATAATATTGTTTTCTTGTGTTTTTACTACATTTATTTTCACATATTTTACAGAAATGGCTAGGAGAGGCTGTAGAGAATTTCATATTCGAGAAGAAGACATATTGCAGTTACTAGTGGCTGATAATAGTGATGAAGAAGACGACCTCCAGCTAGACGAAGAAGACCAGCAGTTCATTACCCAAGATGTAGAAAATGGGACCCCTGTTGTTGTTATTGAAGATACTGTTCCAGAACAACCGAATCCGGTTATTCAGCATGCGGTACCTTCCACTTCTAATACGTCAGAGGCTATCCCTTCTTTCAGTTGGAGAACGAACTCATATATGCCACACGTTTTCCATGAGAGTGAGTATGCTTTTGGGAGAGTAAATATACTGTCTGACCAGCACAACATGTTGTTGCCAATGGATATTTTCTTGGAGGTGACACAATTTGATAAGTTAGTATCTGATATAATAGTAGTATACACAAAGTTGCATGAAACACACCGCGTGGAAGGCCCACTTTTGAGCAGTCTAGAGTATCGGCAACACGTAGCACGAGGTCTTATAAATAATTTTACTTGTAGACAGTGATCAAGGCCAACCCTAGTCTCCTCTGATAAGCTGCGTATTGGTAACAGACGTAACTTGCCAGCTCACAACATGCAGAAAGCAGAGAAAATGAAGAGATGTGTGAATTGTGCTAAAAGGCGTGTAGAAAATAGGACATATAATATTTGTGCTATGTGCAATGTCCACTTATGCTTCACAAGAAAGCGGAATTGTTTTGCAGATTACCATAATTAACATTTTTTTATTCTTTTTATATTAATTTTATTTAATTTTTATGTTTGTAAGCAGTAAATAAAATAATTATAAAATAAACCTTACTTTTACTTTATTTACCCTTATGGCCCACAGGGAAAAATATTTCCCATAGAATATTACAAAAACTGTATGCTTTGTTTAGTTTTTTCGGTAATATTTCCTTATTTTACATGCAAAATAACTAAAAAATATAGTTGTATACTTATAATTAGTCTTGGATATCTTACGGTCCTGTAAGGGTTAACCAAATATTACTTTTGCATAAGAGCCACTATGCTTCTGGTAAGCATTTCGACGTACAAAAGCTGAAGGTTCTATTTCTGAAATTCACTCCCAAATGTACACGAACCTTCTGTTCGCAGTTTTCCACTGCCTCCTCGACCTTCGCCACAGGCTCAACCTCTAGAGGAGGGGGGGTGAAGAACCCTTCCAAGATCTGGTTGGGATTGGTGATAGTCGGAACTTGAATGAATTCCATATCCAGAAGCTTTTCTTTCTGCAATGCAAAACTTTTGATCAGAACCTTTAAGTACACTTTACTGCCACCACAGGACGAAGGCCTCGCTCACTAGGACTAGTGCTTTTTTACTCCAGGTTAAAGATTCACTTATATTATTATTTTATTATTACTTGCTCAACCCGGGTATTGATCCGGGGACTTCAGTCTTGCCTGTTTACAGTTCGCCATCGCGCTATCTATTATTTATTATACTACCTATACATATTTAGTAGTTACCTATTATTATTATTAAAAGTCATGAAGTAGTTTCTTTCACAATGCAGAGCAAAGGTCTGCCTTCCTTCCATATTGCTCTGTAGTGATAGCTTGAGTTTTAGCTCACGTAAGAAAAAATATATTATACCTACCTACAATGTTAGAAGAGGTATGCTAGGAGTTTTACGAGTACTATACAAAGAATATATTAGTCGTTCCAATGTCAAATACTTCGAAGAGTGTTTACCTTAAGCGCCTCCTGGTTGAGATACGCGACGTGTTCCCTGAGCAAGGCGTCGTTGCGCTCTACCAGGTCCTTGAAGGCGTGGCAGCGCGAGATCTGATGCACGCACTGGAGACACAGCTGGGACGGGAGGCCGTCGCCCACTGCCACCTGGGAAGGAAGGCTTTATCAGCGACCTAACTTAGTAGATCGTCTAAGCTAAATAAAGAGGAAGATTTTTCTTAAAAACAAAATGTATGGCCGCAACCCCACTAAGGGTGCCTGTGGACAAATATTAACCAATAGGATTGCATAAAATATCTGACCGGATATTTTATGCAATCCTATGGGTTTATATTTGTCCGTTTCTCCGTCCGCCAGCTCGCTCCGCATCAATGGACAGGCACCCTAAATCTGGGAAATAACGTAAGCGCGATCTAGAAAATATTCGCACCAGCGCCGTCTATTGTATCGCGGGTGGAACCACCGCACGGAACAGCTATACTCGGAATTTTAATTCGATTCCAGATTTGACAATTTCAGTGTTGCAACATTATGACAAGTACTAAATAGTGACGTTGCGAAATTATTCGATATGGAAATGGAATATTTCTGGATCGATTCTTCTCGTTTATAATTTTACTCTCGTAAACTAAGTATATCAGGAAATTCAATATTTCTGAACCGATAATTTAGTTTTGACGATTAATTAACGATCTGAGACTTTTCTTTTATAATTGTGTGTGAAAAAAATAAAAAAATGTGATCATGAAGGAACATGACAAATAAAACAGATAGATGTATGATGGTAATAATTTATTTTATAAATTGTCGCCGTCATCGCTATCGCTGTCACTTTCTGTAACATTTATTATAAAACTCGGATACATCTCGGATACAAAATATCGATTCGCAATGAAATAAGATATTCGTATCACTACACTACACTATTATAAGTGGTATCATTATTTTACAAAATGACAGTAGCTAATGTCAAATCTGGAATCGAATTAAAATTCCGAGTATAGTACCTACCTAATACTAATAATAATTATGGTGTTCTATATTTTGTGGTGTAGTGAATGACGTAATAGTAGGTAACTACCTAGGTACCTACTTATAAATAGTTAACTAGGTTTCGTACTGGTTATTGGCCAGCACTGAACCCTGGTGTAAAAAAAAAATTATACAGCCTAGAGGCCTCCAGCATTTTAAAAAACCGACTTCATGTTTAATAACAATAGGGTTGTGCGATCATCATGCAAAATGTTTTTTTTTTTTTAATATTAATTCAACCAGATATTTATTGTGAATTCGTGAATCGTGAATTGTGAATCGATTTCGCTTGACTTGCATGAATGGAAAATTCGGATCAAGTTTTATTTAATTTTGCTAATTATTGTAACTAAGAAATCATGATGACATAAAAATAATGTAATATTATACCCAAAGTAATTTATTTTCATCATCGATATTAAAAATACTATTGTAGAGTACACGTAGAGTCAGCAGGTAGGAAATGCAAGCATGCATTTTTTATCTCAATCGTATGAGATACATCTACGCACGCCAGAAAGAGACAGAAACAAATTTATCAACTAAATATGAAGATCCTACGCTACCTGGGAAACCTCCAAATTCAATATTGAATGACTTCTAAACAAAGATGACAGGGTGTGAAGGACGGCTGATGTAGCTGTTGTACCGCGCTATACGGATACCCTGCGGGTGCGATAGAGACGAGAATACATTCCAAAAATATCTCATTAATTTGTCACTCACCTGCACTTTCGAAATGCCCATCAACATAGTTGCTGTAAGCTGCTCGAACAAAGGCCTCATATCTCTTTTTATCTCCAAACAAGCTCTACAGACTTTATCAATGTTCAAATTCCGCATCTTGTTCGTATTAGCGCTAGTTCCAGCCATTTTGTACTGCGATATCGAACTGTTCGCGTTCTCGTTGGTAAATGTCAACAGCATTTGTATATCAAAAACAATGTCGAGGCACTATTTTTTGCTTTATTAAGTTTTTTCTTCTTCGACCATGTTGTAGGATTTTCTTCACAAATTGTTACGATACAAATTTAATCACGAAACACCTTGCGAAACCAAATTCCAAAGAAAGACAACTGCTCTGCCTGCGCTCACTACACAGCGCGATGGGTGGGGTGGGGCTGCAGTGTGCGAAAAGGAAAGAGAACATAAAATTATACGAGAGTAAAAGAGACGATAACTGTTGAAAGTGTTCGATACCCAGCTGCCAACAAAACTGTTCTTGCCAACTCAAAGAGTCCTGTTACTGAGAATTAGGGATGAATTTTGTACAAACGGAGTTCTAAAGGTGTATTTTGTCGAACCGATTGTGTAAAAGGGCACGCACCACGTCAAGGCAAGAAGCAAATTACAAAAAAATAATCGCGTTTTGCACGATATCAATTGAATGTACGAAACTGAATATTTGAATATCTTTTAAAAAGTATATTTCATAAACGTTACTTGCTTTAATCAATGTACCTTCCCATACTCTATAATGAAACTTAAATGTATATAATTTTTGTAATTCATTCGTGTCACAGCCACAGAACAGCTATGTCTGTCTAGTACCTACGTATTGTTTCTTTTACTCTTACGTCTCAACGCTTAGGATAGAAAAGGATAAAAATATAACAAACATTGTACAATACAATAGGTATGGAGATACGCGATACTCATCTCATCATAGAAAATTCACTTCACTACACTGCTATTCAAAACTATTTTACCCTACTTCAAAAAATAAATAGGTGCTCTGAGTGAAAGATTGAATTGATTTCGACAATAGTTTCTACATAATTTAATTTTCTATTAATGTTCCATCTATGTAGGAATATTCGTAGATACCTACTGATTTTGTATAAATAAACTTATAATTACAAGTTTTTTGCTAGATCTAAATAATAGAAAGTTAAATAAAAAGCAAATTAACTTTTGTAATAAAAATAATTGTGTAAAAATTAAGATAAAGTTGCCTGATCTTCAGGCAGAACATGAAGATACTTTACTATAATGTTATTTACCACCTTTACAATACTCATGTATAACAAATAAAAAAAATCTTATTCTTATTCTTATTCAAGTGGTTGTTAGAGCTAAGTGGTGGCTGGCACAGTAATGGGTATTTTTTTAAATGAGAGCAATTAAAAAAGTAAATAGCATTATTATTCAATATAGATTTTCACTAACAATTTAATTTTACGCAATATCCGTTTACGTACACTTTGTTTACGCATTGATGTTTTTTCTTATTTTTTCGAAGGTGCTTATCGAAATCTGAAATTATTTTGTATGCCACAGGGACGTAAAATAATCGTATAAATAATCTGTGCCTTCTGTGACAGTGACAGATTAGAAAAGGCTCAAGTTATGATATTGACAGCTTTGTAATTTTTAAAAATCTGACTTTCGGAGACCGCTATCATTGTAATTTTTTTTCAAATGTCTTCTGCCAAGTGTCAAATTAAAATTAAATCAGTGTCAAATTGTTGGATTTTTTTGTGATTCTGTTCTGCTGTCTGTTTTTGTGATTTTTACAAGGTTCTTCAGTAGGTACAGACAGTTCTTCAGCATCGTCAGCCAGTAATCAGTAGCAAAAACATAAATATAATCACATAACTAGTAAATTAATGTGGTAAATAATAATACAAATATTGCGGCTCACTTTGTTACATGTTTCTTTATTTATTCAAATTGTAAAAGCATAAAAGCCTAACAATGGCTGGTTCTTGGGAAGGTATGTATGATTTTAAAGTGTGACGTTGCAATTATAACTTCTTGAATTATGCTAGAAATAATGTATTTAAGCATTACCAGTCATCGCAGGTTATATTTGCATTAATTAAAACCCTTCTTTTAGCAGAATGCTGAATTTGGGATTTTATTTTCTGAATAATAATAATGTTTACATTCATGTTATTTGTTTGAATGTGTTGGTATTTCCCGGCCTCCACCTCATAAAGAATGCGAATTGCGGACATATTTCACACATAAACAATTTTATTAAAGATTAATTCAGACTTCAAATGAAGTATTAGACAAAAGCCCAATACAATACCTATCTACTTTCTAACATAGGTAGTCGTTATCTTTCTCCATTGAAGTCAAAGATAAGTTACTAACCAACAATCTTTACGACTTGAAACTACCATGTCAAGTAACTACTACAATATTTAGACTACATTTACCAAACACACTTAAACTTTACATCTTCCAGATGTTTAAGTACATTTTCTTAACATAGACTTCTAGATGACATCCCTATTTGTTACTATTGACTTTTACCCAATTGAGTGATATGGTTGCATCACTATTTCGGGTGGTAAATGGAAGCCATCTGTTATTTATTAAACATATGAAATATCTTCTTCAGAGCTACGGAAGCAGGCTCGTAATCTGGAGAATGACATTGATATGAAGCTGGTCGCGTTCAGTAAGCTGAGCATCAGTCCAAACACGACAGGGCTGGACTCAGAGAGCTCGCCGCTCATCAATACAGATGACATGTTTGATACCATGTCTATGGAGATACAGCAGTTGTTGAACAAGGTAAAATAAAAGAAGTAGAGTAGTAAACTAAGAAACCAGTTAGGTAAAATATAAATACAATCTGTATTGATTATTAATCTTCTTCATCGAGTGGATGGTCAACCTGACCAATCCTGGTGTCAGAGTTATAGAGCCGCCAAAGGCCTCTGACGTGGCTCATGTAACGACTACTATCCGTAGAAAGTAACCGGGACCGACGGCTTAACATGCCCTCTGAAGCATAGAATCATCTTACTTTACGGGCAATCAGGTGATTCAGCCTGCAATGCCCTAACCAAACTGAGGACAGTCACACAAAGTGATTTTTGTGAGGTATCCCCACCGGGAATCGAACCTCCGGATCGTGAGCCGGGTGCTCAAACCACAAGACCACTGAGGCTGTTATTGATTATTAATGTATTGTATACATGTATATTTTTTCTCTTCAGCGTTATTATTTATGTTTGTTTGAATGCGCTTATCACCGAAACTACCAATCCTGTTTGAATAATTATTTTTTCATTGGACAGCCACTTTCATCCTGAAATTCCAACAACGAAGGCACAACGGAGGTAAAACCGTGAGGAGCTGCTAGTAATCAATATTTTACTTAAGGAGAATCCAATAATAATAATATGTAGCTAAAACATTATATTAACATTAATATTTAATCTATACTGTACTAATTACAATATTTTTATTGTGTTTCAGCTTTCAACACTAAATGACAGTTTAGCCGACGTTGCACCTAGTGGAGCTGCTACAATGCACACAATACAGAGACACAGAGAGATATTAATGGTTTGTTGAACTAATTATTACACTATCATAATTAGTCATAACAACACAAATAAGTAAATAATGCTAGATAATGTTTGACGATTATTTTTACCTTATTCTCAGTATCCATACTACATAAATGCGTAAATATGTCTTCTACCCTTTCTCTGATAAACCACTAACTGCCGCACTGACTTAGGTACTTATGATTCCTTGAGAAAGTTTAATGAGTAATTTTTTAATGTATGCAAAATTATATCAATCGGTTAATTATTGTTTCATTCAACTAACGTTTTATGTTACAGCATTAAACCAATCGCACAATCAAAGTATGGAATTTAATTGCTTTTTTTACGTTCAGGATTACCAACAAGAGTTCAGCAAGACGTCGGCGCGCGTGTCGGCGCGGCGCGAGCGCGAGGAGCTGCTGCGCGGCTCCAGCCCGCCGCCCGGCGTGCTCTCCGGACTCAACCGGCGCGACCAGTACGCCAAGGAGGCCAACCATTTACACAGGTGCATACTATACTTTAAACTTTCGCAATTTTAAGTCATAATATTAATATGGCATCTGGTGGCTTGAAGAGTGGCGAGGATATGGGAGGATTTTTCCCAACAATGGAGAAGGCAAATGGGTCAAAATATTACTATCAAATGCACCTACAATCTGAGCTTAGGTCATATATATTACACTAGTTTTTATTTCACTTCAATCCATGCAGTATTTCCGAAGTTATAACGACGAGAAGTTCAAGCCCTTTTTTGAATTTCCGAGATTAGCCGCGCTTACGCTATGACGTCACGAGACGACACAAGGCGCGGCGGTCGGTCGGTCCGGTGAACTCCAGTAAACTTTGGTGCGTTTTGGCACAGTAATACTGTGGTTTTGGCGTCTCGTTTCATATTGTTTTGATTGTCTTCGTATTCATAATACCTAGTGTACTTATATTTTAAAGATATAAAGTAAATTATCCTTTATATTTTAAAACCATTTAAACCATTTAAACCATTTATTTCTACACCACATAATATATCCCATTAAATCGAGTGAAACGTGAAGTCTGTAGAATGGAAGAAGGTTTTTTAAAAGGTCAGTCGGACAATCTGCCAAGAGTGGATAGTTTGATAGATGAAAAGGTACCTATTTACGTTCTGAGTAAACATTTCCTAGGTACTATTTAATTTAGTAGGTACCTACCTATTATGGACGGCGATAAAAAATTCTACCAGATACCTGCTCCCAATCTATATCTCGAGGTTTTCGATGATTATTTTTACCTCTATGTTTTATTAGTACTTACATAAGAAAATGTCACTATTTACCCATATACAGAGCCGGATTAACCTTAAGGCAGAGTAGGCAACTGCCTAGGGGCCCAGCATCGACAGGGGCCCCGCCCATTGCAGTGCATTCCGAAAATATTTTTTTTTGAATTGAACGAAAATGATAATTAACAAAACTATTCTTTCTTTTTCAACACCTGTAACACTTTATACATACAGAACCATCTAGTATCTAATATTAGAACTAATATAATCCTTACCGACAGTATTAAAATTATTGAAATGAAATTTAATAATATGGTTCAATCAGCTTTCCCAAATGTTATGATAGCATTGCAAATTTATAGAAGTTTGATGATAACAAACGCGACCGGAGAAAGAAATTTTTCAAAATTAAAATTATTAAAAAATTGTCTCCGAGCAACAATGTCTCAACATCGTTTAAATTCATTGTCGATAATGGCAATTGAAAATGATATATTGGAAAAGGCCCACATCGAAGAAGTCGTAAACGACTTTATATCTAAGAAAGTTAGAAAAGTCCCTATTTAAATTAACAGAACTGTACTTCACTTTTTCCTTTGTTTATTGCGTTTGGCTAAATATATATTTTAAATTAAAAATTATTGAGTAGCGTTTAATTTTTCATGTACTTATACATAGAAAACACCTAGACTTAGGGCGAAATCAAACGTACGCTTACTCTAAGCGTGTGCTGCGCGAAAGACTGTTCTGTACTAACACGGAACCAATCCGCGTTGAGCACGGATAGAGCCTGCGATGTCTGAACCCATAGGAGTTAGGACGTCATGTCATCCATGCCTATATCTGGAATTATATTCAGAAATGTGGGTAGAAGGTAGAGTTGCCAACCGGACTATAATATATAGTATTGTACTATATTTCGGGACTCCGTACTATATACGAGTACTGTTGAAGAAATAATTATATAGTACGCGAAAATACTATATTTTATATCAATGTTCTGCGTTCTGTTCCCGCTATTTCGGCATTCATAGAAAGGATTATGAATTCGAAATGGTGTGAAGAAAGAAACAGAGCACATATATCTTTTATACCTACTAAAAATGAGCTTTTGATTTATAGTAATTTAAAAATTTACTGCGATAAACCTTCTGCCAGTTTTATTGGAGAGAAAAAATTGTTAAAAAAATGCAAGAAGTGCAAAAAAATATATTTTTTGGCCAGTAAAAAATAAAAAATAAATTAGTAAAATGTAACTTAGGTTATTTTTTATTGTTCCCTACTAAAATACTATATATATGTGCAAGGTACTATATTTTTAAAAGCTTTTCTTAAAAAATACTATATTTTGACACTAAAATGTTGGCAACCCTAGTAGAAGGCAAAAAAAATACATCACATGATTTAGTCAGTCAGAATAGGTAAAGAAAAGGGGCCCGAAAATTGTAGTGCCTACAGGCCCATGACAGGGTTAATCCGGCTCTGCCCATATACAGATGTAGGTAAGTTCTAGTAAGTAGGTATTTACGTAGTTATTACTTTTCTGAGTAGACAAATAGGTAAGTAGGTAAGTACCTACCTGCCTTTAATATAGTTTTATAATAAACCAGATATTTTTTTAATTTTATCCAATGTACGCTTTAGGTTTTTCATTCACAGTTGTTTTTTTTTAATAAAAATAAATAATACTTAGTTAAGAAATCAGTGGTGATCAACTTGCGGGCCGCAAATTTTTCCTTTTTAAAGGGGTGTTGCAAGTTAGAAGGTGTCTGTCTACCTATGTCTGTCTGCGTGTCTGTATGTTTGTCTGTAGTAACGTAGCATATTTTTAAGCGGGTGAACCGCTTTCGATGCGTTTTTATTTTATTTCAATGTTGTTTTTAAACAGAGGTTCGTAGACATGTTTTGTCAAAATCGGTTAAACCGTTCTAATAGTAAGTACATTAAAAACGTACGTTTTGAAGGTTTTTTTTAAAATTCGTAGTGTTTTATGGTTCTAGGTCAGGAAGAGAGAGCTACGGAGATGATGCCATAGGGTATATACAGTTAAAAAGAGAGGGAGACGTATGTAGGGCTTATTGAATCCATCCTTTTTACTGCAGTCATCCACTTCTTCCACATTTTTGGGTCCCCAGGCACATTAAAAAAGAGTTTATCTGGTGTTTTAACTGTCGAATCTAAGCACTGAGGCACAATACAGTATTTACTCACTATTTTTTCACTCATTTTTCCGCAGAAAACAGTTAAATTTTGATTTTTAATACGCAGTGGCGTGCTTACGAGAGCGCGACTGTCGTCTGATGACGTCATCGACCAGTGAGCGCCCGCCCGCGTTTTTAAAATCCCACGGCCGAAAATACGCACTTTAATCGTTAATATCTTAGCCATTTATTGAGATATGGAAAAAGTAAAAACACAGTTTTTCTTGTAATTTTGTATAGATTTATTTGGTGTGTAAAGTAAAAAATGTTTGCCTTCTCCATTGGATGACATGGACTAACAGTAACAGTAATATTAATCACAACCTGATTTTGACATGTAATCTTACATATTAGTATTAAATTGTATTATACCTTGATTTAAAAAAAATTATCAGCAGAGTTTCTTGCCCATTCTTCTCTGCTGATGTTCTTCCGAATGGGTGGTACGTTCAAAAGAGCCAAAACTGAATAAAAAAGACGTGTGGCACTCGGGGACTGCCGCTGTAAAGCTATTGCATAGTTATTTTTTGTATCACTAGATGGCGTTAGTGGGGAGCGTGAGGTTTTTTCACGTGAGGTTTTTTCATTACGGAATTTCTGGATTCGGTCCCCGCGCTCAAGGCCCGCGATAGAAGCTATGCAGATATGAAGCTTAAAATATTTGACTACTTTGACTGATTATATACTGTTACTGTTAATTATTTTTCCAATGGAATCAATTCAACATGAAGGATATAGGCTATTTTTCATTCCGAAATTCCCACGGGAACGGAACGCAGGGTGCTGCTAGTATATTTATTTTCTCGATACTTTATCCGACTAATATACAAGTAAATATGTATAATTTAATCGTTCCAGCTCGCACATCCTGGTGGACGAACAGATCAACATCGCGATGGAGGCGCGCGAGCACCTCACTTCGCAGCGGCAGGCCTTCAAGAGGATGCAGACCACCTTCAATAACATCACCAATAGGTACCAACCAAGATGCTGAATGTTGAAAACTTCTCATATTCCAACTCCCATCACTACAAACCTACAAAGAACCCTAGCTACTTAGGCCCTTCGCACATGGAGCTACTCAAAAATGACTGAACTAATCAGTAATTACGATTACAAACCAGTTACAAATTGTATCTCGCACACGACGCTACTCAAGTTGTAAGGTTTCAGTCACTTCTGTTATTTCTGTTTACATTTTTCATTCATTTTTATCACAAAAAACAAAGAAACTTGGGAAACCAGTAGCGTGGAGACCGGTACGACGCGTCGCGCGTGATCGGTTGCTAACGCGTTACTGACCAGTTAGTAACTAGTCGCGTCGTGTGCGAACCTCCATAGAACATGTATGGGCTGTGACGCTCAGGCAACTCGTTAGTAATTTAAGTTTGTGACTAGTTCTTTTTGAGTAGCTCCATGTGCGAAGGGCCTTAACCTCACCTAATACCTGCTAAGAAATCAATGAAAATTCTCAGCAAATGTTATCTGTCATAGAAACATTTTTGTAGGCTTACTGGAAGCTGATTTTGATTTGTTTTTTTTTGTATGAAAGGTGAATCGATCGATTGTTCCTAGCCACGATTCACAGTAAGGAGGCCCCTAGACCTACAATAACATTGTACAATATATTTAATTGTGCAATAAGATTGAATTGCGTTTGGATCCAAACGGTCAATTATATTGCACAATAAGAAAATTGTGCAATGTTTTCTTGTTCAGTCGGAGAATGGTTTGATCCCGAGCAACATGTCAAATATTGCGCAATACTGACCCTACACGAAGCAATATTGTTCAATATTAAATATTGTACAATAAAAATTAAACTCGCTCAAACTTTCGTTCAATCATTGCGCAGTCTTCAATATTAGCCCTAGACGGTTAATTATATTGCACAATATTCAATATTGCGCAATATAATTGATCGTCTAGGGGCCGCCTAATAATACTACTTTTTTAAAGTTGTAATTTGTTAAACCATTTTAAAGTTCGGTGATATAAGAGGCCTTTGCCCAGCAGTGGGACATTACAGGCTAATACTTATTAAAACTCATGTCATCCTTAGGTTCCCAATGCTGAACAGTCTGATCTACCGGATAAACGCCCGCAAGCGGCGCGACTCGCTCATCATCGGGCTCGTGGTCGCCGTGTGCACATTCCTGCTCCTACTCTACGCATTCCATTGAAACACGACTTCTTTACAACGACACTACTTTGTGAACCTTAGACCAAATATAAAGTCGAGATAGAGTGCTTTTACAGTCATGTGAGCCCGTTTTGTTTATATACTGTAAATGCCGGTTTTATATGCATTTATTTGTTTGAAATTCACCGGTTTTTCATATTATAATTTACATTTACTGTCATTGGCCTGTAACCGAATTGAAGTGTAATTTGATGGTAAATTGTGAATGTGTGACGAGTAAGCAAAAGGAATTTTGCATGCTTCACTGCATTGTCTGTTGTGTTCATTTTCGATATTAATTTGGTCTGAGACCGCGCGCAATTTATTTATTTTCTCGCTATCAGAATAAGAACTTTATCAACGTATAATGACGAAGGTAATTAGGCAAATTGCGTCATACCGCGTCTGGCAACTCTGTAGATAGCTCAACTTATCATTGCTTGTGACTTTATGTGTGGGTGAACCTTTCTTCGTACAAAACTTGCGATAAAGCTTGCATTGTTCCTATCAAACAAATTAAGGTTGTATAATTAGAATTACAAAGG